>CAMZMU010000047.1:3745507-4353269 GCA_947311845.1 Poa pratensis
CCGGACTAGCTGTCCGAAATACCCGATTATGCTTAACACAACGATCCGTGATCAGTCTGTCGTTGCACATAATCCGAATTGGATACCAAAGTTTACATCCATTACAGTTCCGAATAAAAAGTCTTACATAAATGGTCATTTAGACCAAGTTCTTACATAGGTGCCTTCTTGGGCCAAACCAAATATCAGCGGAAGCTACGGCGTAGTAGACATCATTCTAACGACGTGACCCGACGGCAGCTGACTTGTGGAGATCCTTAGTTCGCATAGAAGTCGCCATATCCTGCTCGGCGTAGTGCTCCTCCTCGTAGTCTGGCTAGGACAATAGCCAGGGACGAAACCAATATGAGTACATTTGAATGTACTCGCAAATACCCCAACATGAGTATGCACCAGTTTTATCTTGTTGACAACTTTTATAAATTTAAAACATCTCTATATCTTTATTGAAAAAGGTAAGATGAGTTTTACAACCATTTTAAAGAATCACCATTTTTATCTGTTTTCCAAAACTCCTCCTTTTCCTGACCATAGCCCGTCATGGTCCACTTTCATCCAACCACCTGTACGATCCGTTGGTATAGGTGTAGGAAACATTCTCCTCTTCATTTTTCTTTAAACTCAAAGTCTTTTTAAAAAACTTGCACATGGTCAAAGTAGGGCCTCCCAACTGTCCATATCCGAGGACTCGGCTATTCGAATAGTTTTTAACACTCTGCAGAGGTAGCACCTTTTAGCCCACATCCATCCGGCAACTCATCGTGTCTGCCACGTCTCGCCATCCAGGTGTATGCGAAGTAAGCCGCCGGCCATAGCCCCTTATTTTTCATCTAGTATAGGATCCTTCCCATATGACACTTTCCATCAACACCCAGTCCAGTTTCCCGTCAGAAACCCTAAGTGTGAGGGACTCATAGTTTTGTCGGCGGTTTATGGTGGAACCTTCTATCCTCCCACCAACTTGTGTGAGGACCCGGGTCAGGGGGTAGGTCCTGGACCATCCCCTCATGCATAACGGAGTCATCTCCGTCGATGAGGTATTCCCTACTAATAAGAGCAAACTACATGACTACGCCTTTTCCCATATGTGGTAGATGTGGTCGCACAGGGTATCGGTTGGTTGACGTAAGTACAAGGACACTGTGCATTTTTCATAAACATCATCATTTTCCTTCTCCATTCCACGACATCTCGGCATTCCATAACCACACAAGTATTTTAAGGAGTTTGAATAAACAACATTGTTTCCATCCTATAGTTTTATACAACTACCTTATACTTATACATAGGGTGGCAAAATAATATTCCTATACTTTTTGAAAAGGTTTTGTAAACCAATGCCTTAAGAGTAAATCATTTGACCAAAGTAGATGCATTGTATTTAGGTGCAAGCTGAGAGTAGCTTGCCTTGCTCGGCAAAGTGACTTGGTCTTGATCTTCAGGTCAGCAAACTCTCCCTCCTCGATAAATCCGGCAACGTTCTCGTCAAATATAAGCAAACAATACAACCAATCACTAAACTACTCAAGCAATCATCTCACATAACAATCATAAACACCACAAATAGCTACTGCACACATCAACCATACAATTTGGTTTCAAAATAATTGAATTAACATTATTTAATTACTCCTAAATTAAGGCAGAAACTTGTGAATGTGTTTAATTCCACAACTTGAGTTAGTTGGTCCAAAAATACAAACTAAATTTCTATAGAAAGCTACTGATGTGTAGAAGACAACTCAATTTGATTTGGATCATTGGAGTTACCAAACTCCCTAATATTGGTTTGAATCCAGTAGCTTAATAATCAAGTTTTGGCAATCAAATATGTTCTGTTGCTTCAAAAATTTAAATCCTTTTAGTGGTAAGTAAACATGGCTTATGTGAGCTAACAAAAATTGGTCCTAACTCATTTGGGTCTACCATTAAATATATTTATTTGTTTTAGTCCAGAAGGGTTTATCTTAAAGTCAACAAAATAATATTGCTTAATTAATTCTACCAAAATTAGGGGAGCTAATACAAGGCAGTAATAAGCTAGCAAAGTTGGTTTGGAATTTATTTGGACTAACAGAGTATCAGAAACAATCAAGTTTAGATTTTAAAACCTTCGTGGCATTTTCAATAATACTTTTTAACTATTTTATGTAAAGGACATGAGACCAATTGGGTTGGTTAAACAATTTTCATAAGCTTTCCAGAACAATTGAGTTTGATTTTTTGGATTCCTAAATCTCAAGTTATTGATTTTACAAATTGGGTCCAGTACTGATTCTATAGAACTAGAAATCGAAATTAATCAAACTAGTGGATAATGTTGAGAACCACTGAATGTGGGGTCTACAACGTCAGCGTCTCACGGAGAAAAGTCTCCCGCGCGGAATTGTTTAAAATGCTGATAGTGGGTCCCACATGGCAGTGTAACTAGGCACGAAACGGTACGTGGCCGTAGATCTTAGATCCAACGGCGCACGGAGGCTACCATCGGCGACGACCTAAAATAGGCGGCGTCGTGGCTCGGCGCGACGGCGAGCAGCACGAATCGCTCACTGAGAGGGCTAGGGACGGCGGAGAGGTTGCAGATTGACGGCGGCGGCGTGGTGGAATGCTCCTGGCCGAGTCACGCTTCCTGGGAAGGAGTGGTTCGTCGGCGACGAGCTCCGGACTTCCTGGCTACGGGCACGGGCTCGGCGATTCTCCTGGCGATGCTCTGGTGCACGAAACTGAGGGGGATAAGGTGTGGGTGAGTGCGGTGATCGTAGTAGGGATGAGGTAGTGGCCAGAGAAGTGAGAGGGAAGCAGCAGCACGGCACAGCCGTGTCGTCGTTACCTCGGGCTGTCGAGCACGGGCACGAACAGCAGCGAGCTCGCGGCAGCGGCTCCGCCTCCTGGCGGTGCACGGGCGAGTGGAGGGTGTGGTGGAGCAAGGGAGAGGCAGTGTAGCGTGGGGAATTGCGAGGTGCGGGCTCGAGTTTAAATAGGCGCGACGGCGGCGTACGGTGGTCGCGGTCCAGCGGCGTCCAGAGGGCGGGAAGAGGCCGCGCGCGGTGTCTGGGGGGTCGGGGATGGAGCTAGGGTTCGCGGCGTAGAGGTTCGCGTGGCGAGGTGCAGCGAGCTGGGCCAATTTGGCCGGCGCCGTCCAACTCCTCCGCGGCGTGCATCGCTGGGGGACAACGGCGTTTTAATGACGAGGGGGGAGAGGCTCTCCTCTGCCCGCAGAGGGTGCAGAGGCACGGGGGCGAGGGTTGAACGCGTGCAAGGGGGCCCTGGGGGGCCTGGGAACGGCGACGTAGACCACGGCGACACGGCGACGGCGACAGGGAGCTAGGGAGAGAGGTAGGGGATGACACTTTTGCGAAAGCCCCCTGCCTCTCCTGTTGCTATTCTTCCTTCTTCTTTTTCTTTTTATTTTCTAGTCCTTCTGTTATTTGCAGTAGCATTTCTTGATTTTATTTGAGGCACTAAATCATGTTAGAAAATTGTCAAATATTTGTGGGGCCTTACCATAATGTACAAAGCTCCACAAAAATTGGCTTTGCAAAATAAAATGTTTTGAACATTTTCTTTTATAGTATTCAATTAAGGCATTTTAATTTATTTCTACTTTGTTTACTTTTGAATTTTTAAAACCAGTTTGAAAATATTATTTGAGAGAGATAAGTAGTAAGGGATGAAATGAGAGGGTTTGCACTACACTCCACTGAGTTTTGTTGGAAACAAATTGAGATCCTCACCTGGAGAATTTGTGTGGCACTTTGCCATATTTATTTTTCTTGTTTTGCTTTTACTTTACTTCTTCTCTCCTTTCTTCATGTTTGTCTTTTAGAGCAAGCAACACCCCAACAAGAAGAAATAAACAACACAAGCAAGAATATGAGATCAACAATATATTTTTAACAAAAGTTTTTGTTGGCTCTCATTTTTTTTGAACTAATAATACTTGTTGATAATTTTTGGATGTTACAACGACGGCGGCGGGCAGCGAATATGTTCGGATGAAAGGCTCGGTGTTTTAGGGTTTTCACGTCTCGGGGAATAAATAGGCGAAGGGGCGATGTCGGCGGACCCCCGAGGGGCCCAAACCACAGGCGGCGCGGCTGGGCCCACTGCCGCGCCCCTGGTGGTTTGGCCACCTCGTGGCTTCCTTCGTCTCCTTCGGACTCCGTGTACGTGCTGGAAAAATAGGGACTGGCCTTTTGTTTCGTGCAATTCCGAGAATATTTCCAGAAGTAACTTTCTGAAACCAAAAACAGCAGAAAACAGGGAACTGGCACTGTGGCATCTTGTTAATAGGTTAGTCCCAGAAAATGCATAAAAGTGATACGAAGTGTATATAAAACATGTAGCAAATGGTATAATATAAGCATGGAACAGCAGAAATTATGGATACGTTGGAGACGTATCAAGCATCCCCAAGCTTAGTTCTACTCGTCCTCGAGTAGGTAAAACGATAACAACAAATAATTTCTGAGGAGACATGCTTTCACACAATCTTGATCAATATATTGCAAGGCTCATGTCATGAATGAAGTGACTCAAAGCAATGATCTATAGTTTGCTAACAAATAGATAAAGAGTAAACAATGAATCATATAAGCAAAAACTTTTCATGAATAGTACTTTCAAGACAAGCATCAAAAAGTTTTGCATAAGAGGTAACTCATAAAGCAATAGATTCAAAGTAAAAGGCATTGAAGCAACACAAAGGATGATTAAGTTTCAGCATTTGCTTTCAACTTGTAACATGTATATCTCATGGATAGTTGTCAACATAAAGCAATATAACAAGTGCAATAAGTAAATATGTAAGAATCAATGCACACAAAGTTGACACAAGTGTTTGCTTCTAAGATAGAAAGGAGTAGGTAAACTGACTCAACATAAAGTAAAAGATAGGCCCTTCGCAGAGGGAAGCAGGGATTAAATCATGTGCTAGAGCTTTTTAAGTTTTCGAAAGCATATAGAGAGCACAAAATAAGTATTTGAGAGGTGTTTGTTGTTGTCAACGAATGGTAGTGGGCACTCTAACCCCCTTGTCAACCAGACTTTCAAGAGCGGCTCCCATGAAGGACGTTATTCTACCAGCAAGGTAGATCATCCCTCTTCTCTTTTGTTTACACATGTATTTTAGTTTCTTTATAGATGACACTCCTCCCAACCTTTTGCTTACACAAGCCATGGCTAACCGAATCCTCGGGTGCCTTCCAACATTCACATACCATGGAGGAGTGTCTATTTGCAAATTAAGTTGCTTACTGATAAATCAGGGCAAAACATGTGAAGAGAATTATTAATGAAAGTTGTAATTAATTGGGGCTGGGCACCCCGTTGCCAGCTCTTTTTGCAAATTATTGGATAAGCGGATGTATATGCCACTAGTCCAGGTGAAAGTCTGTCAGAAGTAAATGACAAGATTGAAAGATAAAACACCACATACTTCCTCATGAGCTATAAAACATTGACACAAATAAGGAGTAATAAAGTTTTGAATAGTTTAAAGGTAGCACATGAAATATTTACTTGGAATGGCAGGAAATACCACATAGTAGGTAGGTATGGTGGACACAAATGGCATGGGTTTTGGCTCAAGTTTTGGATGCACGAGAAGCATTCCCTCTCAGTACAGAGTTTAGGCTAGCAAGGTTGTTTGAAGCAAACACAAGTATAAACCGGTACAGCAAGAATCACATAAAAACATATTGCAAGTATTATAAGACTCTACACTGTCTTCCTTGTTGCTCAAACATTTTACCAGAAAATATCTAGACCTTAGAGAGAACAAATATGCATCCCAAGTCTCAACAAGCTCTACGGTAGTTCTCCACTACTAGGCTTTAACTACATGATGCAAGAGCTTAAACATGATCTACTTGAGAGCTCAAAACAATTGCAAAGCATCAAATCAAAACAAGACAATGATCTACAAGAATGCATATGTCTTTTCCAATACCAACTACTACATGTAGCATTTTCTTTCTTCCAAACAAACACCAATAATTTATTTAAACATAAACTCTCCAAATGATAATATAATGCAGCAAGAGAGTATTTATAAACAAGTGCTAACAGCTCGAAGAGATGCATGAAAAACAGGAGCTAAAAGCACTGCAGTAGCTAGTTAAGAATACTCAACAAATATAAGTGAAGAACATGAGTATTCACATGAAAAAGCGGAGCGTGTCTCTCTCCCACACAAGGATTGCTAGGATCCGAATTTATTCAAACAAAAACAAAAATAAAAACACACAGACGCTCCAAGTAAAGCGCATAAGATGTGAAAGAATTAAAATATAGTTTCACTAGAGATGACCTGATAAGTTTGTTGATGAAGAAGGGGATGCCTTGGGCATCCCCAAGCTTAGACGCTTGAGTCTCTCTGAATATGGTTGGGATGAACCACGGGGGCATCCCCAAGCTTAGGCTTTTCACTCTTCTTGATCACATAATATCACCCTTCTCGCTTGATCCTTGAAAACTTCCTTCACACCAAACTCAAGACAGTTCTCATTAGAGGGTTAGTGCATAATCAAAAATTCTCATATTCTGTAATGATACAATCAATCCCAAAGCTTCTGGACATTAGCTACAGCCACCAATGCTTTGTGGAGCAAAGAAATCCACACAAACACAGTAAAAGAGCGAATGCAAAACAAAAGGCAGAATCTGTCAAAAACAGAACAGTCTGGAATGACGAATTTTTTCGAGGCACTTAAGTTGCTCAGATGGATCTGGCCTAAAATAATGAAAGTTGCGTACATATCTCAGGAATATGCGTGATTTTTCTCAGAATTTTTTGAATTTTCTACAGGGAGATAAGCTCAAATCCGTGACAGCTAAAAATCTGTCACTGCGCAGAAATCCAAATCTTGCATCAACTTTCAATATAGAACTTTACTTGGCACAACATTGCGATAAAATAAAGATACAAAGGAGTTGCTACAGAAGTAACAAAACTCCTTGACTCAAAGAAAACAAAAATAACAGCAAATAAAAACGATGGGTTGTCTCCCATAAGCGCTTTTCTTTAACGCCTTTCAGCTAGGCGCAGAAAGTGAAAATCAAGTGTTGTCAAGAGAAGAAGCATCAACATCATAACTTGCTCTAACAATAGAGTCAAAAGGTAACTTCATTCTCTTCCTAGGGAAGTGTTCCATACCTTTCTTGAGAGGAAATTGGTACCTTATATTACCTTCTTTCATATCAATGATGGCACCAACAGTTCGAAGAAAAGGTCTTCCCAAAACAATAGGACAAGATGCATTGCATTCAATATCCATAACAATAAAATCAACGGGGACAAGGTTATTTTTACTGTAATAAAAACATCATTAACTCGCCCCAAAGGTTTCTTCATAGCATTATCAGCGAGAAAAACATCCAAATAACAATGTTCCAAAGGTGGCAAATCAAGAATATCATAAAGCTTCTTGGGCAAAACGAAACACTTGCACCAAGATCACACAAGGCATTGCAATAAAAATCATTCACCTTTACCTTAATGATGGGTTCCCAACCATCTTCTAATTTCCTAGGAATAGAAGCTTTAAGTTTCAACTTCTCCTCCCTAGCTTGCAAAAGAGCATTTGTAATATGCTTTGTAAAAGCCAAATTAATAGTGCTAGCTTTGCAAGAACATAATAACTTCAGAGATGTTACAATCATCAAAATCAAAATCATTATTGTCAATGGTGGTGGAACCATTGTCTCCAATAGTTTGAAAAATTTCAGCACTTTTATCAGAAAAAGTTTCAGCAGTTTTAGGCAATTTCAAACGCTTTGCAGAAGTAGTAGAGACATTACCAACACCAATAACATTACCATCAATAGTAGGAGGTTTACTAGCATGTGAAACATTAGCATTACTAGTGGTGGTGATAGTACAAACTCTAACTATACTATTCTCTTTTTCAAGTTCTTCCTCTTTTTCCCACCTAGCATGCAATTCAGCCAACATCCTAATATTATTATCAATTCGAACTTGGATGGCATTTGCTGTAGCAAATGACTTATATCTTTAACTTCATTAGGCATAACTTTCAGTTTTAGAATTTCAACATCATGAGCAAGACTATCAACTTTAGAGACAAGATCATCAATTTTTTCAAACTTTTCCTCAACAGTTTTATTGAAAGCTTTTTGTGTGCTAATAAATTCTTTAAGCATAGCTTCAAGATCAGAGGACACACTTCTATTGTTGCTGTAGGAATTACCATAAGAATTGCCATAACCATTTGAAGGATAAGGCTTATAATTGTTGCTACCAAAATTATTCCTATAAGCATTGTTGTTGAAGTTGTTGTTTTTAATGAAGTTTACATCAACATGCTCTTCTTGAGCAACCAATGAAGCTAAAGGAACATTATTAGGATCAACATGAGATCTACCATTCACAAGCATAGACATAATAGCATCAATCTTATCACTCAAAGAGGAGGTTTCTTCAACAGAATTTACCTTCTTACCTTGAGGAGCTCTTTCGGTGTGCCATTCGGAATAGTTGATCATCATATCATCAAGTAGCTTTGTTGCTGCACCTAAAGTGATGGACATAAAGGTTCCTCCAGAGGCTGAATCCAATAAGTTCCTTGAGGAAAAATTTAATCCTGCATAAAAGGTTTGGATGATCATCCAAGTAGTCAGTCCATGAGTGGGACAATTCTTCACCAAAGATTTCATTCTTTCCCAAGCTTGAGCAACATGTTCATTATCAAGTTGTTTAAAATTCATAATGCTACTTCTCAAGGATATAATCTTAGCAGGAGGATAATATTTCCCTATGAAAGCATCTTTGCATTTTGTCCAAGAATTAATACTATTTCTAGGCAAAGAAAGCAACCATTCTTTAGCTCTTCCTCTCAAGGAGAAAGGAAAAAGTTTCAGTTTTATAATATCCCCATCCATATCCTTATACTTTTGCATTTCACAAAGTTCAACAAAGTTATTAAGATGGGCAGCAGCATCATCAGTACTAACACCAGAAAATTGCTCTTTCATAACAAGATTTAATAGAGCAGGTTTAATTTCATAAAATTCTGCTGTAGAAGCAGGTGGAGCAATAGGAGTGCATATGAAATCATTGTTGTTTGTGCTAGTGAAGTCACACAACTTAGTGTTCTCAGGAGTACTCATTTTGAAAAACAAAATAAACTGAATTAAACAAGTAACTAATTTTTTTGTGTTTTTGATAAAGAGAGCAAACAAACTAAATAAAAATAAACTAAGCAAGACAAATAACAAAGTAAAGAGATTGGGTGTGAGAGACTCCCCTTGCAGAAGCAATTCGGTTTTCCCCGGCAACGGCGCCAGAAAACGTGTTGGTGGCTCTAGTTGACGAGGGAATATCTCCCCGGCAATAGTGCCAGAAACAATGCTTGTACGTCACACGTCAGTTGGGAACCCCAAGAGGAAGGTATGATGAGTGCAGCAGTAAGTTTTCCCTCAGTATGAAACCAAGGTTTAATCGAACCAGTAGGAAAACGAGGTTTGCTTCGAAGGTGTTGGTGAAGGAGTGTAGTGCGGCGCAACACCAGGGATTCCGGTGCCAACGTGGAACCTGCACAACACAATCAAATTACTTTGCCCCAACTTAACAGTGAGGTTGTCAATCTCACCGGCTTGCTGAAAACAAAGGGTTAAACGTATCGAATGGAAATGATGTTTGTTTGCATAAAACAGTAGAGAACAATGATTGCAGTAGATTGTATTTCAGATGTAAAAGAATGGACCGGGGTCCACAGTTCACTAGTGGTGTCTCTCCAATAAGATAACTAACATGCTGGGTAAACAAATTACAGCTGGGCAATTGACAATTGATAAGTGCATATAACATGCATGTGTGAGCTGTGGTGTCTACTATGAGATTCATTTGGGCATTACGACAAAGTACATAGACCGCTATCCAGCATGCATCTATGCCTAAATAGTCCACTTTCCGGTTAACATCCGTACCCCTTCCAGTATTAAGTTGCAAGCAACAGACAATTGCATTAAGTAATGTGCGTAATGTAAACAATACATTCATCCTTGAATAAAGCATTGCTGTTTTACCCCTAGTGGCAACAACACATCTACAACCTTAGAACTTGCTGTCACTATCCCAGGTTAAATAGAGGTTGAACCCAACTATCATGCATAAATACCCCCTCTTGGAGTTACAAGTATTCACTTGGCCAAGGCTTCAACAAGTAACGGAGAGCATGCAAGATCACAAATGACATAGACATGATAATATAATATTCAGCTCCACATAGGTATCAATATAAGTCAGATCCCAGCAAACACAACATGTAGCATTACAATAAGATGATCTTGATCATGATAGGCAGCTCACAAGATCTAAACATGATGGCACAAGTGGAGAAGACAACCATCTAGCTACTGCTATGGACCCATAGTCCAAGGATGAACTACTCACGCATCACTCCGGAGGCGGGCATGGCGATGTAGAGCCCTCCGGTGATGATTCCCCTCTCCGGCAGGGTGCCGGGAAGAGCTTCAGAAACCCCCCGAGTTAGGGTTGACGACGGCGGCGGCAGCGAATATGTTCTGGATGAAAGGCTCGGTGTTTTAGGGTTTTCGCGTCTCGGGGAATAAATAGGCGAAGGGGCGATGTCGGCGGACCCCCGAGGGGCCCAAACCACAGGCAGGCGCGGCTGGGCCCACTGCCGCGCCACCTGGTGGTTTGGCCACCTCGTGGCTCTCCTTCGTCTCTCCTTCGGACTCCGTGTACGTGCTGGAAAAATAGGGACTGGCCTTTTGTTTCGTGCAATTCCGAGAATATTTCCAGAAGTAACTTTCTGAAACCAAAAACAGCAGAAAACAGGGAACTGGCACTGTGGCATCTTGTTAATAGGTTAGTCCCAGAAAATGCATAAAAGTGATACGAAGTGTATATAAAACATGTAGCAAATGGTATAATATAAGCATGGAACAGCAGAAATTATGGATACGTTGGAGACGTATCAACCTTCTTCGCCTCCACGTAGTCTCGAATGAAGTGATACTTCAACTCGATGTGCTTCGAGCGCTCGTGGAAGTCGGGATTCTTGGCGAGCGCGATAGCCGACTTGTTGTCGACCTTGAGCATCACCTGCTCGGCTTCGCCGTTGCTGAGCTCGGCCAGCAACCGAGCCAACCAGATCCCCTGGCAAGCAGCCGTGGCAGCAGCCACGTATTCCGACTCGCAGCTCGACAGAGCCACGATCTTTGTCTTCTGGGACTGCCAGGTCACTGGGCTGTTCCTGAGGAAGAACAGTGTACCCGACGTACTCTTGCGCAAGTCGACGTCGCCCGCCAGGTCGCTGTCGCTGTAGACGACCAGGCGTGGTGTACCTGTACTCCTCCCATACCTACATCCGAGTCGAGTCGACCCGGCGATGTAGCATAGGATGCGCTTCACAACCACGAGGTGCTCCTGAGTCGGAGCCTCCATGAAGCGTGATACGAACCCGACTGCGAAGGTCAGGTCCGGCCTCGTGTGCACCAAGTACCGGAGGTTCCCGACGATGCTCCGGTACTCGGTCGCATCCGTCGCAGGGGCTGTGCTGCACTTGGACAGCTTGAAGCACGCCTCCATGGGTGTATGGACCGGGTTGCACCCGACCATCCCCGCCTTCTCCAGCAGCTTCAGGGCATAGGCACCCTGCGAGATGTCAATCATGTCGGGTGATGTCTACGCACGCTTCTATTCTTGTAGACAGTGTTGGGCCTCCAAGAGCAGAGGTTTGTAGAACAGCAGCAAGTTCCCTTAAGTGAATCACCCAAGGTTTATCGAACTTAGGGAGGTAGAGGTCAAAGATATCCCTCTCAAGCAACCCTGCAATTAAGATACAAGAAGTCTCTTGTGTCCCCAACACACCCAATACACTTGTCAGATGTATAGGTGCACTAGTTCGGCGAAGAGATAGTGAAATACAAGTAATATGGATGATTATGAGAAGTAACTGCAATCTGAAATAAAGATGGCAGCAAGCAAACATGTAGCAGAACTTGATGTAAACGGTGTTTCAATGCTTAGAAACAAGGCCTAAGGATCATACTTTCACTAGTGGTACTCTCAACATGTTAGCACAACTAAATGCAAGTAAATGATATTCGGGATTATTCTCCTTCTTGATAACACAAGAGTACTATGTGTAGGGCTGCAAAAGCACTCCTCAAAGTCTGAGTAAACAAACACCACAATTCCCAAGAACAAGCCATGATAAATATCTAAATTATTCAGAGTCACACACAAGTACCCACACTGTCACCTTGATACCGTGTTGTCACAATGACTCCGGAAACTAGATACAATCACTTGAGTAGCATAAACATTACATATGAATTCAGCGATACTAGCAATACTCATGATCACATAAAGATCACACCATGGGAGAGAGAGATAAACCACATAGCTACCGGTAGAGCCCTCAGCCTCGGGGGAGACTACTCACACATGGTCATGGTGAGCACACTTGATGGAGAGGTTGATGAAGAGGTGCAGCCGGAGAGGAGACGGCGGCCCGCTGCAGCCACGGCGCGGCGGCGGCGCTGGAGATGGCGATGGAGTCGATGGAGATGGCTCCGGGGGCACTTCCCCGTCCCGACGGCGTGCCGGAACAGAGATTCTGTCCCCCGAAACTTGATGTCGATGGCGGCGGCGCTACGGAACTCTTCGTGGAATATGGCTTGGTCCCTTAGGGTTTTCGCGTCTGAGAGAATAAATAGGCGAAGGGGCGATGTCGGCGGAGGCCCGAGGGGCCCACACCACCTGGTGGCGCGGCAGGGGGCCCACCCGCGCCTGGGTGTGGTTTGGCCACCTCGGCGCCCTCCTTCGTCTCTCCTTCGGACTCCGTGACGGCGCTGGAAAATAAGGACGTGGCCTTTTGTTTCGTGCAATTCCGAGAATATTCGCAGAAGTACTTTTCTGGAACCAAAAACAGCAGAAAACAGGGAACTGGCACTGTGGCATCTTGTTAATAGGTTAGTCCCTGAAAATGCATAAAAATGAAATGAAGTGTATACAAAACATGTAGCAAATGGTATAATATAAGCATGGAACATCAGAAATTATAGATACGTTGGAGACGTATCATCGGGTCCTTGTCGGACCTCTATGCCGAGGTAGTAGCTCAGCAGCCCGAGGTCAGACATCTGGAACAGGCTCTGCATTTCCAGCTTGAATTTGTCGATGTCGCTGGAGTCGGAGCCCATGATCACCAAGTCATCGACGTAGACGCCGACTAGAGTCGGCTCGGAGTCGCTCCTCGTACGTACATGCCGTGCTCCGACTCGCATCTTGCGAAGCCGAGTCGGACGAGGCACGAGTCGAGCTTGGTGTTCCATGCCCTTGGCGCCTGCTTGAGGCCGTAGAGCGCCTTGTCGAGTCGGAGCACCAGATGCTCCTTCCCCTTTGCAGCGAAGCCGGATGGCTGCTGCACGTACACCTCTTCCTCCAACTCGCCGTTGAAGAAGGCTGACTTGATGTCCATGTGATGAACGCCCCACCCGACACTTGCAGCCGCGGCTAGCAGTAGCCGGATGGATTCAAGCCGGGCCACGGGAGTGAAGACCTCGTCGTAGTCGACCCCGTGCCGCTGCACATAGCCCTTCACCACGAGGCGAGCCTTGTGCTTAAGGACTGCGCCTTGCGCATCCTTCTTCACCTTGTACACCCACTTCAGGCCGATCGCGCGGTGGCCTGGTGGTAAGGTGGCAAGCCGCCATGTCGAGTTTGACTCGATGACCCGTAGCTCCTCCTGCATCGTGGCATGCCAGTTGGCGTCGGCCTTCGTCTCATCGAACGAGCCGGGCTCTTCGGAGGCTAGGAAGTGGAGCTCCTCGTCCGGCTCCACAGCCTGACCCGCATCGAGCACGTTCTGCAGAGTGCGGAACCGGTGCTCGAGGTCGGTGTCGTCTTCTGCATCAAGCATACTCGCGTACCTTGATGGCGGCGTGACGAACTCGACGCCAGGGACAGTCGGAGTCGGGGACTCCGCTATCAGGTTGTCCGGTGTCCACGAGGAACTGGCTGGACTATCACTCCTGGCTCCTGGAGTCGGGGTACCCGCAGTCGGTGAGTCGGGTTCCTCACCCGCACTCCCATCTCCTGGAGTCGACAGCGGCTCGAACACCATGTGCTCGACCGTGAAGGAGTCGTCTCCAAAGGTGTTCACCGGAGTGTCCGGCGAACTCCAGTCCCACGCGCGTTCTCATCGAACACGGCGTCACGTGTGATGCATACGCACTCAGTCTCCGGGTCGTAGGCACGGTAACCCTTCGTGTGGGTTGGTACCCGACAAAGATCATCTGCCTGCTCCGGTCGTCGAGCTTCTTGAGCCCGGGTCACGTATCCCGCACATGCACCACGTACCCGAACGTGCGCATAAAGCTCACATCCGGCTTGCGGCCATGCCAGGCCTCGAACGTCGTCATGCCGTCCACGCTCTTGGTTGGCGACCTGTTCAAGATAAACACGGCCGTCGACACCGCCTCACCCCAGAATTCTCCGGGGACCTTCTTAGCCTTCAGCTGACTGCGGGCCATGCCCACAATCGTCTGATTGCGTCGTTCCACGTAACCATTCTGCTGCGGGGAGTACGGAGCCGTCAGGTGACGCTCCACTCCGAGCTCGGCGTAGTATGCCGTGAAGGACCCGGAGGTGAACTCGCCTCCACGATTCGTCCGAAGCGTGCGCAGCTTGCAACCGGTTTCCGACTTGGCTCCCGCCTGGAGTCGGATAATGGCGGTTGCGGCCTCGTCCTTCATCGAGAGAAGGGCGAGCCACATGTACCGTGTCAGGTCGTCCACGACCAGGAGGAAGTACTTCTTCCCACTCGGAGTGGCCGGGGTGATCGGCCCGCAGAGGTCGCCATGGACTAGCTCGAGTCGGTCTTTCGCCCGGAACTTCGCTTGCTTGGTGAAGGAGGCTCGCTTTTGCTTCCCTGCTAGGCAGGCATCGTAGAGTTGGTTCACGTGCTCCACCAGAGGGAGACCACGCACCATCTCGCTTCTCGCCAGTCGGCGCAAGCTGTCAAAGTTGAGCTGCTTGAACCGCGCATGCCAAGTCCAAGCCGGGTCGTCACCAGTGCGCACAGAGAGGCACACTGGCTGAGCGACTCGCGCTGTCCGCTTATACATCTGGTTTGGTTCTCGCCTGACCTTCATCAGGAGCACTCGCTCCCGGTCATGCACTCGGAGGAGCCCGTCCTCGATCAGCACCTCGCAGCCGTTCTCGTCGAACTGGCCCAGGCTGATGATCTGCGTGTTCAGCCGGGTATATAGTACACCCCGGTGATGGCCTGGTGCTCGCCTGTCTTGCAGACGAACATCACCATCCCTTGCTCGCAGATGTCAACTCGTGAGCCGTCGCCGAGCTTGACAGTCCCGACAACGCTCGAGTCGAGTTCCGCGAACGCGGCGCGGTCATCAGTCATGTGATTGGTGGCAACCGAGTCGAGGTACCAGACGCCGCTCTTGGCGTCCCCCTCTTGCGCCAGGTTGACCTGCGCCTTCTCCTCCAGTAGGAAGAGAACTGGCTCCTCCCGAGCCGGTTCTCTCATGTCCTTGCGACTCGACGCGGTCGACTCCTCCCGAGTCCGGCTCCTCCTGAGCCGGTCCTGCCGAGTCAGCTTGACTCGACGCTGCCGGGTCTTTGCGACCCGACACAGCAGACTCCTCCTGAGTCGGCAAGTCCCACTCCGCGATCCACTGGATCGGCGCGAGTTCCTCTGGAGGAGTCGATGGTCCCTCCGACTCTGCCACAGTAGAGTCGCTGACTCTGCCACCGGTCGAGACAAGGGTGCCGCCTCTGAGGTGCCGGACTCGAGTCGTCGTTGAGTCGGCTGGGGGACCTACGGGGCAGACGCAACGGTGCACACGTGCATCATGAGCAATGTGTCATCGTCGTCTCCTCCGCGCACGAGGTGAGCTTCCTCGCGCTTCTTCTTGCGGCAGTCTCGCGCCCAGTGGCCGGCGACTCCGCAGTAGCGACACGTGTCTTTCGACGCGCCGCGGTTCCCGGGTCCACGACCTGCGTTGCCCCTGTCGCGACCGCGCGGCTTCCCGCCACCGCGTCCGGCTTGGCTAGAGGACCCTCCGTCCTGCAGACGCATCCGGGCAAACCACTCTTCCTCCGTGAAGAGCAGCTTGCCGGTTTGCTTGGCCTCTGGCTACTCCACCTTGTGGCGATCCTCAGCCGCCTTGAGCCGGCCGATGAGCTTCTCGAGCGCGAGCTTGTTGAGGTCGAGCAGAGTCTCGATGGAACACGCCATCTGCGAGAACTTGGGGGGAACGACCGAGAGGAGCTTACACACGGTGTCCGACTCAGAGATGGTGACGCCGAGCACTCAGTCCCAGTCGCGACACGAGGGACGACATGCGCATGGCGAAGTCGTCGATGTCCTCCTTGTCGCCGAACTTGAGCACCTCATACTGCTTCTTCAGCAGCGTCGCCTTCGCCTCTCGGACATGGCCGTCTCCGACCCGCATCGTCTTGATGGCCTCCCACGCCTCCTTCACCGTCTCCTTGGACGCGAGCATGGAGATCATCTCCAGCGGGACAGCGAGCAGTAGATACTCCATCGCCGCCCGGTCCGTATCCCGCTCTGTGGTGCCGTCCTTGACGGCGGACCACACCCGGCGTGCCTCAAGCTTCACCTGCATGAGCAGCGCCCAATCCACGTAGTTGGACCGCGTGAGAAGCGGCCATGAACCACCGGTGTCCCACGTCGCCCGCTGGAGAGCCAGCTTGCTTGCGGCCTGCGCCGCCGCCACCACCGCCGCCTGTGTGACTATCTCACCCATCGCTGCCGGTGGAAATCTCTACAGAGTAGGCTCTGATACCAATTGTTGCCCCTACGATCGCTAAGGAGGGAAGAGCGGAGGAGCGGAGTGTGTGTGCCGAAAGTGGAGAAGAGTTTTCGGTTTGCCTCTCTTGGCTTTGTGTGTATTCCTCCCTTTAAATAGGGGCTGCTAGCTAGAGCTACAAAGTCAACTAAAGTGTCACATCCGGCTGATGTGACCGGTCCTACTCTTGACCCATGCCGTGTCACTGTTGACGACATCATGACTAGAATGTACTGTAGATGACGTCTAGCACGTCCTACCTACCTACTATGTACTGGTGCTGACGCACCACATCAGGACATCGGCTACAGGACAAAGTGTCCTTTCCCGGAACTCGACTACTGACTGCCTCGACTCGGAACAGGCTTCGAGTCGGGCCTCACTCTACTCGGGACATACCCGCAGTCGGAACACTGTCGACTCCAGCCGAAGTCGACACCCGGAATACAAGCCTATGTCTAACAATTCATCTCTCTTATACTCCACTAGAAAGGGATCTCCAAGCAATCTAGTATTAAGAAATAAATCAGAGTATAACCTTTAGTTCTATGACATGAAGTTAGAATTAGAACACGTAGATCTAGTCATGGATATCTTGCAAAGGTCTTTCAAAACATTTCGTAGCGTGGAATTCTCTTTATCCCTAGTGAGGTAACTACAGTAGGATAAAAAACCGAGTGGGTCACAAGCTTTTGACTGTCACTATCCATTCACCACCCCGTTACTCCATCTAGTGCACACGTTCCCCCTCACACGCTCTCGCATACATGCTTGATCATAACAAGTAATAAAGAACAGGGTACATAATATGCATCTAACCATACATCTCATACTCAAAACAATTGCAATCTCAAATATCAACTATAAATAAAAGATCCACCACATAGGTAATACATAGATGACCGTAATCATGTTAGGCAGCTCATACGGTGCTAATACAATGAAGAACAAGAGAGAGATACAATAAGCTTAGGCCACAAACCCATAGTCCAGAGGTGGACTACTCCCCCTTCATCATGTTGACGATGGTGGAGACGTTGGAGAAGGAAGAGATCACGCCGGCAGCGACCCGCCGGAGTTTTTCCCCTCCAATCTGGCAGCTTCTGTCTCTGTTTCGTGTATTCTGTGTTTCTACGACGCTCTTCTCGGAGACTCGTCGGGGGCTATTTTTATAGTCGGTTTTAGGTCAAGACGGATTTTTAGAGCCAAAGATCGACGACATCCGAGCCCCGAGGGGGGAACCGACATACCAGGCGCGGCCCCACTTCCAGGCCGTGCCAGGTATGCTCGTTCCCTCCTCGGACTTCCTTTTTTGCTGATCCTTGACTCGTACGCTTCCTTTCTTCCAAAAATAAATCGTCAAAAATTGGCAGGTCCATTTGACGTCGTTTAGATCCCTGAAACTTAAAAATACGCAAAACAGGGGTTTCCTGTCTGCAGGGTTAAATCCAAATAAATGGGGACAATGTGAATTATCCCCTAAAACATCATAATTCATTAACATAACCCCTCATATGTTGCAAATAAGTTGGAATATCAAATAGAAAAGTGCAAAGTTGATGTATGCATTTTACATGCATCAACATCCCCAAGCTTAACCTATACTCGTTCTCGAGTATGAAGGTGATAAAACTAAACATGGACTTTGTACTTTACTACTATGTTGGATATCAAAAAATGATTACAATTGGTACACAAAGTTAAATGATTCATTCTTAAAGGAGTAGCAATATGCAAGATAGATTATAAAGTGATATCTCATATACAATGTAGAGATGTTCAATAATAATTCACAAAGTGTAACATAGAAGAAAGAGCTATGGACCAATTTTTTTTTCATTAATATGCAAGGTAGTGCGACTGATGTCTGTATGGAAGTAGGGATGTTCAATATAAAGTGATATCTCATATACAATGTAGGGATGTTCAATAATATGCAAGGTAGTGCGACTGATGTCTGTATGGAAGTTTTGTTATTAATGTATTTTTTTGCATGTTCCAGGTCTTCAATACCTGGATCAAAGTTTTGTTAATTTATATAACCTTGCATGTTTCAGGTTTCAAATACTTGCATTCCCGATCTGTAGGTATGACCTATAAAATATTAATGTATGTGACATGTATGATAGGATCTCTTGAAGTCTCGCACATCAGGAAGCTAATTGCAGATTGTAATTTCCTAAGACAAGCTTTGGCCTTTTGTTTACACTAGTTGGCATGTACGTGCAAGGCACGTTTTCACAATTAAAGGGTGCAATTTACAAGTAAAAAAAGACCATATCAAGGTTACTTATTTATAATTTTATATGGTCCTAAATTTTATGTTGCAAAGAGAACATGCTTACCGATCATGGATCACACAAACCTTAGACATAAACCAACCGAATTAATGCGCGGCGGTGTAGATGTGCTCCTTTCACCGGCTTCTCGGCACAATTATGTCATCTCCTCAATGTCTCCTTGAACCCATGGATTCAAAACTACACCCGCGGAAGGAAGATATGCTAGGTTGGTCGCGCCAATCTGACGGTTGCAGCTAAAGAAGATATGCTAGGAAGGAGAACTGCACTAAAGAAGAACGAAAGAAAAATCTGAAGATTATTGGATCCAATTATTATCAAGTCTCCTTTCTTGTTCAATCCCATCTCGGACGAAGGTAGCCTGCGCAACGTGGCTCCCCACCTCTCTTCGTCCTTGAAAAAACACTGAACATCAAGGGAGGCATATCAGAGCGGACTCTGCTAAGAAGCGCGCCGCCAGAAAGTCAAAGCCAGACATTAACAAAAAATCAACTCAGACGACCCAGACGTATCTTGATATTTCGTGGCCTGAGTGTGTGAAGAATGATTTTTGCCTGGCCCTGAAAATTTCCAGTAATCGGGTGTGAGGTTTGAATCTCGAAGAACTTTGTTTCTCTCCTGTGTTAATTCGCTGAAGCTGCTCGATCTGTCGCTGGCCGGCGCCAAGCAGTGACTACCTTGATGCCGCAAGGCCTCCCAGAAGCTCTGTCGCCTCGCCATGATCCGTCACGCCGGAGCGCCCCTAACATCGGTTTGGTATGACCTCTGGCCGAGGCCGTCGCCATGGATTCTCCCGTGTTTCTGCGTTCGGGCCATCGTCGTCGGTCGCTGTAGCTCCCCTGCGTCTCCCTGAAGCCCATAGACACAACCCAGAAGAGCCGCTCACCTCGCATGGTCCTTCTCTGGCCATCCTCCGTCCTACATGTCGCCGCCGCGATGGTGGCAACAACTTGATGTAACTGAACATCAAGGGAGGCATATCAGAGCGGACTCTGCTAAGAAGCGCGCCGCCAGAAAGTCAAAGCCAGACATTAACAAAAAATCAACTCAGACGACCCAGACGTATCTTGATATTTCGTGGCCTGAGTGTGTGAAGAATGATTTTTGCCTGGCCCTGAAAATTTCCAGTAATCGGGTGTGAGGTTTGAATCTCGAAGAACTTTGTTTCTCTCCTGTGTTAATTCGCTGAAGCTGCTCGATCTGTCGCTGGCCGGCGCCAAGCAGTGACTACCTTGATGCCGCAAGGCCTCCCAGAAGCTCTGTCGCCTCGCCATGATCCGTCACGCCGGAGCGCCCCTAACATCGGTTTGGTATGACCTCTGGCCGAGGCCGTCGCCATGGATTCTCCCGTGTTTCTGCGTTCGGCCATCGTCGTCGGTCGCTGTAGCTCCCCTGCGTCTCCCTGAAGCCCATAGACACAACCCAGAAGAGCCGCTCACCTCGCATGGTCCTTCTCTGGCCATCCTCCGTCCTACATGTCGCCGCCGCGATGGTGGCAACAACTTGATGTTGGAGCTGGCCGAGCTTCACCTTGGGGCCGGATGAGATGTTCACGATCTTGAGCGATGCCGGCATGAACGTGGCGATCCAGCCAAGTCGTAGCAGCCGACGAGCTCCCTGTTTTGCCGGGGAGCGGGACTCGCACGACGGATCCTTCGGTTCCTTCCTCGGGGTAATACAGGTCCATCGTTGTGTCGCTGCTCCAGGGCGAGAGCTCCAGCCACGGCAGCGCTACCAGCGGCGCCGCACGCGCGGCGGCTCGCCACGACCGGCAGACGGCAACGAAGCGCGCGCGGCTGTGCGGGGAGCCGAGCATGTGGCAGATGACGGCGAGTAGATTGTCGGGGAGCGTGGACGACCAGAGCGTTTAGTTCGCGAGCAGAGCGACACCGGGCCGCCGTCCACGACACGTAACCATCCAGAATTGATCTCCATCCTTCTCTTTTGCCAGCCCACGCGAGTCGGCAGAGCGCTCGGTCGATGGTGCGAAGTTTAAAGCGTCTGGGGGAGGTGAATAAAATAAACGAAAAGGTACGGTGGCAATTTGGTTGTATTATGTGGTTTGGTGGGAGGGCAAAACCGTCCAAAACGGACAATGTTGAGTTGTCAAACATTGGGACGATCTAGGCTGTTTAATCAGATGTTGAACGGTCTAAATTTAAAGTATCTATAGACAACAAGTTTGCTCTTTTAATAGTAGTATAGAAGATTGCACGAGACCTATTCAACATGGAGTTTTTTTTAAATCAGTGATTCTTCTTGTAGGAAATCTAAAGAAAGTCTATTGCAACTTTTAATAATCACTTCCCTTTTGAACATTTTGCCTTGTTTTGACGTCCAATTCTCGGTGAATGGAACCTATTCACGCTTGATATTTTGTTTCAGCAATCCTTCCCTAAACTAACCAATATTTCACTGATACACAAAAGTTGACTAGGGAATTTGTCAGTTGTTTTACCTGTTTGTAAAAGAAGGGGATTTGTTAGGAAATACCTGCCATTCTAGGTTATGATTAGATAGGCGCGAAATCAGGGGTTTTGTTTCGTGTCAATTACCTTTGACATAATTCACTAACCAATTCTCTAATTACTAAACAATATATATATATATTTTCACTTACTAAAATTTTCATGCCCAAATAGATGGGCGCAGCAACGCGCGCCATCAATGATCTAGTTGGATCCTATGACCAGAGAGGTTCTCTTTAATTGTGTTGAAGGAATTTTCATGAAGTTATACCTCATGCTTTTCTTTATGAGATTTATTAAATTACAAGATTCCTATTGGCTTAATTCCAATCAGACCAGTTACTATAGGGAATTTTTTATATTACAGGATCCAATCCTATAAAAATCTTTTGATATTATACTTTGAAACCAAAGGGGCCTTAATAATAAAATAAAATCTCTCCTATCTAAAAAACACAAAGCGTTCCGTAGTCTGCCTACCCAGCGTTCCGCTCACCAGCATTTCGCTCCTCCGCTTGGTCCACCACTCTTTCCTTCGTCCCACACCCTTTTCCCCGAGAACTTGATTCCTTACCCTGCCACATTACATCGTTTCGCGTCGTCCTTCGCTCGCACGCGCCGATCCGTTTCGTCGCCCTGAATTTCCGATTTAATTCCCTTCATCTATCATGGCGTAGGGAGCTAAAAGCTAGGGTTCCGGCCCGGGGCATGGCCACCGGCTTGAGGTGCCCGCCCACGATGAGCTCCCCGCTCAGGTTGTTTGCCTCGAGATCGGCATTGACTTGATGCGCACCCACAAGCCCACCTCTGAAGCGCTCCTCGTCCATGGTCGACGCCTCAAGGTAGCCATCGACGCGTCCGCGGCCGCCGCCGCCTCCATCGCCCTCCTCGGTGTACTTCGGCGTCCATCCGCACGGCGCCACCACACCGTCGTCAATGGTTCCAAATTTTCCTCCGCCGCGCTGCCTGGTTGTCGGCGCGCTCCGCCTGTCCCGCTCCCCCACCACGCGGATCGCCGCACCTTCCCACTGGCTGCCGCCCTGGAGCACCACGTCCGCTCTCCGATCGGTGGAACTGCGGCCCCGTGACTTCAGCCACCTACAGCCGAGGCATCGGACTGCTCCACAAAGGTACTCTGCTCTCTGATGCAGTATTCAAAACCAATTCTGTATGGTGGATATTAGCAGAAAATTAGATGATTGCTAAAAGCTTTGGGATTGGTAAATTATTTCATATGGTCTTTATGTGTGATACGTGTGGAATAGCAGAAATAATATCTGTTGACGAGTAAACTTATTTTCATGTATCGATCTGTCATCATAGAAGTCAATTCCCACAAATATCAGTTATCATGAGAAATTCATTAAACACCTAGGGAACCGATTAGAATAAACCCTGACAATACAACATCATGCAGCACAACATCCTACGGGGAACTGCTCTTGCAGAACAAATGAACCGATTAGAATGGAACCTGACAATACAACATCATGCAGCACAGTCTTCCTCATCATATATTTCAGAATGCCAATTCCCAGGAGGTTCTCCGCTCAAGAGGTCAGTATATGTGTGGAGCATACTCAGATGATTTTTGGTATGATTTTGTATACTTGTCTAATTAAATCGCGAGAGACAGTGTTCCACATGCTAATGGAGTGCGTCCTCTGTTTTAGCTATTAATCTTTCTTCATTTTCAGCCACGGGACAACAAATCTTCAAGACAACTGCTCTTAGTCGAAGCTTCAGAGCCAGTATCTCGAGTACCTGTATGTGTTAAATCACGGAGCAGAAAAGACGCAAATAGAAGTTACAACACAATAAGCAATGGCTAACTGAATATATAATTGCTTCGGTACACCCCTCTTTATATTATGCAGAAGGAAAGAGAGGACTATGAGGCCGTAATCGAAGACTGCATGTTCTTGCACAAGAAGAGCCACCAAAATCATCGACACGTCTGGTGGACCGAGAGATGCAAAGATGATCTTTGTTTTTAGCACATCCTAAGAGCTTGTATGTTCGCCAGGTAAATGTTCGGTTATATATGCACATACCATTATTACCATCTTATCACAACCCCGATATGACAGTTAATAGAAATGTCAGCTCGTTGACTTAACATTATCCTACCGTTATAAATTGCAGAAGAAGAAAGGTAAGTTTCAGCATTCTAGCTTTTTTCTTTCTCGAGGAGCTACTTCTGCTGCTGGGCAATTAGTGGTTGAAAATGGAACTCTTAAGGTGTGTAATACTTATCTTGGAAATAGCTTTTACTTCCAGTATTATGCATCAGCCAAGATTCTGAACCCATCTCAACTTTATGTGGAAATAGCTTTTACTTCCAGGATTATGCATCCAGCCAAGATTCTGAACCCATCTCAACTTCATCGTTGACAGGCTGTTTGGCCTCAGAGTGGTCCAGTATTATGTATATAGCACTGTAGTTTGGTGGAGCAATTACGCAGATTTTCACTACTACTCCACTTGGCACTACCTTGGATAATATAGCTTCTAAAACTAAATTAATTTCCAATCGATGTATCGGTCTTATTTTTGCCATGCACGATTTGCTATAACTGATGGTATGCACTCAATAGAAAACTTATTTCTGTTATGTAAGCTGAAGTATCCTAATATAACTATATAAAAGTTGGAATATTTGCGAATTGTGGGATGCCCTGGCACTGTAGCAGCTACAGTCTGCTACAGTGTTGAACAGTGCGGCGATCCCGGCCGTCGATCGGCGATCGGACGGACCAGATTACACGTCCGTGACGGTTTTGCATAAAGGCCCTTGACAAACCCACAAAACAAACCCGCAGTCCACAGTTCCATGAGGGAAGGACCTAACCGTAAATTCCGGAAACGACAGGGACTTTTTCGCAAAAACGTCTGCAGAACACGGCCTCCCTCCTTCTTCCTCTCTCTCGCGACGCCGCGGGTCGCCGCCGCCGCCGCACTCGATGCCGCCGCACCGCTCCTCCCCCGGCGAATCAAAGCATCACACGGGCTCCGCCTCCGCGTACTCCACCTCCCCACCGCGGACGCCTGTTAGGACGCTGCAACGGCGCCGGAATCGACGGCGCCATCATCGCTTCCCTCCGCCGCGTTGGAGGGCCGCCACGGCCGCTCCGGCGACCTGCGCGGGGCGGCGCCGCCACCTACGGGTGCCACACGCCCGTGCGCGTCCGCGTCGCGCCCGCGTGCATCCCAGGACCCAGCAGCGCGCCGCCGCCGTGGTCCTCGCCGCCGCGGAAGGCTACGGGCAGATCCGGCCATTGGTGACGTCAACGTGACGTCACCATGGCGGCGGGCTGGGCTACTGGGCCATTTCGTGGGCTTTTTTTTTTTTCTTCCTGCATTTTCCTTTTTCGCAAATCTTTTACAAATTTTTACATACAACCCCAAATCAGTTTGTATCAATTTCAAAAAAATGTATGAACCAAAATAGCCATTTCAAATACTTCGTGTCCTTCTCCAGATTATTTCAAATCTAATTTACATCATTCCGTAAAATATTGCCTCACCTTTGCAAATTTTTAAATACAACTCCAGATCAATTCATACCGATTTTAAAATATTTGCGTGAACCAAAGTATCCATTTCAAATACTTCGGAACCTTCTCCAAATTATGTAATATCAAATTAAGCATACCACAAGTGCAAATATCAACAAATAACTTTTTAAGCTTATTTTCCAAATAAATATAACTGATTCCGAAACCAAAATTTAAAACAGAGCACGATTCAGTAAATTAAAACAACTTTACATATATTGTTCTACGGTACTTACACAATTTTGCAAAAAATAATTAAATGTTGGAAAATCAATAACTTTAGGAACGCATGCTAACTGCTTACGGCATGCAATGAAATTTCAAAATTTAAATATTTCACACTTTACAGCACTCTTCGAAATCTCACCATTTTATAAAACTTATCACAACATCGCACCATACGAATTTGAATATTCCCAAACATTAAATGCCTTCCAATAGGCTTAGATTAAGATAATTTTATGCGAAAGAACACTCATATTTAAGCATTCCAACTCAAATTACAAATTTCCCAAATAGGTCTACATTGAGATAATTTTATGCCAAAGAACACTCATATTTGAGCATTCCAACTCGAGTTACAAATTTGATAATTCCAAAATTTTATATGACTCCTAAGTCTAACCATTTGGTAAGGACTAAAAGAATTCAAATTTGAATATATTCTAAATTGTCCAGCTTCTAAAACCTATTTGACAATAAACATCGAAGAAATAGATGCTAATAAATTGTACTAACGTCAAAACATATTTACGAACCTCAATTTGGTAATTTTTTAAGACGAATTCTATATACATAGATGTGCATTTCCACCCATTACGCACATGCATTTAAAAATAATGATTTCTGAACATTTCGAACTGCTTACACATTCGAGATACTCCAAAGTATATCAACATGCCCACACAAAAAATGCTAACTATTTGCCAGGATTTTTTATTTCCGAACATTTTTAATTGGTTACTACTTGGACATTTCAAAACTACTGAACAATTACATATACGATGAAAAAATAAAAAAAATAAACTAAAAAAATGTGAACCCATCAAACATGGAAAACAAACTGTAAAAAAATAAAACATCGAAAGATCAATGGCCCTGAATATATTCGCTGCAAAAAATACAAATAATATATCAAAACAAACAGAAAACTACATGCAAACTATTTATGTTATGGGAAAAAAACACTGAATATGCACATTTCGTCAAAGTGTGCGAATAATTCAAGTGCACTCTTCCTAATTTCAATTAACTATTGACATCGAAATGCAAACATGTTTCAACATTCCAAATTACTATAAAGTCAAATATTGTACAAAATATATATATAAAAAAACACTAAAAAAGTAGTACCTATTCGTAAGAAAATAAAAACATTTTCGAACATTCCAATTTGTTCCATAAAATATATAAAAAATGCCAGCAAAAAAAAAAAACTACCTCCTTATATCAAAATACAGATAGATACGAATGTCCCAACATTCCATAAAATATATAAAAAATGCCAACAAAAGAAAAAAAAAACCTCCTTATATCAAAATACAGATAGATTAATTCACTAAGGGCGTGGTGTGACGCCACGCCAGATTCAACAAATACAAATCCGAAAAAATTTCAAACCTTAATATTTCCGAATTTAAATTCTTCATGCTGCATTATTTACAAATACGACAAAAAAACAAAACTATAAAAAACCACTGCCTATTTATGTCATATGCCAAAAAAAATAAAAACAAACATGCCATTATTTAGCTAGCATATTTACAGGCAATATAACTTAAATCTATTTGCCTTCGTACTTACAGTTAAGAAAAAAAACTTGATTAGATGAATATATAGAGAGAAAATGCAAATTCATTCCCTTCAATTACGGATTGGTTTCAAATTGAATTTCACCTAAATAGATTACACAAATTAGAACTAACGTTTTTCCTTACAATATATATAACGCAACTAAAACAAAAACAAAATTACAAAATATTACCAGCAAGGGCAATGAACTTACCACTCTCTAGCTACGTAGTCAAATTTGAATAAAATGTTCAGATTATTTCCTCTAATTATTTAGGCACATTAAACATCTAATATACAATCAGTACTTCCCAAAATTTCCACACTCTCTAAAAAAGGATATTTTCCCGAAATTAAATAACATATTTTCAAACTCTACACATAAAAGATACATTAAAAAAAAGTTTGCAAACGATATGTCTAACTAAAATAACTACAACATCAAATATAGATTTGTAAGAAATGGTATCTCCATTTAACCCCATCTTCGTATTTGTTTATTTTTGTTTTTCTGCTTTCCTATTGCTTTGCAATAAAACAACATTGCAATAACCACCATCACAAGAGAAATAATTGGAAGACATTTCAACTTACAAAACAACTACAATTCCCCTTTTTGAATTCCAGTTGGTTCTAATAGAATTATAAAAATAATTTTGAAATTAAATCTCCGTATTTGCTTTCTTTTGTTTATTACTTTTCTTTTGCTTCACGCTAAAACAACATTCGGACAATGATCAAAAAAAAGAAAGATAAATGCACGACATTTTGGTTTACAAACCAATTACAATTTCCCTTTTTAGATTTCAGTTCGCTGTGCTACATTTGTAAAAGAACATTGCAACCAGTGAAACAATTGGTCTGTCTTTATAATAACTTAACAATATGTAAAATTTATTCTACATCTTGAATTACTCCAAAATGTAATGAACCATTTAGCTAACTGCTATTTCTTACTACTTCAATGTTTTTATTGCGTTTTACCACTCATACTATAATCACACATAAAGAACCTTTAAGTCAATGGACTACAATATTTGCAGTGGTAAATATGAACATCCCGCAAACGAGCTAATGGCAATATTCATTTTTTTTCTTACCTCCTATAGGGCACATTGCCTGCAAAAGTAAACGCATTACACAAACAACGTCACCATTTCTATCCACAAAACATATTACATAACCAAAACAAAAAAAAATTATACTCACATAAATATCCACCAATAAAACACAAAAATCTAAATTCAACTAGTATCTCTCCAAAGAATGCAAAGTTTCCCTAGAGCATAGAACAAGAACTTGTGATATTTATGTGTGAGTACTGTCAATGTGTAGAGATAATATGTGCAGTCATATTTGATTACAAGACGTGTAAGAACAAGGTTATTCAGATTTCAGACTTCAGATGCACCTTTGCTGTTTGCTAGACAATTTAAATAAGTATGGTTTACAATCAAGTATAGAGGGGTCTAGAACTATTTTTAGAAGTGATGTATTTCTTGATTCTGTTGCAGATCCTGCATTCTTCAGGTGTTCATCAACATGGTTATGGACATCAGTCGGTGACGATTTCAGTTCATGGATGCAAGTGAGCGCAATATGGCCTAAGACCAAACACGGCAACACTTGCAGAAGGTGCCTTCAACATAGTGAGTTTATCGCCAAGGTTGCCGGGCAGGAGTCCACTATGTATACATTCAATATGATTGTATTTTTCCTTCCCCGGTTCTTTATTAAAAAAATTGAATCATTGAGTTGATAGTTGGTCTCTATTGTCTTGAAATATTTTTCAACTCATAATTATTAGCTGAACAAATGAATAGCATATCCATTCAATATATGTACAATATCATTTTTTTACATTAACCAATGTGTTTTGCTGCACGTACACAATTACTTTTGATTGAATATGTATGAATTTGGTTACCTCCGGTTGAATTTTCGTAGGATCCGAGTTCATGTTCTAACAACATCTGTGTACAAATAATAAACGCACGGTCACAGAGTACCTAATAAAATATTCAATCCCGTACCTAATAAAATATTTAATCCCGTAGCAACGCACGTATTTTGCTATAAAATAAAGGACGTTGCTACATCGTGGTCGACCACGATCTAGCCTACAGCGAGGTCAGTTCGACAGCCCAAATAGGGAAAGAAACGATACGCTGGAAAGGGCAAGGTTGCGCTCGCGCGCGTTGGTTTTGGCCGGCCCACGTGATCGCCCCGCGGCCCGCGCGTTGGTTTTGGCTGTCTCCTCATGGCTCGCGCCCAGGCGCCGTTTCTGACGGGACCAGCAGCGGATTTTTTTTTTTAAAGCAGCGGATTTTTTTCCCAAGTTTGCAACAAAACAAGCACGGAAACAAAAACAGGTCATTGTTTACATCCCCATCTCAGATCTCTCTCCAGAACTCACATCTTACGAATTTACATCTCCATCAGCAAATAAAGAGATCAGCAAATAGAAAATTCAACCAGATAATGATTCTACAAAAGGTTTCAGCCAATAGAAGTTTCGAACAAATGTAAGTTATTTCCACCTCGGCTCTTTTTCTCCCCTTGCCACCATCCATGCTCCCTTTTTACATCCTGCAACGATATGGACATGAAATTCTTGTAAAAAACCTGTGTATGTGTTGTGGTGTGCAAAAAAAAGAAATTAAAGCATGAGATGTGTAAAACTGACCAGTAATTTGTCTAGATGTTCAGAGTGACCAGAGTGACCACAATTTTACATCCCTGAAATCATATAGATATAATTTCTTATCAGAAACGTTAGAAAAACTCCTGACCAAATAACTTGGCTATTTCTCGTGAATTGGATGTAAAACTCCTTACCAAATAACTTGGCTATTTTCATCTTTGCTGGCTTATTGTGAAAATGGATGGTGAACTAATCATGGTGAAATACAGTGGTTACGCCCCTGCTATGTTCTGAACATCCTAGAAACTAGTTCTTACACCATTCTTGATCTGTCTTGTACGAAAATCGAAACTGTAAGTTTGCATATACCATGATATTGTAAAATTTCATCAGTTAAAAAAACCTGTTCAGAAAAACATATGGATCCAAATTACTTCTCTTATACCAATTTGTCACTTTCATCTATCATGCTTTTTGCTCTTTACATCTGGATCATCTAACTGTAAGAATTTACGTGTAAAAATACAAATATCTCAAGCTTTTATTGTAACTACAGAAAACTGTGGTGGTAGTTTTCGCATCTCCCATGTTTCTGAAAGACTTTCAGTAGATGTAACATATATCAAAAGTGTTTTAAGAAGTATACGCATGTATAGCTGGCAGTAATAGTTTCTTACATGCTTATGGATTAGTCGAAAATCTAGCTAAACAAAGAACAGTACTTGCTGCGTCAATTACTTCTCTTACATTTTGTTCTCAACAGTATTATTTTGATCCAAATTTGAACACGAAGCAAAACTGTAGTTCCAGTTAAGAAACTTACAGTTTTTCACAAAGATGGAAATGCTGGACTGACAAAGAAAAGAAGATATGAAGATCTTCTTGAACCTGCATTACAATGACACGAAAAATGAAGTAAAGTTAGAGAATGATCTGTTGCAAGTAGTATACAAACAACACGTTAAAGAATGATCTGTTGTAAGTAAAAATAATGAAGTACAAGAAATAGATGCATGTTTTCCAATTGAAAAAAGTAAAGTTTGATCTTCATAGCTTGTTTCCCCTGTTTTTGCAATGTGTAGAAAAATGAATGCTGAAGGTTTTGCTGGTATTGATCTTAACATTCCACTTGCAGATGATATCCCTAGTGATTTGCATGGCGAGGAGGCACCAGATGTAACTGGTCCATGTTATTGCACTAGTTTGGTCATTTTTTTAGAACAAAACTCTTACATTCCATGTTATTGCAAAAACTAGCATGGGCACGGGAGTGCTGACAGTCCATAAAAAAATGGTTCATTCTTACAAAATGCCTTAAAAACTTACATCCATGATCATATAACATCATATCCATCTAGCATTGTATATAATTAATTCATATACCAGGGGATAAAAAACATCTGAAAGACCTCAACCAAAACTTTACATCTAACTTTTAATGGTAGATCACGAAAAACAAGACTGCATCTACAACAAGAATAACTTACATCTATAACCTAGTCTTTTGCAGGTTTTGGTTCATGCTTATGGATTTGCAAAAAATTACGGGCTTGTTTGATTCAAAGGAACTTCATAGGATTATTGTAGGAATTTAACATATATGAATTTTTCCTTTGCTAGTGGTTTGATTCATAGGATTAGTTCCTATAGGAATTTTTCCTATAGGAATCTTTGTACTACTTCCTATAGGAATTCTAAATCCACTCCAAACTCTTTTTACAATTCCTTTGGTGGAATCAAACAAAGTTCGGTACAAACCAAATCCAATAGGATTGAAATGTACATGACATAGCAATCCTATACTTCTCCTATTCCTATGTCTTTCCTACCCTAAAATCAAACAAGCCCTACATGTGTAGTGGCAGATCGGATAACAAAATATTACATCTATGTTTGTCATTGCAAAAAGACTTCAATTGTCTATAAAAAAACAGGATGGTGGGGTTTACATTTGCACTTAGCAGTGTTCGTTAAACAAAAAGGAAAAAAAAAACACCCCGTCGAGACATCTTTATGTAACTTTACATCCAACAAAATATGTACTATACTTATATGAAACTTATATACTTATGGGTTCCCTAGAAAGAAAAAGAAATAGTTTAATTGGGGCTGTGTTTTTCAATGGAGTTGGTTAAAAAAACCTACATTTCTACCCCCATACTAGAAAAATAACTAGTATCTAGCATCTGCAAACAAATGTGTTCATGTTTATGGGGTAGCCAAAAAATATATTTTGATAACAAAACGCAAAAAAAATGCAACTAGTGGGAGCATCCCTAATCGAACAAAAGCTAGACCTACATGTCCTCCCCCATGGTACAAAGATAACTTACATCTGGGATCATCTACCATCTTACCCCGCCCCCTCCCCGTATCTGTATACTCAACTAGATACATCTAGCTTCTAGCATCTACCCTATTTGTATTCATGTTTATGGGGTAGCCAGAAAAAATATTACATTTGGCAGGAGCTCGATGACAAACACAGGTGCAACTAGTGGGAGCATCGGTGATCAAACAATACTATCAAACACATATGAGCCTAAGTACATCAGATACATCTATGACAGGTAGCCATCCGTTGCAGAAAAGTGATTGCATGCTAGAAGGATCTCCCAAGCAGAAAATTACATTTAGAACTAACCTGCAGGCTCGATGTAGACTGAAGAAATCCCAGAACGTGCGCAGAAGGTGTTCACAGTAACCCAGAGCCCCGTTCGTCCTTCAGTCTGCAACGAAAAATAAGACCTGATTCAACCACTTATGCAGGCAAAAAATACCAACTACAAACACAATTGACGAATCCCGGTCTGTACAAATATTTCCGGCGAGCACAAATCAATGAAATACTCGTATAAGAACCAAATCTGTGAAGGGGGAACGACAAGAATATGATGCGATGAACATGAAATAACTCGCGTTGTTACCTTCCCCTGGAGAAATCAACCTCCGCTGTAGATCGGACGACGCCGGTGAGAAACCCTCGAGCACGATCCCCTCCTCTCCCCTCCACCCTCCAACCAAAGTGTGCACCCTCCCTCCCGGTGGGATTTTCCTCTGCTACAAGGCCGCACGCCGCCGGCGGCGATCGCAAGGCGAAGCCATGGCGAGGGAGCGTCGCGAAATCGCCGGAGGAGGAGCGGCGGGACGGGCTGGGCGGGCGGTGCGGGAGCGGGGAATGAGGGGAAAGGAGGTGGGCACGCACACACGTAACTGTCAGGGTGGAAACGGTCCGCGTCGCCCGCGTCGTCGGATCGTGATCGGGCGGACGCGCCGAGTGAGCTCGCGATTGTTCAGATCGTGGTCAACCAAGATAAAGAAATTGCGTAAAATAAAGTGAAGGAAACAGAGAAGAGCCTGTTGGGTCGTGATTCCAGTCCACGGCCGCTCCGAGTGGGGTCAGCACAACAGTTTCCACCTGCGCTCGGTTCGCGTCAAAGCATCAGGGAGGGACCGGCCGACAACCCAACTCGCGCCGCCGCCAGGGCTTCCTTCCTCCTCCACTCCTCAATTACCCCCGCCGCCGGGGCTTCCTTCCTCCTCCACTCCTCAATTGCCCCCGCCGCCGCAGATCCATGGCGGACCGGCTCACCCGCATTGCGATTGTCAACGAAGACAGGTGCAAGCCCAAGAAGTGCAGACAGGAGTGCAAGAAAAGCTGCCCCGTCGTCAAGACTGGTACGCTTCCCCTCGACCTGAACTCAGTCTAGATCCCGACGCTAGTTTCGCTGTCTCCTCTGCGCAATCCGTGATGGTGTGTTCGTGTCTGGTGGTTTTATCTGGCGCCACTGGTCGATTGCTTCCGATATCTGGGGAATTCGAGGTGCTCGACATGGCATGGCGACCCCTTAATCCTGCACTCGTACCACGGCCTCCTTTAATTTTCTTCTCATGCATACTGTGACTAGTTAATTACTCTTTCCGCCTCTTGAAAAGCTGTGCCTTTGACGACTAGTATATGTTGAAACTTAAATTGGTGGTGAGAAAAAAAATCGTGCTTTGGAGACCATGTTCATGTCCAAAGGGGCCATTTTTTTAGAGGACCGCCTCTCTGATTACTCCCAGTCTAACCTAGACTGTGAAGAACATCTGGTTTGTTTGTACTAGTGCTTATTCTGATTGTCTGCACTTCCCGTGATGTTTAGTAATCCTGATTCCTGGTGTGCTTATTCTGATTGAATTGTATAATGCTTCCGGTTTCCTCTCCTCTTATATAAGACCGGGACCTGTTCTGATTCAAGTGGATTATTATGAAAACTTACCGGTTTGCTCTACAGGGAAGCTGTGCATTGAAGTCGGTCCCGCCTCGAAGGTTTCTTTCATATCTGAAGAGCTCTGCATTGGTTGTGGTATTTGTGTCAAGGTATACATATGCTTACAACTTTGAATCAAATCAACTACTAAAATGTATGGTCTCGACCGGTCTGTGTATGCGCTCTAGTATATAATAATCCTATTTGTGATCCTTGCTGCAGAAATGCCCATTTGATGCCATTGAGATCATCAACCTTCCAAAAGATCTGGAAAAGGATACCACACATCGCTATGGGCCAAATACCTTCAAGTTGCGCAGGTACTTTTGTTTGATCAAGACATCTCGATTTGCATCAAGATGTGTTTTTTTACAAGTATTGATTTCTGGCACCTGCAGGCTGCCTGTTCCAAGGCCTGGCCAAGTTTTGGGCCTTGTTGGAACCAATGGAATTGGAAAGTCCACAGCGCTTAAAATCTTAGCTGGCAAGCTGAAACCTAATTTGGGACGATTCAAAGTATATTCCGTACCTCCTGCACAAAATATTTCTTCCCTATTCTGTTAATTGCTCAAGATAGTGTTATTTAGATTTGCATTTTTTTTGTAGAATCCACCTGATTGGCAGGAGATCCTTACATACTTCCGTGGGTCTGAACTTCAGAACTATTTTACACGTATGTTGGAGGATAACCTGAAGGTGCAGTATTGGCACAGATTTTTACTTGCTTTGTATGTAATTCAGGCCGGGTTTGTTAGTGTTTAGCTCTTAACAAGAAGCTTGTGATACTGTATACAGTCACGACACAATTTGCCGTGCTATTTTTATGTTCTGTTCTATCATATGCGCAAATACTCATGCATGCTAGTAGCAATATTCTCTACCACTTACGCATTCAGACATAGAAGTGCGGTAGATTGTCCTATGTACCTAGAGTAGGCATATAGTAGCGTGCTTACTGCAACACATTTAGCTTCTTTTGTGCTTCAAAGAGTAACACGTACCATCAATTTACTGGAATCATGGCTATGGTAACCAATCAATATTCTTATATTACTTATTTTGGTATGTTCATGCCTGGTGATAATAACTCATTACTATGTGAAGTGTTGCAAAGTAGGCATATTGGCCGGTACTCCATATATTGGTTAGTTTAGTCTTCGGATGTTATTACCAAGTTTTGCAACTGTTACCATGCCCTTACTTAGTCACTGAAATCCAAATACCTGCTCTTTCAAATTATCATAGACTGTTGTACTGTATGTTTTATATTTTTACAGTCGAATACTTCTGATCTCTTGCACACAAACTCTCTCTCTCTCTCTCTCTCTCTCTCTCTCTCTCTCTCCAGGCAATCATGAAGCCTCAGTATGTTGATCACATTCCCAAAGCCGTCCAAGGAAATGTGGGGGAAGTACTTAACCAGAAAGACGAGAGGGGTCTGAAAGCTGATCTCTGCGTTGACTTTGAATTGAACCAAGTTATTGACCGAAATGTGGGAGATCTTTCTGGCGGTGAGCTCCAGAGGTTTGCAATAGCAATCGTTGCTGCGCAAAGTGCGGAAATTTACATGTTTGATGAACCATCAAGTTATCTAGATGTTAAGCAGAGACTGAAGGCTGCACAAGTCATTAGGTCCTTGCTTAGAACGAACAGGTAAAAATATTTGTATCATGATTATCTTTCCAATCTCTTGACTAAAGGCTTTAAAAAAATTGCTGACAAGTCTTCTGTTTCTTTTTGCAGTTATGTCATTGTTGTGGAACATGACTTGAGTGTCCTTGATTACTTGTCCGACTTTATTTGCTGCTTATATGGAAAGCCAGGAGCTTATGGTGTAGTTACACTGCCATTTTCAGTCCGGAAGGTATCAACATTTTCCTGGCTGGGTTTGTTCCAACTGAAAATCTTCGTTTCGAGATGAATCTCTTACATTTAAGGTAGGGAACATATGCAGATTGTATTTCAGATCCTTATTCCGTGATGAAACGTTCTGTTCTGATGTTTGTATTGTCCTCTTAGATTGTGGAGACCCAGGAAAATGCAGAGGAGCTTGAGACATACCAGCGATACAGATACCCCACCTTGAGTAAAACCCTGAAAGGTTTCAAACTGACTGTCATGGAAGGTGAATTCACTGATTCTCAAATTGTTGTCATGCTTGGTGAGAATGGGACAGGAAAAACTACATTCATCAGGATGCTGGTACATCTCTTCCCTTGTCTCTTAAATAATGTACTTTGTGCTGTTGATCATCAAAGGCACCGATACATTTGTGTAAATAGTGCTATGTTTAGAAGATACAAATGGAAACTTGTTGATCTTGATCTGTAATGCCACAAGTTCTGTTACAACTTCCTTCAAGTATTGCAATCAACCGTGTCAAGGTTGGATCCTAAGCATTGATGGTGTCTAAATTGTTGTTACCAGATAACTACTCTTCTATGCAAGAAGTTTGCAATCTAATTTGCATTTGAATCGATGACACATTTTGTTCTTATAGTTCATTGGTTTTTATGACTGAACATGCTGGGCACGTGAAGCCAGATACTGTAGAAGGAGCTGAGATTGAAATTCCTGAATTTAACGTATCCTACAAACCTCAAAAGCTTAGCCCAAAATTCCAGGGTTCAGTGAGGCATCTGCTTCACACGAAAATTAGGGAGTCATATACTCATCCTCAGTTTACGTCTGATGTCATGAAACCACTACAGATGGAGCAGCTCATGGACCAGGAGGTTATAAATCTGTCAGGAGGAGAACTCCAAAGAGTGGCATTATGTCTTTGCCTTGGGAAGGTATGTTTTGTTCTATCTAAACTTTGATGTGGTAGGTCTATATAGTAGACATCATCCCTGAACCTAGTCACTTGTGCACAGTTCTTATGGATACTTTGTGTCGTCTCTTTGTTCAGCCTGCAGACATCTACTTGATCGATGAACCAAGTGCGTATCTCGACAGAGCAGCGCATCGTCGCCGCGAAGGTGATCAAGAGGTACGTCCTGCATGTGAAGAAGACGGCGTTCGTCGTGGAGCATGATTTCATCATGGCAGCCTACTTGGCTGACAAGGTGGTGGTCTACGAGGGGCGGCCTTCGGTCGAGTGCACCGCCTGTGCGCCGCAGTCGCTGGTGTCCGGGATGAACAGGTTCCTGTCGGTAAGTTCACAAACGACATCCACCTAGAGTTAAACAAACTAACATACCTGCCCCAGCTGTTTGCATCCTCCTTTACTTGGGATGAACCAATATTCGTTTTTGACGGTGCACTAATTTCTGTTGTCGTCCGTCAGCACCTCGACATCACCTTCAGGAGGGACACGACGAACTACAGGCCGCGGATCAACAAGCTCGAATCGACCAAGGACCGGGAGCAGAAGTCGGCCGGATCCTACTACTACCTTGATGACTGACTGACTGGTGAGGGGGGCTGGGTGGAGAGATTTGATTTGATCACCGCTGCGGTGATTTCTTTGCTCCTGATAACGGTATGCTAGCTAGAGCAGTGAGGTTGACTGGATGTTGGGTTTAATCTTGATTTCTCGTCCTTGGATTGTGCTAGAGTAGCGAGGCCATCCGGAGGCTAATTAACTGGAGTATTTTGTTAGAGAAGAGGTCCATGTCAAGTGGAAGAAACAGGAGCTGTGCGTGTCTCGGTCGATCGGCTAACTCTTTGGTAGAGCCATGGCTGTGGTTTGTTGCTCTTGAACCATCGTATGCTAAAAACAGTATATATGCTAGAGTAGTCAGCTGTTAGAGAAGTAGTAGATGAAATGCGGAAAATTTATAGGTGCCGGTACCAAGATTTACCGTTAATTCGCGACATAAGATTCGTGCCCTAGACAAAACATGTATAAATCGAAAAATTTATAGATGTTTCATCTGAGACACTGATCTTAGGGCGAATCAATAGTGAATATTTTACGGGTAGGTACCCGTTCCTGTAAAAATACATTCCCCACGTTAGCTGCAGCCGTGGCGTTGTATGTGTGCGGCACGTAATCTCCTCGTTTATTTATGTAACAAATTCTGCCATTTGTCTTTGTGACCGTTGGATGGCAGGTGAGACGACAACCAGGTGAATTATCTGCTGACGTTTACCAATGTTTTGGCCTTTCTAGTGTCACCTGGAATTTATGCTAGTCAGCTTATCGACTCTCATATGCGCAAGCTACATCTCGTAATCTTTATTACATCAGTAAGAGCATTTTCACTGACGTGCTCTATTGGCACGCCGACACGAAATTGGCTCCAGCAGTGAGCCCAATTAATAGTTCAAAAGTTGCCGGCATGTTCCAATAGGCCGTCCGACAACTTTGCGCCCTGCTTCTAGCGAGGCAAGTGGGAGTGCAACGCGCGTCATGTCAGATCCTAACGCGCGGGCTTGACGCGTCAGAGATACAGAGGCCGTAACTGGATTTATTGTGACCGGTATGCACGTTCTAATGGCGCAGTGGCTCCCCAGGCGGGCGCAGATGACGTGACGCGTCGAACGTCGAGCGCAACATTGGAAGCTCAGGCGGTGGCTCACACGCGTCGTCGGCGTCAATGCGCATGACAAACGAGCCGGTGTCCGCGTAATGCAGTGCTAGTCTCCGCTCCCCGCTGGAAAACGGCGTCCCGACGAGCCTCTCCTCTTCACACAACACTTCGCCTCTCCTCTCCTCTTTCACCAAAAACCTAGCTACCATGGCTGGCAACCGCAAGCTGGCAATGACCGAAGACGAGGTTGCCCGCCACCAACTATTGGCCGCACACCGTTGTGCTCGGGCGACCGCGCCATGCTTCTAGAGCGCCGCTTGGACCAGGAAGAGCAGCGTCTCCTTCTGAACGAGGAGCGGCAGATGCCCGACCTTCCCGTACCACCAGCACCGGCACTGGGGCCGACACTAGAACCTATCCCACCTGTCTCACTGATACGTTGTAAATGTTTTATAATTTTTTATTCTTCCATGTTTTTTATATTAATGCTACATGTTTTTATTATATTATTATATCATTTTAGGACATTTTTATGAACTAACATATTAACAAGATGCCTAGTGCCAGTTCCTTTTTTCTGCTGTCTTTTTATTTCAAAAAACCTCTTTAGAAAATATCCTCGGAAAATTCCGCAAAAATTCAGGGAAGAGTTTTACTTCGGAACGAAGCACCACACAAAAGGGCTCGAGGAGGGACCACCCACAGGCCTGGCGCGACCTCATGGCGCGGCGTAGGTGGGGCCCGCGCCAGGGCCTCGGGCTCCACCACGCGTCGCCCTTTCGCCTATAAGAACCCCCTCGGGACAAACCCTAGAACAATCGATTTTTTTAGAAAAACATCACGAGGCCGTCATCGTCGGGAAACCTAGTTTCGGGGGTCAGAAAGCTCTGCTCCGGTACCCTGCTGGAGTGGGGAATGGACCCCCGGAGCCATCTTCATCAACTCCACTGCCTCCATGCTGGTTTGTGAGTAGTTCCCCATTGGACTACGAGTTTATAGCAGTAGCTAGTTGGTACTCTCTCTCCCATGTTGTTCAATACAATGATCTCATTAGCCGCTTTACATGAGTGAGATCCATCCGATGTAATTCATGTTGTGTTTGCTGGGATCCGATGAATTGTTTCAGTATCTACTATGATTATGAATTATTGTTCCTGCAATCTTGTTGTGTTCCTTGCTTGTCACTAGTGCACAAGTGACATGATCTTAGATTTAATCTCTTTTATGTTTGCATGAATATAATTGTTGATTATATCCTATCTACAAGTTGCATACACCTGTTACTGTCCGGAACCTAAGACCCCAAAGTGACAGAAATTGGGACAACCAAAGGGAATGGCAGTAACTTGACTATTACGTGTATTCATTGAGTGTTAATGCTTTACTTCGGTGCTTCTGGAAAGAAGTACCTTAATGGTACGTTCCATGATTGGCCCCGCTGAAAGCAATGATGGTTGGATAAAAGATGTTGTCCAAGTTTCTCCCGTCGAGCACGTACAACTAAATACGGAATACATGCCTAGGTATGATTTATAAACTAGATGCTTTGTCTTATGTTATTTCAATTCTATCAATTGCTTAACTGTAATTTGTTTACCCAACACATGTTTTTGTTTGAGAGTTACCTCTAGTGAAACTGTGAACCCCAGTCCATCTTTAATCATTATTGCCTCCGTTGTTATTTTTACTTTTGCTACTTTACTGTTTCTATTGCCATCAACTATTTTCTGGTGCCACTCATCCTCGCATTAGCAAGTATTTTCTGGCCTGGGTCTCTCGCATCAATCTTATTACTAGTGCTTTTCCCATGTGTGGCTGAACTGACAACTCAGCTGCTAAGACCTATAAGTATTCTTTGGCTCCTCTTGTGTCGAATCAATAAATTTAAGTTTCACTTTCCTCAAAAAAATTGAGATAGATCGCCTATACTTGTGGGTCATCACCCACCACTGGCACCTGAAGAGGGGGCGCATGACAACAACGATGACTGGCCACAGCCGGAGTGGGAGAGAATGCATACCGCCATCGAGGCCTCCCTCCCCTAGCGCTAGATCAAATTCCACCACACTCGACAAGGGGCGACCCGACAAAGTTTCTCAATGACGCAGTTGACACTGATGAAGCCATAAGCCTCAGCCGCCGCCGCCAATAGCGGATGACACTTCCAGCAGCAGACCCCATTCAAGCTTCTTGATGATGCTGCCGCGGGGATAGGCATCTTCCTCACGTCGTAGGGTTTTGTCGGCATCGGGATAGGGTATAGGGCTTAGTTTAAATTTCTCTTAAGTTTGTTAAATGTCTTTTGAATTCAATGAAATATCACCGTTTCGTACATATTCGAGATTCAACAAATTTTGAAAAAAAAACTATTGGGAGCGTCGACGGGGCAAGCCGCTCCCAATAGGTGGCAACGTGTGCCAGCGTGAACAATAAGACTTGTCCGGCACACTTGTCAGATGCTCTATTGAGCGTGCCGTTGGAGATGCTCTAATCCTGCACTCGTGCAATGCACATGGACTAATAAAAATACTATTTTTTTCCTAAATAAAGAAATATCACACTTAAATTCCAGCAAATTTTTAGAAAACATCCTATAGATTGACACAATCCATAAAACAATGCATTTACCAAACCCAGCCTCCATGCACATCACTTTTAAACCCACCAACAAGATTTAACCTACGCTATGACAGAGTGACCAGGGGCGCCTATAATTGGTCAATGTGCACACGGCGGACAAATTCACATACCACATTTGCGTTTTACTCTAGTATAAGCAGTTCATCCGAGTTGTGAGTAATATACTAGAAATGGAACCTTCAGAAACATGTCAAACCTTTACAACTCCAACTCCTTTTCACCATGCCTGACGAGAGATGTATGTTGTTGCAACAAGGACTATAAGAACTTGGTCCATTTTGTACCGAAGACGGTTAGAGAAAATATTAGACAATCTATGATACTCGGCTGAAATAGATTTTGCGGAAAACCAGCTATATCTGATCTTGGTTGGCCTTCACCCACAGTCACAAGTCATCCCCTAGTATTTTGCCACATATCCCTTTTTTTAGTAAGTTCTAATAAGTAGTTTTTCATCAAGAGAAGATATTCCATCGAGTAACTTTTTCAAATTTGCACTTCTTCTTTAACAGGATATGGGTGTGAAATATGCAACTCGGAGTGTAGTCAGGCAGTTTAATTAGTGGATCATCGTTCAGTGTTCATATTCGAGAGGAACACTTAAATTCAGTGGTAACATTTGTTTTTCATATACTTGTAAAAATTTGTGTTTGTTTTAGTATCTAATGTGTGTTTCTTTTGATTTTGTTTGCACAAATTGTACCATGCAACGCCAGGGCAAAGTTCAACGAATTAACCGGAGATGGTGTGCTATTTCATGCTCGTGGGGGCATATACAACATTCAAGTGAAAGAAGGACACACCAAGACCCCCTTCCACGACGAAGGATGGGAGCAGTTCGTTGCCCCGAACAAACTCACCAGGAATATGATTTTCTTTGACAGGACCACAACCATGATAACGGTTGCCTATTCTTTTTTCACCAGTTTAGTGGATCATCGTTCAGTGTTGATATTCGAGAGGGGCACTTAAATTCAGTGGTAACAAATAATTTTTTTTCATACACTTGTAGCGATTTGTGTTTGTTTTAGTATCTAATGTGTGTTTCTTTTGATTTTGTTTGCACAAATTGTACCATCCAACGCCAGGGCAAAGCTCAACGAATTAACTAGATGTGGTGTGCTCTTTCATGTTCTTGGGGGCATATACAACATTCAAGTGAAAGAAGACACACCAAGACCCGCTTCCACGTACCACGAATGATGGGAGCAGTTCGTTGTGCCCAACCGGCACTGCAGAATCGGGACTAAATGCCCCAACCTTTAGTCCCGGTTTGGTAAGGAACCGGGACAAAAGGCTATCCACGTGGACGCGCACCCGAGCTGGAGATGGATAACGAACCGGGACTAAAAGGGCGAGGAGGTTTTAGGTTTTAGGTTTTCCATTTTATTTTCTGTTTTCTTTTCTGTTTTCATTTTGTGTTCTCCTTTTCATCTTCTGATTTCCATTCAATTATTTATCATTTCAAACAAGTTTTCATATACTACATTTACACACATATATGCATATATTATATAATGATCGATACGAGCATATATACATGCATATATATATAATTTGTTACACGAGTGTTCCAACCTGGGACTAGAACCCGTCTATTCAATAATTACATGAAGATCAACCGGAACGGTTTATATTGTATTCTCCTGTTGGGGCTATGACCTCGTCAAGCAAAAATTCAGCAATTTCCTTTTGAATTGCTCTTAGGCGTTCCTCTGGTAGGAGATGCTCCCGTATAGCCATTTGCTATATCAAGAAGGAGGTCGATATGAATATATCAATCATCATTAAAAAAATAAAACTGTGAATATATATATATTAATGTTTAACGTACCCTCATACTTTTCCGCTCATTGACATACGTTCGCATGTACTCGCAAACGAAGTATCCACATAGATTTATCGCCAGTGGCTGCCTCTCGCACTTTACGAGAATAGAGTTCAATCAAATAATAATCAAGCATGACAATATGGTATTGAAACTAGAATTAAAGAGAGTACTACTTACCTCGATATGTACAAATTTCAGCTCCGGTTTAAGTTCACCGGTAGTCCTCCTCGTGAACCGCTTCCATACCCTGCCCCGGCAAAGAAAATGAATAAATGAGATATTAATAACTTGATGTCAGGAAATGAACGAAAGAGGCCGATATAGTGCGATAACAATTGAAATTACCTCTGGAGCATTTCAGTAATGCTTATGTAATCCTGCGGGTTTCGCTGTAATGAGTCCTAGACCTCAACTTTTCCAACGTCAATTTGAATGTCGAAGAGAATCCAGTGGAATCTACACGTGTTTATATACGTCACTAACTCATCAACATCGAGTAAGCAAAAGTGAACGTGTACAAGACAGTAACACTCTCACCTGAAGTTGTAAGGAAACAATATGTTCTTGTGGTACTGTTGATGCATTAGAAACTTTAGCAAGTTGTCCTCCGTTTCCTTGGGCTTATTAGTTACGTTATGTATATGAATTCGATCTAGGTCAATGAACCCAACGCTATAAACACACTTCCTCTTACATTCGAGAATCTTCATTGTGCATAATAGCGTACAAAATAATGTAGTGAGGACAATTATAGGCAATGGATGAGCTGAGCTAGAGACTTAATTACAGAAATAAATTAATCACTTACAGACAATAGCAGCTGACGATAGATTTGTCGAGGGCGTTGATACTTCTAGGTTGAGCCTCCAAGTGCAGAGTGTAGTAGCACGGGAAGCCTTTTCCCCACGGGGGTGACTCGAGGGTATTATCGAACTCTCGGGGAGCTGTGTGTAGAATGATTTATCTTCTTGTCCTTCTTCAAGCAACCTACAAAACAAATTAAATTGCTTTGTGCCCTCAACCTCACCAAGTGGTTGTCAAGCACAAGGTGTGTTAAATATGATATGATAATAATAATAAAAATGCAATGCAAGAAATAAATATGCAATGATGATGAAAACAATAAAAGATGATGTTTTTGTGTTTTGGTTGGTTTATGCAAGTAATAAAAGTGTTTTTGTATTTTCGGATTTTTAAATGGCTGAAAATGAAAAGTGATATAAATGCGTTGGAAAGTGTTTTCTTATGATTAAAAATAGATCGGGGTTCATGGTTTCACTAATGCACTCTCTCTATAAGTTGTGGTGGACAACGGAACACTATAATTGACATATTTTATTGCAACATGTTTATGTAAAGAAGATATTCATATGGGCATAGCCACTATATATAAAGGCGCGACATGGCCACGGCCTGTCACGCCGTCCATGTCACCCCTTAAACTACGGCCGTCGGATCGTCCCAACAGACACTCCAGATCAGCCCACGTCGCCCCAATCCGCCCGGGAACTGTAGATCGCCGAATATAGGCCAATCGCCGCATGCCACGTCATCCGGTGGCAACCGGTCACCCCCGATCCAGCCGGTCGCCCCCCGTCACCGCACCATTTTTCAAAAAAACCCACGACGAACCAGGAATTGCCTCACAATCCAAAATTTCACGGCACGATGGACCTACTTGCAAATCGTTCAAAACTGAGGGGCCCCATAGCAAAACCATGCGCAGCTCCCCCCTTCCTCTCGCGCGAGCCGGTCGCCGCCGAGGCGCCGCCCCACCGCTTCGCCCCTCCCGCTCAGATCCACGCCTACGTCCAGCTCCCCGGCCCGCGCCTCATCCTCCCGCATCCCGCGCGGCCCTGATTGCGGCCGTGACCTCGACCACCAGCTGTTGAAGGTATAATTTGGCTACTAGATATGTTTGGGCCAAATTAATATAAATGACTGAGCTTAGATTATTGATTGACATATATTGCTGTTCAGTTCAAAATGCAGGCTGATAAAAGTCCACTACAAATATCTTGACGGCATATTAGGTGTATGAAGCTATTAATTCAAGACAAACTTCTAAAGTTTTGCATGGACTAGCAAGAAGATACGTCGAGTCCCTTGGTGGATTCTGGGATATGTTGAGGTGAAAACTGTGGTTGCCAAGGACAAGTCTGATCAGGCCCCAGATGTCAAGCTGAAAGCACAAAGTCTATGCAGACATGCAGGCACGTAAAAGAAAATGCAACTGGGAGATTGCCGACGTATGGTTAGTGCTAGATCATAATTATATCCGATGTGGTTAGCATCGTGGCCGCAATATTATATTATTTCCTTATTGGCCTAAGATTATTTGTACGTGACATCTGGTAGGATTTGGAGCTGAATACGTACTGCAAATTAGATTTGGTAGGTGCAGTTCTACGCACAACAACCGAAGGGCAAAATCCTATTCGGTTTCAGCTCTAAAATTCTTTCTTGTACGCCAAGTCCAGCGTGCCATATAAGTAAGGCCGTGGCCGATTGAAAAGGCCCCCAATCGTTATTCAACAAACAACATATCTACTTTTTACGTATCTTTTTACTTATGTTTTCTTCATAGTTTTTCTCCTGCCGAGCTCTAGCAACCCTAGGGTTTGGCTTATCTTTGCCGTTTTGCGCTGAAAAGCGGTCGTTCCTCCTCCACGAAAGCGAGGGGATCTTTGTTGCTTTGCCTGGAAAGCAATCGTTTCGTCGTCACGAAAGTACGACGGTTATCGTGGTGCTGTGCAATTTTGCGTGGCAACACAATTGGCGACTCCGCTGGGGACGAAGAAAAAGACTACACGATGAACGGGAGCATCGTCGACCCGGACAACGCCATCGCCGTTACACTCGACGATCTGTCGGAAGATGATCGGCGTGAACTTGAACGGGAGGTTGAGGAAGAGATGGCTGAGCGGCGAAAAGTGATGTTGGCTGAATACCAAAAGACAAAGAACGGCGCTGTCAAGAAGATGCATGTGCCGAACCCTTCCGATCCGTTCAACACTGAGGTAAGAAAGTCAACTGAAAAGATTGTGTCCGTAGGTAGTAATTTTGGATCTGATATGACAAATAGGACACGCACAATTAGTCAAGCGGCAGCTAGTAGAGTTGAGAAATTTAATGAGCAGCTAAATAAAGATCTTGAAAATAGTATAGTAGCTTTTGATTTTCGGTCGTTACTGCTTCAAATTAATGATGAAAATTCTGCTAAACAACCGATGCCTCCGGAAAGTAGCAGTTTATTTAATCTTTCTGGTCATATGCACACACCAGGTGCATCGGTTAGTGCTGCACAACATGCTCATGTTCCTTTAAATAATAATCTAGGTGCGCAGCATTATGTCCAGAATTATGCTAGCAGTTCAGCCAATAATTTAATTGTTGGTGCTCTTCCTCCTACTGTTTCGACTTCGGTTGCACAAAATCACAACAGCAATAACCGAAGTAGCGTTTTAAACTCTAATTCGCAGCAGCCTTTTTATCAATCAGTAGCATATAATACGCCACCGCTGCAGCCTGTCGGTACCGGGGTTCCGTATGGGCCGGTACCCGATTCATATTTTAGTGGATCTCCGTTACAAACGTCTCATGCTCAGATTTCTGTGCCGGAAGTTCCACCGCGTGCTAGCATACCAACTGTTTCGCAAACAAGTTCTCTACAACCACATGTGCAATCGGCTATTAATGACGGACGATTGACATTTACAAAGAATACTAACACGAAACTCGATAGTGATTCTTCTCCTATCAATGTGATTGAGTTTGAGAAAAAGAAAGTTCTTATTCGGTCGGATCAGATCGAATCCACCAAAGGTAAAAATGTTGTCGTCGATGATAGTGTTGCACCAAGGATGATGAAACCGAAAAATTCAGAAGTGGGAGTGTGTAAAGTTAATGGAGGAAAGAGACAAGCCCAAAAAATAAAGCCGACAGTTAGCATGTTGTTGAAAAAATATACCTCACGCAAGGCCAGCAATATGTGTAATCGGTTTGGAGGCGTTAAGCGTCTAAGCCACCTTCTGGACATGGAGGTCATGAGCAATGGCGAAGTAATGCATATGATCAGCAGCCGTATTTTCCAATGGAGCCGGTTTATTGGGGATGTGCACCTCCTATACATTCACAGTTTCCTCCGTGGGGTTTTATTCCATGGACGCCATATCTTACAGGGACAGCAGGTCCAGAATGGGTTCCGCCGAGGCCGATGTTGAGACCACACTCGCGTGAGAAAAAAGCTTGGTTCAATGGAGAAGCTCGGCCACGTGACGCAGTTGTTATTCGAGGGAACCGATCACCGGTGCACAATCCAGATGGCAGAAATTATAATGGTGGCCGCAAGTTCAGTTGGGTGCCGGTGAAGCGTGCTGGATCTAAGCATGTACAAAATTCAGATGATTTAGATACTACTGATGCTCTGAGACAGGGAAAAGGCCAATCATCTAAAAATGGTGAGAGTACAGAAGCAACATACACTCGTGCAGTAAGGAGTGGATTGGTGCAGAAAAAGAATGCTGGGTTCAGACTTGGGTTTGATACGTCTGCCCAGCAGAGGAATCCATGCAGTAGCGGAGGCCAGAAATTTGGAACTGATGGTACATGTCCTATGTATCCACAATTTCCGCAGTGGAGTTTTAACCCTGGGGTGGCATATCCTATGGGACCAGCATGTTATTTTACACCGAAGTGGACTCCATCACAGCCTGTGTACAGAAAACCATTGCATGGAAAAAGAGCTCAGTTTAATCACAAAGCACAATCACGTGATGCAATTATTATTCGACGAAATCGATCGGCAGCACACAATGCGGATGGCACAGTTCGTATTGGTGGTCAGAGGTTTAAGTGGGTGCCGATCAATCGTGAAAGTCATGCGGAAGCAGGTGATAGAGCTGAACATGGCAGCATCGAGAGTAGTACAACAAAGGATACTTGTTTACAAGCTGATTCAGAGCCTATTGTGCACACACATTTAGAGAAGACAGTTATACCTGCTAGTACTAGTGAGTCAGCTGATACATCTACCGATCAACATGCAGTAGGCAACGACAGAATATATGAGACTGGTAGTACATCTGATCAGCAGAGAGTTACTTTGGCCAAGGACAGAATATTTGTCCCAGGAACAACACCACGACAATATAGGCCGAGAGACTCGGGGGGCAGCAGAATTTACTCAGTCGCGCTAGGGACTAAACCGGAACCTCAATGGTGTCCGACGGGGCTTACGCATACTCAAAAACGGCGTGTACAACGACTGCGATCGTTGGAAATAAAGCAAGAGATAGCCGAGAAGAAGCATGATGAACCGTTCAAACGAGAAAAACTTATGGTGCCGAAGATGGCATGGAGGGAGAAGCGCATTGCGGGGGATAAGATTAGAGCTACAGATGACACAGTTGTTGATCCCGCAAATGACATAATTGATGACGAGGTTTCAGAAAATAGCGAGCAAATACCTACTGATATGGATGCTAATATAATATTCGTATTGCCCGCTAAATTTCGTGCACCCGAAACTTCAGAATATTATGGTTGATATATTATTTAAAGTATCGACCTAAGAAGTTTGGACGATATATTATTTGAAATATCGCTCTATTCGGAAAGTCTTGGCCGATGTGTTCCTTGGACATCGTCCTGAGTAATGATATCGTCGGTGAAGCGACGACATCGTTATGAGGTACAGTTATAGTGTTTTTGATAAATATACTACTGTACCAAAAAACAGGGGGGCATGTGTTGAAGGTATAATTTGGCTACTAGATATGTTTGGGCCAAATTAATATAAATGACTGAGCTTAGATTATTGATTGACATATATTGCTGTTCAGTTCAAAATGCAGGCTGATAAAAGTCCACTACAAATATCTTGACGGCATATTAGGTGTATGAAGCTATTAATTCAAGACAAACTTCTAAAGTTTTGCATGGACTAGCAAGAAGATACGTCGAGTCCCTTGGTGGATTCTGGGATATGTTGAGGTGAAAACTGTGGTTGCCAAGGACAAGTCTGATCAGGCCCTAGATGTCAAGCTGAAAGCACAAAGTCTATGCAGACATGCAGGCACGTAAAAGAAAATGCAACTGGGAGATTGCCGACGTATGGTTAGTGCTAGATCATAATTATATCCGATGTGGTTAGCATCGTGGCCGCAATATTATATTATTTCCTTATTGGCCTAAGATTATTTGTACGTGACATCTGGTAGGATTTGGAGCTGAATACGTACTGCAAATTAGATTTGGTAGGTGCAGTTCTACGCACAACAACCGAAGGGCAAAATCCTATTCGGTTTCAGCTCTAAAATTCTTTCTTGTACGCCAAGTCCAGCGTGCCATATAAGTAAGGCCGTGGCCGATTGAAAAGGCCCCCAATCGTTATTCAACAAACAACATATCTACTTTTTACGTATCTTTTTACTTATGTTTTCTTCATAGTTTTTCTCCTGCCGAGCTCTAGCAACCCTAGGGTTTGGCTTATCTTTGCCGTTTTGCGCTGAAAAGCGGTCGTTCCTCCTCCACGAAAGCGAGGGGATCTTTGTTGCTTTGCCTGGAAAGCAATCGTTTCGTCGTCACGAAAGTACGACGGTTATCGTGGTGCTGTGCAATTTTGCGTGGCAACACCAGCTCCGCCTCACGAGGGCACCGCGGTGGGCGAGTCGTCCATGCCGACCGCCACCACGGATCCTCCGATACACGCCGCGCCCCTCCCCTCCTCCCTCGCCGATCCAGCGCGGGTACTGGAGGCAGTGCGGGCCGGCGATGGTATGCACCCCGCATCCGCTGCGGGATCTCGCGCATGCTGCGCCGCACGCGCAGGATCTCACGGGCTTCCGCGCTCTGGAGTGCAGCGCGGCCGGGCGTGGCTCCGGCGGGCGCGTCGCCGGCCGCTAGGGGCGCCGGCCGGCCGGGAAGTGCCGGGGACGGGCCCGAGGCGGCGTCGGCCGACGCCAGGAGGGGCTGGGGGCATTATACAGACGCAACTCATGCCTGATTTACCGCTGGCCGTCAACTCCAGCACCATTGACGGCAGCTGCTTCGCTCCAGCAACAGGTCGCCAACTTCCTTCCCACACTGCCTCCCGAGCAAACAAACAATGGTATCTTGATTGAAGGTTGTGTCCTTGCTGTTTTGCTTACACAGCATAGAATTTGGCAAAGCCGTCGGCGTCAGCTGCAAAGAGGTTTCAGACTATGGGACAGTACGGCAATGGAGAGTTCAAGAAGGTTAGCCACTCACTTAACCTCTATTCATGATTTCAGACCATGGACAGTGCTGTCAAGAAGGATTACTTTAGGTACATCTGCTTAGTCCTTGATTAAGATTTGGTTATCTCACATGTAGCCATCTTATTCTTCAGAAATTACTTTAGGTACATGTCTTAGTGCTTGCTTACGATTTGGTTATGTCACAAACATGAGTTCTGTGCAAACATTTATGTAAGATTAGTGGCAGCAGAGTAAAGACATCTCAATGTGGTCAATTAGTGACAGGAATCTGACCTGTTGGGACAGAAGAAAACTCTCAGTTCATTGTGTCATCATGCATCAGCATGGCTTCATGCTCTTTCTCATCGCTAAACTATCTGTTTTTGCTTCTTTTTCGGAAGGTTGACGGACTGAAGCCACACACGTATCTCTTACTGTTTTCCTGTAGATTGCTGAAACAATGATCAAGATCGGTAAGCTTCTATCGAAACGCCCACTGATTCAGGCTGAAGTACAGGCTATGAAAGAAAAAAGAAAGCTGAAGGTAAATTTGGCTCTTTACAATTTGATCACCTATTCACCTTCAGGCGAGCTGTGCATACAGTTTAATTGTCATCTCGCTTATTTTGTCAGTTTGGAGAACTTCAGTTTGAATTGACAGCACAAAATGCCTACATCGTTGCCACAATTGAACTGGTATTCGGGTTAACTTCTAGACCATACTGCATGTACACCATTTCTTTTATTAAAGCAATCCTTTGCTTGGTAAGCTGCGATGCATGAGTATAGTATTATATTTTCGATAGGTAAGGTCCGTGAGGGACATGCCACATGTTACTTTATGTGGCAATGTTGACCAATATCAACAAATAAGTAGATGGATTATTATTACAGGTATAAAAGATGGTGTCAACTTACAGTAATTTGACCCCTTCAGAAGTATGATCTTTATCTTTCTGCGGCAATGTTGACCAATATCAATAAATAAGTAGATGGATTATTACAGTTATAAAATATGGTGTCAACTTCGAGTTCAATATAGGCTTTTGGGAAAAGTAGAATGAATAGTTCAAGATTCATTTGTTACATATCTTAAATTCAGCTAACGGGAAAACTATAAATAACTAGCTCGATAATACACATATGAAGCTTACCTTCACTTGAAGCCCCAAAAATGCATATAATATCTATTGCTCTGCTTTCGTTCTTTACAGTGATTTAGATGATAATTTGCAACATGTCCAGAGTCAGATTTTGATTCTACACTTTATCTTTTTTAATCGTTCATGACCTATATACAAGTGATTAGTAGTAGTACTTTGGGTCAATTAGATAGATGCCACTCCAATTTGTGTCTATTTGAGAAACGCCACTACAACTTTTATCTTTTGAAAAACGTCACTACAATTCTCTGTACATTCTATATATGCCATTATGCCCACTTAAACACATATACTGGTCATTATACTCGCGTATTTCTGTCATATATACGTATACAAGGTGGGCCCACCCAGATTGGACTTTAAAATATGCACACACAAAAAAGACGGAATAAATTGGAACGCATGTTATAAATTGTGACATGATAATAGGGTACAAAATATTTGACATACGTACATTCAAATGGCTGCAGAAGATGCGCACACAGATAAATAGCTCATCCATACATCCAGGCTAGACGCGTACATCAGGTTCAGTACCAGGTTCAAAGCACTATTACAGGTGAAGATTTGGAGCCGAAGTCAGCTTGTTCTTCCATCCAATCGGAGAGGCAGTCGCCCGCCGGCACCAGTCGGTCAATGTTGTCTCTTAAAAAAAAGCTGATTTGGACGGGTCCACTTTGTATATGTATATAGGACAGAAATACGCGAGTATATTGACCAGTATATGTGTTTAAGTGGGCATAATGGCATCTATAGAATGTACAAAGAATTGTAGTGGCGTTTTTCAAAAGATAAAAATTGTAGTGGCGTTTCTCAAATAGCCAGAAGTTAGAGTGGCATCTATCTAATTAACCCTACTTTGAATGCTTCTTTCAATTCATCTGCCCTACGTTCCTTTATTTAGATTTCTCCTATAGATTTGATGTTTGTGGCTTTCAGAGTAGTGTGCTTCTTCGTGCTGCAGGTTTTCAGACATGCTCAAACTATTATTGTGCTGAGGAGAATCATATTTCTAGACAATTCTGGGTACTATTTTTGCCATTTAGTATCTATTGCTCTGCTTTCGTTTTTTGCTGCTTCTGACCTGCTTCTTGGTCAGATGTATTTGCCGACGTACAAATTTGAGATAGATTTCGGAAAAGAGAACGCTTAAGTAAATCAAGGATTCCACAACTCCGGTTGATATATAATGCACATTGTGAAACGTGCAAATGGATAACTGGAACTGACAAAAGTGGTAGAACTGATAACTGGAACTGACAAAATTGGTAGCACATTGTCAAATTTTTATTTAATGCAGAGAAATAGAAACACGTTTATGTACCTGCTGCCCTGAAAAAAGTGGTAGCACATTATCAAATTTTTATTTGATGTAGACAAGTTATTATTTGAGAAAAGCAAAAAGGTATACACGTTCTTGTAACTGACAAAAGTTAGGACAAAATCCATTTGCCCTGAGGTGCAACTACTATTTGTACCAGATGCATGTTATTACCTGCGTCTAAATAAGAAGGTTATTCAAATAAAGTGAATGGGAACTTACAGATTATAGTAAGTTTTCATTTGCAGGTTAAATCAATGTAACACGTACCGAGCGATGTTCTGATACAATTGCACTATCCTAAAGCATAAGTGAAATCATCTCAAACGGTTTTCATGTTAAGGAGCCACACGAATAGATACATCCAATGTACGTGCTGGAAGGAGAAACTCACTTGCATGCTCAGAACTACATGCTACGACTTAGCTCAAACTATTATTTGTACTACTATGTTTCTCTCTGTACTTTATATTTGCCTATTGTCATTTATAACTCTAAATTGGATTATTAAACTGCAGCGAAGTGTATCTCAGCTACGAGCTCCTAAAAACGTTATTTTAGTTCTCTTTGCTTTCATAACTGGGTGTACTGAAATATTAATAGGGACATAGTCTTTTATTAAGTGCTTTGGTAATACGTACATTAGCATAAGTAACTTACTAATTGATCGCCTATTCCAGTCTGCATTGTAATATTGTGTTTGGTGGTAGTTTGTAATATGATGAATTGCTACGGATTCACTTTCTTTTCAGAAGTTGCCTTTCAAACAGAATTCTGCTAGATTGTTTCTTCTCTGTCTGGATACTATGGTCGATGCTAGCCAGTCAAACTGTTGTAATTTCATAGATGCCTAGCAAGTATAATTACATATTGTATATTACCAAAATCATTCATAAAAACATCATGATGTTTGGACTGTGGGACTCTGTATGCTATGTTGTGCCATAAGTGTCTTCTTATTTTAATTTTCATTGCAATAATTAACCTTCGTATCGGGGTTTTAAAGAAATTTACCGATATTTGATCTCTTCAGATTATGAACAGATCACAAATGTGGAATCACATGGTAATTTCTGTCATAAGAATCTCATGTTCGTCATTAATTTCCAGGTGATTTGGAATTAATACCGCATGGAAATTGCTGAAGCTGGTGCCATCATGCTGCCTCTTATGTGTTAACATTGCCTTTATAATTTGGTTCCTTTTTAGTTCCATTTTTTGTATTGCATATCTTAATACATATATAATATTACCAGCTTATTTTTTGGCCCGGGTGTAAAATTACGAACACCCTTAAAATAATGAATTCTTTGTTAGATGTATCCTTTTTCTTTAATTTGTTGCCGCATTTTCCAAACAGTATTTCTCCATTGTAATTTCGACGTGAGTTTCCCGACCTCCACGACAATAATGTCCAGTTGATAAAATTTAACCACACTAGATGATTTAACGGAAATGGTGCGGCGTGTCGCGCCCTAATTTCCATCCGCATTTTTCCAGTTGTATTTCTCAAATTTAAATAATTTTAATATGTCTTAGAATGGCCTAAAAATATAGACAAAATCCATGGATGCTCTTATTATTATTATCGAGCTTCCCACATTTTTGGTTTAAATTTTTGTTTTTTTACCACGTTAACAATTAGGCTAAAGTTTTGGTATTTCAGATAAATTCCTATTTTTTTTAAGTGCGAAAATTTCTAAGTGACTTTAAAATGATGTTCACCACGGGTGCGGCGTGTCGCCGCGCCGAGTTGCCTAGTCACGTCCTAAAATAGAGATGTTTTGGTTATTCATATCTCTCATAATCCACTAGGATGGGAATTAAATTTATCAACCTAGTATTAAGAAATAAACAGAGTATAGCCTTAAGTTCAATTACATGAAGTTAAAATAAGAACATGCTAGATCTAGTCATGGAGAAGTGGCAAGGTCACATCAAATCCCCGGTAGCATGGTATTTTCTTTATCCCTAGTGAGGTAACAAAGTAAGGTAAAACACCCAACTGGATCACGAGATTACAGTTGTCAACTTCCCGTTAGCCACCCCCCGTTACTCCAACTAACACACACGTTCCCCCTCACACGCCGTCATGAACATGCTTGATCAAAACAAGTAAATAAGAACGGAGTACATAATATGCATCTACTCATATAACTGAAACTTAAAATGATTGCAATCTCAAATATCAACTCATAAAAAGATCCACCACGAAGGTAATACAAATATGACCTTAATCATGTTAGGCAGCTCATACGGTGCTCATACAATGGAGTTCAAGAGAGAAGATATACAATAGCTACTTCCACAAATCCATAGTCCAGAGGTGGACTACTCCCTCTACATCATGGTGACGATGGTGGAGTCGTTGGAGAAGATGGAGACCACGTCGGCAGTGCCCCACCGGAGTTTTCCCCCTCCAATCTGCAGCTTCAGGCTCCTGTTTCGTGGTTTTGTGTTTCTGCGGCGCTCCTTTCCGCAGGGCATCGGGGGACTATTTTTATAGTCGATTTTAGGTCAAGACGAAGGCACGGGGACGAAGATCGATGGCATCGGAGCCACGAGGGCAAAACTAGGTATGCTCACGCGGCCAGGGGGTGGCCGCGTGAGGCACCCTCTTTTCCCCCTCGGACTTCCTTTCTTGACGATCCTTGGCTTGTACGTTTCCTTCTTTCCAAAAAATGAGCCCCGTGAAATCTTAGGTCAATTGGACTCCGTTTAGGTCCCTGAAAGTAAAAAATATAGAAAAAGAAGTTTTCTGGTTCTACAGGGTTAATTCCAAACAATTGGGGAAACTGTGAATTATTTCCAAAATCAATATAAAACATGAATATAACCCATATATGATGCAAATATGATGAAATAACAAGTAATAAAGTGCAAAGTTCATGTATGCATTTTACATGCATCAGGCGTATAGATTGAATAACTGAAAGAATTCGTCAAAGTCAATATTGATCAGGGCCTGGGTGAAGTAATGCTCCTCTCTAACTTTAACAAGCAGCCTCTCCTGGTCGGCTTTTGAGGCCTTCATGTACCACTTATGTAATGCTCGAATTCTTGTAGGTAGCCGCTTGAACTGCTCAACTGTGACCAGAGGCTCCCCACGGACAAATTTCCTTGCCATTTTAGCGGTGGGGACATCTGCTATGCCTAGCATTTGTTCAACGGCCAGACCTGGAATTTCAGCCCCGGCTGGTATTAAATCCTCGGGTAATACCTTGAGCGGAGGGATCGATTTTTTTGTCTGTTCTCCGAGCTGGGGAACGTCGACTCTCTTCTTCTTCTTCACCTCATCATATGTCTTGAAAACAGTGCGACCATAGTCTGATTTTGCATTTATCTCATATTGCGATGGTTGTGTAAGCATCCTCCTAAAGTGCTCCTTGACTTTCGGATCAATTGGTTCCGGTGGCGGGGGTCGTTTCGGTTTAAAAAACTCTTTATTATAGGCTTGCACGATCTCATTGTTTTCTTCCTCAGTCAACATTGCTTTCTTCTTCTCACTAGCAGGAACCCAATCCCCTGTTTCCTTGTGCAACGTTAAACCATGTGCAAGTAACCAATTTCCTCCCCTGTCGGGCATTTTCTCCGTAGCTGGAGTGATCCCTTTACCCTTAATCTCGGCCTTAAGTTTATCCCACTTAGGCACGGCACTCTTGTAGCCACCTGTCCCCAACACATGGTGATATTTATTTTTTGAGGCATTTTCCTTATTCTTTGCCGACCTAATCGTAGCTTCTTCCGATTCCTTGTACGCCACAAATTCTAGCCATTGATCCCGTAACTTCTCTTGTGCTCCCTTGAAATCCGGAGCTTTTTTGTCGGCCTTGACATAACGGCTCCATAATCTTTTCTTGTAGTTCTGGAACTATGGGGCCATCTTCTTAAGGGCCCACACCTTGACTTTCTTTTCCATGGCCGTTGTTTCCTCATCGGTGTCCTTTTTCGGTAGAGTGAAATGTGAATACAACTTTTCCCAAAGATGTTTTTTTGCTAAATCGGAGACATAACTAACTTCGTCGTCCTTTGCTGGCTTATTCCATTCTCGACAGGTGATCAGGATCATGTCCCTAACAATAACTCCACATTGAGATGTAAATGCTTTCGCGTTGTTTCTGGGCTCCAACGGTTCGCCATTTGTACCGACTAGGTCAATCTTCAGATGTGTATTCTCGTCAAACTTTTTGGTTGGGCCCCGTGGCTTTGAAGCAGATTTGCTCGATGTGGAGGTCTAAAAAAAGAAACATTCGTTAATATATGCTCGATGTGGAGGTCTAGTGATATCATCAGCAGAGGCTTAAATATACCTCGCCGGACTTGGTTACGAGACCAACATCGCAATCAGTACTTCTTTGCGGGTTGTCTCTATTTTGTTCTGCTAACATCTGCTCGAACATCCCGTCACCATCGTCGTTCAGATATTGTGAACCATCATCTGGTCCACCGTTGTCGTCTTCTTCCGCTATATTGTTGTATATTTCTTCTTCATTCTCTCCCCCGCTGTAGTCCATAGCTTAACTAATAAAGAAGAAAGATAAAAAAAGATCATGTACTGCTTATGCAATAACAACAAGAGGAAGATTAAAAGTAGTAGCGATAACAACAAGAGCAAGATTAAAAGTAGTAGCAATAACAATAAGAGCAAGATTAAAAGTAGTAGCAATTCATTAAAAATCACAATTATATCACTATATACATCTGATGCGTGACGATGCTTTATTCTTCTTTGAATGGCGCCAGAAAACTTCTTGGACGCGTAGTTGATGTGTACCTGAAATAAAAGATATAAAGAAAGTCAACACACTTGTTGGGACTCGAAGAGCAGAGTGATGTAGCAAGAGAAGTTTTCCCCACGAGGTGACTCGAGGGTTTAAATATCGAACTCTTGGGGAACTGTGTGTAGAATGATTTTATCTTCTTATCCTTCTCAAACAACCTACAAAGTAAATGTAGTTTGCTTTGTGCCCCCAACTCACCAAGTGGTTGTCAAGCACAAGGTGTGAAATAAAAATATAAAATAAAAATGCAATGCAAGAAATAAATATGCAATGATAATGAAAACAATAAGGGATGAGGTTTTTGTGTTTTGGTTTGTGAATGCAATGAATAAAAGTGTTTTTTGTATTTTCGGATTTTTAAATGGCTGAAAATGAAAAGTGCTTAAAAGTTGTTGGAAAGTGTTTGTTTATGATTAAAAATGGACCGGGGTTCATGGTTTCACTAATGCACTCTCTCTATAAGTTGCGGTGGACAACGAAACACTATAGTTGACATATTTTATTGCAACATGTTTATGTAAAGAAGATATTCATATGGGCATCACGTCCTGACATAGAGATGTTTTGGTTATTCATCTCTCTCATACTCCACTAGGATGGGAATTAAATCTAGTCATCCTAGTATTAAGAAATAAATCAGAGTATAGCCTTAAGTTCAATGACATGAATTTAAAATAAGAACATGCTAGATCTAGTCATGGAGAAGTGGCAAGGTCACAACAAATCCCCGGTAGCATGGTATTTTCTTTATCCCTAGTGAGGCAACAAAGTAAGGTAAAACACCCAAGTGGATCACGAGATTTCTGTGTCAACTTCCCGTTAGCCACCCCCGTTACTCCAACTAGTGCACATGTTCCCCCTCACACGCCCTCATGAACATGCTTGATCAAAACAAGTAAACAAGAACGGGGTACATAATATGCATCTACTCATATAACTGAAACTTAAAACAATTGCAATCTCAAATATCAACTCATAAAAAGATCCACCATGAAGGTAATACAAATATGACCGTAATCGTGTTAGGCAGCTCATACGGTGCTCATACAATGGAGTTCAAGAGAGAAGAGATACAAAAGCTACATCCACAAACCCATAGTCTAGAGGTGGACTACTCCCTCTTCATCATGGCGACGATGGTGGAGTCGTTGGAGAAGATGGAGACCATGCCGGCAGCGCCCCACCGGAGTTTTCCCCCTCCAATCTGCAGCTCCAGGCTCCTGTTTCGTGGTTTTGTGTTTCCGCGGGGCTCCCTTCCGAAAGCCGTCGGGGGACTATTTGTCATGGGGTTATCACGGCAGATGTTACACGAGGTAACTTGAGATTGGGGCAAGGCGACTCTGGTGTTCAGGAGATTTGTCTAGCTCTACGAGGGAGAATATGTTTTTTACCCAGGTTCAGGTCCCCTCGGTGGAGGATCCCTACGTCCTGCTATAAATCACTATATGATAATATGTTACATGGTGCGCCAATGGCGATGATTGCCGGGTTATAATGACTCCGGCGTGGGAGCTCTCTCTCTGGAGCTCTCTCTATTTTGTCTATCTTATTCGGCCTACTGATATGTGACCTAGGAGCCTGCTTATATAGATGGCTGGGTCTCCTGGTCGTACAAGGTAAAAACTGGGTTATACGGAGTCCTAATCTTAGTCCTTAGTGATCTCCAAGTCTCGAGTCCAACTTGTACAAGGATTCCGGGTTATCCAGAATCTTCCTTCTATGGCATCTTCCAAAGCTGGGTTATCCTGAAGCTGAGTCATCCTCTGGCCGACTGATCCTCTGGCTGGGTCATCCTCTGGCCGACTGATCTTCTGGCCGAGTGATCTTCTGGCTGACTGATTCTTCCTTGGTCATGAGTATACCGGGTTATTATCCCCCCAACAGTAGTCCCCAAGTTTGACTTGAATAAGCTCATTGGTTGCTTCACTTGATAATCTTGATCTCGATCTGATTACTCGAGGGTAGCTGCTGATGGGATTATCCGAGTTAAACTCCTGAAAACAAAATAAAGATCATTAACACTGAACGACCGGGTTATGTTTCAGACCAGCTCCTTTTGGCGGTTCACTTATAACCCGGCTTTTCATTTATCTCCAATTCTATAATGCCTCAAGATCTCTCCACGCTGTTCTGGCACTTCTTATTTTTCCAATATTGAACTCCAGAAACATCAATCTGATAGTTATCCTTTTAGCCGGTCAAATCAGAATCTCTAAGTCATATTCTTTAATAGCTTCTTCAGGCTCCAGCGACGAACTTTCTCGTGACTTTGTAGTGAATACCGGGTAATGTTTTTGTCTTTAATCAACATCTTTATGCACTTTATGCTTTCAACTTGTTTCCTTCACTTGTACTTACTTCTTCTTTCTTTATCACCATTTTCATGGCAAAGCAACACTTAACGGGCAAGCCCTCCCATTGCTGAGGAGGACAACATAGAAACCATCCCTGAGTAGAATACTGTGCCTGCTGCCAAATCCGACTGATAATATGGAAGTGGAAATGCCTTCTGCTCTCCCAAATCCGACTGATAAGATGTAAGTGGAAATGCCTTCTGCTCCCCAAATCCGACTGATAAGGACAAAGCTTCCTTGACGCCACATTATGGCAATATGAATTTTGAAGGCCTGCTCTCTTTTCTCCATATATTACATACCAAACCTAGTCCCCAAGTATCGAGTAAACTGTCCTCAGTCACTCGGTACTTGTAAATATGTATCTTTGTTCAACTTCGAAAACTTCAAAATACCCCAGTCCCCAAGTTCCGGGTTATTAGTCCACGATAACCTGGGACTTGCTATTATCTGTTACCAATACTGCAATCTCTGTAGCTTTATGTAACTTTAAACTTTCAAATCCTCATAACCCCCAAGTTCCGGGTGATCGGTTTACAATCACCTGGAACTTTGAGAAATTGCTTTAATTATAATCTGCAACTTTTCAAAACATACCAGTCCCCAAGTGCCGGGTGATCTGCTTCTTCAGTCATCCGGAACTTGTACAAATGCACCCTTGTATCTTCTTTTACTTGTTATCAACTGGACTTACTTGACATATCCTAGTCCCCAAGTTCCGGGTTATTAGCCCACGATAACCTGGGACTTGCTTTTGAACTGACATCAACACTGTAAACTTTTGAATTACCATACTTCCCAAGTACCGGGTGATATGTCAACAATCATCTGGTAAAAAAAAATTACTCCAATCCTCAAACTATAACTTTGAAAATATGGCAGTCCCCAAGTACCGGGTAATCTGCTTGTCAGTCATCCGGAACTTGGATAAATGTACTCTTACGTTACCTCTTGCATAATATCAACCGGACTTACTTGCCGTTGTGGACTGAAATTTATTTCAGTCCCCATGTTTCTGAATTGCTTTTATCATATACTTGAAATTGTTGCCTGACATCTTATCATCTTTCACTCCTCCTTCTTAACCCAGAATTATATTGCTCATCATGATGAAATACTCTCCCAGATTATCCAGTACAGAAAAAGGCTGTCATTCCAAGCTCCTCCACTTCAATAATCCCTGCTCCAAGTCATGCTCCAACTCCAACATAAGTTGCTATAGATAAGCCGACTGATGATACAGAAAAAATTCCAGGAGAGCCAATTCATGCTGAACATCAGTCCCAGTCCAGGAAACCTGATGATAACCCGGCCAGTGCTGAAGATCCTCCTTCAAAGGAGATGGAAACTGATAACCCGGCTTCTTGAGCCATGTTATAAACTTTTGTCTTATCCTGCATAAAAACAATCATTCGGCCCATGGGCATTGTAATATGTTCAGCAATACTTTAAATTTGATAGTGCGTCTGTGCACTTTTGATACACTCTCTCTTATGTAATAACTATATTTTCATGGTTTAGATGACCCTTTTGGTTTATCTTTAGCATCTATCAGTCGGCTTTCACATGACTTTCTCTGTTGCCTCCTCTTTGCAAAACAGGGTTAAACTAAGTCCCAGTATAGGCATTATAGTTGATTGAAATTGACAGGTGTGCAATCAGGCCATAAATTGTGAGTCGCATCAAACTGGATAAGCAAGTATAACCAAGAAATAACTGGTGGCATAAAAGCCGGTCTTAGGATTGCAGCTACAAACTATTCAAGTAAGAGCCCCCAAGACCTGGATCAATGTCTAAAGGTAAGCGCTTAACTCTGCCACATTACCCCACTGATCCAAAATCTCTATGCGTGCTCTCTTGGGCAATCAACTATAGGACATCAAGTCTCTATGCGTGCTCTCAAGGGCAACTGCTATAGGATATATCTGCTAGCACTCCTTTTGGGCAAAGATGTCGAGTAATAATCAGTCCAAATAAGTTAGTAACTTACAAATAATTATACTGATGGTGTACATGCACCCTGAGGATTTGCTTTTTTCATGAACATGATAAGTCGTTCTGCAAATCCTTTTGGTTTAGATGACCCTTTTGGTTTCTTTAACTATGAGCCGGCTTTCGCATGGATTATCTCTGTCGCAACTTCTCTGAAAAACAGGGTCGAACCAAGTCCCTTTGGGCATCATGGTTGATTGAATTTACAGGTGAGCAATCAGGCCATATAAGTGCGAGTCACATCGAGCTCAATAGTAAGATAACCAAGAAAATAATGGCTCTAAAATTGGCCGGATCATGAGATTGTAGCTGTACCTTTTCATAAGTAATCAGCCCCATGACCAAAGTGGCTTATTTGCCGGGTCTTGAGTTTGTAACTACGCTATTCAAGCGATCAGCCCCCAAGACCTAAAATTTACAATATTGCGAAGCACTCCTGGGCAGCGCTAACCAAAGTTGCGTAGCACTCTCGGGCTAAGCTAATTTTTTGTTGCAAAGCACTCTTGGACAGCGCTAACCGAAGTTGCGTAGCACTCTTGGGTTAAGCTAGTTCATTACTGCAAAGCACTCTTGGGCATCACTAACCGAAGTTGTGTAGCACTCTTGGGCTAAGCTAATTTTTGTTGCAAATCGCTCCTGGGCATCGCTAACCGAGGTTGCGTAGCACTCTTGGCGTTATTGATGCATAAGCCGGACTAATAATAGTGAATATATGATGATAATGTATGAGCCGGAATACGGCAATTGACTACAGCCATAGAGCCGAAGCGAGATGATGGCACCTTTAGTGGCGCACTAATTATTAAGGAATCCATTGCGAGCGATAAATAACTCGACTTTGATAAATCCGTTTGCGAGCGATAGATAGCTCAATTTTGATAAATCCATTTGCGAGCAATAGATAGCTCGACTTTGAGAGATGCTGCGAAGCGCTCAAGGGTTTTGCTAAGCAATGTAAAGGTTGAGAGATGTTTCATGGATTATCCTCCAGTACGTTCCACGTGTGGGGTTCAGTGTTTGTGACCTGAACCTCATCACACACATCTTTTAAGCGGTAGGATCCATGTCTTCAATATAGAAATCGGTAGCTCTAAGTAGGGGAACCTGAATCTAGGTCTCACTCCTCTGAGCAATTCATATTTTAGCACGCTCTTGCATAAACGACGGGTGCAATATTGACTGGATAATAAAACATAAAACTAAATCATGACTTAGCTTATCTTCTCCTCAGTTGATGTAGCGAGAGCTGGCGGCAAGAACGCTTCAAACCGGCCCATGGCCGGGTTCTCGATGATTGATCACCCGAAGCCGTAGCCGGGTCATGATGAAGATCCTTTGCCTCTGTCGGCTCCTATTAGGATACACTTCTTTTCTTTTCTGGCCGGCTGCGACGGAACTCAATCGAGCTAGCATCTCGTTGAATTTCTTTATTCTCCGCTTACGCACATGACGTCCATGCAACGGAGTAGCAAATCAGCTGCTCTAAATCTCTTTTTTCCTCGGTACTGCTCCAACATTGCACGTGCTAGTCCAAGTAGCGAACTGAGGTTTTGATTTCTTTGGAACGATGCACCAATGCCGGCTTGTTTTTTCTGCTTTGATACCGGCTTTTCTCTACTGCTTTTACTGCATGCTGCTCACGTTGAGTAATCTTGGCGTAATTTCCTTCCACGGGCTGCTCAAGTTGTATCCGATCTGCTCAGCTACCTACGATCACGTAACAACTTGGATTCCGGGTCCAGTTAAAACTGGCCGCGCTTGCTTCGATCGGGCCTCGTGCAAGCTCACGAATCGCGAGTGATGCGGGACCCGGCTGCCGGCCCCGTTTGACGTGATTTTGTCGATGACACTGCCGTGACGTCCGCGATCTCTGCTATTGCCGGCTTTCAAATCTGGTTTCTCCACTACCGGCTCCTCTATGGCCGGCTCTTCTATCCACCGAATCTCAGCTTCGAGGTTTCACCCGAATCATCCATGATGCGATCTATTTGCTGATGACGACCTTGCCGCCTACGAAATTCTCTATCCCTTGACGAGCTTCTCCCTTGATAAGGACACACTTGGACGCAGGCCCCACGGTGGGCGCCAACTGTCGTGGGGTTATCACGGCAGATGTTACACGAGGTAACTTGAGATTGGGGCAAGGCGAGTCGTCTGGTGTTCAGGAGATTTGTCTAGCTCTACAAGGGAGAAGATGTTTTTTACCCAGGTTCAGGTCCCCTCGGTGGAGGATCCCTACGTCCTGTATAAATCACTATATGATAATATGTTACATGGTGCGCCAATGGCGATGATTGCCGGGTTATAATGACTCCGGCGTGCGAGCTCTCTCTCTGGAGCTCTCTCTATTTTGTCTATCTTATTCGGCCTACTGATATGTGACCTAGGAGCCTGCTTATATAGATGGCTGGGTCTCCTGGTCGTACAAGGTAAAAACTGGGTTATACGGAGTCCTAATCTTAGTCCTTCGTGATCTCCAAGTCTTGAGTCCAACTTGTACAAGGATTCCGGGTTATCCAGAATCTTCCTTCTATGGCATCTTCCAAAGCTGGGTTATCCTGAAGCTGAGTCATCCTCTGGCCGACTGATCCTCTGGCTAGATCATCCTCTGGCCGACTGATCTTCTGGCCGAGTGATCTTCTGGCTGACTGATTCTTCCTTGGTCATGAGTATACCGGGTTATTATCCCCCCAACACTATTTTTATAGTCGGTTTTAGGTCAAGACGAATGCACGAAGACGAAGATCGATGACATCGGAGCCTCGAGGGGCAAAAGAGGCATGCTCACGTGGCCAAGGGGGGTGGCCGCATGAGCCCCCCTCGTTTCCTCCTCGGACTTCCTTTCCTGAGGATCCTTGGCTTGTACGTTTCCTTCTTTCCAAAAAATGATCTCTGTGAAATCTTAGGTCAATTGGACTCTGTTTAGGTCCCTGAAAGTATAAAATATAGAAAAAGAGGTTTTCTGATTCTGTAGGGTTAATTCCAAACAATTGGGAAAACTGTGAATTATTCCCAAAATCAATATAAAACATGAGTATAACCCATATATGATGCAAATATGATGAAATAACAAGTAATAAAGTGCAAAGTTCATGTATGCATTTTACATGCATCAACATCTCACTAATCAAACTGGACGTTGAATCGCGGGAAATATGCCGCGGGCGGTGAAAACCCAAATAGAAAACCATCACAGGATCATAGCTAATGTGAGATCCCTGAAGATGCTGCCAGGTATTGGAGTACATGACATCCAACGCAAGCATGTAGCGACGGACGTGCTCGTCCTCCTCCCTGACATGGCGACGTACCACCTCCTCGGGGCCGGCTCCCTCTGCACCGCTCGTGGCCCACGCAACCGCCACCAAAGAAGCTCCGGGTCGACGGCGTTTCCCCGATTCTTCACCAATATGCGCGCCCCGGAAGGTAGCACCTCCCAGTGCCAGCCCGGCGGAGCCCAGTCCCGGACATCTCGAATATCCTCGTTGTCGCCGCCGCGTCGCGCCCGAGGATGCGGGTTGGGCATCGTCGTCGAGAACAAACTATGAATCTTTACATTAACTCTAAAGTTACACTTTAAAATCCAACATACTTTAAAATATAAAGTACATATAAAGATATAAATCTCACAAAGTCCTACATTTATATCTTCCGACATTTGTGACATGTTGTATATTTTACTAAAACAATTTGCGTCCCAACACTAAATTCCTAAAAAAAATTGCTAAGAATTCCTAAAACACTAAATTCCTAAAACACTAAATTCCTAAAACAATTTGCTAAGAACTCCTAAAACAATTTGCTAAGACACTAAATTCCTAAAACACTAAATTCCTAAAACAATTTGCTAAGAATTCCTAAAACACTAAATTCCTAAAACACTTTTTATCTAGCTAATTTTGCAAACCCTAGCTAAATCAACTAAAATTGCATCTAATTCAACTAAAAGATATAAAATTCAACTAAATCAACTAAAAGTGCATCTAAATCGTCTAAATCAACTATAATAAACAAAAATTGAATCTAATTCCAATATAAAATTATCAAATCCGTGAGAAATTGGAGAAGAATCGAAGATACCTGCGGTTGGAGACGACCGTGGCCGAGCGGCGGTGGCCGGATTGGACCGGGCGTGGGCGAGGATGCGAGGTCAGCGGTGAGCAAGTCGCCGGTTGCGCGCGGTTGGCCGAGGGAGCGAGATGGAGGGCGGCGTGAGGTCGGTCTGCGGCAACGCTCTCCTCGGGCAGCCTGGCGGCGTCGCAGCGGCGCTCTCCTCCTCAGTCTGCGGTGGCCTCCTCGTCGCAGCGGCGCTTCTCCTCGGGCAGCCTGGCAGCGTCGCGGCGGAGAAGAAGGTTGTCCCGGTTCGTGGATTGAAACAGGAGGCGAATCTAGGGTATTTATACCCCAGACCCTTTAGTCGCGGTTCATGGCTCGAACCGGGACTAAAGGGCACCCTTTAGTCCTGGTTGGAGCCACCAACCAGGACTAAAGGTGTTTTTCGACCGCTCAGCTTTCGCGCGCTGGGCAACCCCTTTAGTCCCGGTTGGTGGCTAACGGGGTGTTTTTGCGCCAAAACTGTTTTTTTGCATTTTCAAAAGAGTTTGAATATGAATTTGAATATCTTCTGAACACTTTGGATTCTGAAAAAACTTTCAACATGAAAAGTGTTTGAATTTGAATAACTAATCCAAAACCATTTTCTATTTTCTAAAATAATTATTTTAACTATTAAAACTATTATTCTAAAATAATTATTTTAACTATTAAAACCATTTTGCTATTTTAGATGTAGTACTAAACATCCCACCAATTCTTTCCGCCAATTCTTCCCGCCAGTTTTTCCCGCCAATTCTTCTCGCCAGTTTTTCCCGCCAATTCTTCCCCCCCTCTCCCTCGCGACGCCTATAAAAAGACCATCTCTCACACAGCTTCTCACACTCATTTCCATCTGATGCTCTCACTAGCTAGCTACTTGTTCTCGTGCAAACACAAAACATTCGGGTTCCCCAATTACGCCCGACGGTGAATACAACGGTATTCGTTCATGAACCACTGTCGGGCTGTAATTGGGAGACGCCGGGTGTTTTGTTGCATCCACCGCAATAACCAGCTAGCAAAAGACCATCTCTCACACAGCTTCTCACACTCATTTCCATCTGAAACCGGACTTAAAGAGGTGGATGTGAAGTGTTTTTGAGTTAGGGTAATCCCTCTCATTCCGACACACACAACATGGACAACACATAAAACCATTATGCTTGTTTGTCTCAGCAACATCAAGAAAATTATGCAGGCCTTGAATGAACTCATTAGAGCATTGGTAAGCGTACATCCATTGTCGTCTCATATGCGTTATATAAACTAGATGATATCCCGCGTGTTGCTGCGGGAATGTATATGTGAAGGAGATACTCAAATAAGATAACAATAAGTACATGCATGGTTCAAGGAACCACTCAAGTTAATGGATACACATGTAGAACATGTATATGTACATGCATCACACTTTTTCGTTGTTTTGGGGAAAGGGTTATAAAGTATGTATATTGTTCGATGCAGTCATTGTCGGATCTTGTTGCTTGTGCTTATGCAAACTTAGGTGCCACACTGATGATCTTGCACCCATTTGATATGAGAAAAAAGAAAATAGTTGAATATGAGACATCACATGTCAAAAATGCACAATCTTCATGAAAAAAGAACAGAAGTACGACTTTTTTTTTTCTGAACTATAGCTGCAGTGCACAACTAAGTACACTTATTTGAAGCGAAAGTGTACAACAATTTAGAAGTACTCCTTTTGCCAGGCAAATTCAGTCTTATTATTGCTGAAGAGGTAATACTTTAGTAATCATACAAAGAAAAATGCATTATTAAAAATGCTCATGTCTCAAAAGTCAATGCCATACTCCCTCTGTCCTTGAAAGAGGGTACATCTAGCTTTTGTACTAAGTCAATGTTTTAACATTTTGACAAAATTTATAGATAAATATAACAATATGTATGACATCAAATTAATATATTTTAAAACTTCATTTCGAGACGAATCTAGTGATACTAATTTAGTGTCATAAATGTTGGCACGTTTTCCTATAAATTTGGTCAAATGTTAATAAGTTTGACTTACTATAAAAGGTATAAGTAGACTCTTTCAAGGACGGAGGGAGTATGTACCAAACATACCGAGTGGCTGTGGTAGGCTATACGAAGATCCGATGCTACGGCTTTAAAATAACATTCTAAATCCTTAAGGATTGCAGGGTGTGCGAGTTGAATAAAAGTAAATGCTCAACTCTCGGAATGCCGGCTAGCTCGGATAGTTGAAAAATCAAAGTAATTGTCACCAGTTACACCATGAGAAGGAAAGAAATGGAAGGCAACACATATAATTTATAAATATGCATTGGAAATAAGATGAAATAAAGTTATCACCAGAGCTAACCTGATTCATATGTTAATTTCTTTTTTCTCCAACTGATATATGATATCTAAACCGTAAGTGCAAAGAATTCCGGGTCAATGTTGAAAGAGAGAACATATATGAAGGCAGAAAAACTCCTACTGTGAAACACATGTTAATCTCTCTTGTCTGCAAGTAATATATGATATCTCCTGCAAGAAAATCAGTGCTAGCACCGCCACAAAATACAGATTCTCTCCTAGACATTAAGAAGCAAAGCCTATGCAATAAAATTAAAGCGAGACCAACATTACTGACCAGACTTCCGAGAAGCAGCACGAATGTCAGAAAAGGACTGACCTCGCAGATTGGAGGCACTTCAAGGAAATCCAACCGTGAAAAGCGCCATAACTGGGAAATAGCAGTGCGACATTAGATTAGTCTGTTTATCTGTATATAGGTTAAAGACGATCGTCCATCTTCTTGGCGTTCTTGGCTGAGCTTGAATATGGACGCAGGGCGGTGCGGCCTTCACAGAGAAACTGTAGAGAAGAAACGCTCATTATGGAACAAAAGCAAATAAAGGAACTTTCTGTAGAATCTAATTAGTAAAGAGGAGAAAACCCGCGGAACGGGAATTAAAATTCCCGCAGCACCAAACCTTGGCGCCAGCCTTCTTGGGTAGAGCGGCACAAAGAAGAGCGAAGCCGGCCGCTCGCTCCATCCGTTCCTCTGCCACGGCCGCCACATCATCGACCCCCGCCTCAGCGCCCCGCCAGCCGCAGGTACTGCGCGCGTCGTCTCGTCGATCTGGGAGGGCTATGGAGATATCGCCATGCAACCATGTCGTCTTCTCAACCTCCACAGCCTGCTTCCCCGGCACAACAATGGCAGTTCTGCCATCTCCTCGAGGCGTGTATTGACGCTGAGGACGGCTGGGAAGGAGGATAGAGAGGTTAACGGAAGGGCTGGGAATGGGGATAAATGCTACACTGATGGAAGGAGTAGTCAATGCGTGGAATGGGTAGGGGCGACGCTAACAGTGGCACATAGTTCGCATGCACTCGAAGCAGACCAAACGATAATGGAACAAAACCGACTGCTAACAGTCAATTGTGGCTGCCAAAGTTTATAGAGTGACGTGGCTGCATGAAATTGCAGAGAATTCCTTGTAGTGGGTCTTAGCTATTTAGATATAGAAGATATATCAAAAACCAGTACACAACATCATGAATAGAGAATAAGTGATCAAATTAATACAAAGTTCATCACAACACCAATGTCTCGATCGATACAATATAAGCGCAATCACGATGCTAAAATTAGTACCGGGCCCCAACACCCTAAACGCTCACTAGCTAGTTTACCAACTAGTTTGCACACTTTAAAAAACCATACATGGCGATTATAATCGCGACTAGGAGAACAATGGCACCGAATGCGTAATGTAGGAACATTTCATTCCGGAGAGCTGCCTTTTTGATATTATTAATCTTCAACCTCGTTCTTTCCCTAGTTTCTTGCGTCTGGATCTTGTGTCTATCGATGATATTCGTCAAAACCAACTCTATTTCCCCCTTCTCTTCCACAACTCTGTCTCTTTTTTCGTTCAGAGTTTTTATATCTTGCTTCATCTTTTGGATTGTCTCATGAGCTAGCCTTAGCTTCTCTTCGGTCCTCTTCAAATTTTCATCGGTCTTTCTCTTCTCCTCCCTTGTAAAGTTTAATTCTTCTAGGAGAATGACTTTTCCTTGTAGACAATGTTGAAACTGGACACATCCATCATGAATACAACACTCACATACTGATTCCTAATATTATAATTGAAAAAAATCAAATTGGGAAAAGCTCACCCTAAATTACAAATCATTTTGAATTAGAGAGACGACACGACATCTAGATGTGCTTAATACCTCATCCGACAAGGAGGAGTTGTTCACGACACCGTCGAGGAGCTCGCTGTTGTCGACCATCGTATACGGCTAGCTAGCTATAGAGATACGATAGAACACAATCACGATGCTAGCTAAAATTAATCCCGGACTAAAATTATGCACATAACGATATACTTCGGCTTCGGATGCGACATAATACTATAACTATATATAAATAGCTAACTTGAGCTAATTAGTTGACCACATCTACACACATATGCAAACTAAGTAGCTAAGTTGAGCTCTCATTGCATATAAATCAAACAAATTCCCAAATAATTACTCCTAAACTAAAATCCACCAATCTCTCTACTTCTAGAGCATGAAATGAGCAAAAACTAGCAGTAAAAGATGATAGGATACAATTGCTAACCTTTTAGAACCTGGGGATCCTCCAAATCTTCACAAATCGCCGGAAAAATGGTGATGAACTTGAGCTCGGTGAAGAACAACAATGTAGCTATCTGAATCTGAGGAAATGCAACGGCTTGCTCTCGGGCAGGGACGATGCCATATATATAGAAGGTGACCTTTAGTCCCGGTTGGAGACACCAACCGGGACTAAAGGTGGTGAAAACTCTTTAGTCCCGGTTGGTTTCTCCAACCGGGACTAAAGGTTCCGCTGGAACCGGGACAAAAAGTGTCCGTGCCCGTGCTGACGTCCTAGCCGTTGGAATCAGGACTAATGCTATCATTAGTCCCGGTTCAAAGCACAACCGAGACTAAAGCTCCGGAGGGTTCTGAACGAAAGGCCTGTTTTCTACTAGTGATGTTTTATTACCATGTCTGGAAACCAAAAGAAGCTAGAAAATATTAATGTTCAACAGCATCACGCAAATAGGAATTACAATTTACCGACCACACGAATAGCTGCTACATAATCAGCTCTGAACGAGCACAACACGGAAGTTTAACAAAGCTAAAATGCATTCAAGATCACACTACTAATTTCTTGTAGCCTTTTGGTTCCCTGTTGCATGCAGCACGCTTGCTTCTCAGTCTGCTTGAAATTTCTGCATCAAACTTAGAATTCAATTGACCTATATGACTAAAAAAACGTGTCTACAGCAATTATTAACCTTAGACGTTGGAGGGCAACAGTTCGTGTAGAAATTAGCCCAGTGCGACATAAACAATTGGCAATTTCACCACATCCAGAACCTCTTCCACCATGCGTTTTCTGAAAAAACCTTCAGTGATCTCATCAGATGTTAGGTTCTCACTGACATTAGCACTCTGCACAAGGAACATGTCATGGCACTGCATATTCAGCGGTGCCTCCTCCTGTGCTCGCAAGGTTACTGAGATATAACACTTGGAACATGGTGGAATAATGCCTCTGCCTGGCTGCGTGTTGTACTTCTTTTGATTGGTCTTTATATTAAACGCAATGTAGTCATCCGTCTTGTTTGTTAGCTGCAGGCAGCATGATATGTCCTTCCTGGGCTCGAACGGGAAGCGCAATTCGAGGGTTGGATCCACTGCAAGAACGTTGGATTCGGAGCTTTTCTGCAAGGAAGAAGGAGGTATTTATGTCGTGGGTACATGATTCGTTTTTTGTTTGTAAATTTTACAATGTCTTTCTGCAGAAGACAAGGTTGGATGACACAATTCTGTTATAACCGCAGCGTCCTTGTATGGAAATCAGTTAGGATGAGATATATTATATCAGGTAGCTAGTTTGGACGGTCCTGATGTTAGATATCATAAAGCACATGTACACAAAATTCTACAATTGCCTGATAGGTTAAGACATCCTAAAACCCTTTATCTTTTGTAGCTTGCTGATAAAAGACACGGTGCAAGTGCTAATTAAGAAGTGCATCCAAGCCCAGATTGATCATATACCTGGCCAATTAGGTCCTTGGACTGATTAGAAGGTTTTGTCATTATCTTGATCTCAGCTTCTAGCTCTTCCAATTCATGGACAATGTCTTCAATAAAAGGCCTTTCATTTCGGTTAGGCTTCACACATCTTAATGCTATATCAAGACACGTGTTCACTCGTATGATGTCTGCTTCGTTTGATGAACTCCTCGGTGTTGCCTGCGCTTTTTTCTTCCAATTTTCACGTACCTGCAAAATTGGCACATAACATAATATGTGAAAAAGGTGATACATATGACCAAAAAATATTAATTCTTGATGAAGAGAAGTATTTTTCTTACTAGCTCAGTAAATTGTTTATGAGGCATTTCAAAACAGCCGTAATAGCCCTCATTTCCGGCCATCATTTTAAAAATTACAATTCCGAGACTGAACACATCAAACTTTCTTGAAATATGGCCAGCATCTATGTATTCTGGTGGCATGTACCCTCTGCATAGTAAAATAAGAATGAACGATAGGGTTACTGCAGCAGGAGACTAACTGCGTTTTAGACATGCTCCTTCAATTTACCTTGTTCCTTCTTGAGACTTTGTTTGAAATGTTTGTGTGGAGGAAACAAGCTTGGACAAACCAAGATCTGCTATTTTTGCCTTCTTTTCCTTATCGAGCAAGATATTAGCAGGTTTTAAGTCCAGATGGAAAATTGGCTTGTCCTGAGCACTATGAAGGTGATTTACACCCTCACAAGTCCCTTTAATAATTTCGTAACATGTTGGCCAGTCAAGTTCGCACGATTCATCTGAAAAGGAAAAAACATTCATACATGAAGCTAAACGTACACATGGAAGCAACTGATCTAATGTTTTGCGTCAGAATAATGTGGACAACCATCGATCATACCCTTAATATAAGTATCAAGGCCGCCACCCTCCATATATTCAAAGCAGAGGATTCGTTCCATTATTGTAGCCATAACAAGTTGCCCATCACAGGGCCCTCTTTGAGGGCAAGATTGGGCTGGCGGGCGCGCAACAGATCTGGTGCTCCCGAGCGCCCAACAAGTGCAAGTTCTTCCTCTGGCTGGCACTGAAGAACAGGTGTTGGACTGCAGACCGCTTAGGGCGGAGAGGGCTGCCTCGACCGACCGCCTGCCCGCTGTGCGACCAAGTGGGAGAAGACATAAACCACCTTCTCCTCGGGTGTGTCCTCTCCAGAGAGGTCTGGCACTCCTTCCTGAGCAGGTGGGGTAGGGTGGACTGGGTCCCGACCCACGACGATCGTCTTGTGGATTGGTTACCAGCCAAGGCTCCGCGAGGTCGAGATGAGAAGGACATGTGGACGGCGATCAACTTGATTTGCTGGACCTTGTGGAGACATAGGAATGGTGTGGTCTTCGAAGGTCACAGGCCTTCAGTACAGACTGCCATTAGTATGGTGGAGGCCGAGGCTGACCTCTGGCGGGCAGCGAGAATGTTTAGGGGTAGCTTAGGACCCGTAGACAGGTGGAGGGTTGGCGAGTGATCCTCTTTCGTTTTGTGGGTGGTTTAGCGTTTTTTGGTGCATGTGCCTAAACGTGTTGTAAAGGCCGCTTGGCCTCTCCTTCTTGAAACCGATGCGTCCGCTTGGACATATCCTTAAAACAAGTTGCCCATCGTGTGTAACATAATTCCTCCGTGATTCGTGGCAGTAGCCAATTAACTGTACGACATTTTGATGGTGGATCTTGACATGGTTACGGTATTCATTGTCAAATGCCTTATCATCTAGTCCTTGCAAGGGATGAATCTTCTTCACTGCAATCTTTTGCCCATTATGAAAACCCTGTCCAAATCACTTAATTAGATATGGGGTTCTGGTCAGCAGTGCTATCAGTCATGCTGACACTAGATAACAAAAATCATAGTACGGTAGTTGCTAGTTCGTCATACCCAGTAAACATCTCCATACCCACCACTACCTACTTTAAGCTCCTCCGAAAAATTCTTTGTAATTTTTTCAAGTAGATGGAGTTTAAAATCCATGCTGTTCTATACTCCCTTCCAGGCTTATCTTGGATCTTATTCCTAACACAGAAAAAACCATAACTTGAGATGTATAAGAGATATTCGGAAACAGTACTCATCTTCGCCCGCGGCAGCGCCAGTGAGGCTCTCTGCCATGCCCCAAGTGCAGCGAGCACAACACCAACTATGCAAAGGAAACTCAGATCCAAAATCCAGATAATAAACCCAAATAAGCAAGAGTAGCACTAACCTGGAGAGAGAACGAAGGGGAAATAGTGGATTTCCTCCTTTGCGATGGTGTCTATGTCCCTAAGACTATCCATAGTGGGAGTAACTTCACTAGTAACATAGATGCCACCTAAGCAAAAAATACTATGTGGCATGTAATTAATGAGGAGAGATACAAATAGAGTAACTTAGCTAGTTACTTGTAACACTAGTAACATCACACTTTTCAATAAAAAATGAGTCTATAGAGTAATAAATGAGACCATATATGACACCACCTCTATGTTACTTTGCACTATGATAGTAGTAACATAGTCTAGTAATATGTGTATGTTAATAGTTGAAGTTACTCCCCACTATGGCTAGTCTAAGGACGTCCCATCCATCAACATATATACATATACGGGGAGGCAAAAAAACTGGTTCCCAAAGAAAAATAATGCATTGGCATTATAGTACACCATTAATGTTGGCTTTGAGTCCAGTACATCTCGCCCGGGCAGTACAATGTACTTGGTCGTCCTAGTACTGAAGGCTTTCCCTTTCATCCATTGGCCGAGAAGAATCCAAGTCTTACTTAGCTGCTGCTGCAAAATTATTGCCCAGTTGCAAGTTTTAAATTTTGTTAATTTTTTCTCATCGCCTATAGCAATATAAGATTAGGCATAATTGCAGAACATGGCATCACCCCTTACATGCGGCACATGCATGCATCATGCAATGACTAGAAAAAACTCATGACAGACATGGATGTACCCGTACATATAAAACTGCAGATCAGCTTGCTTGGGCTCCGGTTAAGCATGGAATTTTTACAGTTCGGACTGCATATAATTTGGCAATGAATGAATTTTGGAATGCATCATCTGAATCTTCTAGTTCACCGCCTGATGGGATGCGTAAAATTTGGGACCTCATATGGAAATCTTCAGTCCCACCAAAGGTCCAGCATTTTGCCTGGCGCCTGGCTACAGATTCTTTGCCAACATGGAAGAATAAGCATATTCGTACACTTGAAGTTACTGATCAGTGTCCTATATGTGGCATGGAGCCGGAGGACAATTTTCATCCGTTTTTCAGGTGTACGATGGCCACGCAGCTCTGGGAATTCATGTCTCAAAATGGCGTTGGCTTGGTGCAATCAACCATTGATGATTGAAGTGGACTGTTTGGAGATGGTCAAGATTTTAAATAATAAAGAGATGGATCGATCTGTTTATTCGACGACGTTAGAGGAGATTAAAGCCTTGATGAAGGTTCAACAGACTAGTATTACTCATATTAAGAGATGTCAGAACACTAGTAGTCATTTTATGGCAAATTATGCTAGAACTCATACTCATACGGAAGTGTGGCTCGCCTCTGGTCCAGAGGGTTTACTGAGCACATGCCGCCGAGATTGTAATTCTTGATGTTTCGGAGTAATACAAGTCAATTTCGCAAAAAAAAAAAAGGATATTTTAAAATATAAAATTTATCCAGCATCTCTTACAGCTGCCCAACAGGTTCAATGGCTTGTGCGTTGACAAAATTAGCTCCACCGGAAAAAACAGGAACCAGTGAATTGCCGGGAGCGGGCGTACAGCGGAGCCACTGCATTAACCGGTAGACCTGCAACTATTTTTTTTAGACGAAAAGGGCACCCTTGCTCCAGTTTCATTGCAAAAACAACGAAACCCTAGGGTTTTCGGTAAAGAGTCTGTGCTTACGGGAAAGGTAAAACTAAAGAGAAAACGCAAACCACTGCCCGGAGCAAGATGGTTGCACGGGGCTAAAGCTAGTTCAGATTATTACAGCTCAGGAGGAAAAATACTTTCTAGACTATCAGCAGGAAGACTAAACCAGCGGTAGATGAGCGACAAACTCCACCCCAGATGAGGCTTGCTTAAGCTTCTTCAGCGACAGGTTTCCTGGCATTGGCGACCAGCAGCTCGTCTCCAGAGGTGAGGCAGGGCTGAGGATGGCCTCTTTCTTGGCGATCCCTGGGCGCACCTTGTGGGGAGAATTGGACGCAGAGGCCCTGGAGATGTGAAGGCCACGGATTAAATCCATGGGAGCCAAAGACTTCCTCAGCCATTCTTCAGGCAGAGAGGGGCTTGGATCCTCTTGGCGATCATCTGGCAGAAAGCGTCTATCTGGGGAAGCGCTTAGCTTTTGAAGATCACCTTCCAGTTCTGAACTGAATTGAAGACCCTCCGCGAGACCTACTTTATATTTAGCCAACAAACACCGTTAAAGGTCAAATCGTTTATGATTTTCCAAATTTTGCACAAAACCGCAACACAAATGGAATTCAATGCAGCATTCTTGTTGTTAGAAACCCAATATCTCGCTATAGATTCAGAAGTTAACTGCAAAAAAATCACAGACAATGGCCCAGGTGTTTACGCAATCGAAATACAGATGGTAAATAAATTCTTGTTCAGAGCAAAAGGAACAACCCTCAGGTTTAATTATCTGTCTTTTCTTGAGGTTATCCCTGGTTAGTATTTTATTGCGGGACACCAACCAGAGAAAAACATGAACCCTAAGGGGAACTGAGATGTTCGAGATGGCAGGGACAAAAACAGGAGGCACTCCTCTAAAATTAATTATATTATAGAGAGAACTAGTAGAGTAGATCCTTTATTTTTCATGTTGCCAGATTAGAGAGTCCATCTCCTGAGAAAAACTAACACTCTTAGTGATATCCAAAAGATCATGCCATTGTTCCATCAGCCGAGGACTAAAATTTCTCCTGAAAAACTGAAAGTAAAAACTAAACTAACTAAATGAAAACCGAAATAACAAACTTAAAGAAAACAAACAAAACTGAAATAAAAACACAAACCGAATTGCAAAAATAAAAATAAAGAAAATAAAAGACAAAATAAAATTACTTTATAAATCTAAAAGGAAAGAAAAATCTCACAGTGGTGCAACCTCCCCAAGCTTGGGTGTTTGCACAAGTTGGTGAAGACGGTGCCAAAAATGTTCTAGCAGTTTCCAGAAAACGTTCTAGTAGTTCTCGTGGGAATTACAACACGTGATGTATCTTTCGGCAACTCCCCGGCAACGACGCCAGAAAACGTTCTTGATGTTGCTGCTTCACACTCCTAAAAAGATAAAAGAATAATATTAATAATAAAGGAGATGAAAAGTCAGTCAACACACTCGTTGGGACTCAAAGAGCAGAGTGCTGTAGCAAGAGTGTTTTCACCAGAAGGATAACTCGAGGGTTTAAATATCGAACTCTTGGTGAACTGCATGGAAAAGATGTGTTCTTCTCCCTTCTTCAAGCAACCTAAAAAAACATATATTTTATCTTGTGCCCCCAACTCCACCGTGTGGTTTCGTGTAAATAAAACTGAAATAAAAATATGATAAAATTAAAAATTAGTGAAAAGTAAACTAAACTATGTAAGGATAATAAAAACGGTATGTGAAGATGTTTTTGGGGTTTAGTTTGTAAATGCAAGAAAGAAAAGTATTTTTATATTTTCGGATTAATTAATAACTGAAAATTAAAAAGGTGATAAAAGTGTTGGAAAGTGTTTTCTAATGATAAAATATGGACCGGGGTTCATGGGTTCACTTATACACTCTCTCTTAAAAGTGTGGTGGACATAGTACTACCTAGAACTGACATAATATCGGTACAATGTATTTGTGTGTAAAATAGCATTTATATGGGCATCACGTCCTAACATACAGATGTTATTTTACTAACAGAAAGGGAGACTCCAAGCAATCTAGAATTAAGAATTAACAGAGTATAGCCTTAAGTACTATGACATGAAGTTTGAATAGGAACATACTAGCTGTAGGCACGTCTATCTTGCATGGTCCTGAAGATTCCAATAGCATGTGTATTCTCTTTATCCCTAGTGAGGTAACTAAAAAAAGGTAAAAACCTAAGCGGGTCACAAGTTTTTAACTGTCACTACCCGTTCACCACCCCCAAGTTACTCCATCTAATGCACACGTTCCCCCTCACGCGTTCTCTCATACAAGCTTGATCAGAACAAGTAATAAAGAACGTGATACATAATATGAATCTAACCATACATCTCAAACACAAAATAATTGCAATCTCAAATATCAACTATAAGTAAAAGATCCACCACAAGGGTATTACATAGGTAACCATAATCATGTTAGTCAGCTCATACGGTGCTAAGACAATGAAAGAACGAGAGAGATAGAATAAGCTACTGCCACAAACCCATAGTCCAGAGGTGGACTACTCCCCCTTCATCACGGTGACGATGGTGGAGACGTTGGAGAAGGAAGAGATCCCACCGGCAGCGCCCCGCCAAAGTTTTCCCCCTCCAATCTGGCAGCTTTTGTCTCTGTTTCGGTGTTTCTGTGTTTCTGCGGCGCTCGTCCCGAGAATCGATGAGGGGCTATTTTTATAGGTGGTTTTAGGTCAAGCGTGATTTTTAGGGCAAAAGATCGACGGCAGAGGACGCTCCACGCGCAAACAAACATACCAGGCGCATCAAGCACCTTGGGCCGCGCCTGACATGCTCGTTTGCCCCTCGGGGCCTCCCGAGGGGAAGGGCCCACATGTCTTATTTTCCAAAATAAAAAATCCCAAGTCGTTTTGACGTTGTTTGGGTCCCTGAAACTTAAAAATACACAAAACAGGGTTTTCCTAATCTGCAGGGTTAAAGCCAAAATAAGGGGGACAATGTGAATTATCCCCAAAATCATCATAATTCATAAACATAACCCTAAATAAGTTGTAAATATGTTGGAATATCAAGTAATAAAGTGCACAGTTCATTTATAAATTTTACATGCATCAGCAGCTCATATGGTTCTAAGACATTGAAAGAACGAGAGAGAGATACAATAAGCTACTATCACAATGTTGGAAATAAGGAAGACGGTGCCGGCAAGGCGTCGTGTGATTCGTATACGAGTAGTATACATACGTGATACGAGTAGTATACATACGTGGTCTCCGAGTAGGATTAGTAGGTATATAATGTTGCATACTTCCTCAAAAACTCAACTGAATAAAAAAGAATCAACTTAAAAGTTCAAAGGATGCATAAAACAATATTGGACAGAATCTCCAGAAAAACAGCAGCAGCAAAACGTAATTAATTAACCTACTTAAACATGTCGAAAAATATCAATTTTTGTGCAGGAACATGTAACTCCATAAATAAGTTTCTACTTTGAAATTCAAAACGGGTAAAACTTGATACTTTATAGAAAATTCCAGAACTAAAACTAAAACTAAACTCTTTTGTTACAGCAAGAGGACACAAAGAAAATCAAAGTAAAAACAACCAGGTTGTCTCTCGTAAAGCGCTTTCTTTAAAGCCATATAGCTAGGCTTACTTACTTGATATCAAGAGGGTTGAAGCTCATGGGGAAGCTTGTACTTTGGTGCTTCCCTCTTCCTTGGAAAGTGCTCCATGCACTTCTTGTGTGGAAACTGAAACTTAACATTGCCTTCCTTCGAATCAATTATTGCACCTGTAGTACGAAGAAAAGGTCTTCCCAAAATAATAGGACTGGAGGTTTTACTCCCCATGTCCATGATAACAAAATCAACTGGAACAAATGTCATGTGAAGCTCTACCATTACATTACTTACTTTCCCTAAAGCATGTTTAATAGAATCATCAGCAAGTAATAAATCAATGGAGCATTGTTCTAAATTTGTAAGCGGAAGCAATTCATAATTTTTTTTAGATAAAACTGAGACACTAGAACCCAAATCTAGTATAGCATGATGTGTCTCTTTTCCAATGATAATTAAAATCTTGGGGATCCACAAATCCCCAAGCTTAGGTGGTATCATAGCTTCTTGATTGTACCTAGCAATTTTCTCTTTAAGAACATGGTTAGCTATATAAGAGCCAAAGCCTGCTTGATTAGCATTAATAGAAGGATCACTAGCACATTTTTGCAATACATTTATAAGCTCATGCAAACTACATTTTTCAAGATCAAGTAGAGGATCCTTAACTTCACTAAGCGTTTTTACCTCTTCTACTTGTTTCTCACTTCTTTTCTTTATTCATGCATCTAAAGCCTTTTAAAATCCTCTTCCTCACTTTCCTCTTTAACAGATTCCACAAGACTTTCAGTTTGCCCTAAGAGATGACTCCTGGAAGTTATCTTAGCTTCAAGATTTTTAATCAATCCATCTTTAGAATTAACATGTTTTACTATAGACGCCATTTTTAAAGAAATAGTAGAAAGGGTATGGTTTGTTTTCTTAAACTTGGATTTTGCATGGAGGGTAAAATGGTATATCTCATTTTTAGTAGAACACTCTTCCATATAAGTTTTCAATTTAAGTATGACTTCATCAAAAGAATTCTTTAATTGTTTGGCTTCAGCTTCATTTTTTGTTTCTATGGAACTCCAAAATAAATTTTCCATTAGAGTATTAGCATGTGAGGGGTTTCCTGAAGCAAATCTCATATGTCAATGAGTCTAAAAAACATTTTGACCAAACATCTAAACCATTATAAAAGTTCTTAATTAATGTAGCTTGGGCATGCTGATGCACCTAAAATGCATCTACTTTTCCAAGTACCTTGCTTCATAATTTGCTCCGGAATCTTCCCATATTTGATTAAAACTGCAGAATCTGACGCTGTTTTTAGCAAAGTCTCGTTTCTGGTCGTTTTTGCAGGAAATAAAATCGGGGAAAAAATAACACACCATCTTTTTATCAAAAGAAGGAGTTCGAGCATTGGACGGACACGAGACGATGTCTAGAGCCCAAATGGGCATGGCTCACGCGGCCAGGTGGTGGGGCCACGTGAGCACATCCCGTTTGCTCCTCGGACATCGTCTCGCCCTCGGCTTTTACGTACCCCCATATATACACCAAAAACTGGCTGACCTAGGAGGACGGAGCTTTTCACGAAACAGAGCGCCGCCAGAGCCACGATTTTCGATTTCGGGGTCAGACTGATCCAGGATTTATCCCTCGAGGGAGGGATTCGGAGGCCGTCTTCACCGTCATCTTCACCGCCTTCATCCCCATATACCATGAGCTCCATCTCCTTCACCATGGGTGAGTAGTCCGCTGTAGGCATATGAGGTGTATGGGGATTGGATGAGATTGATCATGTAATTGTACTCGTTGTCCGAGATTAGAGGGGTTCGTCTTGAAGATATTCTTGTATTGTGTTGGTATACTTTTGCTATGTTCATTGCTTGCTACTAGGGCCCGAGTGGCATGATTTCAGTACTGAACTTATTTTGCCCCATCATATAATTGAGTTTGGTATCAATCTGCAAAGTGTATTGCCTGTTATTATGTTGAACCTGCGAACCCTAAAAGTGACATATAGGGAAAACAAGGGGGAGATGTTTTAGTTTGAGGATTCTATGTGTTCATGAAGTTTTAATGCGTTGATCCGGGCTATTCGAAATGGGCAGGTAGGACAATAGATGTTGTGCAAATTCTCTTGGTTAGTATGCACAACTATTTTGAGAGCACATACCTACACACATCGGAGTTAGAGAAAAATCCCATGTTCTTTGTATTTTATTATATGATCAATCTTATTCATGCAACACCCCGCTATCACCTCATGCCTACGTTTTAGTCTCTGAAAGTTACACGTTCACTATTTCCAGTGAAAACTGGAAAACCGTTTCAATCGCTACTGTTTTATTTTCCTGCTTGAATTAAATCACTGTCATCACCGTTTCCTTGTCGAGTTTATTGATATACAGGTGTGGTTGAGAATGACTTCTCAATTGCTAAAGTCTTATTAATATTCTTGGGTTCCCCTTGAGTCAAACTATAAATTTGGGTAATACTTCCCATCAAAGATTTCAGCGATCCCCTATACTTGTGGGTATCAAGACATTTTCTGGCACCATTGCCGGGGAACCTAGCTTTATTGGTAAGACCACTTGTTATCATTTACTTGCTGCACTTATTTCTCGATATGGGAAAAGATACTCCGAAGAAGGTACTGATGCCTTCCACTACTTGAAAAGGTACGAACTTGCCAACTAGGCCACAGTTTTCACCTAATGCTGTTGCTACTCCTGTTACTAAAAAGAATGCTTCTACTCTACCTAGTTCACCATTGTCTAGGATGTCTACTAGAATTGAAAATTATTTATTATGTGATAGCATGGATAAAGAAGTGACACGTGATTTATCCAAGTCTCCCACAATTGATGATGTAGAATGTGATTTGGATAATAATGAATATTATGATGACAGTGATTGTGAAACTGCATCTGAAGAAGAGGTTGCTTTTGCTAAAGCTTTTATGAATGCAAATCTTGATGATTTAGATAAATTGGATAATTACATGGATTCATCTCTTGATGAACTATTTCCTGCTACTAGTAAATCCAATGATCCTGCTATTTACATTAAAGATAAAGATTATGAATTCCGTGTTGATCCTGAAATAATTACAAAGGCTGAAAAGTTTAAATTCTATGGGAAAGAGGATGAGTTTCCTTTTGAACACATCACCACTTTGCATGATTTATCTATTTTATTTGGTAAAAATGAAATTCAACAGCGGTATTATTTCTTGAAATTGTTCCCTTTCTCTTTAGGAGGAGATGCTAAAACTTGGTACAATTGCTTAGCCCCAAAATCCATTACAAGCAAAGAGGCATGCCTTTATAAATTCTTCAATAAATATTTCCCTGCTAGTAAGATACATGCTCTGACTCTTGATATTAGCAACTTTTCTCAAAAGGAAAGAGAGGATTTACCTCAAGCTTGGGGGAGGTACCGTGGTTTGGTTAGGAAATGTCCTATCCATGGTTTCAAGGATAATGAATTACTTGATATGTTTTATAATGGACTGACTGAAAGTACTAGATGTTATCTAGATAGCATTGCAGATAATGTTTTTAGGGACAAGACCATTGATGAAGCTACGGAATTATTGGATACTATTTCTCAGAACTATGAAGACTGGAATATTGAAGAGATGAATGAGGAAGAATTATTTCCCAACAAGATAGGTATTCTTAAATTAACTGATGAAACAATGAAGGAAGCCTCAAAGTCTATTAAAGAGAAGGGAATTAAAACTTCACATCTCAAGGAATTATCTGAAATGGGTGTTAAACTCCCTATTGATCAACCATGCTTTCCTATCCAAGTTAATGATGTATGTTCTATGGAAGGTAAAGAAAAGGTATCACCCAATACTGAAGTATCATATGTTACTGATTTTGCTTATCATAATAATGCTGTGGAATATGATATTAGGATGAATCTCATGGAGAACTCTCATAAAATAAATTTTCTTCGTGAAAATTTAAATGCTAGTATAGACTCTATTAAAGGGATTGTTAAGCATTGTGAAATGATGAATACTCAAGTTGAACAAATGATTTCTCTTCAAAATAAGTTATATGAAAATCTTATTGTTGAAAAGAAACAAGTTTGTGGAGTTAATACTAGAGGAGGTGCAAGTACTCAGGATCCTGATTTTCCTGATGATCATCCTAAAAGAAGAGACCAAGATGCTCTCAAAAAGAAATCTTCTGCAGGAAAATCTCCCAATGAAAGTGAAGCTAATGGGAATTCTGAAGAACAAGAGAAGGACACTTCTATTTCTAATGCTGAGACTGAAGATGATAATAATAATGAAGAGGAAGAATTATCCCCACCTGATGAAGACCAACATGAAGTTGAAAATAATGAGGAACCTGAACCTACAACAAGAGAGGACCCTCAAAAATCCATTGAAAAGAGTAAAAAGAAGAAACCTCCGAACCAACAAAAAGGTAAAGGGAGGGACCCATGGATGCAAAGACCCGTACCATATCCCCAAGAGGTAATGAAATCTTTGGATGATGCTAGGTTTGAGAAGTTTCTTGAGTTGATTAAAAAATTATGTCTACAAATTCCTCTTGTTGATGCTATTAAAATTTCTCCATACTCTAAATACATGAAAGACATTGTTACCAATAAAAGATACCTAATGAGGCTATAACTGCTATGCTTGCTGATTATTCTTTTAAAGGGAAATTGCCTGAGAAGCGTGGAGATCCTGGTATTCCAACCATTCCTTGCCACATTAAAGAAAGTTATGTGAAATATGCATTATGTGATTTAGGAGCTGGTGTTAGTGTTATGCCTTTTTCTTTATATAAGAAACTTAACCTAGACAAATTGGTTCCAACTGAGGTTTCACTACAAATGGCTGACAAATCCACTGCTATTCCTATAGGCATTTGTGAGGATGTTCCTATTTCTATTGCTAATGTATTAATCCCTACAGACTTTGTTATATTAGAAATGCCTGAAGATGATAATTTATCTATCATTCTTGGGAGACCTTTCTTGAATACTGTAGGGGCTGTTATAAATTGCACTGAGAGCAAAGTGACATTTAATGTCAAAGGAAATGAGCATACCATTTATTTTCCCAAGAAGAATCCTGTAACATTCATGAAGAAAAGTGTGAATTCTATTCAAATGAATACTTTTATGATTGGGAGCTTTGAATTTGCACTACCACCTCCTGAACCAAAATATGCTACCTTGATGATTGGAGCTATTCCAATCAAATATGAGGTACCCTAAACTTTTCCTTTATATATTAAAAATTGAATCATGTATTTTATCTTTACCATATTATTAATAAGACCTGATCAACCTTATTACTAATGTGGAAATGATGGAAACTTGATTCTCATAAAAATTGTAGTTGCATTTTAATTTTATTTATCTTAGATTTTTTATTTTATTTGAATAATCATAATAAATTCCAAAGGCAGAATTAACAGAATATGAAGCTTGAAAAATTCTCTATAGAAAATTTTCTCAAAAAATTCCAGAAAAATTCAGGGGTCAGTAACTTTACCAGAGGGGCCACTGGCCAGAAGAGGGGCCACAGAAGGCCCCCAGACACCAAATGAGCATAGCTCTCGCGGCCAGGTGGTGGGGCCGTGTGAGCCATGCCCAAATGGGCCCAGGTGGGAGTTAAGTGAGCATCCAGTGTCCAGGTTCTTCCTCCCGACTCAAAACACTCCCTGGTATTTTTCGGAAAAATTGCCCGAGCTCTCTCCCTGCCTTTCTTGGATCTCCAAGTTTAGGGAAGATTTTTTAAAACTCTTTTGTGGGATTGCTCTTTGGTATGTGACTCCTCCACTCATCCAATTACTTTTTGTTCTTATGCCTTATATGTTGAGTATTTTGCTGCACTAGGTTTCATCTAAAATGCTTGAGAAATCCATGGATTTGAGATTTCTAGTTGATGTTGATGCATAGTATTGATTAGTGGACTCTCCATGGTTGGTTTAATCTTGTTTTAGCTTGCTACATCTTACTTTTTAGTGGGTTTTTATTTTTTGGCAGCAAGGTTCTCACCATGTTTAAGGGCAAGGGACTCTTGAGCAACATGTCTACTAGGACAAGGAGGGGTGCTTCGAGGGTCTCCACCAACCTCGAAGAAGCTCAACAATGGGAGGATGGTGTGGTCTACAAATCGGAGTCACTTCGTGTTCATAGCACGAGGTGGCAAGACCCCAATGTTCTCCAAGCATGGGGGCTGCAAGAGGACTTCAACTTCTTCGCAACCAAAATGGGGTTGCTCGAGTTCTCCTGTCATCCACGAGAAATATTCCTAGAAATCAGCAAGGAATTCCTCGCCACCTTCAGGTTCGATCATATCAAAAGCTACAAAGAGAGTAAGAAAGGTAAAGAGACCGCACCCACCTTTACTATCAAGTTCAATATGAAAGGTGAGAGGTTCGTTATGTCTCTTGAGGAATTCTGTAGGGCGATACGTGTTGAGAACACGGGGCTTTGGACTGAAGTCCCGGGTGACTCTGATGAGGGACTTGTTTCCTTTTGGCAAAGTATTAGCGTAAATGTGCCCCTTACTCTTAATAGGGGTGAACTCACTCATATTCAGCACCCTGGACTTAGATACTTTGCACTGTTCCTAGCTAGAGGCTTTCTTGCTAGAGATAATTCTTCTGCTTGCACCGCATCTATTATTCACTTGCTTAAATGTGCGAAAGAGGGAATAAGATCTGAATATAATTTAGGAGTCATGCTTTCTAGGTCTTTGTCTCTTGCTGTTAGGAATAATGATCATGGAACTCCTATATATGCCAGTGCAATTGCTACTTTAATTTATGAGCATATTAGGGATGAGAGACGTTTTTCCAACATGGGCAGGAAAGTGCTTGAATCCAACTTGCTTGATGTTGATTTACTAGAACGTATGGAAATGTTAAAATGGTCTGATAATTTTTACTTGTATCAATACATGGGTAGTGGTGGACAATTGGTGTCCACCATGCTTCCTCGTCTTGACCATTTTGACAGGCACACCGGAAGGTGGATAGTCCAGGAAGTGGGGGAAGCCGCACAACCATGGGGAGAGCCCCAAGATCCATGGGCACCACAACATCAATGGGACGCACCACCGCCGCAAATGGGAGAGCCGCAATGGGGGGATGCTCCTCCTTACAATGGAGATGCACCATGGGGTGCACCACCCCCCTACGACGGTGGCGCAGGTGGTTGGGACAACTACCACCCAGGATACTAGCTTCGGTTCAAGCTTGGGGGAGTACTTCTTCCCTTCCATCCGTTGTTTTATATCATGTTTCCTTTGTTTTGTTTAAGTTTCTTTGTTCTAAAAATCTTGAAAACACAAAAAGATTTTATTTGTTTCTTTTACTTATTTGTTCTGGTTGTTTATCTTGTTCATCTTAAAACCAAAAAGAACAAAAACATTTTCGTTTTCTTGAATACAATGTAAAAACGGAGTTGCAGGAATTTGCTGAAAGCTATCCACTTTTTCATTTTTTTCTTCTGTAAATCCGAATGAGCTCAAATTTTAACCACTGCTGCAACATTTCATTCTCTACACACCCATAAATTATGAGACCATTCCGAGGTGTTTAAGTAGGGTAAAAACAGTACTGTATTGCAGCGACGTTTTCTGGCAGAATTGAATTTTAATGCGCAGTTCAAGTTGGGAGAGGAGAACAACAATGATGAATCAACGTGCATGAATCAAGACGAGAGGTATGACACCTTTTATCATCATTTCTTTAACATTTAGGAAAGTGGTAATAAATGTTTTTCTTCTCCGTGTTCTTTTATGTTATATGATGATGCAAGGAAGATTTTATTAAGTGACAACACTTAGTTGCGGTTGAGTGACTGTAGCTTTGAACAAAGGTCTACGCATCCCATTGTGCTTGCTAAACTTGCCACACATATGCAAAAATAAAAGAGCTTTTTAAATACAAATCATGAAGTTATATGCTTGACGAACTATAGGTTGAGGGCTAGCAGAGCCATGTTTTCATGGGGCACGTTTTCAACATTGCACTAGTTTATTTCTAAGTTGATATCATGTGCTTTTGTTATGGATGCCTATCGGTGTGAAATGAAAGGGAAACATGTTAAGTTCATGGAGTTTGCATATTTGTTAGGGAGACGCCTGAGCCGCTAACTTAAGCCATGCATCATTCATGGTGGAAATTTACAGGACTCCATAATGAGCATTCTATGAAGCGTCTTCAATAAAAAGCTATGCCAATAGTAAATAAAAAGAATTGTTGAGATGCTTATTGTCTATTTGTCTTGTCATTTTGGTATGGGAAACCTCCTATGCCATGGGGCAAGAGGTACCTCAGTTGACGCTCTTGATGATACTTTATGCTTACAATGTCAAGAACTTATTTTGGGACTTAAGTTGAGTAGCATGTGGTGTAGGTACTCATATTCAAGGGGCATGAGGCATTCAACTTATAGTTGGTCAAGCATATAAGTCATGTTAGCCCTCACAATTATTTTGATAAATTTAAAGCAAGGTTGCAAGCACAATGAATTTATTAGTCCACAACTGAAAGAATCAAAGATCTCAAAAATCTTATCCATGATTCAATCAAAAGCGATGCAAGAACCTTTGTTTATTTCTACCGTCAGTCAAACTCATCTAAGTGGTGACACTTTATATTATCCTCCTTGCAACAAATATAAATGCTTGAACACTGATTAGATGCACCTTTGTTATCATTTTGCTATTTATTACGGAAATTATGTTCTGGATACTTGCTATTATTAAAAGGTGATTCATATGCAATGCAAAGTTCTTATCAAAGTCTTTTATCGCTTCTGCACTATGTTTGAGTTGTTCGAGGACAAACAACGAGCTAAGCTTGGGGGAGTTGATGCACCTAAAATGCATCTACTTTTTCAAATACTTTGCTTCATAATTTGCTCCGGAATCTTCCCATATTTGATTAAAACTGCAGAATCTGACACTGTTTTTAGCAAAGTCTCGTTTCTGGTCGTTTTTGCAGGAAATAAAATCGGGAAAAATACCACGCCACTTTTTTTTTATCAAAAGAAGGAGTTCGAGCATTGGATGGACACTAGACGATGTCTAGAGCCCAAATGGACATGGCTCACGCGGCCAGGTGGTGGGGCCACGTGAGCACATCCCGTTTGCTCCTCGGACGTCGTCTCGCCCTCGGCTTTTGCGTACCCCCATATATACACCAAAAACTGGCTGACCTAGGAGGATGGAGCTTTTCGTGAAACAGAGCGCCGCCAGAGCCACGATCTTCGATTTTGGGGTAAGATTGATCCAGAATTTCTCCCCGAGGGAGGGATTCAGAGGCCATCTTCACCGTCATCTTTACCGCCTTCATCCCAATCAACCATGAGCTCCATCTCCTGCACCATGGGTAAGTAGTCCGATGTAGGCATATGAGGTGTATGGGGATTGGATGAGATTGATCATGTAATTGTACTCGTTGTCCGAGATTAGAGGGGTTCGTCTTTAAGATATTCTTGTATTGTGTTGGTACACTTTTGCTATGTTCACTGCTTGCTACTAGGGCCCGAGTGGCATGATTTCAGTACTGAACTTATTTTGCCCATCATATAATTGACTTTGGTATCTATCTGCAAAGTGTACTGCCTGTTATTATGTTGAACCTGCGAACCCTAAAAGTGACATATAGGGAAAACAAGGGGGAGATGTTTTAGTTTGAGGATTCTACGTGTTCATGAAGTGTTAATGGGTAGACCTTAAATACCTGAAGTTCCAAATTGGTCCCGGTGAAATGGGTAGGTAGGACAATAGATGTTGTGCAAATTCTCTTGGTTAGTACACACGACTATTTTCGGAGCACATACCTACACACATCGGAGTTAGACAAAAATCCCATGTTCTTTGTATTTTATTATATGATCAATCTTATTCATGCAACACCCCGCTATCACCTCATGCCTACGTTTTAGTCTCTGAAAGTTACACGTTCACTATTTCCGGTGAAAACTAGAAAACCGTTTCAATCGCTATTGTTTTATTTTCCTGCTTGAATTAAATCTATGCCATCACCGTTTCCTTGTCAAGTTTATTGATATACAGGTGTGGTTGAGAGTGACGTCTCAATTGCTAAAGTCTTATTAATATTCTTGTGTTCCCCTTGAGTTGAACTATAAATTTGGGTAATACTTCCCATCGAAGATTTCAGCGATCCCCTATACTTGTGGGTATCACATGCTTATTGAAACAATTTTTATTAATGTCTTTTATCCTAAACCAAGATCCCATTAACGATTCTCCATAATATTGAGCAAAATTATTCATTTCAATGCTAGAACCCATTTTTGACATTGAGACGACGCAAAGTATTTTTATAATTTTATGGTTTAAGTAAAAACTGAAAGTAAAAACTAGCTAAATTAAATGTAAACCGAAATGCAACTAGGTAATATAATGTAAAACGGAAAATAAAAACACAACCTGAATAACAAAAACTGAAAATAAAAACTAAAATAAGAAACCGAAATATAAAAACAATAATAAAGACAATAACAACACAAAATATGAAATATTTTATAAGTCTAAAAGGAGAGGAAGAGGCTCATAGTGGTGCAACCTCCTCAAGCTTGGGTGCTTGCACAACCTTGTTCGGAGTTGTTCCTAGTGAGATACGGCGCCAGAAAACCTTCTAACAATTGCTATGGGAATAGCAACACACTTCACTCTTACACCAATTCCCCAGCAACGGCGCCAGAAAACCTTTTGATGGCTGCGAGGTAATATCCCTTCTCATTGGGACTCAAAGAGGAGAGTGTTGTAGCAAATGGAGGTTTACCCCACGAGGGTGACTCGAGGGTAATATCGAACTCTCGGGAATTGCGTGAAGAGAAAGTGTATCTCCTCTTCCTTCTTCGGGCAACCTACAAAATAAATTATAGTTTGTTTTGTGCCCCCAACTTCACCGTGTGGTTGTCAAGCACAAGGTGTGTATTAGTAAATCTGAAATAAAAATGTAATGAAAGCAAAAACAATAATAAAACTAAACTAAAATATGCAATGATAATAAAAACAATAAAGGATGATGTTTTTGGGTTTTGGTTTGTAAATGCAAGTATTAAAAGTGTTTTGTAGTTTCGGATTTTTTAATGGCTGAAAATAAAAAGTGATGGAAATGCATTGGAAAGTGTTTTGTTATGTTTAAAAATGAACCCGGGTTCATGGTTTCACTTATGCACTCTCTCATAAAGTTGTGGTGGACAAAGGACTACTCTAGATGACATAAATATTGGTGCAACAATTTTGTGTGTAAGATAGTATTTATATGGGCATCACGTCCTAACATAGAGATGTTGTTTTAGTAATCATCTCTCTTATACTCCTATAGAAAGGGATACTCCAAGAAATCTAGAATTAAGAAATAAATCAGAATATAGCCTTGAGTTCAATGACATGAAGTTAGAATTAGAACACACTAGCTCTAGGAATGGGAATCTTGCATGGTCCTCAAGACTCTCGGTAGCATGGAATTCTCTTTATCCCTAGTGAGGTAACAAATTAAGTTCACAAGTTTTTGACTGTCACTACCCATTCACCACCACTCGTTACTCCAACTAATACACATGTTCCCCTCACACGCTCTCGCATACATGCTTAATTAGAACAAGTAATAAAGAACGGGGTACATAATATGCATCTAATCATACATCTCAAACTCAAAACAATTGCAATCTCAAATATCAACTATAAATAAAAGATGCACCACATAGGTAATACATAGATGACCATAATCATGTTAGGCAGCTCATACGGTGCTAATACAATGAACTAACGAGAGAGAGATACAATAAGCTACAGCCACAAACCCATAGTCCAGAGGTGGACTACTCCCCCTTCATCATGGTGATGATGGTGGAGACGTTGGAGAAGATGGAGATCATGCCGGCAGCGCCCCGCCGGATTTTTCCCCCTCCAATCTGGCTGCTTCTGTCTTTGTTTCGGTGTTTCTATGTTTCTGCGGCGCTCTTCTGGAGGATCGCGAAGGGCTCTTTATATAGCCAGTTTTAGGCCAGGACAGATTTTTAGAGTCAATGATCGACAGCATCCGACGCTCGAGGAGCGAACGGACATGGCTGGCGCGGCTCCACTTCCAAGCCGATATCTATCTAACTGAGCAATGCGATTTGACATGTTCTTTTGTACATAGTGTATACCACTCTAGCATACACAGATGGAGCACGACTGTAATCAGAACTTGACAGCTAATCTACATCGAAAAGAAGATTCCTTGATGCAATTCTGAGACATGCATGCCATCTGAACTTGTACGCATCAAATTTATCTCATACACTTACAGAAACAGAGCAGGAGGCGAAACAACACAGCTAAAACGAACTGGGCGACATGCTCATCTCCGCCGGGAACCGACTTTGCGAAGAATGTCCATGAGATCTCCTCGTGCAAGATCTCCTCTACGCCGACATTGGCAAACGAGGAGTAGCCGTCATCAACGAAGGTGCCTTGCGCCGCCGGCCGCAGCGGCGGTGCCGATGTCGTCCTTGGCGTCGAAGGGGCACGGTGCGCTAGAGCTTGTCGGCACCGTCATCGCTACGCACCACTTCCCGCCTTCGTCCAGCTTCCCCCCTTGGGATTTAGGATCAGGAGGGAACCTATAGGGGATGGGATTTGGTTCAGAGGGTCTCATGAGAGTACGTGTACGGACGCCGGAGAGACGGGACATGGAGGAAGATGCGAGAGAGAAGGCCCGCACATGTGTGCTGCCGCCGCCGATCTGTCCTCCTTCCGTAGTGAGTGCTCGGGGTCGTTTATGTCGGGTGCGGGAGAAGGTAGGCATGCAGGCGGACGCCCGCTAGAATAAAATTTCTGTCCGTCAGGCCAACTCGTCTGCTGATTACCCACCTAGCTAAACACGTTTCGCTGAGTGGGATTAGCATAAAGTATGTCTGGCGGATTGTCCGCCACGTCCGCCGGATCGTCCGTCGACATCCCTAGGAGAAGGGGTCGAAGGGGTAGGCTGCGGGTGGTAAAAAGGATGTTGGACGAAATCAGAGGAGGGAAGGAGAAACCAAACTTTCTTTTTAGGTACAGTTGAGATAATCTTTGGAACAAGTGCGTATATCAAATTGCTCAACCGAGCGATGACTATTCCTTATAAAAGAAGGGATACACGACAAGAGATTTAATTAAACGAACATACATAGCCGGTACGCGACATGATACAAATTGTGCAGTGCAATGTCAACGAACACAATGAATGAGACGGCAACGACATTAATGGTACATGCATGATTAAGCTAGCGCGATTTGATTACCGCGCGCCCTAGCCAGCTACTCCGTAGTACTTTCTTTTGATAGAAAGTAATGCTTTGAAGATTCCGACGAGCACGCCACTGATGGACATCACCGCGATGATGGTTTTGACGTTGTTGTAGACGAAGCTATGGATGGCTATCCGCCGGCGGCGGCTCTTTTTGTACTGCTCAAGCCGTCGTAAGATGGCGTAGAACTCGTAGCCTGGGCGCAAGTTGCCTGCATGGCGGCCCTTGAAGAAGTCGAGCGTCTGCTTGTTGGTGAACTCGCCTTGGACGAGTCGCTTGGCTCGCAGCTCGTGCACGTCTTCCTCTCGGTGCATGAACATGGCAAAGAGGGCCAGGTACGAGCTGACAGTGTAATCGCTATCGTATAAAGCAGTGCAAACCTCGAAAGCCGCCATGTTGACGAGCCAGCACGCGGTGTTCTCGTTGAGGCGCAGTGACGGTAGGAAGATCGTCCGGAAGAGGAAGCCTTCCGTGACGCCAATGTCCTTGAGCTCTGCTGTCTTGCTGCGGGTCAGCTTGATGCCGATTTCGGCAAGTTCCATGGCGCTTGTACCTAGCGGCAATGTCTCCATAACCAAAGCGGTCGCCGTTCTGTCCCATGATAACCGGGCGGCAGGCCGGGTTGGTAATTCAATTCCTGAGGACGCCGGCGGGTGCGGGTATATTCGAGAACCAATTTCAGATTCCATGATTTTTTCTTCTTCAGGACCCGTATGTAGGGATGCAAAAACGGGACCCATGTGTCCCCCTACACATGCATAAAATGAGGAAAAAGTGGGACAAACGGGTTCCATTTTCGCATCCTTACTTGCATCTGCGTGGAGATCCTGTGGGCACAGTTGCTCCCTGGCCATCGCGTTGCCTGACTGGTAGAAACGGAGGAGGCCAAGAAGATGCGGTGGTTTGTAATTGCTGAGATCCAAGGGCCTTGTCTGGCGATAAATGCGGGATTGGACATTCATTCCCATCTTGGCAACGAACGCACTCAAGTTGACTTGAATCAAGGTCAAGAGGGCTTCCAGCACCACCCAAGGGATCTGGTTCTCCAGCAGAAACATGTCTGTCACGACGACAGGTGTGTTGGCGCCGCCCAGGCATAGCACCTGCAGAACACGGGCTTCGGGCACGGTGATGGCAGTTATGATGGCCAGCAAGAAGCAAGCATCATGGAACATCATGGACGCAAAATCAGTGTCGCTGATGCCCTCGACTGAACCAGCGTCGTAGTAGCTTCGGGCGGTGCCTGCGACGGCCAGGACCCGTCCCTGGCAAGCCTCCAGAGAGGCGCCGTCCTTGCAGAAGAACAGTGGTGCAGTCTTCTTGACCACTTCCATCGCTTGCACCTCAGGGAGGTGGCGGTGGTAAGGGCCTATAGCCACCATCTTTGGGGCAATATAGTGGCGTTCCTCGCCGACCCCCCGCAGCGATGCAGGGAACCTATGCATCTTGGCTGCAAGGCCGGTGTCAAGATCAAGCCCTATGGTATTTTCCTCTAACACCCTCAACTCATCATGGGTAGGCATTTGATGAGAAACGATACATATTTCTTGCTCAGCAGTGGGAGGAATAGGATCAGTAGGTATTGTTTGTGTAAAGGTAGACAGTAGCTGGGCTGCAGGGACAGCAGGGTCACTAGGATTAGAATCTGCCATAATCGTATAGGCTCTTCTATTCCGATCAGCGCGATGTCTTGCTAACGGGCTGAAGCTGGATGGTTGTGAAAAGGATACGCTTCCATAGGTGGGCATTTGTAGCCGAGGAAGATAACCACTGCACTGTGGGAGCCACTCAACTACTGTTTTTTCTAGGGGAATAAAGCACCATTGGGTAACTGTTGCGTGCAGAATAAAATACACTCTTGCGAACAGCTAAGTACAGCTAACACACCCATCTAAACTGATACACGCGGGCTAACTACTCACAATGTTTTCAACTCTTCTACTCTATTTAAATGGGTATCACTCACACAGCCGAGGCGGAAGAAACTTGGCACCTAAAATTGTGAGGTTGGGATATGTTTCTACTCCTTTTTTTTTTTGTCCCATTTGCTATCAACAATTGAGAGGTTGGGATATGTTTCTTGCTAGCCGGATTGATTAATATCAGAGATACCCCCAGTTGGTATATCCCAACAACAGCGGCGAAGCCATCACCAGCGCCGAGAATCGCGTCGCAGCGTTGGACCAGAGCCGCTCACGGAGGATCTTCGGGACGGAGCCGGTCGACGGCAAGAAGCGGCCGAAAGATTTGCACGGACGCGGGAGGAGAAAAGGAGGGGTGATTGGGCGCCCCGCCGCCAGGCCGGTCGGAGGATGCCGGCCCGCGGCATCGGCGAGGGAGAGAGCGCCGGAGAAAGAGGGGTGAGGCTAGGGTTTCTGTCGCCCCCGGGTCGCCCATGGCGGAGAGCGGTCACGAAGGTACGAGGTTAAGGAATTGCTTGCTTTTTTTGAACAGGGGAAGGCGTCGGGGACACCAAATTTTTATTCAACTCATAGACAAGATACAACATGCACAAAGCCCTGAAACTGTAGAGATTGGAGTGCTGTAGAGATGGGACAGGGGCTGTGCCTATGAACTGAATTTGAGCAACTAAATGAAGATTAAGACTGTGCTTGTCTGATCAGCCTGATTAGCACAGTTGTGAGCTACTGTACTACATTGAGATCCCTCTTGAGTGGTAGAATCCTGACGTAGAAGGAGTAAGCTAGAGGCAGTCAGCGATGTGTGGCCTAATTTACCAATGGACCTGTGGTTCTGGCGCCGATGTAGATCCTGGGGCTTTTGCAAAGGAGCCGTTGTCTGTCAGAAATGTAACTGCCTGCAGTTAGAGAAGGCTGGAAACCTTTGCCGCCAGGGAGAGCTGCAGCTTCCACCTGAATAACTGAACGGCACTGTCGGATGGACGCCTGGACGAAATCATTAGCGCTGCTACTGTGCTCTTGTAGTTGGCAATAGACACACAGAGAGAGAGGCGTTTTGTAGGTCGAACTACATGTAACCTGATTTTTTAATCCAAAAACAATATTTTTAAGTTTCAAAAAATCTGAAATTATCTCTAATTGTAGATAATGATGACTTCCACCATTGTGTAAAATATCAATACCAAATATTTTGTATTGTATGCTGTGTAAAAATAATGAATTTCTAAACCTAAGGTGGTGAACAGTGCAAAATTTCAAAAAAAAATCAGACCTGTCAGAATTTTTTATTTTCATGTAGGCCGGATACAACATATTTCGTGTTGAAAACTTCATTTTCGACCGCTGAGATTTTTCTCAGAATTTTCCAAAACTGTAAAACGTTAACTGCAAAAGGAATATAAAACCCATAGGTGGCAACATGGTCTCTCAATTGTTTTCCTAGTTGAATGTCCGTGCAACTAGAAGTGTTACTAAAAAGGAGGCCCATTCTAATTCACTTCTGTGAAGTACATATGCTAGATCACGGGCATCAGCACCTTTTTATCCGAGGAGCATGGGTGCCTCCGGACTGGATTTGTTCATGTCGTATGTGGAAGATGAGTTTATCCTAGATCTGGATCCAACGCTTCACTGGTAGAAAACTAGCCTATGGTTCCGGTTCGGTTGGGCCATCCGTCCCGATTCCCGAACCGGGACTAGCTAATCGGGACGAATGCTGATCCCGGTTCAGCCACGAACCGGGACCAATGGGGCCACACGTGGCCAGTTCTTGCTGGGCGTGGGGGGAGACTTACGAACCGGGACCAATGAGTGTTTTTTTTTTGTATTTAGGGTTTAGGGTCTCCCTCTCGCCGGTGCCCCCTCTCCCTCTCGCTGGTGCCTCCGTCGTCTCCCCCTTCTTCGCATCCCGACGTGCTCTCCATCGTTTCCGTACGCATATTATACGCTCTACTATATACACAGTACACGTTGATGCATATATAATTAATATTCGATCTCTTGCGAGAATACAACTATTTAATTACATGGAGATATACCACATATGTAGTTCATCGTCCGAAGCATAATGTTCTCCCTTTCATCGATGACCTCCCTAAGCAGAAATCCCGCCAATTCCTCTTGAATTGCTCGTATGCGCTGTTCTGGGTCGAGCTTCTCCCGCATTTTGCTCAAAGAAGTTGTTCTCCGCTCAGGTCAACTCGCGAATGAACTCGCAAACGTAGAATCCACATAAATTACTCCCCGGTGGCTGCTGCGGACTTTTCACCGATATATAAGTTAGCTCATCTTTGAATGGACCTTCTACATTCTGTTTGAATAGTGTCCAACACCTGCTTTGGCAAAAAAATGAACAAAGGAGTTATTAATTACTTGATATCAGGAAACGAACGAAAGGGGCCGATATAATGCGATAATGATTGAAATTACTTATTGAGCATTTCTTTCATTTCGGTCCACGTCGCTTGGTCCCAACTTAATGAGTCGTGGACTTCAACTATGGACTTGTCAACTTGAATGCTTAGCAGAATCCAGTGGAACCTGCGGACGTTTACATAAAGCAGACATGCATAGCTCATCAATTACACTTAACATCGAGAAAGCCAAATAAAAATATGTACAAGACAGAAACACTCACTTGAAGTTGTAAGGAAATAGTATTTCCGTACAGAAGTTTTGCTTGATTAAAGAGGTGGTCAGGTCATGCTCCACGTCTCTGGGGTGATTGCGTAACGTATGTTCATTAACGATATATGGGTCAACGAACCCAACCTCATAATGTCTAGATGATTTGCATTCCATCATCTTCATTCTACATAATAGCGTACAAAAGGATATATATATAGTCAGGATAATATAATACAGGCAATGAACGAGCTGAGCTAGAGACTTAATTACGAAAATAAATCACTTACAGACAATAGCAACTGAGGATAGATTTGTCGAGGGCGCGCTGATTGAATAACTAAACAGTTCAGTCATTTGAACCTGTATACTGTAACGTTTGAAGAAATGCTCCACTCGAACGTCCACCGGAAACCACTCCTTCGCGTCCTTCTTTGATGTGTGCACCATGTACCAGTTGTGCAGATTTCGCATATGTGTTGATAGACGCGTGAGCTCCTCATTACTGACCATAGACTCCCCTGTGACATATTTCCGTGCTATCTCTAACATTGGCTGATCTTCATAGCCTAAAAGTTGACCAAGAGTCATACCCATGGCGGTAGCATTTTCCATGGCCTGCGATACAGTGATACCTGTTCTCTAGCAGCAGCTATGGCTCTGGGGTCCAATAATTGCAGGTCCTTATCCATATCGGCTCTGAAGTCCTTGTCGATATCGGAACACACTATGAGCGGGGGGACCGATTGATTTTTCTGCTGTCCGAGCTGGGCAATTTGTTTCCCGCTTTTTGCACTTCTTTCCTTGTTCTGCTCAGACTGGGCACGTGCTAGCTTACTAAGTTCACGACCATAGTCAGATTGCAGATTCATCGATATTTGGGATGGCTGCGCAAGGAAGGACTTTCCCACTTTTTGGATTTTTCATCGTATACCGGCTTCTGCTCGGGCTTTTTTGGTGCAAAAAAAGCCTTATTGTAGGCAGCCACCTCCGCGGCGTTTTCCGCTACAGTCCTGTCATAAGGTCTAATGGGAAGATTCTTATGAGGTACTGTTGGGAGGGGCGACCTTTTACGTTTCGGTGATCGCTTACCCCTCATAGTACGAGCGGTGGGCGGAGACGGCTGACGCGGCGGCGGAGACGACTGACGCGGCGGCGGAGACGGCTGCGCTGGAGACTGGTGAGGCGGTGAAGAGGACTGTTGCGCTGGAGAATGCTGAGGCGGTGAAGAGGACTGTTGCGCTGGAGACTGGTGAGGAGTCGATGGCCTTGGCTGCCAGTTCGGAAGCACGATGAATTCCTTTGGCCATAGAATGGTCGCTTTCTTGGCTTCTCCAAGTTCAAGCACCTCCCCATCTTCACCTGCAGGGTGTTGCAGCTTCAGCTCCTCATAATCTTTCATCACTTCATCCACCGCGACAACAGCGTAGCCATTTGGAACCGGAGAGAAATGGTAAGTTGGATTAGGTCCAATTGGTACGACATAGCCGACCGCCACCTTCATGGTTAAGTTAAAAACTTTCACATGCATCTCACAAGGTGTGCTCTCCGTGATATCATCCACTGGGTAGCGACGAAGTGGAGCCACGTCACTGCATCATCAGTACCATCCTGGAGCTCCGTGGAAGCCACGCTGCTTTTCCGATTCGATGGGCCGCCGGTACCATCGCATGCAGCTTCTACCATGTGCCGTGAGATTGGCCGCTAGTACCTTGCTGGCTAAGCACGGCAATTTGATCCTTCTGCCGCTTTAATTCTTCTTCTATATTACGCAGCCGGTCTGCAGCAGCGCGTGCTTCCATTGCCTCCCTTTCCTTTCTCCTCTGATGGCTTCTATCAGGAAATTTCTTCCTGTGCTCGGGAATCGCAATTGTCTTGGGCTTGGAGCCTGGTACGCCTCGTAACCGTCCGTCGTGTTCCTTATTCCCAAGGGCGCGTGTGAGCTCGTCATCCTCTCTATCGGGAATGAACCGTCCCTCTGCAACATCCTTTACTGCATTTCTAATGCCTTCGATGGGTAGTAGGGGATTATCTTTGTGTCTTCTGTTATATATGCACTTCCCTTCTGCGTCCAACGTGCCCCCATGCCCGTAAAACCAATTTCTTGCCCGTTCGATCCATTGAGTGGCTCTGGAGTGATCCCTTTAGCCAGCAGGTCCGCCTCAAGTTTCTCCCACTTAGGCATGCTAAAGCGTAGCCACCAGCCCCATAGTATGGTGGTAGATCTTTTTAGCAGCATTTGCCTTATTTTTTGCAGACTTTTCCTGAGCTTCCTCTGATTTCTTGTACGCCACAAATTCTTCCCAGTAGTCCCTTATCTTCTCATACCCTTTATCGAAGTCCGGAGTCTTATTTTTCTGACAAACTCGTGTTCAATCTTTTCTTCCAGTTCTTGAATAGCTCGGCCATCTTCTTAAGAGCCCAGTCCCTGACTTTTTGCTCCATGTTTTTCCGGGCAATCTTTTCTGCCTCATTTGGATCCTCCTCATCTGGATCCACCTCTGGCGCCGGCAGGGTGAAATTAAAATGAGCTTTCTCCAAAGTCTTTCTTTGCCCTCCTCGCCGACATATCTTACTCCTCCCTCTTTGGCTGATGCCATTCTCGAACGGTGATCGGGATGTAGTCCCTAACAAGAACTCCGCATTGCTTTACCATTTTATTTTTAACACCAGGGGGAGCAGTCGGTGTGCCGTCTTCAGCGACTTTTCGATCGGTACCTTTCTTGGTCGCCCAACTTTTTGGCTGGGCCTCGTTTTGTCCTTACAGAAGATTTGCTCGATCCGGAGGGCTAAAAGAAGAAAGAGCGTTAATATATGTATATAGACAGCAGAGGCTTAATTAATACAATCTTCGGCTTCATTAATATATGTATATGCACCTCGCCGGAGTTTGCAACATTTAATGTTCCACCGGAGCCTTCGGCTTCTCCCTCGTCGGCTTCTTCCTCGCCGACTTCTCCCTCACCCCAGCCGTCGGGTTCTACCTCACCGGAGCCGTCTCTTCGGTTGAGAGACTCATCTCCCTCACCGGAGTTGTTCAAAAACTGTGAGGTGACATCGCCAACATCTTCCGGCCCGCGGATTATATCCTCGAGGATGTTTTCCTGATTTCGTCTCGTTCCATAGTTTCTGCAAATTAAGAACAATGCACAAAACTTTAGTTGGGTAACTTGTTCCATATGTCAAGATACATCTACCCACAATTTTTTTTCCTATGCTAACACTTTAAATATGTTTAAACAAGCTATTTCTTAATTTTTTCTAACACAGTACTAACAATTCCTAACATAAATTTTTCTGTTGCTCACAAAAATACAATCTAAAATTCTACAAACATCTAATGCCATATAGAAGTCAAAACAATTGAAGTTTAATTCAATTCAAATTAGTATCAAATTCAAATACTTTTATCATCTAGTCACACACCATTTAATTCATCAATTATTCTCTATTGCTCGCAAAAATACAATCTAAAATTCTACAGATAGCTACTGCTATCTAGAAGGCAACACAATTGGATTTGACTCAAAATGATCTACCAAATTCTCTACACATTTATTTTAGTCCAGAAGCTTAATAACCAAGTTTTAGGTTTGAATTATTTGGACTTATAAATCTCGAGTTATTGATTTTCAAACATGCCTACAGGTTTGAAAGTTTCTGATAATTCATAAATTCGGAAGAGGAGGGAAAAAAATAAATGGGCTGAGAAGGTTCCCAGCCCACTGGGCCTGGCCCAGTTTTATTTTTTTTCCATGAGTGAAAATGATTAAAACGCTGACGGGTGGGACCCACCCGTCAGCGGCTAACTCTAAAAAAAAGGGTGCTCCGGTGGCGGCTCTGTTTCCGGCGGCTGTTTCCGGCGGCGCCGCCGAGCCAGAGACGGTGGCCACGGCGCAATGGCTCACCTAGGGGCCCTGGAGGTGCGGTGGGCGGCGGAGGCGAGTGAGTCGGCGGCGGAGCGTCGGCGTCGACGTGCACGGGCATGCGTGGAGGCCGGCCACGTGCGGCACGGGCGGGCAGCGTGCGGGCGGCGCGGGCGTCGAGGGCGCCGCGGACGTCGACGGCGGCGGTGGGCGCGGCGTGGGTCGGCGGCGTGGGTCGGGCAGCCTGACGGCGTAAATTCGCTCCGGCGTCCGTCTGGGTCCTTAGGCGTTTCTGGGAATGAATCGGGGAAGGAGAAGAGGCCGAGGCAGTTATAGCCAAGGTCATTGGTCCCGGTTGCTGCCATAAACCGGACCAATGCCTCAATTGTCCCGGTTCGTAGCAGCAACCGGGACCAATGCCATGGCAATTAATGCCAGATTCGCTCGCGCGTATATGGACTCATTGGTCCCGGTTCTTCGTATAAACCGGGACCAAAGAGTCCTTTTTCAAAATTATTTCAAACTTTTCAGTTCTGAATGTTGTTCCCGCTTTTTTTTTTCTTATTTAGGTGTTTGAATATGAATTTCACATGTTTTGAATCTGAAAAGACTTTCAACATGAAAAGTGTTTAAATTTGAATAAACAATCCAAAACCATTTTCTGTTTTCTAAAATAATTATTCTAACTATACAAACTATTAACCATTTTATCATTGTCAATTAAAAATGCATTAACTTTATTGCATATTTTGAATTGACAAAACTTTCAACGTGAAAAGTGTTTGAATTTGTATAAATAATCCAAAATCAATTTTACATTATTATTGTCATTTTCAATTTAATATGGATAAATTCATATCTTTAAATCCGTAAGTCGAAATTCGACAAATAATCCGTAAGCAGAAGTAAATGCAGAACAATTTCAGTGAACCTATATTTGTAAGATGAATGTTTGGTGTTGTAAAATGCAGAAGAAACCAGATAAAAATTATTAATTTATTTATCTTTTGCATAACTAACTCAAAACCAGATTACTTATTCAGATGCTAAAGATCATTAGTTGGAAATGCAGAGATAAAGAATACATTTTACACGATCGTCGTCGTAGATAGACAAACATTCTACACGATCGTCGTCGTACATAGACGAACCATTTGTCCTAACCAACGATGTGGCTTAGGTTAGTCATACTCCTGCCTAGGCCTATAATACTCGTCCTCGTAGTCGTCGTAGTCGCCGCCGTCGTCGTCGCTGTCGTCGGGCGGCGCTCGCCTGGACTGGAAGCGAGGGTAGCGCAGGCGGGGGTTATCGCCGGCCGTGATGTAGTTCATGACGCTCTGGAGAGTCTGGCCGCTCCACCACAGCCGACGGCCGGCCTCGTTGAAGTACGAAGGAGGCGGGCCGTCCTCCTCGTACCTGGCGAGCGCCCTCTCACGCCGATTGATGATGAAGGCGTCCCAAGTCGGGCGGTAGTCGGGATGCCAGCGGGGATCCATCCGCTGCGCCGGAGTGAGCTCGAGGTAGTAGTGGTTCGTGATGGCCGCCCGGCGCGCCAAACCTTGAGGGACAGGCGGGACCGGCACGCCTCCGGTGCTCAGCCTCCAGCCGGCGGGACGTCGTAGCCAGGCGGGCAGGGGTAGTTCGCGGCGCAAAGCGCCTCCGCCTCCGAGTAGGTTAGAGTGGGTACGGTGGAAGCCATGGGAGAGTGATGAGGTTGCAGATATGAGTTTAGATGTGCTATGCCAATGGAGGCCATGCATGACTACATATATAGTGAGAATCCCACCAATAAGGAAGAAGCACACGGATCGTGTGTTTCTTTCGAGCGCTTGTGAGCCGTTGGATCAGGGGTGTGTTTCTTTTGAAGGCTTGTGAGCTGTTGGATATCACTTTGTGAGTCACCACCCGGGACTAAAGGGAATCCCACCAATAAGGAAGAAGCACACGGATCGTGTGTTTCTTTCAAGCGCTTGTGAGACGTTGGATCAGGGTGTGTTTCTTTTGAGAGATTGTGAGCCGTTGGATCAGTAGTATCACGACCACTTCGTGAGCCACATGACCCGGTTGGTGTTACCAACCGGGACTAAAGAAGCACACGTACCCTATATATAGCCCCCCTCCTCAGACAGGTTACTCACTCACACAAAACATTCCAGCGTCACTCGGAGAGGCATCTTTGGGCAACCAGCGGCAAGACGTCTCTGATGACCTGCGACCGTTCCAAACGGTTGCAGATCATCAGAGATGTCTTGCCGGACGGTTGTAGATCATCAGAGACGTCTTACCGCTGCTTGGATCGAAGTGGCGCTCAAACACAAAACATTCGGGTTCCCTAGCTATAACACATTTCTTCTAGGTGGAAACTCCCATTTCGTGTATTAACCAATTTCTTCTAGGTGGAAACTCCCATTTCGTGTATTATGGTTTTCACCACATAAAGGTTTAATACATTACTACACATCACATAAAGGTTTAATACATTACATTGATTTACATAAATGCCATGAACCCTTCTTCGCGTATGTCCCTGGCCTATGATCGCTTCGGCCGTAACCATGGAGCATCTTCATTATTTAACGGGATGCTTGGGTCAGTTTTCACTGTGAAGGGCGGAATTTCATCAAACTTATCATAATCTGCTGACATGTCTGTCTTGTCCTCGACTCCCACGATGTTTCTTTTCCCTGAAAGAACTATGTGACGCTTTGGCTCATCGTCTGATGTATTCGTTTGCTTATTTTTTTCTTTTTTTCGGTCTGGAGGACATGTCCTTCACATAGAAAACCTGAGCCACATCATTGGCTAGGACGAATGGTTCGTTCCTGTAACAACCAAGATTCTTGAGATCCACTGTTGTCATTCCGTACAGCTGGTCTACCTTTATCCCTTCTCCATTCATGTTGACCCAACTGCACCGAAACAAAGGGACCTTAAAAGTAGGTCCATAGTCAAGTTCCCATATCTCCTCTATGTAACCATAGTATGTGTCCTTTTGCCCATTCTCGTCTGTTGCATCAAAGCGGACACCACTGTTTGGTTGGTGCTCTTTTTATCTTGGGCGATCGTGTAAAATGTATTCCCATTTATCTCGTACCCTTGGAAATTCAATACAGTCGAAGATGGTGACGCGGCCAACAAGTAGAGCTGATCTCCGACAGTGGTGTCATTCATGAGCTGTAATCGCAACCAACTGCCGAAGTCTCCATGTGTTTTTCTTTAATCCAGGAGTCATCCTCCCCGGGTTCTTGGAGCGTACATAATTCTTGTGTTCCTCGATATACGGAAGGTGGAACTTTGTAGAACTGTGTAGTGTGCTTGAGTTAAAGAATGCCCGTCCCTACATATCAGTGCTTTCTTTCCTAGCGTGCCTTTTCCACTCAGTCTCCCCTCATGCCGCGATTCAGGAACACCAATCGGCTTAAGGTCAGGAATAAAGTCAACACAGAACTCAATGACCTCCTCTGTTCCATAGCCCTTTGAGATGCTTCCTTCTGGCCTAGCACGGTTATGAACATATTTCTTCAAGACTCCCATGAACCTCTCGAAGGGGAACATATTGTGTAGAAATACAGGACCGAGAATGGCAATCTCGTCGACTAGGTGAACCAGGAGATGCGTCATAATATTGAAGAATGATGGGGGGAACACCAACTCGAAGCTGACAAGACATTGGACCACAGCCTTCTGTAAACTTGGTAGAGTTACTGGATCGATGACCTTCTGAGATATTGCATTGAGGAATGCACATAGCTTCACAATGGGTACTCGAACATTTTCCGGTAGAAGCCCCCTCAATGCAACCGGAAGCAACTGCGTCATAATCACGTGGCAATCATGAGACTTCAGGTTCTGGAATTTTTTCTCTGCCATATTTATTATTCCCTTTATATTTGACGAGAAGCCAGCCGGGACCTTGATACTGCTCAGGCATTCAAAAAAGATTTCCTTCTCTGCTTTGGTAAGAGCGTAGCTGCTTAAGTATTGACGCCCTTTATCCGTCTGCTTGTTGTATGGGTCTTTCATACGTTGCTGGTCCTCCCGTGCTTCTGGTGTATCTTTTGTCTTCCCATACACGCCCAGGAAGCCTAGCAGGTTCACGCAAAGATTCTTCGTCACGTGCATCACGTCGATTGAAGACCGGACCTCTAGGACTTTCCAATAGGGTAGCTCCCAAAATATAGATTTCTTCTTCCATATGGGTACGTGGTTGTCAGCGTCATTCGGAACAGATAGACTGCCAGGACCCTTTCCAAAGATTACTTCTAAATCCTTGACCATGTCATATATAACATCACCATCAGGGAGGTTAGGCTTCTTCCGGCGATCTGCCTCACCGTTGAAATGCTTGCCTTTCTTTCTTACGGCATGACTGTTCGGAAGAAATCGACGATGCCCCAGGTACACGTTCTTGTTTCCCAAATGTATACTTTCAGTCTTATCTAAACAGTGCGTGCATGCATTGTATCCCTTGTTTGACTGTCCTGAAATGTTACTAAGAGCAGGCCAATCATTGATGGTTACGAACAACAACGCTCGTAGGTCAAATTCCTGTTGTTTGTGCTCATCCCACACACGTACACCTGGTTCGGACCACAACTGCAAAAGTTCATCAACTAATGGCCTTAGGTACACATCAATGTCGTTGCCGGGTTGCTTCGGGCCTTGGATGAGCACTGGCATCATAATGAACTTCCGCTTCATGCACAACCAAGGAGGAAGGTTGTAGATACATAGAGTCACGGGCCAAGTGCTATGACTGGAGCTCTGCTCCCCAAAAGGATTAAAGCCATCTGTACTTAGACCAAATCTTAAGTTCCTTGCGTCATCTGAAAATGTCGGGAACTCTCTGTCGATTTTTCTCCACTGGGACCCATCGGCGGGGTGTCTCAACTTCCCGTCTTTCTTACGCTCTTCTTTGTGCCATCGCAACAACCTGGCATGCTCTTTGTTTCTGAACAGACGTTTCAACCGTGGTATTATAGGAGCATACCACATCACCTTAGCAGGAACCCTCTTCCGGGGGGGCTCGTCATCGCCCTCAACATCACCAGGGTCATCTTGTCTGATCTTGTACCGCAGTGCATTGCATACCGGGCATTTATCCATATTCTCGTACTCACCGCGGTACAGGATGCAGTCATTAATGCATGCATGTATCTTCTGCACATCTAATCCTAGAGGGCAGATAGCCTTCTTTGCTTCGTATGTAGTCTCGGGCAATTCGTTATCCTTTGGAAGCTTCGGCTTCATTATTTTCAGTAACTTCTCAAATCCCTTGTCAGAACAACCAGTCTCTGCCTTCCATTTCAGCAGTTCCAGTGTGGTACCGAGCTTTGTGCTGCCATCTTCGCAATTTGGGTACAGCAACTTTTTGTGATCCTCTAGCATGGCCTCCAACTTTAGCTTCTCCTTTTCTGTATCGCATTCTCGCTTTGCATCAGAAATGACCCCACCAAGACCATCAGCGGGCTCATCTGATGCCCGATGTTCACCTCCTTCTTCTTCAACGTCTTCCATTACAGTATCACCGCATTCCTCAGGGAACATAGGATAGTTGTCATCATCCTCCTCTTCTTCATTGTCTTCCATCCTAACCCCTCTTTCTCCGTGCTTGGTCCAACAATTATAGCTGGGCATGAAACCTCTCCGAATCACGTGGTCTTGAATGGTTCTCGGGTCAGAGTACTCCCTGACGTTCCGACACTTCTCACATGGACAAGGCATAAAATTATCCACTTTGTTTGCCTCAGCCACTTCGAGAAATTTATGCAGGCCTGCAATAAACTCGGAACTGCGTCGTTCGCCGTACATCCATCGCATCCGTGCATCCATCTGCATCATATAATTAAGTTTATCAAATACCATTACAATAACATCTTGAATAGTGAAATGACCACCGTACATCGACACGTGCAATATTTCTGTATCAATTACAGATGAAAAGGATAAAGTTGCTAACCTCGGCCGAGGATATCATCTTTGTGAACTTAAGTGTGGCTCGGGCATTTCATCGAACACATCTTGTGCGTGGCAAAGGAAAAAAAAACTAGCACCCACTTCCCACCAATCCAACCAGAAAAAAAAAGAGGAGAGAAGAGAGGGGGTGGGTTATTTATAGGCAGGGAGGGGTATTGGTCCCGGTTCGTGCCACGAACCGGGACCAAAGCTCCGCGGCACGCCACGTGTCCGGCACTGGAGCATTGGTCCCGGTTCGTACCACGAACCGGGACCAATGTCCCCAACCGAACCGGGACCAATGCTCCACGGACCCCTGGCAACTCGAACCGGGACCAATGCTAGGCATTGGTCCCGGTTTTTCTATGAACCGGGATTAATGGCTGGCTCAGCTCTGGACGAAAGGTGGTTTTTCTACTAGTGCTTCCTCTTCTTCTTTTTCTGAATTTTCAGTTCCATATGATTCTGAATTTTTTGCTCGAACTATTGTGAACAAAGATCAAAACGTGAGTCCTGGTGTAGTGGATTATATTTTTCTCTACCCCGTCCAATCCAAGATTTCATTTAGTCGGTTTCTCCTCTTCTACTGGATCTAGGATGCTCATGACCATTGTCATAACTTTTTGCTGTTCGGTGGTGTTGTACATGATATTTGGGAAGATGATTATTATACGAGTATTGTACTAATTTGTCAGGTGCAGTAGAACAATACCAATAATTTGAGCTCGTCGTTGTACCTAGAGGCGATGTCGCGAGACCGCTGACACGGGACTCTGCAAGCAATGACGTAGTGTGGGCGAGCTTCCACCAAATTTGCTCTATCTTTTTGGAAACCTTATTTCCACAATGCATACATGGCTTTTTTACTCATTGTAAAAGAACACAATTCATGCTACAAACTTATAACAATTTTGTTAGGATAGTTCTCCATTTTTGTTTTGATATTTTTCGTGCAATGCTACGTAAGTCGTTTCTACTTGTTGTAAAAGTGCAAAATTTAGGCTATAGATAAACAACAATTTTGTGTCGATAGTTTGTAGTTTTTTATTTCAGCTTTTTGGTGCAATGTTACATAAGTGCTTATTATTTATTGTGAAAGTTGAAAATTATGTTTCAAATGCATAAGAATTTTCTTCAATTATTTTCGGTTTTTGTTCTGAGCGTTTTGGTGCAATGATACATAACGCGTTTTTGTTGTTGAGAAAGTATGTAAATTATCCTACAAACATTCAATTATTTTGTTTCGATCATTTTTGTATTTTATCAGACTTTTGCCGGAAACTACATACGTTTCTTGTTGTTGGTGTAAAAGTACATAAATTTTGCTATAAACATAAAACAATTTTTGCTTCGTTCTCCCCGTCGATAGGTTAAGGTCCTCTACTTTCCAGCGGTGGCGAGCGAGCTCGCTAAACATGTTTTCGTCCTCCTCTTCCTCCACATTATTTTCCTTCTTCTCCATATCAGTACACGCCAACACCGGCGCCGGAACTAACATAGCTGAAATTCTCCCTGATTGCGCCAACCGCAGTTGCACGAAGACTGGACCTAATATGTGCTCGTGCTCGTAAACGCTTTGGGTTCACGTAACAAAATGAAAGGGGGACGACATACCATCGTGAACAATCACGTCCCTTTTCAAATTAATAGTATAGACTATGGACTATATAACGCTAGGAAACATGTCCGTTCGTTGGAACGGGTTAAAAAATATCGCACGCCTCGTTCTCTATGTTAACATGATGTGCCATTTGTATCTCGACTTATCTCCTTTTTGTCCTCCCTTTTTAAGTTTTCATCTTAATAATAATTGATTTTTTATGTTATTTTGTGCATATGTAGTTCATTGAAGATGATCATGAAAAGCACATGCCTACAAAATGCTTAAAAGTCTGGGAATCTAATATAAGAAGCCATGAACTGCTAAAACTACTTTTACAACATGCCATTGGCGACAATTTTAAAAGCAAGAGCAGTTATTCATCTAAAGCGTCCACCGTGTGTTAGGTTCCCTGATATTGGTGATCTTGCCTTAGTTCTTCTCTTAGGTGTCGAATGTTCGACATTTATTGATTCAAAGATTCCTATCAAGCTCACTTTGACTGGGCCAGAAGTTGTCATCTTAACCCCTCTAAATCACTCTCTTATCGCCCATCATCTTTGTCATTAGATCCATCACCTCTGCTACATCAGCTACGATTTGTAATTAGAAAATTAAGCTATTGTTAGGAGGAATGGGGAGAAGATACACAACTCCCACGTGCCTCCATCTTGCAATGAACTTCTAGGATAGGTTCAACCAACAACAATATGCAGCGGAAAAATAAACACAATCATATGCACATGTGACACAAGGATTACGTGGAAAACCTTCCAATCACGAGGAGGAAAATCACGGTTGTGGACCAACCGGTCCACGCAAGCTTCACTATGAGAAATAGTCTTCTCTAGAACATATGGAGATTACAATGCCCACTTCAGCTTGTTGCCCAAATCCCTCTAAACAACAACAACAACAACAACAACAACAACAATAACAGAACAACTCTCAAACCACGAATACAAACAGTACGAAACTTGGTAGACAACATACGAGTTCCCAACATACCCACCAAAGATAAGCTCAATCGGACACTATTTGCCTGCCCAAACTGTTCGTCTACCAAAATTGCGCCATAGAATGATACCACCCTCGACGTCTCCCAGTGTCCTCTCATCATCAGCTCCAGGGATGTCAAGCTCCAGTGATTCATATCCTGGTAAAATTTGATCCACGCCGACACGAGCATAGCCATCTAGAATCTCATTGCAATACCACAGTGTTGTAGATTCATAAGTTAAAGCATAGCCATCCGCCGCCTTCAAGGATAAGTTCCTCACTCCCACATGTAGCTCACAACTTGTCTTCTCACTGATATAATCTACGGGGTAGCGATCCATCGGTGCCTCATTAGCACCGACCGCCGTGGAAGCCACACTGCTTTTCCGTTGAGATGGGCCGCCTTGACTATGTTGCTGCAGCTGATGAGTTGCCCCTTGCTCGCGCATTTCATCTATTTGGTTCTGTTGGTGCTTTACGATAGCAAGTATCTCGTCGTTCTTTCTTTCTAGGTTGTCATTCTTTCTTTCTAGGTTGCTCAACCGGTCTGATTCCTCCTGCTCCTTCCTCTTCTTTGCTCTCGCTCGGCTTCTATAAGATTCACGGTCCTCAGGAAACCCAATATGCCACGGCACACTAGGTCCATAGCCTCGTGTTCGTCCTCCTTTTTCAGGATTCCCGAGGGCCTTTGTCAGCTCGCCATTCTCTCTGTCGGGAATAAACTTTCCCTCTAAAACCTCGGCGATTGCTTCAACAATTGCTTTCTGGGGTTTATGAATTTCTTTCTTTTCATCAGTTATTAACTCTCCTGTTTCTAGGTCATACTCCGCCCCCTGCCCAAGTACCCAATTTCTTACCCTATGGGGCCAGTCCTCTGTAGCTAGAGTGATCCCTTTTTCGCGCATGGCAGCCTCAACTTGATCCCACTTAGGCTCGGCACTTCTGTAGCCACCTGCCCCCATCTTATGGTGATATTTCTTTTTTGCTGCATTATCCTTATTTTTTTTGACCTGTGCTTAGCTAGTTCCGAATCCTTGTACTCCAGAAATGAGTCCAAGTGAGCCCGTTGCCTCTCTAGTGTACCAGTGAAATCTGGAGCTTTCTTATCTGAGACGTACGCACGGTATAATCTGTTCTTGTAATTACTGAATTGTTCAGCCAACTTCTTAAGAGCGAAATGCTTGACTTTGTCCGTCATGGCTTTTGTCTTTGCGATAAAATCCAAGACCAGTAGGGTGAAATGTGCAATGAGTTTATCCCAAAACACCTCTTTCAATATGTCATCGATATAACTAACTCCCTCTACCTTTGCTGGCTTATTCCATTCCCGAACGCTGATCGGGCCGTTGTCCCTAACAATAACTCTGCATTGATGCACAAACTTATTTGCGTTCACCTTGGGAAGTAACGGTTTGCCCTCTGGAGAGACGAGCTCAATTCGGAGATGCGCATCTTCGGCCATCCCTTTCGCATGTCCTCGTTTACTTCCTCCAGATTGGGTCGATGCGGAGGTCTAAAAATAAGAAACATTTGTTAATACATACATATATAAATCAATTATTGCATCTGATCAACAAAGGCTTAATATACCTCGCCAGACTGCGGATGTCCACCAATTTGCAAGTCGTCATCGCACTCGATACTCTTTTGCCCTTCGTCTCTTTGTTCCAGCTCCATTCTCAGACCGGACTCGTTCAAAAACTGTGAGCCATCTTCTGCTCCACTGTCTTCTGCTCCACCGACTTCTGCTCCACCCTCGGGTTGCCGTATAATGGCGTAAATGTCATCTTCATGGTCTCTGCTGTTGAAGTTATCCATTGCTTAACTAATACAAAAGAAAGATAAAACAATGTTAGCATTAGCAGAATAATTCAAAGGTATGGAACATTATTTTCCTCATTTTACAAAAGCAACATTGATCAAATATGCAAAAGTATCACTAATACATCTAGAGTAATCCAGTTACATAGCTCGGGTCCATTTTTATTTAACCCTAATACATCATGAATAATATCACTAATACATCTCCTCTCCCATGCATGAAACTCTCAAACTAACTTCGACCGGGTCCTGAGCCGCAGGGTGCTGAGTCGCGGGCGCTGCGCATCCAAAGATAAGGAACCCTCACAGGGTCATAGCTCACGTGAGAAGGAACCCTCTGAAGAAACGACCAGCTATTGTTATACTGCCTATCCAACAAATACATGTAGCGACGGACGTGCTCGTCCTCCTTCCTGATACGGCGACGTACCACCTCCTTGGGGGCCGGCTCCCTCTGCACCGAGCGTGGCCCACGCGACTGCCACCAAAGAAGATCCGGGTCGACGACGTCACCTGGATTCCTCACCAAGCTACACGTCCCGGAAGGTAGCACCTCCCAGTGCCAGCCCGACGGAACCCAGTCCCGGACATCGCCCCTCTGGTCCAACAGGGACATCGTCGCCGAGAACAATAAACTAAAAACACAATTTTTATAAGACCTAAGCAAAATGTTTACACTAACATCTAAGCAAAATGTTTACACTTAGCAAAATTAAATCTACCTAACAAATATTTACACTAACAACTAACCCTAGCTCACCTAAGCAAAATATTTACACTAACACCTAAGCAAAATATTTACACTTAGCAATATTTACACAAGTAATAAGAAAACACAAGTAAAAAATCGCATCTTCATTTCTGTTAAAAAGTACCAACTTTGGAGCATTTCTAAAGTATCAAATCTTGATCCTATTTCAAATTTACCTTCATGGATCTCTTGTACTAAGATAGTATTTCATGAAACATCACAGAAATAATTTTTGGAATGACCCCAAGCACCTTAATTCAAGGCATTTTGTAGGCATGTTTAAACAGTGACCAATTTAACTTAGCAAAATTTCTGAATTTTTTTGTCTCCAATTTTTTTCTAGCACCAACTAGAAGCACTATGATGGTTGATCAGCACTAATTTAACTTACCAACTAGGAGCAACTAGCAGCAGTAGCAAAACAAAGCAAAAACAAAATAGTGGGCATTTTATCAAACACCTTAGGTGCAGCCTAGGTAGAGGAGGTAGGGGAGGGAGAGGAGGGCAGCACCTCAGGGAGGGGAGGTCCACGGCGGTGTGGAGGCGCACCGGCGTCGAGTTGGGGCGGGGGGCGGCAGCGAGTTGGGCGGCGGCGGTGATTCAGAAGCCTGACGACGTCGTTCGTCGTCGCGGCGGCCTCCTCCTCCTCCTCTATTCCCAGTTCGTGGCTCGAACCGGGGATAAGGCCCTGGGTATTTATACCCAGGGACCTCTAGTCCCGGTTCATGCCACGAACCGTGACTAGAAGTGTTTTTGCGGCGACGCACGCAAATGCACCTTTAGTCCCAGTTGGAGCCACCAACCGCGACTAGAGGTGTTTTTTTAGCGCGCAAACACCCAAATTTCCCGTGACAAGTGTTTGAAACTGAATTTGAAAAGTGTTTGAATATGAATTTGAATAACTTCTGCATACTTTTGAATCTGACAAAAATTTCAACATGAAAAGTGTTTGAATTTGAATAACTAATCCAAAACCATTTTCTGTTTTCTAAAATAATTATTCTAACTATTCAAACTATTAACCTGGTTCTCGTGCGCACGTTTGCGGCGGAGGGCAAGAGCCACCAACCAGCGCGCGGAAATGCGCCTCTAGTCCCGGTTCGTGGCTCCAACCGGGACTAAAGGTGTTTTTCCGGTGCCACCAACCAGCGCGCGCAAATGCACTTTTAGTCGCGGTTCGTGGCTCCAACCGGGACTAGAGGTGTTACCAACCGGGACTGAAGAAGCACACGGATCGTGTGTTTCTTTCAAGCGCTTGTGAGCCGTTGGATCAGAGGTGTGTTTCTTTTGAGGGCTTGTGAGATGTTGGATCAGCACTATCACGACCACTTCGTGAGCCACATGACCCTATATATAGCCCACTTCGTGAGGGCACTCAGTGTGTGCTCATTGTAGTTCATTTGGTATACAGAGCATTCGGATTCTCTGCATACATCCGACGGTGCATTTGATATGCGGGCACTTACGAGCCACCGTCGGGCTGTATGCAGGGGAAGCCGTATATTTTGTTCCAATTTTTTCGAGCGCTTGTAAAATGTTGGAGTTTTTAGAAAAAAATCAGAGTTTTCTTCACAGTTTTCAGAACACAGTTACATAAAATGTTTCATACATTATTACACATGACCATCAACATCCGTCTCTAGTGTCGTGGTATAAACTTCTTCTTCGTGTGTGTCCCTTTCTTCTGATTGCGCCGTAACCATGGACAATCTTCATCATTTAACACGATGCTTGGGTCAGTTTTCACTGTGAAGGGCGGAATTTCATCAAACTTATTGTAATCTTCTGACATGTCTGTCTTGTCCTCCACTCCCACGATGTTTCTTTTCCCTGAAAGAACTATGTGGCTCTTTGGCTCATCGTATGATGTATTCGTTTGCTTATCTTTTCTTTTTTTCGGTTTGGTAGACATGTGCTTCACATAGAAAACCTGAGCCACTTGACTTGCTAGGACGAATGGTTCGGTGTCGTACCAAAGATTCTTGAGATCCACTGTAGTCATTCCGTACAGTGGGTCTACCTGTACCCCGTCTGTCAGATTGAACCATTTGCACCAGAACAAAGGGATCTTAAAAGAAGGTCCATAGTCAAGTTCCCATATCTGCTCTATGTAACCATAATATGTGTCCTTTTGCCCATTGTTGTTTGTTGCATCAAAGCGGACACCACTGTTTTGGTTGGTGCTCTTTTTATCTTGGTCGGCCGTGTAAAATGTATTCCCATTTATCTCGTACCCTTGAAAAGTCAATATAGTAGAAGATGGTTGCTTGGCCAACAAGTATAGCTGTTCTCCAACAGTGGTGTCATTAATGAGACGTGTTTGCAACCAACCGCCGAAAGTCTTCACGTGTTCTCCATCAATCCAATCTTCAGGTTGATCCGGGTATTTCGAGCGTAAAATATTCTTGTGTTCCTCGATATATGGAGCCACCAAGCTAGAATTATGTAGAACTGTGTAGTGTGCTTGAGTGAAAGAATGCCCGTCCATACATATTGTTGCTTTCTTTCCTAGCGTGCCTTTTCCACGCAGTCTCCCCTCATGACGCGATTGAGGAACACCGATCGGCTTAAGGTCAGGAATAAAATCAACACAAAACTCAATGACCTCCTCTGTTCCATAGCCCTTGGAGATGCTTCCTTCTGGCCTAGCACGGTTATGAACGTATTTCCTTAAGACTCCCATGAACCTCTCAAAGGGGAACATGTTGTGTAGAAATAGAAGATCGAGAATCCTAATCTCTTCGACTAGGTGAACTATGAGGTGCGTCATAATATTAAAGAAGGTTGGTGGGAACACCAACTCGAAGCTGACAAGACATTGGACCACATCCTTCTGTAAACTTGGTAGAGTTACTGGATCGATCACCTTCTGAGAAATTGCATTGAGAAATACACATAGCTTCACAATGGGTACTCGGACATTTTCCGGTAGAAGTCCCCTCAATGCAACCAGAAGTAATTGTGTCATAATCACGTGGCAGTCATGAGACTTTAGGTTTTGAAACTTTTTCTCTGTCATGTTTATTATTCCCTTTATATTTGACGAGAAGCCAGACGGGACCTTGATACTGCTCAGGACTTAAAAAAAGATCTCCTTCTCTTCTTTGGTAATAGCATAGCTGGCAGGATTTTGATACTTCTATGGATTCAGGTTGTCTCGTTCGTGCATACGTTGCTGGTCCTGCCGTGATTTCGTTGTATCTTTTGTCTTCCCATACACGCCCAAGAAGTTTAGCAGGTTCACGCAAAGATTTTTCGTCACGTGCAACACGTCGATTGTAGAGCGAACCTCTAGAATTTTCCAATAGGGTAGCTCCCAAAATATAGATTTCTTCTTCCACATGGGTACGTGTCCGTCGGCGTCATTTGGAACAGATTGTCCGCCAAGACCCTTTCCAAAGATTACTTTTAAATCCTTGACCATATCATATATAACATTCCCAGTAGGGCGGGTAGGCTTCGTCTGGTGATCTGCCTCACCTTTGAAATGCATTACTTTCTTTCTTACGGGATGTTGTTTTCGAAGAAATCGACGATGCCCCGAGTACACATTCTTGTTACCTACTAGTTGACATGTACGTGCAACGCACGTTTTCGTAATGAAAGAGGGAAATTTACAAATAGGAAAAGACCATATGGATTTTTATTTTATACTTCTTAAAATTAGTCTATATTGCAAACAAAAAACATGCTTCTCTAAGCTCATGGAGCACACAAATCTAATACATAAGCCAACGGAACTGCGCGGCGATGTAGACGTGACGTGATTGTTGACCAGCTTCTTACAAATTATGTTATATCCTCAATTTCGCCTTGTCGATTCATGTAGCGTTCGCAAAAGTTATACCCGCGACAAGTAAGGAGGAGACTCAGAGACCTTCCGCAGGTTGGTGGCGCCACTCCGACAACTCTGACAATTGTAGCTCGCCGACGACATAGGGCAGGGCGGCAGACCGGAGCACCGTAGTCCTTGGAAGACCGAATCCTCATGTCTCAACCACAATATAGTCCAGCCGTTGATCGGCCGTCCGTTCCGCCTCGATGCCCCCCTGAGTCATGGTCGTAGGATACTCATTGCATCAGCCTGTGGAGAGCCAGAAACTGTGACCACCTCATCAAGAGTTGTTGGCATGCTCTTTCTTTTGCTGGGATACGACCAGCGCGGGGATGCAGGCCTGAAACTGCTCGACGACGGAGGCCTCATACTATTGTCAATAACAGACGAACCATTAAAAAAAGTGCTCAAGGATTTCTAAAGTGCCTCTGGTGTTAGTGTTGAGCTGATCTAACAATAGCATCCATGCTTCCGGAGAAGCATTGTAAAAGGCTCTTTTAGATCGTGAGTAACTCACAAACACTCACTTGATGCATGTAGCATCTTGGATTGGCATTCCAAGTGATTCACAAACATCGACTGAATATATGGTGCTACAAAAAGAGAACTGCACTGAAGAAGAGCGAAAGCAAAATCTGAAGATTAACGGATCCAATTACCGTCCAACCCCATCTCGGGCAATGGTAGCCTGCGCACCGTGGCTCCGACCTCCCTTCGTCCTTGACAAAACACTGAACACTAAGTGTGCCATATCAGAGCGGAAAGACAGAGCCGGAGATTAACCAAGAAAATCAACTAAGCAGACCGAGACGTACTTAGCTGCATCCGTGGCCTGCATGTATGAAGAACGATTTGGGGCTGCCCCTGAAAATTTCCAGAAATTGGATGTGAGGTTTGAGTCTCGAAGCAATTCCGATGCTGATAGAGCTAGGCCAATCTCAAATTGTTTCTCCCGTGTTAATTCCCTGAAGCTGCTCGATCCTTCGCCGGCCGGCGTCGTTCTGCTTCTGGTGACCACCCCGATGCTGCAAGGTCTCCCAAAAGCTCTGCGGCCTCCCCATGATCCGTCACGCCGGAGCGTCCCTAACTGCGGTTTGGTATTGACCTCCGGCCGAGGCAATCGCCATCAATTCTCCCGTGTTGCTGCGTCCCAGCCATCGTCATTGGTCACGGAAGCTCCTGGCATCTGCCCGTAGACACAGACCTGAAGAGCCGCTCACCTTGCATGATCCTTCTATAACCGTCTTAGATGTCGCCGCCCCGATGGTGAATGAAACTTGATGTTGGGGTTGATGTCGCGACAGAGTGCGCTGAGGCGGATGAGGTTGGCGAGGCAGAGGTGAGAGCTCGCTTCCTCACCGGACGCCTAGTCACCTCGCCGAACCAAGGCAACTCGGCAACGCCTCAACCGCGAGCGGAGCGACACCAGGCCGCCGTCCACATCATGGAACCATCCAGAATTGATCTCGACGCTTCTCTTTCGCCAGCCCACGCGAGGCGGCAGAGCGCCCGGTCGATGGTGCGAAGTTTAAGGGAGTGGACATCTCCGCCCTGAAATAGAAGGGTCCGGACGACGGACGTTCCGTCTAGGAGAGGAGAACAAAAGAAACGAAGAGGTACAGTGGCAATTTGGTCGTATTATGTGATTTGGTGGGAGGGCAAAACGGTCCAAAACGGACAATGTTGAGTTGTCAAACATTGGGACGATCTGAACCGTTTGATCGGATATTGAAGGGCTCAGATTTAAAGTATCCCAACAAAACAAGTTTGCTCTTTTAATAGTAGTATAGAAATATATACTTTCAGTCTCACCTAAACAGTGCGTGCATGCATTGTATCCCTTGTTTGACTGTCCTGAAATGTTACTAAGAGCACGCCAATCATTGATGGTTACAAACAACAACGCTCGTAGGTCAAATTCTTTTTGTTCGTGGTCATCCCACACACGTACACCTTCTTCACGCCACAATAAAGTTCTTCAACCAATGGCCTCAGGTACACATCAATGTCGTTGCCGGGTTGCTTCGGGCCATGGATGAGTACTGGCATCATAATGAACTTTCGCTTCATGCACAACCAAGGAGGAAGGTTATAGATACATAGAGTCACAGGCCAGGTGCTATGACTGGAGCTCTGCTCCCCGAAAGGATTAAAACCATCTGTACTTAGACCAAATCTTAAGTTCCTTGCGTCATCTGAGAATGTCGGGAACTCTCTGTCGATTTTTCTCCACTGCGACCCATCAGCGGGGTGTCTCAGCATCACGTCTTTCTTACGGTCTTCTTTGTGCCATCGCAACAACTTGGCATGCTCTTTGTTTTGGAACAAACGTTTCAACTGTGATATTATAGGAGCATACCACATCAACTTGGCAGGAACCCTCTTCCTGGGGCACGGGTCGCCCTCAACATCACCAGGGTCATCTTGCCTGATCTTATACCGTAATGCACCGCATATCGGGCATGCATTCAAAATCTCGTATTGCTCACCGCGGTAGAGGATGCAGTTATTGATGCATGCATGTATCTTCTGCACCTCTAATTCTAGAGGGTAGACCACCTTCTTTCCTTTGTATGTACTAGAGGGCAATTCGTTATCCTTTGGAAGCATCTTCTTCAATATTTTCAGCAACTTTTCAAATCCTGTGTCAGAAGTACCATTCTCTGCCTTTCATTGTAGCAATTCTAGTGTGGTACCCAGCTTTTTGTGGCCATCTTCGCAATTTGGGTACAACAATTTTGTGTGATCAGCTAACATGCGCTCCAACTTCAACCTCTTGTTTTCACTTCCGCAGTTTATCTGTGTATCATGAATGGCCCAACGAAGGTCATCATCGGGCTCATCAACAATGGGCTCTTCTTCATCTTCAGCTTCCCCCCTAGCATTACCACCGTATTCAGGGAACATAGGATAGTTATCATCGTTCTCTTCTTCTTCGTTGTCTTCCATCATAACCCCTCTTTCTCCGTGCTTGGTCCAACAATTATAGCCGGACATGAAATCAAACTGAATCAAGTGGATGTGAAGGATTTTTGAGGAAGAGTAATCCTTCTCATTCCGACAGACATGGCATGGACAACACATAAAACCATTCCGCATGTTTGCCTCAGCCACATTGAGAAAAGAACGCACGCCTTAAATGTACTCGTTAGAGCGTCGGTCAGCGTACATTCATGGATGACTCATCTGCATTATATAAGTATATCAAACGCAATCACGATGCTAAAATTATCAATAAAAGATGAAAGGGTTTAGTTGCTAACCTCTTGGAACACTTCAATAGAAGGGGCGCTGCCAAATCTTGACAAATCGTGGAGAAAATGGGGATAAACTCGAACTCGGGGGTGAAGAACAGAGGAGAAGGAAGGTGGCTAGCTCGGACATTTCATCGAACACCTCTTGTGCATAGGAAGGAACAACAAACTAGCACACACCTCTCACCTTATATGATGAAAAAACAGAGGAGAGGGGGGTGAGCAGGAGTGAATATATAGGAAAACAGAGAACTTCTAGTCCCGGTTGGTAATACGAACCAGGACTAGAGGGGTCTCGCACGTGGCCCTGCCGGGCATGACCCTCTAGTCCCGGTCCATATTACGAACCGGGACTAGAGGTCCCGTTCGAACCGGGACTAGTCTGGTGTGGCCTCGTAGCCGTTGAACCGGGACTAGTCCCCCCCTCTAGTCCTGGTTCAAAATCCATCCGGGACTAGATCTCAATGGGCTCTGAACCAAAGGCTTTGTTTCTACTAGTGGAAGGACGAACTATTGTATCCCATCCCAGATTATTTCTCTATCTTATTTACTTTTTTCCCAGATCTGATTTTGTTTGTTCAAGATGCACTATATTCTACACAAGTACGAGTATCATTTTTCTTTTCGGCCTGAGCTAGATCGTGTCCATGTGCTCGGATTGAAGGCTGCGAATTTATTCTATGCATCGTGTGCCTACCTCGGGCTAGCCCTAGCACTACACACGTCGATGCAAATGTGAATGTAAATTGGAGTTCAGAGAAGCGGCCATGGTCGAATGAGGCATTTGAGGAGATGGGTTTACTGACAATGCTGCCGGAAGATGTATTATGAATATGGCTGAAGAACATGTAAGTTTTCCTCCATGGTTTATTACGGTGATGGTAACCGTCTTTGATAGCTGGATGATTATGCTTCTGTTACAGGGATTGCATGCATCGTCTCCTCAACCTTTTCTTTCTGAATTCTGTACTACACAAATGATTCTCAAAGTTCATGGAAGGATCAAATGCAATGTAAAAGAAAAACAAATCTTGGAGATGTAGAGATGCATCAAAGTTAAGGTGTGGTGTGCAAACAAAAAGGACTTTGAGAAAAAAATTGATGAAAGAGGACTGTAAATATTGGTGTACATAGTGCTGGGCTCACACGTACAGGAGGAATTGTATTTTACATATTGTCTTTGTATAATTGAACACATTTTTCATAATGATTTTGTTGCCTGACCCATAAATCCACGTGTGATCATTTTAGTATTTTTGGATATCCATGATATTTGAACACGTAAGATTGGATAATAAGTGGAAACTTTTTATTTCTCTTTTTATGAACGTTGTTTGTATAGATGCATACTGGAACTGTAAGAGGACAAAATCATGGGAGTGGCCAATTTATTTTCAAAGGTCAATTTGATGTCACTGTCATCTTCTATATATATTTGTACCCGTTGCAACGCACGGGCACTTTGCTAGCGTCGGCATAATACGAGTAAGGGTGTCCGTCGTACGTCACGCACGTCTACGATTTACCCCCTCGAAAAGAAGGAAATCAACCCGCAGTACCACTAAGTCGTTTGCTCCAACTTTTACAATTTAGCCCTGTTGGTGGCTGCCACGTAGAGGTATAGAGGTTCCTTTTCGTGTGGTGCGACGAGTGCTGGTGGAGTCGCCAGGACCCTCTTGAGATCCGCGAATGCTGCTTGGGCTTCTGGCGTCCACTCGAATTTGTCGAATTTCTTCATCAGTTGGTAGAAAGGGAGTGCCTTTTCGCCCAACTTACTATTGAACCTGCTGAGTGCTACGACTCGGCCGCTAGGCGCTGGACCTCCCGAAACTTGGTCGGGGCTGGCATCGTGAGGATTGCTTCTATCTTTTCAGGGTTTGCCTCGATGCCTCTGTTAGATACGAGGTACCCGAGTAGTTACCCAGCTGGTACGCCGAAGGCGCACTTAGTTGGGTTGAGCTTGATATTGTACGTGTTGAGCGCAGCGAATGTCTCGCGTAGGTCGTCAAGGAGCGTGTCCTCTTGCTTGGTCTTGATGACTATGTCGTCGAAATAAACTTGGACGTTGCTTCCTATTTGGTCCTTGAGGCAGGACTGCATCATGCGCTGGTAGGTGGCTCCAGCATTCTTGAGCCCGAAGGGCATAGTTTTGTAGCAGTATATGTCGGGGGAATACTTTCTGGATTAACCCGCGGCCCAGTGCGACTTACTTTACTCGCACGGATAAAAGCTCACATGGGATCAAGCCCAACATTGAACCGCCACAAGGAGAAGGATCTAGAAGACGTATCCTGGAAGACGTGAGGAGGAGTTAGTCTCCAAGTAGGTTCCAGTTGATGTATTCCTTGTGGAGGAAGTTTCCTTTGTAACCCAGCGAACCTCTGTGTATATAAAGAGGACTCGCAGGACTTAGACGGGTCAAGCTATCAAGCCCAAACCCTAGCTCATACGGCGAGTACCAGATCGGATCGCCTCCATTGTAACACCTCGATTATCATATCAATACCAATCTAGGGTAGGCAGGAAGTAGGTCTTTTACCTCACATTGAGGGGGCCGAACCTGGGTAAATCTGTGTTGATCTTTGTTCCTGCGATCCCAAGCTCGGAGATGCTTGACTCGCGTAATCCCACACCTACGAAGTCATCTATGACACCTGACGTGACAAACCCACGACAGTTGGCGCCCACCGTGGGGCCTGCGGTCAAAAGCGTCACGTTCCGCGCAGGATCGAAATCAGGCTTCAAGGACATCGCCATCGGCCAAGTTGAAGACATCAATGGGTCCCCTTCATCGACGACTCAGAGTGGGGACCCGAGGCAGATCGCATCGAGTTTGGATACATTGTTCCCATCGGATCAGTAAAAGTTTTCGTCGGATCCGTCAGTCGCAGATCTATAGATGCGACTCAAGGAAGCGAATCGGTGAGGAACTGCGGCCGGTCAGGGTCCGCGTGTTGGAGGAGCTACAACAAGCTACAGCAAACTACCCATCCCCGTCCCGTCAAGACCTGTTTGGGGATCTCTACCAAATCAGGAAGGAGACCTCAAGATTGAAGAGATTGAAGCTATCAGGACGGAACTCTGTGAAGAGGCACAAAGACTCGCGGCTGAGCGCGAAAAACTCCAAGAAGAAGGTCGACGACTCCGTCGCTGGCAGCCAAAGCACCAGGCGGTCCGAACCAAGACGACATCTGAGCGCAAGAAACTCCAAGAAGAAGATTGGCGACTCCGTCGTTGGCAGCAAAAACATCAGATCAAGATGGACAGAGGAGAGATGAAATCACAGTTCCACGGCGACCCGAGAGCAACTGTATGCCGCGATAGGGATATTGTCAAAGATACACCGGTTGGAGACACACGAGCTGATAAGGAAGCTCGCCATGCGATCGACCTACTGCAAACCGCTGCTTACAACAAGCAAATATGTATGGAGTCACGCCCAATGAGCCGCAAAACGAGGTATCATGGGGAGGAGAAAAGTGCAGCGTCGAAGAAGTGGTCAACCAGCTAGCAGGTTTGCAGGTATCATTGGAAAAAGAAAAGAAGATAGAAGGCGAGTCACAGACGTCCGGAGCGACTCAGCCATCCCAGATTGAAACTGATTCAGATGAAGATTCAGCGCCAGTAAACTCCTATTCATTATTGAAAGGACCAGCATGTTTTGGAGAGGAAATACGGCTCACTCGTTTCCCCCCGAACTTCGTGAGTCGCAGCGAGTCACCACCTATCGCAGTGACCAAGACCCTGCCTTATGGATAGAAGATTACGAGGCAAGCATGACAGGGACTGATGTAACTCAGGAAGTACGTGCGAAATATTTCCACTTGGCAATACAGGGAGAAGCCAGGGATTGGCTGTTAAGGCTGCCATCAAAATCAATAAGCACATGGGAAGACTTGAAGGACAAGTTCATCAACAGATTCCAAACAGAAGACATGAAAAACCTTAGACAATGCATTCAAAAAGAGGACGAATCAAGCGGTGACTGGATCAAGAGAATCGCGGAGATCCTTGGCTCCGCCAAAACTTAACAGTACAGCTGCAATACAAGCTATGAGAAGAACTGTAGATTTGAGCCGCTGGTGCACAAATTAAGTCGCGCTGAGCACAAGATTGATAGTTTCGACCAGCTTTTGGCAACAGCTGACAAGTACGCAAAGACAGATAAAGGGACAGGCGGCTTATCACAGAACCCAACAGGGAAATTGCAAGTCGCGCAAACTGAACATCGCGCACACCAGATGAAGGAGCAAGGAGTGATAAGGCCTTACTCCCTAATAACTGCAAGGGGATCTTCGACGTTCCTTGCGACTTACATCGCAGGAGAGATGGCAGGCCAGCGTCACACAAAGGCGCAATGTCATTATTACCGGAGGTGGAAAGAAGGCGACACGCCAGATACGGCTCGCAGCGATCAATGCAGCACAAGAATAAATCTAGCTCTCATCAAGGGCCTGACGTTTTACCTAGAAGAAACATAGGACAGTTTCATACAGTGGAAGTACAAACAACGGATGGAAGCCGGAAGAGCGGTCAGATTTCAACGCCAGAAAGGTATCGTCGCTGGACAGAGCAATCGGTTATTTGGAGTCGCGGCGATCACCCCCCAGAAGTAAGAGATCCAGGACAGCCAGCTCTTGTGGTCACGCCTGAAGTCGCGGGATACAAGTTAAGTAAGGTCCTAATGGACGGAGGAGGAAGAGTAAACATCCTATATCAAGACACGCTCCGAAGAATGAATATACCCGAGACGAGGCTGCGACCATCCAGGAAAGAAATTCAAGGCATAATCCCAGGAGCTGTTACGCGACCAATCGGAAAGATAACACTTGAAGTTAGCTTTGGAACAGAGCGGAACTTCCGCACAGAGCTCCTAGACTTTGAGGTTGTAGCAGTCAAAAGCTCATATCATGCGATCTTTGGAAGAGAAGCCTATGTCAAATTACCGCCGCCCTGCTACGTCTACCTACAGTTAAAGATACCAGGACCAAACGGTGTTATTACAATATATGGAGACAGGCAGAGAGCGTTAGAATGCGAGAACGCAGGCTCAGTACTCGCAGAAGAAGCTTGCATCGCCAACTCCTCACACGGATATCAGTCGCAGATCGGTAATCGCAGCTCAAAACGAGTCGCGTTGGAGGTACCGCGGAAGCGGCCAACAGGATGCAGCCACCGGATGGTAAATACCCACCGAGAAGTCGCGCATCAGCAAGATAATGCCCCAGAGGTCGCCTTGATACAAAAAGAAGACAAGATGGCGCATGTGCATAGACCCAGCCTCGATCAACAACCCCAGCCAAAGAGGCTCAGTTATCGTGAGTCCTTACAAAGCAAACTCAACTCACATAAGTCGCAGCTCAGTGCGGCTAATCGCCTAACAAACTTGCTCTCTGCTTCAACATGAGACATACATCGGAGCTATCATGCTCGACCCGAGTCGCTTTTAGCGACTCAAAATTGAACCAATCAGGTGTTCAACCCACTCCGTTAGGAGTATTAATTCGCAACTAAGTGCGATGAGTATCAAGTATGCATGGCCTGCGGGGAATAGAAAACCCGCATTAAAGGGCCTGCATCATCCTGTAACACCCTGTAAAACATCGAGTGATTATGAAATAAAGCCGGCACCCTTGACATTCAAGGGTTTGTCGTTTCGCCTCAACTATCATTGAGTCGCTGAGTCTTTTGAATTTCATATATCACTGACCCTTGAGGGCTCCTTACGAGCATCGCGAGTACCAATCGCACCTCAAATTTTGCCAAACTAGTGGCAATCCTTAAGCTAGAAGCGTCTTGCATTATGCGGCCAAAGTACTGGGGTGTGGCGTCAATCGAGCTTGATTGCCTATCATGGCCGCTCTCGACCCTGAACACACATGTTCCTAGGAAATACTGAGCCGCGCGAGCGTCTACTTAATGGAATTATCATGAAAAGAACCTGCTTATAGGTCACCAAAATACTGTTTATAATACATGAATGTCTTACAGACTAACGGGCATGTCCCACATTATTTATTTTTCTTCTTCCGAGCTACAGGAGTGGGAATTGGCGCGGCTTGTCTCGCGGTTGCAGTCGCAGGTGCCCTAATAATCAGGGCGCCGCCAGACGAGGCAGAAGGGCCACCAGATACTGTTGCTGGAGTAGCCCGGATGACTCAGCTCCTGTGGACTTTTCCTTTGGCACCTTGCTCCCATCAAGATTGAATTTTTCGAGATAAGTGCCCAAGTCTAAGTTATCAACAAATTTTGTGGCATACCGCGCATCCCTTTCCAGATATCGAAGTACTCGCTTATTGGCAGTTCAGTATCATCCGCGCTCATCGCCAGGCCGTGGCGAGCAACCTTGCCAACATCTATTCTGGATAATATGCTCGGAGCAATGTCAAGACATGCGCGGCTCCGGCGAGCAGAGGATCGTTTCCAATCAGAGACATAATGCGGAGCCTTGAGCAGTTTTTATCCAATACTCGCAAGATGTTGGGCCATCAGTCGCAGGAGAGATTACCGTCATAACTTCCTTGGTAACCTTTAAGAAGCGCTGGCTGAAGTCAGACAGATATACCAGTTGATCCTTCAAGTTGGAGCGGGACACTGGGGCCTCAGGCCCTATGTCAAGAAAGAAAAGGCAAGAAACAAGTCAGAGACTCACGTTGGTTACCCAAAATATATGATTAAAGGAATAAAAGACGAACCAGCAAGCTGCAGGATGGCTGATTTGACATGGAGCCAAAACCCTCAAAGGCTTTGAACAGCGAGTTATATTTTTCATCTCGCGCGGCGAGTTCCTTTGCGTGGTCTCCCTTCAGACGATCAATCAATTCAGATTTAAGAGTCAGCCCTTCTCGCAAAGATCTAATGACTTCGTCTTTCTCCATGAGTCGCTGCTGCATATCGGCTTCAAGTTCTTTAAATTGCTCTTCACAGGAGTCGAGTTGACCTTTGAGAGATTTTATTTCCTGATCTTGGTCCCTAATGACCTCATTATGCTGCTCCAGGGAGACTGCATCACTTCAGGATGATCTATGGAAATGCCTTTACCCTTTATTGAGCCAGAAGCATCAAGCAAGGACAGTTCAAGCTGAAAATAAACAGAGCAAAATGCATGGGTAAACTATCCAGGAACTTGGGGGCTCGAGATTTGGAGCCAGGAAAAGAATCAACACCCCGTGCGATGACACAAGGTTTTGATCCTTGGGGGCTACGGTATATGTACCTGGCGACTTGAAGAAAATTGCTCAACTAGGCCGCGCAGCAGAGCAGCATGCTTATCTCCAGCAGCAATTATGGCATCCGCAATTGACTTGGAACTATTTCCTGGAGCTGGAATTCTATCTTCAGTGGATACCCTACCAACAGCAGGAGTTGCGGATGGAGCTGCGACTGGAGTCGTGGCAGGAGCCGCATCTGCAATACCTTCCTCCAGGGAGGGCCTTGGATGAGTCGCACCATTACTGTTTCCCACGTTTTCATCAGCAGCATCATCCTCGCTCATAGCTGGCTGAGAAGAAGTGGGATGAGAATTAGACTTGGTATCCTCTTCAGACATGGCCCTGCAAAACATTGATGGGTTAATAAGCTGACCTAGCAGAGCCGCAACATTGAAAAGAAGGCGAACCATACCCAGAGGCGACACGGATACTCTTCATCAGGCAACCAGAGGAAGGAGAAGATAAACCTTGCAAATCTGAACCTACAGAGTATGAAAAGAAGTGGTGATCAGCAATTCCTTGCCAAAAATACGCAAGCACAAAAGAAAAGGAGAAGTCGCAAACAATTACCCGAGCTTATTGAGAAGCAGTCCTTTGCAACAGCCTCGGAAGAAAAGCAGCCTTGTTGGGATCAGCAAGTTTTAAAGATTTGGCAGTTCTTGTTTCTACCAGTAGCGCCAAGGCTTTGCGGCGTTTCTCAGGCTGCGCGGGGTCTTCTGAGCTCTTGCATAAAATACGCTTCGAGGACCTGCGAGGCACCTCAGGAAGTTCCAAGAAAGGTGTATTTGGAGTCGAGGACAGAAGAGCGTCGGCCATTTGTTGCTCCTCTTCAGAAGCGCTACCCTCAGGCTCGAGCAATATCGTGCATAACTGTATCTTCGCCAAAGGCTGCGGCTTGCTTTGACGACTCAGCCGCGGTTTCTTGGTTCAAGTCGGCGTCCTCTGAGGGAAGAACCCAGAAATAGGGTCGATCTGAAAAGGAGCTCAGGTCAGAAATAATTAATTTTGGAGAAGGAATTTTCGAGGAAACAGGTGACAAGTAAACATTACCACAAAAGGCTTGTGCTCAGCCCAGAAGGGAGCAAGCCCGACGTTATCATACGAGTCGATATCCTCGTCCGTCACTCGGCGAATGAAATTTATCCATTCCCCTTTGTCCCAATCTTCAGGGCAAGTACGGTCGACGTCGTTTGCATGACAAGTGAAATCCACCATAAGTCGCGAGCGGCGACTCACAGGCTGAATTCGCCACTTAGTCCAGCAAGATATGAGATCTAATCCAGTGAGACCATGGAGTGTCAGCGCCCTCACCTTGTCAAAAGGGATTCGATAAAGGGCAACGAAGAAGGATCAGATTTAGAAGACAGAGCATCGGTAGCCTCGAAGGGAAGAGGAGACCAAAGAGGAAGAGGAATTTCACCCTCAGGAGAAGTGTTTTTGCAATAGAAGAATGTTCTTTGCCAATCCTTGATTTTCTTGGCAAGGGTTAGTTTTGGGAAAATACTACCCCTACGGCGTTGGAAGGAAATGGCGCCGCATTGGAGAAAAGGACCATCTGTGGTTTCCCTTTGACTATTGCAATTGAAAAGAGCAAGCCAGAAATCTATTGAAGGCGGGATACCCAGATAATCTTCGCAGAGGACGTGGAAGTTGCTCACTTGCAACATCGAATTAGGGCCAATATCATGGAAGCGGAGACCCAACCGCTGCATCAAGGAGCGGAAGAAGAGAGAGCCTGGGGGCTTGAACCCGCGCTCAACATGCTCCGCGAATATCACTACTTCTCCTGGTTGAGGGTTGGGAATTACCTCCTCACCGGCCCCCGCCATTCGCATTGATCTTTTGGTGGAAGAAGGCCCCGTGCAGTTAGGGATTCCAGGAAATCTTCGTCGACCCACGAGCCTTCCCAGTTGCACTTGCGGCGAGACATTTTCTCAGATTGATGGAGATCTACACCAAGGATTATGAGTACGAGAAGGGATCGGAGCGGCGGAAAGGAGCAGCGGACGCGTAATACAAGTCTTGATGCAGAACGCTGGGAAAAACGATGAGCCAGGATAAATAGCCCAGGCGCGGAAGATGTTTAGATCTGAAAATCAACCGTCAAGGCAAGTTAAGTCGCGCTTGAAGCCGCCAAGAAGAATTATAAGTCGCAGATTGGAAATATGAAAATTGGAGTTCAGCTGGGATAATTCATGTGCGCGGCTCAGGGTTTGTTAAGACAAAGAAGCCTTCACTCGAAATCCAAGCTAAACTTGGGGCTAATGTCGGGGGAATACTTTCTGGATTAACCCGCGGCCCAGTGCGACTTACTTTACTCGCACGGATAAAAGCCCACATGGGATCAAGCCCAACATTGAATCGCCACAAGGAGAAGGATCTAGAAGACGTATCCTGGAAGACGTGAGGAGGAGTTAGTCTCCGAGTAGGTTCCAGTTGATGTATTCCTTGTGGGGAAGTTTCCTTTGTAACCCAGCGAACCTCTGTGTATATAAAGAGGACTCGCAGGACTTAGACAGGGTTAAACTATCAAGCCCAAAACCCTAGCTCATACGGCGAGTACCAGATCGGATCGCCTCCATTGTAACACCTCGATTATCATATCAATACCAATCTAGGGTAGGCAGGAAGTAGGTCTTTTACCTCACATTGAGGGGGCCGGACCTGGGTAAATCTGTGTTGATCTTTGTTCCTGCGATCCCAAGCTCGGAGATGCTTGACTCGCGTAATCCCACACCTACGAAGTCATCTATGACACCTGACGTGACAAACCACGACAGTATACACCATGGGGTGTGATGAAGGCTGTCTTCTCCTCATCCTCCTCTCGCATCCGTATCTGGTTGTAGCCTGAGTAGGCATCCAGGAAGGACAGTCGCACGCAACCAGCCATGGAGTCGACGATCTGGTCGATTCGTGGCAACGGGAAGTGATCCTTCGGACATCACTTGTTGAGGGGGGTGAAGTCGACGCACATGTGGAGAATTTTTGTCTTCTTCTTCTCGACGAGGACTGGGTTGGCGATCCAGTCGGACTTCTTGATTTCTCGGATGAACTGGCGTGAAGTAGTCTGTCGACTTCTTGTCCTATGGCGACGCGCTTTGCCTCGGAGAAGCGGCGCATGGTTTGCTTGACTGGTTTGGCATCTGGATAAATTTGGAGGGCGTGCTCGGCGAATTCCCTGGGTATACCTGGCATGTCGGCTAGACACCAGGCGAAGATTTCCCAATTCTCACGGAGGAACTCGACGAGCGCGCTTTCCTATGCGGGAGACAGGCTTGATGATACGAGCACTGTCTTGGAAGCGTCGGTCGGATGGACTTGGTGTTCCCATGTGTCGTTGGTTGCGTTGAACGAGGCGTCAGGTGCCGGTTTCTTACTTGCAGGGAAGAGGGTCTTATCGTTGCCGAGTGAAACTTTCTCGATTTGCTGCTGCATGCCGAAGGACTCGGAGATCCTGCTGAACTCGCGGTCGCAGTTATCTGAGCGCTGGAAGTCACCCCGCACAGTTATGACTCCCTTTGGTCCTGGCATCTTGAGCATGAGATAGGCGTAGTGTGGAACTACCATGAAGCGGGCGAACGTCGGGCGCCCAAGTATAGCATGGTACTGCGATTTCCAGTCCACTACCTCGAAGTCAATCATCTCCTTTCTGAAGTGATATGGTGTGCCAAAATAACTTCAAGTGTGATTACTCCTTCAGGGTAGACTTCAAGTGTTGTCTGATCTTGCTAAGCTCTCCAGTGACCTGCCCATCTTCCGGAGAGTGTCGGCGAAGATGATATTGATGCCGCTGCTGCCGTCCATGAAGACCTTGGTCATGTGGAATTGCCCAATCTGTACTTTGAGTACCAGCGCGGCGTGGCCTGGGCGCGGTACCTGTGGAGGGTGGTCCTCCCGTGAGAAGATGATGCTGGTTTCCGAGCCCTTGAGGTACTTGGGTATGGCTAGTGGCATTGCCACGGCCTGGTAGACTTGGCGGGTGATCAACTTCTGCCATCTGTTTGATGGGCGCCCTTCTGTATCATGTTCATTTTCCCTCGAGTCTGAGGGTATTGTTCTCCTGGCGCAGGAGGTGTTGCCTGGTACAGGATCGCTCCTGCTATGTGCGCAGGGTGAGGTGCGGCTGCAGGTAGTCCTGGAAGAGCCAACTGCGGTGCTGGTTGCGGTGCTGGGACCGGAGTCAAGATTTTGGCGAATGCGCCGTTAATGCGAAGCATCTTCCGAAAGTCCTTCAATAGGTGAGTAGAGACTAGCTTGCCGGTTTCTTCACTTCTGAATAAATGGAACTTGCATGGTTATTCGAGCTCCTGCTCGGGTGTAAGGTCCGGTCGCGGGGCTTGCGTCGCCACTCGCGTCTCTGGTTCCCATCGGTCATGTACTCTTCCCGGCTTCGACTGCTCTGGTGATTGTTGTCACGGCTCCGGTCATCTCGGGTGTCGGGGAATCCGGCCGCTACTAACTCGGCTGGCTCGCCTTTGTCGAAGCGGGCCTTGCGCTTGTGGCGGCGATCGCCGCCGCGGTTGTTTCTGCGGTTCCAGGTGCTTGGTTCTCTTTCCTTGTCCGGGAATATGTTGCGCACAGAGTCCTTGTCGTCGGCCCACTCGTTGGCGATCTTCATGAGCTCGACTATGGATTGCGGCCGGAGGCGACCGAAGGACTCCCGAAGGTCGTGTCGAGTGACACCATGAATGAATGCGTCGATTGCTCTGTCCCCGAAGACGACTCCGATGGAATTGCGCATGAGTGTCCAGCGCTGGATGTATGATCGGAGTGGCTCATCTTTCCGCTGCTTGCAGGCTTGCAGTTCCGCAAACGTCGCGCGCCGTGAGTATGTGCCAAGGAAGTTCTTGACGAAGGCATCTTCAAATTGGTCCCAGGAGCTGAAAGAGTTCCGGGGCAGGTTCTGGAGCCAGGTGCATGCTGATCCTACGAGCATCAGCTGGAGGTACTGCATGGCTGTTGTCGTGGTGCCTCCTTGACAGTTGACTGCGATGATGTAATCGTCGAGCCAAAGTTTGGGATCCTGCGTGCCATCGAACTTTACCGACTCATATGTGAGCTTGAAGCCTCGCGGTATTCGTGTGACGCGAATGTGATAGTTGAAGAAGCTAAGGCCACAAGGCTCGTATTCACCGTCTGAGTAAAGTTCCTCAGCCAGGGCGTTCACAGGTCGCTTGGAGCGGCTACGGTCGACCTGTCGCTGTGTAATGACATTGCGGGCGTCCTCGCCCTCCTGTCGATGTCGGGTGGGTCGATCTCCTCGTGCTGCTCTTTCGCGGTCGTGTCTGTCGCGATCTCCACGCGCTGGAGTTGTTGTTGCGGGTGTGGCTCCTGGGATCAGCGCCTCCTCTGCTAGGCGAAGCGCCTGGATTTGTTTTCGGTCTAAAGCTGCGCGGGGGTCTCCTTCCGGAGGTTGAGTTGCCCGTAGGTACGTGGACAATGACATAAGAGCACCCGAGGCTGTTCTGGGGATGGGTATCCCGTCTGCGTCTTCTGTCATAAACGGTGAATCGAGGTTGCGAGTAGCCACGACCCTCTCAGCATCTATCATCAGGTTGATACGCGGTTTGGAGCGCCTGTTGTCTTGCGTAACAGTTGGGCCTGAGGAGAGAGAAGGAGTACGCTGCGCGACGAGCACTCGACGCATCAGCGAGTTCTTTTCGTCTGGCTAGATCAGCTTTCTCGCGCAGCAGCTTCTCGTTTTCCTTCCATACGAGGTATTGGTAAACCATCATCTCTTCTCGGGTCGCCTCCGCTGGGGGGAAGGTGCATTCTTGGACGTGTTTCATGGCCTGGACCCCCATTTCTCGAGTGATCGTCAGGGTTGTTACTTTGTCCGGCATGGTGACTTCTATTGGGAACGTAGGTTCCTCGTGGTGGGTACCGGTTCTGGGTGTCCTGTTATTTGTTGTGTCCACCATGTATACTTGGACGGGGTAAGATTGCGCAGTCAAATACGCGTTGCTGTTGCTGCTTTCGCCGTCGGAACTGTCCTCGGAGCCGAAGATGGAGGCGACGTGGAAAATGCCGCAGTCGATGCAGAACTCGTCAGGCGAAGCAGCAGTCGGTGGTGACGCGGGCGTCGAAGTCGAAAAAGACGTGGGTGTAGTTGAGGCAGATGCGATCTCTGCGGTTGACGAAGGCTCGGGCCCCGCGGTCGGAGCAGATGCGATCTCCGAAGTCGACGAAGGCGCGAGTTCCGCGGCGGAGCAGATGTGATCTCCGTAGTCGACAAAGATGCCGGTGATGCAGTCGAAGCGGGCGCGATCTCCGTAGTCGACGAAGATGCCGGTGATGCAGTCGAAGCGGGCGCGATCTTCGTAGTCGACGAAGATGCCGGTGATGCAGTCGAAGTAGGGGCGATCTCTGTAGTCGACGAAGATGTCGGTGATGCAGTCGAAGCGGGCGTGATCTCCGAAGTCGACGAAGGCGCGAGTTCCGCGGTCGGATCAGATGCGATCTCCGTAGTCGATGAAGATGCAGGTGCGCGGTCGGAGAGTCAAATCGTCCCCCACATGTTCACATGGAATTTCATGCTACCGAAAGTAAGGCACATACCTCCGTAGAGATCGGCGTACACCGATCGGTGGGCCGCTTGGTGGGGGACGAACTCGAAATATCCAAAGCGGATCGGCGCCGTGATTGTCGGCGTGTTGACGGTCATCGCAGATGGAGCCGGTGCAACCATGATTCCAGCACTTCTTTCCCACAGACGGCGCCAGTCGACGTGGGGTGGCCACAGCAAATCTCAGGGTCGAGTACCCCAAGTTGATTGAGAGGGAAAAATGTTGGAGTGCTGTTAGTTACGACGGCTGACAAGTAAGACGATTTAACCTGGTTCAGACTCCCAAAGGATAATACCCTACTTCCAGCTTGTCTGTTATTGATATTTTGGAGGTGTTACAATGGCGACCCCGGCGAGATGTCGATCTCGCTAGGGTTTTGATGGTGGATTGTGTGTCTGTTGTGTCTCTCGGCCTATGCGAGTCGTCCCTCCCAGCCTTTATAATGGAGGCTGGGTCTCAGGAGTTCGTAACCGACTAGGGTTTACAAGTATGGTAGGTTCTACCGACATAAGATTCGCCTGCCTTGAGGCGTACTCTATCTTACTTGGGCTCCTTTAGTGGGCCTTGAACGTCGTCTTCTAGTAGACCGCCGTTGGGCGCTAGTCCTTGCGTGCACCAGGTAACTTCATAGTGGGGCACCCGATAGGTAGGCCCACGTCATATCACAATGAACATTTTAACATGCAGTGGAAGAGCAAGCAAGTATAGGAGTTCGATTCTTACTACAAGAAATAGACATGAAGCCTGCCAAGAGAACATCCAAAGATTTATCTTAATGAGCACAAAGTAGATCAAGAGCTAGTAATTTGTGTGGTGCAGATATCTATCTAACTTTTTTTGAGAATTCCTGTTCTTTTACAGTACAGCTGTAGTATCTGAACTCACGCACAACTCACCCCACACACACTCAACACCACACGCACGCCACCTGTGCGCAAGCTAGACCTAACCAGACTATACTGAGCTTCTGAGCCCCGTGAGTCTAGACCTACTGGGAAACCCCTGCGGTGGTGGGCACACCACAATACCTCTGACAGAACCACGGTGGAATTGGGCCAGAAGCACTGTTCACGTGAACAGTGCCACGCCGGGCACTGTTCACGCGCGTGAGACAACGCGAGCTGATCAGGGATCGAACTCGGGTGGGTTGGCTGGCCACTGCCATGCCCAACCACCGAGCCACTGGCTCGTCCTCGATATCTATCTAACTGAGCAATGCGATTTGACATGTTCTTTTGTACATAGTGTATACCACTCTAGCATACACAGATGGAGCACGACTGTAATCAGAACTTGACAGCTAATCTACATCGAAAAGAAGATTCCTTGATGCAATACTGAGACATGCATGCCATCTGAACTTGTACGCATCAAATTTATCTCATACACTTACAGAAACAGAGCAGGAGGCGAAACAACACAGCTAAAACGAACTGGGCGACATGCTCATCTCCGCCGGGAACCGACTTTGCGAAGAATGTCCATGAGATCTCCTCGTGCAAGATCTCCTCTACGCCGACATTGGCAAACGAGGAGTAGCCGTCATCAACGAAGGTGCCTTGCGCCGCCGGCCGCAGCGGCGGTGCCGATGTCGTCCTTGGCGTCGAAGGGGCACGGTGCGCTAGAGCTTGTCGGCACCGTCATCGCTACGCACCACTTCCCGCCTTCGTCCAGCTTCCCCCCCTTGGGATTTAGGATCAGGAGGGAACCTATAGGGGATGGGATTTGGTTCAGAGGGTCTCATGAGAGTACGTGTACGGACGCCGGAGAGACGGGACATGGAGGAAGATGCGAGAGAGAAGGCCCGCACATGTGTGCTGCCGCCGCCGATCTGTCCTCCTTCCGTAGTGAGTGCTCGGGGTCGTTTATGTCGGGTGCGGGAGAAGGGGTCGAAGGGGTAGGCTGCGGGTGGTAAAAAGGATGTTGGACGAAATCAGAGGAGGGAAGGAGAAACCAAACTTTCTTTTTAGGTACAGTTGAGATAATCTTTGGAACAAGTGCGTATATCAAATTGCTCAACCGAGCGATGACTATTCCTTATAAAAGAAGGGATACACGACAAGAGATTTAATTAAACGAACATACATAGCCGGTACGCGACATGATACAAATTGTGCAGTGCAATGTCAACGAACACAATGAATGAGACGGCAACGACAATAATGGTACATGCATGATTAAGCTAGCGCGATTTGATTACCGCGCGCCCTAGCCAGCTACTCCGTAGTAGTTTCTTTTGATAGAAAGTAATGCTTTGAAGATTCCGACGAGCACGCCACTGATGGACATCACCGCGATGATGGTTTTGACGTTGTTGTAGACGAAGCTATGGATGGCTATCCGCCGGCGGCGGCTCTTTTTGTACTGCTCAAGCCGTCGTAAGATGGCGTAGAACTCGTAGCCTGGGCGCAAGTTGCCTGCATGGCGGCCCTTGAAGAAGTCGAGCGTCTTGGTGAACTCGCCTTGGACGAGTCGCTTGGCTCGCAGCTCGTGCACGTCTTCCTCTCGGTGCATGAACATGGCAAAGAGGGCCAGGTACGAGCTGACAGTGTAATCGCTATCGTATAAAGCAGTGCAAACCTCGAAAGCCGCCATGTTGACGAGCCAGCACGCGGTGTTCTCGTTGAGGCGCAGTGACGGTAGGAAGATCGTCCGGAAGAGGAAGCCTTCCGTGACGCCAATGTCCTTGAGCTCTGCTGTCTTGTTGCGGGTCAGCTTGATGCCGATTTCGGCAAGTTCCATGGCGCTTGTACCTAGCGGCAATGTCTCCAGAACCAAAGCGGTTGCCGTTCTGTCCCATGATAACCGGGCGGCAGGCCGGGTTGGTAATTCAATTCCTGAGGACGCCGGCGGGTGCGGGTATATTCGAGAACCAATTTCAGATTCCATGATTTTTTCTTCTTCAGGACCCGTATGTAGGGATGCAAAAACGGGACCCATGTGTCCCCCTACACATGCATAAAATGAGGAAAAAGTGGGACAAAACGGTTCCATTTTCGCATCCTTACTTGCATCTGCGTGGAGATCCTGTGGGCACAGTTGCTCCCTGGCCATCGCGTTGCCTGACTGGTAGAAACGGAGGAGGCCAAGAAGATGCGGTGGTTTGTAATTGCTGAGATCCAAGGGCCTTGTCTGGCGATAAATGCGGGATTGGACATTCATTCCCATCTTGGCAACGAACGCACTCAAGTTGACTTGAATCAAGGTCAAGAGGGCTTCCAGCACCACCCAAGGGATCTGGTTCTCCAGCAGAAACATGTCTGTCACGACGACAGGTGTGTTGGCGCCGCCCAGGCATAGCACCTGCAGAACACGGGCTTCGGGCACGGTGATGGCAGTTATCACTACGGGAAACTGACTCGCCGACGAGTGGTCTCAGCTTCGCTGAGTGCTAAAACGCGGGGGCAACTCGGCGAAGAGCCCTACGCCGACGCAGGACAAAGAACACTCGGCGACGTGCACACCACTCGGCAAAATAATACTTTGCCGAGCCAAGCACTCGGCGAATAAGAATTTTCTCGGCAACGAGCAAAAAAGACACTCGGCAAAGTTATGCTCACGGCGAAAAGGAGGGACACGTGGCTCGAGACAGTGGGACCAACGGGCGTCGTGATGGAGCTGCCCTTCGCCGAGTGTCCCACTCGGCGAAGATGTCACCGTAAAAAAAATATTTAATGGACATTTTCTTTGCCGAGTGCCCCTCTCGGCAAAGAATGCGCGCGAAACTTTCTGGGTTTGCCGCGTGAATTAGGTCCCCTTTGCCGAGTGTGTCGGTGGCCAGCACTCGGCAAAGTATAGGGCGGGAAACGAAATTTTGCCCCGCGCCATTTCTTCGCCGGGTGGTTGTCTTCGCCGAGTGTTTCTCTCGGCGAAAAAGGTGGGCGGGAAACGAAATTCCGCCTCGCGCCATTTCTTCGCCGGGTGGGTATCTTCGCCGAGTGTGTCTCTCGGCGAAGACGGTGAGCGGGAAAAAAAATTTAGTTTCGCGCCAAAACTTCGCCGAGTTATTAATTTCGCGGAGTGTCCCTCTCGGCAAAGTGTGCGGTTTTCCCGCTTTTTTCACCGGTCTTGCGTCTCGTTTTGGCGCCGTTTTTAGCCCTAACGACGCCTATAAATAGGCCACTGAGGTTACTCACTCACACAGAACATTCCAGCGTCACTCGGATAGGCATCTTTGGGCAACTAGTGGCAAGACGTCTCTGATGATCTGCGACCGTTCCAAACGGTTGCAGATCATCAGAGATGTCTTGCCGGACGGTTGTAGATCATCAGAGACGTCTTACCGGACGGTTGTAGACCATCAGAGATGTCTTGCCGGATCGAAGTGACCCTCAAACACAAAACATTCGGGTTCCCTAGCTATGCCCGACACTGAATGCAACGGCATTCGACCGTGAATCAGTGTCGGGCTGTAGCTAGGAGAAACCGTGTGTTTTGTTTCCCAGGTTACTCACTCATATATTTTACGTTGTGCTCAAACACAAAACATTCGGGTTCCCTAGCTATGCCCGACACTGAATGCAACGACATTGGACCGTGAATCAGTGTCGGGCTGTAGCTAGGAGAAACCGTGTGTTTTGTTTCCCAGGTTACTCACTCATATATTCTACGTTGTGCTCAAACACAAAAGATTCGGGTTCCCTAGCTATGCCCGACACTGAATGCAACGACATTCGACCGTGAATCAGTGTCGGGCTGTAGCTAGAAGAAACCGTGTGTTTTGTTTCCCAGGTTAGTCACTCATATATTCTACCTTGTGCTCGAACACAAAATATTCGGGTTCCCTAGCTATTCCCGACCCGACACTGAATGCAAGGACATTCGGAGGAACCGTGTGTTTTGTTTCAGCTATGTGTTTTTCATCCGGCTTAATTCGTGGCGTCCAACACAAATCATCCGGAAAAAATGAATCAACAACTGCCAATGAAGGGTACATAGTCAACTGACAACAAACTTGGGTACATAGACAAATGACAACAAACTTGGGTACGTAGACGAATAACAACAAACTTTGGTACATAGACGAATGACCACAAACTTGGGTACATAGACGAATGACAACAAACCATTTTGTCCTAACCAATAATGTGGCTCAGGTTAGTCATACTCTTGCCTAGGCCTATAATACTCGTGGGTGTAGTCGCCGTCGTCGTCGTCGCTGTCGTCGGACGGCCGTGATGTAGTCGTTGACGGGGGTTGTCTCCTGGACTGTAATTGAGGGTAGCGCAGGTGGGGGTTATCGCCGGCCGTGATGTAGTCCATGACCCTCTTGAGAGTCCGGCCGGCCCACCACAGCCGACGGCCGCCCTCGTTGAAGTTCGAAGGACGCGGGCGGTCCTCGTCGTACCTGGCGAGCGCCTTCTCACGCCTTTCGATGAAGAAGGCGTCCCAAGTTGGGCGATAGTCTGGATGCCAGCGGGAATCCATCCGCTGCTCCGGAGTGAGCTCGAGGTAGTAGTGGTTCGTGATGGCCGCCCGGCGCGCCAAACCTTGAGGGATAGGAGGGACCGGCACGCCTCCGGTGCTCAGCCTCCAGCCGACGGGGACGTCGTAGCCGGGTGGGCAGGGGTAGTTCGAGGCGCAAAGCGCCTCCGCCTCCGAGTAGGTTAGAGTGGGTACGGTGGAAGCCATGGGAGAGTGATGAGGTTGCAGATATGAGTTTAGATGTGCTATGCCAATGGAGGCCATGACTACATATATATAGTGAGAAATGGCGGGAAGACGGAGGCGGGAAGCGGTGTGTGTTTCTTTTCAGATATGAGCTGTAGTATGCCCAATCAGGAAGAAGCACACGGATCGTGTGTTTCCTTCGTGCGCTTGTCAGCCGTTGGATCAGCGGTGTGTTTCTTTCGAGCGCTGGTGAGCCGTTGGATCCGGAAGAAGCACACGGATCGTGTGTTTCCTTCGTGCGCTTGTCAGCCGTTGGATCAGCAGTGTGTTTCTTTCGAGCGCTGGTGAGCCGTTGGATCCGGAAGAAGCACACGGATCGTGTGTTTCCTTCGTGCGCTTGTCAGCCGTTGATCAGCGGTGTGTTTCTTTCAAGCGTTGGTGAGCCGTTGGATCCGGAAGAAGCACACGGATCGTTCCCGCCCAAATATTTCCCGCTATCGTTCCCGCCACCGTTTCCCGCCAAATGCCGCCACCGGTAGTTCTATATAACCCAGTCGAAGGTAGGCATGGTACTCACTTGAGCGCAAGCATGGTGTGTATTGTTCCTTGCGAGAAGTGTGTGTCCGGGTTTCACATTTCCGCATCCGAGCATCTCGCTAGGCTTTCGAGCAATTTGAAGGTAGATGGTAGGGTAGTTCCAATTGAAGAAATTTTGCACACTGAGAGTCATCTCGCTTCGCTCGGGGCGAAGCTATGCCGCGATGGGTTTTCGTATAGGACCCCGCTCCAAATTCGTGCAGAAATGCTCAGGCTTGCAGATAAGTTTGACAGGAAAGTTACGAATAGTCCGTTCTACCGAACTGAAGCTGACCGTGATTCGTACGGTCGTTCCTGTCTCTGGGTAGTTGACAGCGATGATGACGACGATTTCATGCCGTCGTCAAAGGAAAGGAGAGTCGAAGCACTGAGCAAGAAGGCTAAAGCTTCGTCCAAGGGCAAAGGCAAGAAGGCAGAATCTTCGTCAAAGGGCAAGGGTGGCAGCACACGCACGGCATAGGGTGGAGAAATTTGTTAGTTGTTCGTGATTGTTGTAATTTGTTCTACATGCATGTTTACTTGTTTGTTAGTCAATTATGTATCGGCAGTTCCAGAATGTGCTCGTTATGTGTTAACGTTAAATCAAATTCAGGGCTACTCAATATTAATCAGTTTAGAGATGGAGGATCATATGACCTAACCAAGCACAACCAAGTATAAAAGTCCTTGTAGCTACCCCTTTCGACGTCCGTGGAAGGGGTAGACGACACGGTTGACTTCCGGTCAACTGTGGGTGGGTTTCGACGGAACCGGGGGCCGCGGAGCGTCGGAATCAAACTAAAAACTAGGTGGTGCACTATCCTATGTGTTAGAGTGTGGTGGGAGGTTTCAAGAGCCAACATGAGACTCCGAGGTGTGACCGGCTTCACACCCCACACTTATCCGACACGAAGGTTATGCTCTTCTGGGTGGAAACTCTCATTTCGGGTGCAACGGGTGGAACCATGTGAAAACATGGGGCCAAAATGGGTTCCAAGTGTTCATATGAACTAACCAAACACAACCAAGGATAAAATTCCTTGTAGCTACCCCCTTTCGACACCCGTGGTAGGGGTAGACGACACAGTTCACTTCCGGTCAAATCTGGGGGGGTTTCGACGGAACCGGGGGCCGCGGAGCGTCGGAACCACACCCAAAACTAGGTGGTGCCATATAATATGTGTTAGAGTGTTGTGGGAGGCTTCAAGAGCCAAAATGATACTCTGAGATGTGACCGGCTTCACAAACCACACTGATCCCCCTCGAAGGTTATGCTCTTGTAGGTGGAAACTCCCATTTCGGGTGCAACGGGTGGAACCATGTGAAAACATGGGGCCAAAATGGGTTCCAAGTGTTCATATGAACTAACCAAACACAACCAAGGATAAAATTCCTTGTAGCTACCCCCTTTCGACGCCCGTGGTAGGGGTAGACGACACAGTTCACTTCCGGTCAAATCTGGGGGGGTTTCGACGGAACCGGGGGCTTCGGGGTGTCGGAACCACACCCAAAACTTGGTGGTGCCATATAATATGTGTTAGAGGGTGGTGATAGGCTTCAAGAGCCAAAATGATACACCGAGGTGTGACCGGCTTCACAAACCGCACTTATCCCACTCGAAGGTTATGCTCTTGTAGGTGGAAACTCCCATTTCGGGTGCAACGGGTGGAACCATGTGAAAACATGGGGCCAAAATGGGTTCCAAGTGTTCATATGAACTAACCAAACACAACCAAGGATAAAATTCCTTGTAGCTACCCCCTTTCGACGCCCGTGGTAGGGGTAGACGACACAGTTCACTTCCGGTCAAATCTAGGGGGGTTTCGACGGAACCGGGGGCCGCGGAGCGTCGGAACCACACCCAAAACTAGGTGGTGCCATATAATATGTGTTAGAGTGTTGTGGGAGGCTTCAAGAGCCAAAATGATACTCCGAGATGTGACCGGCTTCACAAACCACACTTATCCCCCTCGAAGGTTATGCTCTTGTAGGTGGAAACTCCCATTTCGGGTGCAACGGGTGGAACCATGTGATAACATGGGGCCAAACTGGGTTCCAAGTGTTCATATGAACTAACCAAACACAACCAAGGATAAAATTCCTTGTAGCTACCCCCTTTCGACGCCCGTGGTAGGGGTAGACGACACGGTTGACTTCTGGTCAACTGTAGGGGGTTTCGACGGAACCGGTGGCCGCGGAGCGTCGGAACCACACCAAAAAATAGGTGGTGACATATAATATGAGTTAGAGTGTGGTAGTACACATTATAAAATAAAATTATAAAAATAACTAAGAAAACTAAATAATATAAAAAAATGTTAAATTACAAAATGTTGTTTGCCGAGTAAGGCACTCGGCGAAAATGTTCTATGCCGAGTAAGGCACTCGGCGAAGATATTCATCGCCGAGTATGCCACTCGGCAAGATTCCTACTCGGCGAAAAAAACCGCAGGGACAAAAGGAAATTGGTTCCCGAAATCACCCAAAATCCCCAAATCCCACCTTCTCGCGCGAACTCGGCCGCTCGCCGCCGGCGCCGCCGCCACCACCCCCGCCCACGCCGCCCCCGCCGCCAGCTCGCGCTGCTTCCGCCGCCACCCCCACCGGTCCGCCGCCAACCCCACCGCCACGAATCCCTGCAGGTCGCTCCCGACGCGACTACTCGCGAACCCTAGCCGCCACCTCGCCGGAGCAATGGCGGGAGGCAGGGGCTAGGTGCGCGGCCGGCCTCCACCCCTTCGCGCGACCTCGGCCGTTCGCCGCCTCCCCTGCTGCCGTCTCCTCCACCCGGAGCCGCCGACGACCTCGTCCTCCTCCACCCCGAGCGGCTGCCACCTGCGCCGCTCCCCTCCACGCCACCTGCGCCGCTCCCTCCACGCCGCCGCCGCCGCGAGTCCACCGGCGGCTGCCACCTGCGCCGCTAGCTCCTCCACCCCGAGCCCCTGCCGCTCGATCCGAAGGTGAGATGTTTCCTCTCTTTTTTTTAATTTGTTGTAGCAATTGTTAGATGTTTAGCTTGTGTTAGATGTTTATAGATGTATTTGATTTTGGTTACTTTGTTGTAGCAATTTGTTGTAGCAATTTGTTATAGCAATTGTTAGATTTTAATTTGTTGTAGCAATTTGTTGTACCAATTGTTATATGTTTAGCTTGTGTTAGGTTAGGTTAGTAATTAGTTGTGTTAATTTAGACTTTGTTAGTTGTTTTACTATATAGTTGTTAGTTGTTAATTGTAGCTGTTTTTTATTTGTGCAGGACATGGATCGAATTTGTCCCAGGAGCGTCGTCGCAGGGTAGGATCTTGGTGCAGCGTCCCCTATAGGCTTTGCCGATCACGCTTCAAGGGTAAAGATATATTTCCTATCTTCCAATGTAGGTGTATTTATTTTGTAGCTCACCAAACTAGTCGCGTAACCCTAGGCGTCTCCCGTTCGGAAGGGTTATGGTTAATAAAGATGAAACTCTTTGTATATTTATGTGTACGCCTTGTCAAGGGTATTCATTATATACAAAGAGCTGTTTGTATATATTTTTGTATGCACCTTGTCCAGGGTATACATTTATATACAAACAGCTATATTTTTATAACCGTGGCCGTTTCGAATTGTCCACGTTTTTGGACAGCTCGAGTATGTGTAGTTTGTGTTCGTTTCCATGTTCTACTCCTATCTGAGACAGAATTTCGGTGGCGCCTCCCTGTTGTTCTCCGGATACACATCCTCTCGACATTTGTCGAGACGTGTATTTGGAGAGCAGCGGGGAGGTGCTGCCGAAATTCTGTCTTGGATAGGAGTAGACGTGGAAACGAACACAAGCTACACATACTCGGGTGGGATTAGGACTTATCTTTACCTAGTAGTGATAGGTGAGTGCATTCGACGCGTAAAATCTATAGCTTTATAAATAATTGATTTGATGATGCATGAATCTCTTTGTTAAATTAAACACGTTGTACATATGTCTGCATTAATCAGTGTGGATATGGAGGATCGTGAGTGGATGTACAGCGGTCGACCTAGTGCGAGTCAGATCTCTGAGGAATGGATTACTAAGACTTTAGAGTTCCTGGAGATTGCATTTGATAAAAACCATGGGTAGCTGGAACTTGGTGCCCGTGCAGTAAATGCAAAAACCAGCGAAACCAAACAAAGGACGATATGGGTCTTCACCTAGCAAGAATGGGTTTATGCCAGGCTATCATCGTTGGACCTTGCATGGCGAGCGTGCACCTCGGAGAAAGAAGGTGGCGCGACAGCGCACCGAGGAGGCATCAACAGCTTTTGAAACCGGGGCTGATAGAATGCTAGATCAATTCGCTAATGCACGAGCACCTGAAATTCCAACCGAAGATGCAGATGGGGAGATGGACAAGAGCACGAAGGAGTTCTATGATACTTTGTTTGCCTCACAGAAAACCCTCCACGCCCATACAAAGGTTTCTCAACTTGATTCCATTAGTCGCCTAATGGCTGTCAAGTCCCAGTATCACGTAAGCATTAATGCCTTTGATGCATTCCTGCATGTTATTGGCTCCCTTCTACCGGAGGCACACCTTCTGCCAAAGAACATGTACGAGTCGAAGAAAATCCTCAGTTCACTTAAGATGGATTATACGCCGATAGATGCTTGTCCAAAGGGTTGCATGTTATTTAGAAAAGAACACAAGGATGAAAAATACTGCCTCAAGTGCAAGTCCTCTAGGTATATTGAGGTCGACAGTGGTGATGGTCAGAAGACGCAGCTCACAGTGGCAAAAAAGATCCTTCGGTATCTTCCATTCTTGCCTAGGATCCAACGGCTTTTTATGACCGAGGAATCTGCCCAACAAATGAGATGGCCGGTAGATGGGAAGAGGTATCGTCCTGAGAAGATGGTACATCCGTCTGATGGTGAAGCATGGAAGAAATTCATTGTTAAGCATCCCAAAGCGGGCTTAAACAGGAGTGTAGCAATTGCCTTATCAACAGATGGGTTCAACCCATATGGTATGTCTGCTTGCACATATAGCTGTTGGCCGATGTTTGTCATTCCGCTGAATCTCCCCCCGGCGTCTGCATGCAACGACAAAACATGTTCTTGTCGCTTATAATTCCAGGGCCCGAATATCCGGGGAAGAATATGAGTGTGTACATGGAGCCGTTGGTGGATGATTTGTTACTTGCCTGGAGAGAAGGGGTACGGACGTACGATGCCGTAGCAAAGAGGCACTTCACTATGTTCGTTTGGTACCACACTTCCCTCCATGACTTGCCGGCACGTGCGATATTCTGCGGATGGTGTACACACGGGAAGTGGCCTTGCCCAGTGTGCTTGCAGGCTATGACTTTCGTTTGGCTGACGAAGGGTGGCAAGTATTCCTGTTTTGATAAACATCGGCTGTTCCTTAAACCTGGTCATAGATACAAGAGAGACGCGCAGAAGTTCCTGAAAGATGTAGTTGTCGATGCCCATGAACCAGTACCCACCATGGATGGTCACGCCATTAAGGCTCAGCTAGAAGCTCTTGTGCCCAATGCAGATGGGAATGGCTTTGTGGGTTATGGAGACACACACCAGTGGACACACATTCCATGCTTCTGGAAACTCCCTTACTTTCCGGATCTGCTTCTTCCTCATAACATTGATGTAATGCACACTGAAAAGAATATCGCTGAGGCCCTTTGGTCCACATTAATGGACCTCGAGAAGTCGAAGGATAACGTCAAGGCTAGACTCGATCAGCATAGGCTATGTGATAGGCCAAATATGAAGATGGACCCTCCCGGCACAGTCAGAAAATCATGGAATAAGCCAAAGGCTCGTTTCACCCCAACAAGGGCCCAAAGGAAAGAAATTCTCCAGTGGGTCCTGGAACACCTGTTCTTCCCTGATGGCTATGCAGCTAATATAATGAGGGGAGTGAATTTGCCTGGGTTGCGGATAGGTGGGCTCAAGAGCCATGACTACCACGTATGGATCGAGCGGATAATGCCGGTCATGTTTCGAGGCTATATCGATGAGGATATTTGGCTAGTCTTGGCAAAGTTGAGCTATTTCTTCCGTCGGCTTTGTGCTAAAGAATTAGATGTCGCGGTGGTTAAAGAGTTGGAGGAACAGACACCCGAGTTGCTATGCGACCTAGAGGCTATATTTCCACCGGGCATGTTTAATCCCATGCAACATTTGTTGTTGCATCTCGCGACCGAGGCAAGATTGGGGGGGCCTGTGCAGACCCGTTGGATGTTTGCAACTGAGAGAGAGCAGAAGGACCTTCGAAAGAAAAGCACGAACAAATGCAAAATCGAAGCATCCATAGCTGAGGCAACACTTAACGAGGAGGTGTCAAACTTCACCACGAAGTTCTATAGTGACACTCTTACCACTGTTCATAATCCAGTGCCTCGTCTCAATACCGCCAACCCGGAAGATCTACCCGACCTTAGCATTTTCATCGGGGCCGGTGGCAAATCAAGTGGCAAGCGGAAGAAGAAATTATCATATGATGAGTGGACGAAGATTACATCTTATGTCTTGAAGAACACGCCGGAAGTACAACCCTACATTGAGTAAGTGCGCCGAGTATTGTTCGCCACACTTCCATTTCCTAGTTTGTGGACTAACTCCGTTTCTTGATCGTTGCCATTCATAGATTATTTGAGTCAGAAACCTGGAAACATCGAAGACCCCTTACCGACAATGACAAGTTGGTCCTTTTTAAAAAGGGGGGTGAAGGAGGCGGCGGTTTCATTCCATGGTTCAAAGCTAAAGTATTTCTCTATCTTACACGACGTTCATTTTAGTGCAAGCCGTTTCGTCAACACTAATGTATCACACTTGTTCCTATTGCACCTGTAGGGAATTTCTGACCCGGAGATGAGGCCCGAGTTGAAGAAACTTACGTCATGCACCTATTCCATCAAGACCTATAATTCTTATGACGTTAATGGGTTCCGCTTCCATACCGATGAATATGAAAACTCTCGGCCAAACCGGAAGACAACAAATACCGGGGTCTTATGCCAATGCCGAGACAATCTTGATTACTATGGAATAGTCAAGGAAATAATTGAACTTGATTGTGATTTCGGCAAAAAGAAGAACCCCGTTGTCTTCAGGTGCCATTGGTTCAATCCAAAAAGAGTGAGACGAAGACCTGAAATTGGGTTGGTTGAAATTGAGCGAGAATCCGTCTACGAGGGAGATGATGTCTATATCCTAGCACACCAAGCCATCCAAGTTTTTTATCTTCCGTACCCATGCAAAACTGTGAAACGTCTACTGGGCTGGGATGTAGTCATCTCGGTACCGCCGCGTAATAAACCACCTACCCCTAACGATGACGACTACCACCACCGCCTAAACCCGAACACATATGAGGGAGATTTTTATCAAGAAGATGGGCTGCCAGGCCGATTGAACATCACCTTGCCTACTATAGATGAAATGGAAGAAGACGACGATGTCATAGTAGTCGACGGGCAAGAGGACGGTGAGCCGGTTGTCAACCGGAGAGACGTGGACCTTCTTGATCGGATGCACCTATCCGATGTAGAGGAGCCGAGCGGTCCACCTCCAGACTACTTGCCAGATTGGTGGTACACTCGTGATAGCGATGATGATGATGATCCTGGTCCAAGTTATGATCCAAACAATGTAGACAATGGCTTCTGAAGCTTTGTACTTGTATGAACCATTTGCATGCCACTCCTGAACTTGTAATATTTGTGATGTAATATTTTGTATGAACCATTTGTATGCCACTCCTGAACTTGTAATATTTGTGATGTAATATTTTGTATGCCACTCCTTAATTTGTTTTTTGTTGCATTAATATGAGTTTTGGCATGCTTCTTATGTTCATATATGTGTTGTTCAAGCTTATTCAAAATATTGCAAATTCTTCTTATGAGTTTTCTTTAAGCCTATTTATTACTATTGTGTTTTTACTTGTACTAATCAACACATTCTTCGTGATGACAGGTGATTGAGACATGGCTGGGGGGAAGGGGAAGGAGAAGCCGGGCGCGAAGGAGAAGCAGCTCGCGGCGAGGAAGAGTGTCGCGAAGGAGAAGCGACTCGTGGCGAGGAAGAGTGTCGCCAAGGAGAAGCGGCCTCTCAAGGTTGGGACTGTTTCTAACCTATACGCGCAGGCTGCTGATGGGACTTCCAAGGTGATGATTGGAAGAAAGCGTCACCGCTCGGCTGCGAAGGACTCTTCCGCACGGCGTGGCAGACCCTCGACAACCACCCATGCGCGCGGGGGTAAGGCCCCTCGGGCTCGCTTGAGTAGTCCTGTGCCCGCAGCTTCGTCTTCCGAGTCTGAGGAGGAGGAGCGGCCCGGGGAGCCCGAGGTGGAGGAGGAGTCAGAGGAGGAGGAGCAGCCCCAGGAGAGTGAGGATGACTATCAGGTAGGGATGTAAATGGACATGTTAATGGCACCACTTAATCCATATAAATGCGTTCACACTTCATTTTTTCAGGAAACAAAAAAGTTTTGAACTGTAGACCGGAATAAATGGTACTATATGGCGCCACATACCTGACCATTTACATCCCTACTTTCAGGACGGCGCTCGGAGGAGTCAGAGGACGAGGAGCTGCCCCAGGAGAGTGAGGAGGATGAGGATGAGGATGCCGTGGCGGATGAGGATCTGTTGACAGCTCATCCACTTCCGTTGATCGGCACTCTGCGCGACCGTAAGCCCTACTTGCGAGGTCTTTCCAAGATGCCATCTCGTGAGTGCAATGGCCTTCTTGATGTCGGCGGAGATGGGTAAGTGGTGGAATCACAAGCATTATGACTTTTGTCACAAGCATTATGACTTTTGTTACCTTCTAGTTTATTTACCTTTTCATCACAAGCATTCTGACTTTTGATTTCGGTATGTGCAGGACATTCAATGTGGTGGCCTCAACAAAGAAACGCTTACCTTCAGGCGTCCTTGGCCGTCTTATCAAGCAGCTTTACCCTGGCTTGATCGACCTCAAGAAGGATGGAATCGCCACTGGCCAAAGGGTGCCTGCTTGGTCTTGGGCCCACTTCACGATGGTTCCGGACTCCACCTTCGACCACCTTGGCAACCGGCTCATCACTGAGTTCTGGGTAAGAAATTTGTAGAACTTAACTACTTAATACCAAGAGTTTGGACTTCATCGTGTTAATTCCTTTTTCCTAATGCTCAATGATTCTAGGATTACTTCACCTTGTCGAAGGTGAAGGTAAAGAGGAGGCGGCGAAGCAGGTGTTGATTAAAATGGCGAAGAAGCTCATCCCCGACCAGCTTTACGAGGCACGTGTTGGCTGTGTTGTCCAGTTCTATGCAGAGCAGATGCATAGGGTGGTCACCAAAAAGGATGCAAGGCCCATACACTTGTCGAAAGCCCAGTACATGAAGGTAGCCACATATATTTTCCTATTATTCTCCACATGACTGATAAAAAAATCTACTCATATGGATCTTTCTTGTGTTAAATAGGTGATTCCTCAGTGGCTAGCCGCCCAGAAGCCTTGCTACAAGAAGATTGTAGACAAGTGGGTGTCGGATGCGTTCAAGAGGAAGCACGATGACGCATCGGATCGGCGGAAGCTGGTAGGCGGAACCCACCGTCAAGGCCCCCTCTCACTCGACGGCGTTATTGCACACAAGGTAAGAAATTATATTTGTTCTTTCCATACAAGTTTTTATTTATGTGCTATTCTTTTTATATTTCCACCTGACCTCAATTGTATGTTTCCTTTTGATGTCATTTAATTGTAGGAGAAAAAGGAGGGCCGGAAATTGACTAAGATGCAAGCATTCATTGAGACCCGGAGGCCAAAGGTACTGGAAGCGAATAAACCCTTGGAAGAACAGTGGATCAGCACCACCGCGGGGAATCAGAAGGTTAACTACTGCTCCAAGTTCAAGGAGATCTACGGTGAGACTTCCGATCCTTTGACCGCTCCGTTCGACCCCATGGTTGCTATGTGCGCGGGACAAGGTAAGCTGAATGGCCGGCCTTACATTGGCGGTGCTTGCTTCGAGTCTTCGGGCACTGGTGGATCACTTGCCGAGATGCGTGCTCGCCGTACGAGCTCAGCGCCCGAGATCGAGCGCCGCCCAAGGGTCGGACTTGGAAGGATGGCTGCATTGGAGGTATGTATGTCGTTTTTTAACCTTCTTTTCCACTATTCTAGTTTCCATTGCGATGACCGCTTCTTACATGGTTGCAATCCCGTAGGCCGAACTTGAGAAGGCTAGGGCCGCCGCGACGGAGGCTACTGCGAGGGCGCAGGCAACAGAACAGAGGGCGCAAGCAACAGATGAGAAGGTGGTGCAAATGCAGGCATACCTCCAGGCGGTAGTGGCAGTAAGTGCATTCACTTTTTCTTTCAACTAAGCCATGTGCTTGAACTTTGCAAACTTAAACTCGTCTTCGGTATGCAGAGGTTGCCCGCGAATCCGTCGCTTCCTCCTCTTCCTCCACTAGCCCCCCTCCTCTTGGTAAGTTGTCTTGAAACTAGCTCGGTAACAATTCATCTTTTCTTGCTTATTCGTCTAATGCAAATCTTCATAGGAGAATCGATCGGCTGGATCCCACACTCCCGCGGATGGTGAAGGAGGGAATGCTGGAGACATAGAGAATGGTGTAGACGGAGGAGCAAGCCCAACGTCGGCGCCATCGACCTCCAACAGGCCCGAGTGACTCTAGGTTAGTTCTCATTCTTATTCTTTGTTAACTTATGCATGAGTTGGAACTTGCTAACTAAAACTCATGTTTCTCACAACTTTTAGGACTCTAGGACGGATTGCATCGACAACACCTTCGTTCTTGAAGCCTTTGTCGTTTCAGTTCTTTGAACCAAACTATGGATATTGTTCTTGTGAACTTCGGATATTGTTATTTTGTTGGATGTGCTACCAAACTTTTGTAAAATGATGTGTGTGATGTGCTACCAAAATTGTGTTTGTGCATTTGTTGCGTTCTATCTATTTTCTGTGCCTGCTAGTGAAGCAGATGTGCATATACAACTATATTACTGTTTCTGTGCAGGGAATGCAATTAAAACAGGAAAAATCTGGACAATTTGGGCATCTTTGCCGAGTTGGGCACTCGGCGAAGACGCCTTTGCCGAGTAAGGCACTCGGCGAAGTGGTGCTCCAGGAGCCAAAACGCTCACCTGGGAACGTGCTTCGCCGAGATGTTCCCCTTTGCCGAGTTCGACACTCGGCGAAGATGTTCCCCAGGTGACCTTTTGGTCCCTCTTTGCCGAGCACATGGTGACCGCGCGGCACTCGGCGAAGCCGCACCCGGCGAAGCCAATACTCGGCGAAGGAGGCACTCGGCGACGATCAGGCTCGGCGAACAGCAAGGCTGGCACTCGGCGAAGAATCATCTCGGCGAAATTCTTTACCGAGCCCGCCATTTCTAGACACGTGTCGCGCGGTTGTGCGCCATGTCTTCGCCAAGTGTCGTGTCCCCGGACTCGGCGAACGCCTGACACTCGTCTGACACACATCTGACAAGGGACGGGCTGGATCTGCTTTTCTTCGCCGAGTTGGGTATAAAGACACTCGGCGAAGACGTCGCCGAGTCCCCCCGACAAAAACACTCGGCGAAGCCTCGCCGAGGCGTTTTTTGCCGAGTCTAAGTCGCCGAGTTCCATACTCGGCAAAGGCATCGCCGAGCTGGATTTGGGTCTTCGCCGAGTCTTTTGACCACTCGGCGGAGAGGCATTTTCCCGTAGTGTATGATGGCCAGCAAGAAGCAAGCATCATGGAACATCATGGACGCAAAATCAGTGTCGCTGATGCCCTCGACTGAACCAGCGTCGTAGTAGCTTCGGGCGGTGCCTGCGACGGCCAGGACCCGTCCCTAGCAAGCCTCCAGAGAGGCGCCGTCCTTGCTGAAGAACAGTGGTGCAGTCTTCTTGACCACTTCCATCGCTTGCACCTCAGGGAGGTGGCGGTGGTAAGGGCCTATAGCCACCATCTTTGGGGCAATATAGTGGCGTTCCTCGCCGACCCCCCGCAGCGATGCAGGGAACCTATGCATCTTGGCTGCAAGGCCGGTGTCAAGATCAAGCCCTATGGTATTTTCCTCTAACACCCTCAACTCATCATGGGTAGGCATTTGATGAGAAACGATACATATTTCTTGCTCAGCAGTGGGAGGAATAGGATCAGTAGGTATTGTTTGTGTAAAGGTAGACAGTAGCTGGGCTGCAGGGACAGCAGGGTCACTAGGATTAGAATCTGCCATAATCGTATAGGCTCTTCTATTCCGATCAGCGCGATGTCTTGCTAACGGGCTGAAGCTGGATGGTTGTGAAAAGGATACGCTTCCATAGGTGGGCAATTGTAGCCGAGGAAGATAACCACTGCACTGTGGGAGCCACTCAACTACTGTTTTTTCTAGGGGAATAAAGCACCATTGGGTAACTGTTGCGTGCAGAATAAAATACACTCTTGCGAACAGCTAAGTACAGCTAACACACCCATCTAAACTGATACACGCGGGCTAACTACTCACAATGTTTTCAACTCTTCTACTCCTTTTTTTAAATGGGTATCACTCACACAGCCGAGGCGGAAGAAACTTGGCACCTAAAATTGTGAGGTTGGGATATGTTTCTACTCCTTTTTTTTGTCCCATTTGCTATCAACAATTGAGAGGTTGGGATATGTTTCTTGCTAGCCGGATTGATTAATATCAGAGATACCCCAGTTGGTATATCCCTAACAACAGCGGCGAAGCCATCACCAGCGCCGAGAATCGCGTCGCGGCGCTGGACCAGAGCCGCTCACGGAGGCTCTTCGGGATGGAGCCGGTCGACGGCAAGAAGCGGCCGAAAGATTTGCACGGACGCGGGAGGAGAAAAGGAGGGGTGATTGGGCGCCCCGCCGCCGGGCCGGTCGGAGGATGCCGGCCCGTGGCATCGGCGAGGGAGAGAGCGCCGGAGAAAGAGGGGTGAGGCTAGGGTTTCTGTCGCCCCCGGGTCGCCCATGGCGGAGAGCGGTCACGAAGGTACGAGGTTAAGGAATTGCTTGCTTTTTTTGAACAGGGGAAGGCGTCGGGGACACCAAATTTTTATTCAATTCATAGACAAGATACAACATGCACAAAGCCCTGAAACTGTAGAGATTGGAGTGCTGTAGAGATGGGACAGGGGCTGTGCCTATGAACTGAATTTGAGCAACTAAATGAAGATTAAGAATGTGCTTGTCTGATCAGCCTGATTAGCACAGTTGTGAGCTACTGTACTACATTGAGATCCCTCTTGAGTGGTAGAATCCTGACGTAGAAGGAGTAAGCTAGAGGCAGTCAGCGATGTGTGGCCTAATTTACCAGTGGACCTGTGGTTCTGGCGCCGATGTAGATCCTGGGGCTTTTGCAAAGGAGCCGTTGTCTGTCAGAAATGTAACTGCCTGCAGTTAGAGAAGGCTGGAAACCTTTGCCGCCAGAAGGAGAGCTGCAGCTTCCACCTGAATAACTGAACGGCACTGTCGGATGGACGCCTGGACGAAATCATTAGCGCTGCTACTGTGCTCTTGTAGTTGGCAATAGACACACACAGAGAGAGGCGTTTTGTAGGTCGAACTACATGTAACCTGTTTTTTTAATCCAAAAACAATATTTTTAAGTTTCAAAAAATCTGAAATTATCTCTAATTGTAGATAATGATGACTTCCACCATTGTGTAAAATATCAATACCAAATATTTTGTATTGTATGCTGTGTAAAAATAATGAATTTCTAAACCTAAGGTGGTGAACAGTGTAAAATTTCAAAAAAAATTCAGACCTGTCAGAATTTTTTTATTTTCATGTAGGCCGGATACAACATATTTCGTGTTGAAAACTTCATTTTCGACCGCTGAGATTTTTCTCAGAATTTTTCAAAACTGTAAAACGTTAACTGCAAAAGGAATATAAAACCCATAGGTGGCAACATGGTCTCTCAATTGTTTTCCTAGTTGGATGTCCGTGCAACTAGAAGTGTTATTAAAAAGGAGGCCCATTCTAATTCACTTCTGTGAAGTACATATGCTAGATCACGGGCATCAGCACCTTTTTATCCGAGGAGCATGGGTGCCTCCGGACTGGATTTGTTCATGTCGTATGTGGAAGATGAGTTTATCCTAAATCTGGATCCAACGCTTCCTCTTCTTCTTTTTCTGAATTTTCAGTTCCATATGATTCTGAATTTTTTGCTCGAACTATTGTGAACAAAGATCAAAACGTGAGTCCTGGTGTAGTGGATTATATTTTTCTCTACCCCGTCCAATCCAAGATTTCATTTAGTCGGTTTCTCCTCTTCTACCTGGATCTAGGATGCTCATGACCATTGTCATAACTTTTTGCAGTTCGGTGGTGTTGTACATGATATTTGGGAAGATGATTATTATACGAGTATTGTACTAATTTGTCAGGTGCAGTAGAACAGTACCAATAATTTGAGCTCGTCATTGTACCTAGAGGCGATGTCGCGAGACCGCTGACACGGGACTCTGCAAGCAATGACGTAGTGTGGGCGAGCTTCCACCAAATTTGCTCTATCTTTTTGGGAACCTTATTTCCACAATGCATACATGGCTTTTTTACTCATTGTAAAAGAACACAATTCATGCTACAAACTTATAACAATTTTGTTAGGATAGTTCTCCATTTTTGTTTTGATATTTTTCATGCAATGCTACGTAAGTCGTTTCTACTTGTTGTAAAAGTGCAAAATTTAGGCTATAGATATACAACAATTTTGTGTCCATAGTTTGTAGTTTTTTATTTTCAGCTTTTTGGTGCAATGTTACATACGTGCTTATTATTTATTGTGAAAGTTGAAAATTATGTTTCAAATGCATAAGAATTTGCTTCAATTATTTTCGTTTTTGTTCTGAGCGTTTTGGTGCAATGATACATAACGCGTTTTTGTTGTTGAGAAAGTATGTAAATTATCCTACAAACATTCAATTATTTTGTTTCGATCATTTTTGTATTTTATCAGACTTTTGCCGGAATCTACGTACGTTCTTTTTTGTTGGTGTAAAAGTACATAAATTTTGCTATAAACATAAAACAATTTTTGCTTCGTTCTCTCCGTCGATAGGTTAAGGTCCTCTACTTTCCGGCGGTGGCGAGCGAGCTCGCTAAACATGTTTTCGTCCTCCTCTTCCTCCACATTCTTTTCCTTCTTCTCCATATCAGTACACGCCAACACCGGCGCCGGAACCAACATAGCTGAAATTCTCCCTGACTACGCCAACCGCAGTTGCACGAAGACTGGACCTAATATGTGCTCGTGCTCGTAAATGCTTTGGGTTCATCGTGAACAATCACGTCCCTTTTCAAATTAATAGTATAGACTATGGACTATATAACGCTAGGAAACATGTTCTTTCGTTGGAACGGGTTAAAAAATATCGCACGCCTCGTTCTCTATGTTAACATGATGTGCCATTTGTATCTCGACTTATCTCCTTTTTGTCCTCCCTTTTTAAGTTTTCATCTTAATAATAATTGAATTTTTATGTTATTTTGTGCATATGTAGTTCACTGAAGATGATCATGAAAAGCACATGCCTACAAAATGCTTAAAAGTCTGGGAATCTAATATAAGAAGCCATGAACTGCTAAAACTACTTTTACAACATGCCATTGGCAACAATTTTAAAAGCAAGAACAGGTATTCATCTAAAGCATCCACCGTGTGTTAGGTTTCCTGATATTGGTGATCTTGCCTTAGTTCTTCTCTTAGGTGTCTAATGTTCAACATTTATTGATTCAAAGATTCCTATCAGGCTCACTTTGACTGGGCCAGAAGTTGTCATCTTAACCCCTCTAAATCACTCTCTTTCCGCCCATCATCTTTGTCATTAGATCCATCACCTCTGCTACATCAGCTACGATTTGTAATTAGAAAATTAAGCTACTATCGGGAGGAATGGGGAGAAGATACACAACTCCCACGTGCCTCCCGCTTGCAATGAACTTCTAGGATAGGTTCAACCAACAACAATATGCAGCGGAAAAATAAACACAATCATATGCACATGTGACATAAGGATTACGTGGAAAACCTCCCAATCGCGAGGAGGAAAATCACGGTTGTGGACCAACCGGTCCACGCAAGCTTCACTATGAGAAATAGTCTTCTCTAGAACATATCGAGATTACAATGCCACTTCAGCTTGTTGCCCAAATCCCTCTAAACAACAAACAACAACAACAACAACAACAGAACAACTCTCAAACCACAAATACAAACAGCACGAAACTTGGTAGACAACATATGAGTTCCCAACATACCCACCAAAGATAAGCTCAATCGGACACTATTTGCCTGCCCAAACTATTCGTCTACCCAGGGGCGGATCCAGGGGGTGCTAGCAGGGGTCCGACCCCCAACCGGTCGCCCCCCTAACTATTTTCAGTGTGTATTAGTGCTACTACTTGTGCTAATGGCCAAAACCAATCCATAATTAGCCCATTATTTAATTGTTAACCATCCGTCCATGTACACGGCACTAGCAAGTTAAAGCCCAACACAACAGCCCATGCACGGCGTAGTCTAGGCCATCGTGATCTCTATATGGTTGTACCTGAAGCGATAGATCAGATCGATCGTTCATAAACCTGCCCCTGCGTTCCGTCGTGCGTCCCGGCCGCCGCCTCAGGCTTCAAGCTCAATCCTCTCTGGCCGGGCGCTTGCCGCTGCCGCTCACTCCCTGCTCCCTGCTCCGTTCGACACTTCGGCTCAGTTACGCGGCAAACAGCTGGGAGCCCCCTACGGTAACTGCTAGTTACGACTTATTGCCGATGTATTTTGATGAACTTAAACCTGTTCTATTTCAGTTTCGATGTACTTTTTTAGTTAAAAACGATGAGAATAATATAGTAGATTGATTTTTTCCTCCAATTGATTCTATCTCAAATCTGGCAAAATGTTGAAAATTCAAAATTTTGTGACATTTTTAGTATATTTAAACTGATGAAAAATCAGATATTTTCTTGCCAAACATACGACAATTTGCTTACCAGTTTTTCATTTGTGATACATATACATGTTTGCTTGCCCCAAACATAGGTCGATATTATTTTGTTTTAGATTTGATACCTATCTTACTATACTTGACCTAGCAATGACATAGTGGTCGGATGTTGCCCACTATTTTTAAAAGGTGAGGAATATTTTATCTTCAGCTATACGTGTCTCGCACGTACTGATGTAGCCGAGCTTGCTTTCCATAACATCAAGTATCGCGCTCTCGCTTTTGAGGTCGCCCTTCTGCCCACATGCATTGGCTAGCTCTCCTATGTTTTCATCGCTCGCCCCCCCTAAGTTCAATTCCTGGCTCCACCCCTGCGTCTACCAAAATTGCTCTGTGTTGAAACTACAGCAGTCCGAACGAACGAAACCTCTATCAAATCTGATGCTTGATACGTCCTAAATTTGTCTATAATTTTTTGTTGCTCCATGCTTGTTTTATATCATTGCTACATGTTTTTCTACAATATTATATCATTTTAGGACATTTTCTTGGACTAACCTATTAACAAGATGCCCAGGGCCTGTTCTAGTTTTTTGCTGTCTTTTTTTTCAGAAAATCTCTTTAGGAAATATTCTCCAAAAATTACCAAAAAAATACGTGGATGATTTTTTCAAAGACATGAAGACGTGAACCACAAGAGATACCAAGGGACCCACAAGGTGGGCTACGCAGCCTCCCCATGCGTCCAGTAGGGGGCCCATGCCGGCCAACCGAATGGGAGCCCTAGGGCTCCCCCGGGTCCGTCCTAGATGGTTGTCTCTTCTCTTTGTGCTACCATGTTTAGATCTTGTGAGCTATGTTGTGTTTGCTGGGATCCGATGATTGTGACATTATGATCAGTTTGTTCATCTATATATGATATTCTTATTTTATTTATGATCTTGCATGCTCCCCGATCCATATGGTTACTTTGGCCAAATGATTATTTGTATCTCCAATCAGAGTTTTGTGCTAGATAGTAGGTTCATGCCTCCTTTGAGTTTGGGCTCGAGTAACAGAAACATCTAAAAACGAGTGTGTGTTGTTTCTAGGGTATATCTCCAACATGCAGTTGGTATCGTCATAGGGGCATGAGGGGAAGAGAAGAAGGCCATGTGGTGAGATTTGTTCATAACGGTACATGTCGGCAGAAGGTGCTGATGTCGAGCAAAATTCCCAAAAAGAACGTAAGGGAAGTTCCAATAAAAATAAAAATCTTTAGGTTTTGCTTTCTGGTGAAGCAGGATAATCTCTACTATATAAGACGGCCTAGCGACCGGTATGTCGTGCGTCGTACGTCCTTAGCTATTTGGTCCTAACGACCGTACGTGCGTATGTAGCTAGCATGATTCGTTTCCTGATCCATCCCTGGGTGCGGGCCTTCCTACGTCGCCCCTGACTAATCGCTGGGTGTGGGCCGGCCCAGTCAAAATCCATCGTTGTGTATGCGACGTCTCCTACTCAAATCAGTCGCCCAATAGACCTTGCACGCAATAAAAAAAACAGAAGCCGCAGGCTTGCACGCCCATTCGATCAATGGACCTTCCAGCGCCGCTGCGGCCTGGAGTACACCGACGAGAGTACACTTGCACAATGCCGGGGACGACGGTCTGAACACTAGTAGAAACAAGAGCTCTAGTCCCGGGTCGTAAGGACCTCTAGTCCTGGCTTGGCACCCGGGACAACAGAATCGGGACTAGAGGCCCCTCCTCTAGTTCCGGTTCAGTTACGAACCGGGACAAAAGAGCTCCTCCCGTGGCCGCTGCCTGAGCGCGTAGTCGAGCACCTTTTGTCCCGGTTCGTAATACGACCCGGGATAAAAGAGCTCCCCATGTGGCAGTCTCTGACTTTTTTGTATTCCCGCCTAATTGAATATTCAAAACTATGATCAATCTTGCAAAATATATGGTTAATTAATTACAAATCAGAAAAATACATATAGCATATCAAAATGTTCATAAAAAAATATCTATCAAATAAAAATATACTTTATTCTTTATGAGAATTTGATCATTTAATTAATTACATGGAGATCACAACCGAGACTAGAGTCCGTCTATTCGATTACATGGAGATCATAACCGGGACTAGAGCCCATCTATTCGATTACATGCAGACCTTAACCGGGACTAGAGCCTGTCTATTCGGTGCCATTGTATTTTCACTTTGGGTTTATGACATGGTCCAACAAAAATCCCGCAATTTCCTTTTGAATTCCTAGAAAGCGCTCCTTTAGTTGCAGCTTCCTCCGCATTCTATCCAACTATAAAAGAAGAAGACCAATATGAATATCAATCATCATAACAAAAATTATGAATGACACTCAACACAATTGATGGTAATAAAATAGAATTGTGAATATATTTGTTCACGTACTTGTATCCATGTCGATGTGTTCCGCTCACTGACCTCCCGGCGATCCACTCGCAAACGAAGTATCCACACAAATTGGTCCCCGGTGGCTGCCTCTCGCAGTACTTTACGAGAATAGAATTGAATCAAATAGTAATCAAGCATGGTATAATGGTATTGAAATTAGAATTAAAGAGATGCGTGAACCTAGCTAACTCGTACAACTTAGTTTGTCATGATGAAAACTAAGCTCCTCTTTAAAATCACCATGTGTCCTCTTTTTGAAAAATTTCCAAATCCTGTCCGGCAAAAAAATGAATAAATGAGTTATTAGTTACTTGATATCTCAGGAAATGAACAAAAGAGACCGATATAGTGCGATAATGATTGAAATTACCTTTGGAGCACATCTAAAATGCTTTTGTACTTCTCTTCGGGATACGCCAATGAATCGCAGATTTCAACTCTTGCAGAGTCAACTTCAATGATTAGCAGAATGTAAAGGAGCTACGCACATTTATATACGTCAGTAAATCATCAGTTACACTTAACATCGAGTAAGCAAAAATTAATGTGTACAAGACAGTAACACTCTTACTTGAAGTTGTAAGGAAACAATATCTTCTTTTTGTAATGTTGCCTCTCTATGAACCTTAGCAAATTACCCTCCGTTTCCTTGGCGTAGTCCCGTAGCAAGAATTCATTAACTCGTTTTGGGTCAACGAACAAAATGTCGAAAATTCTTTTTCTGTCACATTCATCACTCTTCATTCTGTATAATAGCGTAGTGAGCATACTTACTACAGACAATGACCGAGCTGAGCTAGAGACTTTATTTTAGAAACAAATGAATTGAATCACTTACAGACAATATTTACTGAAAAAACTCAAGTCGAGGGCGTCAAGCTTGTATAAAAAAGAGAGTTCTTCAAGATAAATTTGTACCTCATCTTGACCTATGTAATGTTCTTCTGTAACTTTCACAACGATCATTTTTTTATCTACCTTTGTGACTTGCAAGTACCAGTCATGCAGTTTTCGCATTTGTGTTGGTAGAAGCTCGATCTGATCAGGTGGCAGCAGAGGCTTCCCGTATTCCCATTTCCATAATTCTACATTCAAAATGGGGATATTTTCGCTTTCCAGTTGAGAAAGTGTAATACCAGCTTCTGCAGCAAATTCCGCCGCGGAGGATAAAGCAATGTCCGCCGCGGAGCCTTGATCAGTGGGTAACACCTTGAGCGGGGAGATCGATTGTTTTGCATGTTTTCCGAGCTGGACAACGTCTCTTTTCCCGCTAGCACTACTATTTGTCGTCGTGTGGGAGCTAGCTCTCCACATACATCGTAAATAGTCATCTAGCCTATTTATCTCAATTTGCGATGGATGCTCAAGAAAGTCCTTAGCCCAATTTTTTTACTTTGGCGTAAATATTTTCTTTGGCTCGGACTTTCTCGGTGCAAGCTGTCTTCTCACCTCGGCTTCCACGATCGCGGCGTTTTCCTCTACAGTCCTGTCGTAAGCTCTCGGGGGAGGAACCTTTGGTACTTTTGGGAGGGGCTCCTGTCGGGGTCCGCGTCGGAAACCCATCGACGAAACGGTGTGCTTTCCCTTTTGGCCCTGAGCCTTAGTGGGCGGAGGCGGCAGAGTCGGCTGAGGAGTCGGCTGATGCGGCGGCGGAGATCGAGATGGACTCGTGCTGTGGTGATCGTCCCTCTCGTCATCATGTGGACTTGGAGGTGGTGAATCGCGACTCGGAGGAGACGATGGTGGCCTTGGCACCCAGCCTGGAAACACGATGTATTTCTTGCGCCATAGAATGATACCACCCTCGACGTCTCCCAGTGTCCTCTCATCATCAGCTCCAGGGATGTCAAGCTCCAGTGATTCATATCCTGGTAAAATTTGATCCACGCCGACATGAGCATAGCCATCTGAAATATCATTGCAATACCACAGTGTTGTAGATTTACAAGTTAAAGCATAGTCGTCCGCCGCCTTCAAGGATAAGTTCCTCACTCCCACATGTAGCTCACAACTTGTGTTCTCACTGATATAATCCACGGGTAGCGATCCGTCGGTGCCTCATCAACACCGACCCCCGTGGAAGCCACACAGCTTTTCCGCTGAGATTGGCCGCCTTGTCTATGTTGCTGCAGCTGATGAGTTGCCCCTTGCTCACGCATTTCATCTATTTGCCTCTCTTGGTGCCTTACGATAGCAAGTATCTCGTCGTTCTTTCTTTCTAGGTTGTCGTTCTTTCTTTCTAGGTTGCTCAACCGGTCTGATTCCTCCTGCTTCTTCCTCTTCTTTGCTCTCACTCGGCTTCTTTAAGATTCACGGTCCTCGGGAAATCCAATATGCCACGGCACATGACGAGGTTATACTCTGCGGGTACCCCAACATAAGGGTACCTGGTGCACGTGATGATCAAAGAAGCCCAAGGATTAATCGAAGCCCACGAAGGAAGGCCTAAGATGAAGAGTGTTTTCCAAGTTAGGTCAAGTTATAGTCGGTTAAGACTTTCCATACATGTAATCTTGGTCGGTTATGTTTCCCGAGACCCAGCCTCCTATATAAAGGCTGGGAGGGTGATCGATCGGGGGGAGAAGCAAACCATAGCCATCAGAACCCCGGCGAGATCAGCAACTCGCCGGACCTTTGTAACCTTCATATCCACACAATCAATACAGACAAGCAGGACGTAGGGGTTTTACCTCACTCGAGGTCCCTGAACCTGGGTAAATCCCGCTTGTCAGCCGTCGATTCCACCAATACTATGCGTTCTCTACCACATAATCAACCCTAGGTATAGCAACCATGGGGATTGCCGAGGGCACGCCTCGACAATTGGCGCCGTCTGTGGGAACAGGTAGTATTGGGCTCACGGTTTCGCCGGTTTCATCATCAAGCGGCCACCCGCCGATCGCATCTGCACAAGGTAACTCACCTACTATATCATCAAAAAGCAAATCACCGACCATCGCCGCAAACGGCAACTCGCCGACAAGATCGACCAGCATCAATTCAAAAAGCGATCACTCGCCAAAATCTCCAAGGAGGCTCATGCTGCACTCGATGGAAGCTCAACAAGCCTTTGCCGGACTCGAATCAGGTTTGGATATTACAGTTGGAGAATTTAACTTCTTTGTCGATAAAGATGGTGTGCAGGACCTGTTAGATCCACTCGACAAGGAGACGCTCGACACGGAGACACTCGACAACGCTTCGACTGCAACACCATCCATCTTGGCCGCGACGTCATCACAGATCGTCCCGATCCAATCGCCAAGCGACTCTGCAACATCCATGAACTCGCAAGAGTTCCGTGACGAGGTGGCAAAAAGATTTGGAAGAAGCGAGATCGAATCTGCGTACCGCCCAAACAACTCAATCGAGTCACTCGACAATCGTCGACTGCAACAACGTCGCGGGGAACGAGGGAACATAGATGACAACATATACCTCGCCGATCTCAACGGCCCAGAAATCCGTGCCAGCCACGAGATATTCACCTGCGACGCAGACAGCCTGGACAAAGCACTCGAAGATCTACTCGATTGCGACAGAAACCCCAGCAAGCAAAGCAACTCCAACATGAGCCTGGATGACGACGCCGAATCCATAATGCGCATTAGCAACACATGGGTAGAAGATCGGGTGGTACCGTATCAGGTATACACCGCGAGTACAGCAGAAACATCAGCAGCTGCAACATGCCGTCGACCTACAGAATACCCTTGCACAGTCACCATGCCTGACGGAACAACCACGCTGACCATCACCGCAGAGATGGCGGAAAAAGTGAGCAAAGTAATCGAAAGCTGCACAATGCTACCAGCAAACGCAACTCCGGAAGAGGTATTGACCTTACAATACTTCCAGTGGCAAGAATCGATACGGTTGAAGAACTACCGAGCAGTACTCGAAGAACGCAAAAAGCAAGCCAGCATATCGAGTGCTCGGCGAAGAGCATTGTCTATGAGTTCAACAGGCAGAAACGACCCCGCGAATAGGTCACGATTCATAAACCTCGGAGACGCAGATCGTGCAGCGGTCACTCGAAACCTAAACCCAGCCTTTATGGCAGTCGACGCGGAAGGAGTCCCCATACCTACTGAGCCAGCCGGGGCGCTGATGACGCTAGGCACCTATCTCAGAACAATCGAACCTCCTGCAGGAGACCCAAAGAGGGATCAGCACCTCCAACTGTACAAACAACTGGCAATAGCAGCAAAAGCCATACAGCATCCACAAGCAACTCCAAGGAGAGATACAGATCGGGACCGTCGCAGTCGAAGTCCTCGGGAAGGAGCAGTCGAAAAAGCTCACGTCGTCATCGATCCAGCAGGAGCCACTCGAGGAGGTCATACAGCAGCAGCTCAGACTCGGAAGCAGAAATCGGGCCATGTGGAGCGCTATGCTTCACTCGACGGATCCGGGAGGCTCGTATGCCCAAGAAGTTTTCGCTAGCTACCACGCCAAAGTTCAACTGCAAACAGAGCCATCAGGCTGGTTAGAAGATTACAGGCTGGCTGTCGGATGTCAGCGCGGTACCACAACCACAGCTATGCAATACATACAACTCATGATGGAAGGAACAGCTCGCGATTGGCTCAAATCGCTACCCGAATCATACTACGATTCGTGGGAACACTTCAAAGGTGATTTCATCAAATACTTCGAGCCTCTATGTGAGCGCCCCAAAACTTTCGAGGAGCTCCGGACCTGCAAGCAAAAGTCAGATGAATCTCTGAGATCGTACATACGGCGGTGGACCACCATCCGTAACTCAGTAGGCAACGTATCAGAAGATAGGGCAATCGACGCCTTCAAAAACGGACTCTGGAGAGAAGACTTCAAAGAAACACTTGGTCGAGAAGATCCAAAGACAATGGCGGCACTCATGGTACTCGCAACAAAGTGGGCAGATGGAGAAGACTCCGTACGAGGCACTCGACCCGTACCCTCACATGAAAATCACGAGGGTGGCAGTCGAGACCGCAGAGATAGCTACAGAGATGATCGAAGGCGCAAACGCAAGCATCGTTATCACGACGATGACCATCCAAACTTCATCGCAGCAGGCTTTGTCCAGTCAAGGGACAGCCGCGACCAAACTGACAGACGACCCGACGATCATCGTGATAATCGAGATCATCGTACGGACGACCGCCGAGGTAATCGAGACCATCGCACAGACGATCGACGTGACAGTCGAGACCACAGACGCGACGACCGCGATAGCTACAGAAGGCCAGAGTGGCGCAGGCGAGCAGACAAAGATCCTGAGCGCTCAATCGAAGAAAGGATGGATGATTATTGCAGATTCCATCTTTATAAAGGGGACGATGGTAAGCTTCGCTCTAACCACTCGCTGAGAAATTGCAGGGAATTCGATCAACTTGCGATTGAACATATACTGCGACTGCAAAAAGATGGACGTGCACCTCCTCAACTAGTGCAGACTCCATCGACTGCATCACAAGCACAGCCTGTTCAGGCATATCCAGCACCGCAACAAGTACAACAAGCACAGGTATATTCCATACCACCGCAAACACAGCCTACTCAGGTGTATCCTGCACCAACACCAGCGCAACCGACGCCAGTGTACATGGTGCCAGCACAACCCGTTACGGGAACACAAATGGCAGCAGCCGTGCACCAGATGCAGCAAGGAGATGAACAAAAATATCCCGTAACTCGCGGGCAGATGAACATGATCCAGCGAGGACGTCCCTCCAATAGAGAGCAAAAGTTACACACTCGACACGTCAATATGGCGGTCATGGCACCCCCAGCTATCACAGATTTTTTGAAAGGATCAGAAACTCCGATTGTCTTCAATCGAGAGGACCATCCACCCGCAGTATATCGACCAGGGCATGCAGCCTTGGTACTCGACGCCCAAATCGGAGGCTACGCCATGACCAAGGTCTTCATGGACGGAGGTAGCGGCCTCAACATAATCTTTGCAGATACGCTACGCAGAATGAACAAATCAGTCGAAAATCTGCCAAAGTCCACAAGTACCTTCCACGGCATCGTCCCAGGCAAAGCAGTGCTCCCAGAAGGCACCATACAACTCGATGTTACGTTTGGAGATCCTACTCACTTCAGAACCGAGTCGATTGAGTTCGAAGTGGTCGATTGGAAGTCACAATACCATGCAATACTTGGGCGCCCCACTTTCGCTCGATTCATGGCCGTCCCACACTACGCCTACCTCAAGCTCAAAATGCCAGGACCAAAAGGAGTCATCACGATCAACGGGAACTTTCAAAGGTCAGATTCATGTGACCGTGACTTCAGCAAAATCTCAGAGATGTACGGGATGGAGCAATCACTCGCCAAGCTTGCAGGACATTCAATGTGGTGGCCTCAACAAAGAAACGCTTACCTTCAGGCGTCCTTGGCCGTCTTATCAAGCAGCTTTACCCTGGCTTGATCGACCTCAAGAAGGATGAAATATTTGCATGGTGCCCAGCTGATATGCCAGGTGTCCCCAGAGAGTTCGCTGAGCATTCTCTACAACTCAAGCCAGGATCTAGACCAGTCAAGCAAACTATGCGCCATGTCTCCGATCCCAAAAGAGATGCAATCGAGGCAGAAGTTGACAGGTTACTTGCTGCAAAATTCATTCGAGAAATCAAAAAGGCAGACTGGGTTGCTAACCCTGTACTGGTCGAAAAGAAGCACTCGGACACCCTGCGGATGTGTGTAGATTTTACTGCCCTAAACAAATGCTGCCCAAAAGATCACTTTCCGCTACCACGAATCGATCAGATCACCGACTCAACAGCAGGATGCGCTCGGTTATCATTTTTGGATTCATATTCAGGATACCATCAAATTCGGATGAAGGAAGAAGACGAGGACAAAACGGCATTCATAACCCCACTCGGGGTCTACTGCTACACAACCATGCCTTTCGGGCTCAAAAACGCAGGTGCAACCTACCAGCGCAAGATGCAAAACTGTCTACAAGAACAGATAGGACGCAATGTTCAGGTTTACGTTGACGACATCGTCATCAAGACTGAAAAGGAGGACACAAATCAGTGATCTACGGGAGACATTCAAGAATCTCAATAGATATAACATCAAGCTTAACCCAAAGAAATGCACCTTCGGTGTCCCAGCTGGCCAACTTTTGGGTTATTTGATATCTGCACGCGGAATCGAAGCAGACCCAGAAAAGATACAAGCTATACTCACAATGAAGATACCTACCAAACTCCATGAGGTACAGCAGCTAGCTGGTCGAGTAGCAGCAGTCAGTCGATTCATCAGCAAACTGGGCGAAAAAGCACTTCCATTTTACAAATTGATGAAGAAAGCAGACAAGTTCGAGTGGACGGATGAAGCCGAAGCAGCTCTCCTCGAACTCAAAAAGATGCTCACAAGTCCGCCAATCCTTGTAGCACCTAGGGAAAATGAGCCACTCTACCTATACATCTCGGCCACCAATCGAGTGGTCAGCACCGTTTTGGTGGTTGACCGCATGAAAGAAGGACACAGTCAAAGCATACAGAGGCCAGTATATTACGTAAGTGAAGTTCTTTCCCCATCCAAACAGCGGTACCCGCAATATCAGAAATTGGCGTACGCCGTATTTATGACATCCAGAAAGCTGGCGCACTACTTCACAGAACACCCGATAACGGTGGTCAATAAATCAGCGATTGGAGACGTCCTCACAAACCCCAACGCAACGGGGCGAGTAGCAAAATGGCTCATCGAGCTGGGACCTCTAGGAATCAAATACGAACACCCGAAAGCTATCAAATCACAAGTCCTACCCGATTTTCACACCGAGTGGATAGAAGCTCAATTGCCAGGAGTACCTGACGTATCAAATTCCTGGACCATGTATTTCGATGGATCCAAAAAGAATGAAGGAGCAGGAGCGGGCATCATACTCATATCACCAAAAGGCGACAAGCTGCGCTATATCTTGCAAATGGGTTTCGAGTTCCCATCAAATAACGAGGCCGAATACGAAGGTCTAATCCATGGCATGCGCATGGCAAAAGCCATGGGATGCACTCGACTAATGATTTACGGCGACTCTAACTTAGTTGTGCAGCAAACAATGAAGGCTTGTGATGCAATCGCAGACAACATGATCGCTTATCGGGATTTGTACAACATAATGGAGGGCAGCTTCGATGGCTGCGAACTACGACACGTAGGGAGAGAAAGCAACGAAGAGGCTGACAAATTAGCCAACATAGCTTCCACAAAAGCACCAGTACCGCCGGGTGTTTTCTTTGAACGAATAAAGCGTAGGTCAATCGACAAACGGCCATCGGCCACGACAGCAGCTACAGACAAGAGCAAAGCGCCAAGCACAGAGGATCCTCCGATTGAGGTACTTCTCATTGAGCCAATATGGACTCAACCTTTTCTCGCATACATACTTCGCAATGAATTACCAGAAGATACAAACGAGGCCAGACGCGTCACTCGACGAGCAAAAGCATACACCATCATAAACGGTGAGTTGTACAAACGCAGCACCTCAGGTATGTTCCAAAGATGCATTGCACTTGAAGATGGCAAGGATCTTCTTCGGGACATTCATGCCGGTACCTGCGGGCACCACGCGGGCAGTCGATCACTCGTAGCCAAAGCCTTCCGAGAAGGGTTTTACTGGCCCACAGCGCTAAGGGACGCAGAGGACATAGTCAAAAGATGTATTGGTTGTCAGAAGTTCGCTTCCAAGCCACATGCACCCGCATCGGCGCTAAAAACCATACCATTAGCATGGCCTTTCGCCCAATGGGGACTTGACATGGTGGGACCACTGAAAAAATCATCAAAAGGGGTCATACTCACTTACTAGTGGCAGTCGACAAGTTCACCAAATGGATCGAAGCTATCCCCATCACAAGCTCAACAGCTTCTACGGCAGTTCGTTTCATACAATCAATCACGTATCGATTTGGGGTAATGGATAGCATCATAACTGATAACGGTACAAACTTCACGGCGGAATAGTTCAAATCCTTTTGCAAGGAACAAAACATCAAACTAAACTACGCCTCTATGGCACATCCACAATCCAATGGACAGGTCGAAAAGGCCAATGGACTCGTATGCAGTGGCATCAAAAAGAGACTCTTAGTACCACTCAAAAGGGCCGCGGGTGCATGGGTAGATGAACTCCCATCGGTACTATGGAGCTTAAGGACCACCCCAAACGCCTCCACACAGTATACACCGTTCTTCATGGTCTATGGTGCGGAAGCAGTGTTACCATCCGACGTCAAGTTTAATGCACCACGGGTGGAAGCATATGAAGAAAATGACGCGAACAAGGCACTCGAAGACGCAGCCGATTTGCTGGAAGAAGCACGCAATACAGCTTTGGGACGAACAGCCGTTTATCAACAAGACCTCCGCAACTACCATAGTCGTCGATTACGCACACGGTCCTTCATGGTGGGAGACTTGGTGCTGCAGGAGAAACAGAAGAAAGTCCATAAACTTGCATCACCATGGGAAGGACCTTACATCGTCACAGAAGTCATCGAGGGAGGAGCTTATCGATTGAAGAACGCAAAGACGGGCGAAGTAGCATCAAACCCATGGAACGTGGCGCACCTGCGTCGGTTCTATGCATAGATCTCTTAACCTCATATGTAATAGCGCATAATGTCAGAAGAACCAGCAGGTTTCAGACGCACTCTTTTCCCTTACCAGGGTACCTAAGGGGACTGGAAGGTTTTTAATGAGTCGGCCTACTGGTCGAACACATATTTCGAATAAAGATGCATGTTTCTCCATATTTCTCATATATGTCTTTTATTGTTTACCCCACTCAAACACTCGGGGGCTCGAGCATAAAACCCAAACCCCACTCGATATACTCGGGGGCTGGGTCAAGCAGAAAAACTAAAAAGCCCCACTCGACATACTCGGGGGCTGGGTCAACCAGAAAACCCAAACCCCACTCGACATACTCGGGGGCTGGGTCAAACAGAAAACACAAACTCACTCGGCTTGTCAAAACAGCAAACGCACTCCTACGACGTCAATAGTGACGTCAGATGAGAAGACAGCACCCACGTTCGAGTAATGATTCAAGACTACAGTCGGCACATGATTCAAGATTACAGTCAATAAAAATGATTCGACTGGCAAAAGTACTCCCGTGGGAGCACATCAAAAAAAAATTCTCATGATTGGTCAGGAAGGAGCAAAGTTATTGAGATTATCCTCTACTTCAAACGAAATAAAGCATAATCTCGGGGGCTACTCCCATGGGAGCGCTGTCGCGCTCCCATAGATTTCAAAGACAAAATATTTCGATTGACAAAAAGCAGTATAGAAGGATGATTTGAGATTGTCCTCTATTGCAAGACAATAAACCACAATCTCGGGGGCTACTCCCGTGGGAGCGCTGTCGCGCTCCTATAGATTCTCAAAAGAAGATAAGAAATTCACTCGAATACAGACTCGATTAAATGTATTAAAGTACTTCGAAATCTTAGAATCATACTTCATAAATTCCCAGACTACGCCAATCGCGGATGTTTCGGATGCTGCATACGCAAATGCAAAGGTAAGACCCGCTGAGCAATCGAGCTGGGCCGAGGGACGCTCCAACAGTGTTTTCCCTTGAATTTTTCCGTGTCAACAGGCATGATGAAAATCCTGACGGACGCGTTAGGTATCAAAAGTTAAACTGCAGAACAAATCAGTAAGACCTACAACAGCCTGAATCGAGTCTGTCCAGTATGTTCCAGCTTCGAGTCCGGGGACTCGAACCTGATTGAAGGCTAGTATGGTTTCGCCCAAATGTGCAGTTAACTGAGCTCGATTCTCGAGTGGATCAGGCCTGCTATGTCAATATCCCTAGGCAAAAGTTTCAAAAGTGTTCCAGCTTCGAGTCCGGGGAGTTGAACCTGATTGAAGGCTAGTATGGTTACGCCCGAATGTGCGGTTAACTGAGCTCGATCTTCGAGTGAATCAGGCCTACTATGTCAATATCCCTAGGCAAAATCTTTCAACTGCGTTCCAGGCTCGAGTCCGGGGACTCGAGTCTGACTGAAGACTAGTATGGTTTCGCCCGAATGTGCGGTTAACTGAGCTCGATACTCGAGTGAATCAGGCCTATTATGTCAATATCCCTAGACAAAATCTTTCGACTGCGTTCCAGGCTCGAGTCCGGGGACTCGAGTCTGACTGAAGACTAGTAAGGTTTTTGCTCAAGTAAGCAGTTAACTGAGCTCGATATTCGAGTGAAATCAGACCTACCATGTCAAATATCCCTCGGTTAGCATATGCATACCATCGAAACAAATTAGAGCTTGAAGAACTACATCGGGTCAGAAGAACAAGTTCAGAAGATTATGACGTGCACGATGAAGGGAGCACATGCTCGATTCTTCGAGTCAAGCAAGTACTCGGGGGCTAATGACGAGGTTATACTCTGCGGGTACCCCAACATAAAGGTACCTGGTGCACGTGATGATCAAAGAAGCCCAAGGATTAATCGAAGCCCACGAAGGAAGGCCTAAGACGAAGAGTGTTTTCCAAGTTAGGTCAAGTTATAGTCGGTTAAGACTTTCCATACATGTAATCTTGGTCGGTTATGTTTCCCGAGACCCAGCCTCCTATATAAAGGCTGGGAGGGTGATCGATCGGGGGAGAAGCAAACCATAGCCATCAGAACCCCGGTGAGATCAGCAACTCGCCGGACCTTTGTAACCTTCATATCCACACAATCAATACAGACAAGCAGGACGTAGGGGTTTTACCTCACTCGAGGGCCCTGAACCTGGGTAAATCCCGCTTGTCAGCCGTCGATTCCACCAATACTACGCGTTCTCTACCACATAATCAACCCTAGGTATAGCAACCATGGGGATTGCCGAGGGCACGGCTCGACAGCACACTAGGTCCATAGCCTCGTGTTCGTCCTCCTTTTTCAAGATTCCCGAGGGCCTTTGTCAGCTCATCGTTCTCTCTGTCGGGAATAAACTTTCCCTCTCGAACCTCGGTGATTGTTTCAACAATTGCTTTCTGGGGTTTATGAATTTATTTCTTTTCATGAGTTATTAACTCCCCTGTTTCCATGTCATACTCCGCCCCATGCCCAAGTACCCAATTTCTTACCCTATGGGGCCAGTCCTCTGTAGCTGGAGTAATCCCTTTTTCGCGCATGGCGGCCTCAACTTGATCCCACTTAGGCTCGGCACTTCTGTAGCCAGCTGCCCCCATCTTATGGTGATATTTCTTTTTCGCTGCATTATCCTTATTCTTTTTCGACCTTTGCTTAACTAGTTCCGAATCCTTGTACTCCAGAAATGAGTTCCAGTGAGCCCGCTGCCTCTCTAGTGTAACAGTGAAATCTAGAGCTTTCTTATCTGAGACGTACACATGGTATAATCTGTTCTTGTAATTATTGAATTGTTCAGCCATCTTCTTAAGAGCGAAATGCTTGACTTTGTCCGTCATGGCTTTTGTCTTTGCGATAGAATCCAAGACTGGTAGGGTGAAATGTGCAATGAGTTTGTCCCAAGTCACCTCTTTCAATCTGTCATCGACATAACTAACTCTCTCTACCTTTGTTGGCTTATTCCATTCCCAAACGCTGATCGGGCAGTTGTCCCTAACAATAACTCCGCATTGATCCACAAACTTATTTGCGTTCGCCTTGGGAAGCAATGGTTTGCCCTCTGGAGAGACGAGCTCAATTCGGAGATGCGCATCTTCGGCCATCTCTTTGGCATGGCCTCGTTTACTTCCTCCAGATTGGGTCGATGCGGAGGTCTAAAAATAAGAAACATTTGTTAATACATACATATACAAATCAATTATTGCATCTGATCAACAGAGTCTTAATATACCTCGCCAGACTGCGGATGTCCACCAATTTGTGAGTCGTCATCGCACACGATGCTCTTTTGCGCTTCATCTCTTTGTTCTAGCTCCATTCCCGGACCGGTCTCGTTCAAAAACTGTGAGCCATCTTCTGCTCCACTGTCTTCTGCTCCACCGACTTCTGCTCCACCCTCGGGTTGCCGTATAATGGCGTAAATGTCATCTTCATGGTCTCTGCTGTTGAAGTTATCTATTGCTTAACTAATACAAAAGAAAGATAAAACAATGTTAGCATTAACAGAATAATTCAAAGGTAGGGAACATTATTTTCCTCATTTTATAAAAGCAACATTGATCAAATATGCAAAAGTATCACTAATACATCTAGAGTAATCCAGTTATATAGCTCGGGTCCATTTTTATTTAACCCGAATACATCATGAATAATATCACTAATACATCTCCTATCCCATGCATGAAACTCTCAAACTAATTTCGACCGGGTCCTGAGCCGCGGGGTGCTGAGTCGCAGGCGCTGCGCATCCAAAGATAAGGAACCCTCACTGGGTCATAGCTCACATGAGGAGGAACCCTCTGAAGAAACGACCAGCTATTGTTATACTGCATATCCAACAAATACATGTAGCAACGGACGTGCTTGTCCTCCTCCCTTATACGGCGACGTACCACCTCCTCGGGGCCGGCTCCCTCTGCACCGAGCGTGACCCACACGACTGCCACCAAAGAAGATCTGGATCGACGACGTCTCCCGGATTCCTCACCATGCTACGTGTCCCGGAAGGTAGCACCTCCCAGTGCCAGCCCAGCGGAGCCCAGTCCCGGACATCGCCCCTCTGGTCCCACAGGGACATCGTCGCCGAGAACAATAAACTAAAAACACAATTTTTATAAGACCTAAGCAAAATGTTTACACTAACATCTAAGCAAAATGTTTACACTTAGCAAAATTAAATCTACCTAACAAATATTTATATTAACAACTAATCCTAGCTCACCTAAGCAAAATATTTACACTAACAAATATTTACACTAACATCTAAGCAAAATATTTACACTTAGCAAAATATTTACACTTAGCAATATTTACACAAGTAATAAGAAAACACAAGTAAAAAATCACATCTTCATTTCTGTTAAAAAGTATCAACTTTGGAGCATTTCTAAAGTATCAAATCTTGATCCTATTTCAAATTTATCCTCATGGATCTCTTGTACTAAGATAGTACTTCATGAAACATCACAGAAATAATTTTTGGAATGACCCTAAGCACCTTAATTCAAGGCATTTTGTAGGCATGTTTAAAGAGTGACCAATTTAACTTGGCAAAATTTCTGAAATTTTTTTGTCTCCAATTTTTTTCTAGCAGCACTATGATGGTTGATCAGCACTAATTTAACTTACCAACTAGGTGCAACTAGCAGCAGTAGCAAAAGAAAGCAAAAACAAAATAGTGGGCATTTTATCAAACACCTTAGGTGCAGCCTAGGCAGGGGAGGTAGGGGAGGGAGAGGAGGGCAGCACCTCGGGGAGGGGAGGTTCATGGCGGTGTGGAGGTGCACCGGCGTCGAGTTGGGGCGGCGGGCGTCAGCGAGTTGGGCTGCAGCGGCGATTCGTCGTCGTGGCGGCCTCCTCCTCCTCTGTTTCCGGTTCGTGGCTCGAACCGGGGATAAGGTCCTGGGTATTTATACCCAGAGACCTCTAGTCCCGGTTCGTACCACGAACCGCGACTAGAGGGTACCCTCTAGTCCCGGTTCGTGGCACGAACCGCGACTAGAGGTGTTTTTGCAGCGACGCGCGCAAATGAACCTTTAGACCCGGTTGGAGCCACCAACCACGACTAGAGGTGTTTTTTTAGCGCGCAAACACGCAAATTTCCCGTGACAAGTGTTTGAAACTGAATTTGAAAAGTGTTTGAATATGAATTTGAATAACTTCTGCATATTTTTGAATCTGACAAAAATTTCAACATGAAGAGTGTTTGAATTTGAATAACTAATCCAAAACCATTTTCTATTTTCTAATATAATTATTCTAACTATTCAAACTATTAACCTAGTTCTCGCGCGCACGTTTGCGGCGGAGGGCACGAGCCACCAACCAGCGCGCGGAAATGCACCTCTAATCCCGGTTCGTGGCTCCAACCGGATAGAATGGTCTACTTATATTGTGGAACGGAGGGAATACTACTGAGGGGATAGAATGGTCTAGTATTGTAAGTTTTAACTCTGTTTTTCCTCGCAAGAGAAAACAGAGATTTAGCCTGTAGCTGAAATGTTGAATTCAGTGCAGGAATAGTGGTGCCACTGATGAACTGGGATATAGTTAGTAGTGCACCTGCGCTAGTTTGCCAGATTATGAACATGATGTCATGTGATGCTGTATAAAATCACGAGTAATCTGATCTATCGCTACTAGTCTCTGTCTCTATCTCTACTCGTTTCTTGGCGCATTGATGACCGACAGTATAGAAAATTTGGAAGTACACAAAAGTCGAGGGAAGAAAGCCACCCTGCTCAAATACAAATAATTCTGTCAAGCAATATGCTAACAAAGCGGTGCCAGACAATTAGTTCGAAGCATCCAAGTGCCAGACAAAGGGACAGTGTAAGCATGCCAGATAACATCCAAGTGAAAAATAGATACAAAAACTAAACAGCGCAGTAGCACACCATCGTTCATCAGTACCATACCATACCATGTTTTGACGCACACGACAACACACGCCTTGATTTTTGGGTTTCTAATCTGCGGTACATGAAGAACACAAAACACACAAAAAAAGAACACAACACATAACTAGCTCTGCAAGGAGAGCACACCACACCACATAATTATATTGTAGCAACTACGGAGGACGAGGTAGCAGCTAGATTTATTCTCCTCCAATCCTCCAACCGGTGGAAGGCTGAGGTCTGGGGAGGCCAACTACGGCGATCATCCTGCTTCTCACAGTGTGCTTGTTTGAGGTCAAAGTAACCGTTCCTTGGTACACACCTCCATCCACAGGGCTATCGTGGCTGCTGACGAACAGGAAATAGGAGGCCTTTCTGCCCTGGGAAAGTGAAGTTGAGGGTGCTCGGCTCCACTGTAACCATCACCTCCCTAGGCATCTCCACCTTCAGTATATAAGACTCGTGCTGACCTAGAGGGGCAACATTCGTTACCGTCCGGGACAAGATGAACGGTGAAGGCTGCAAAGGGACAATTATTGTTGGATAATTGAGATTGGACTGATGCATGGTTGAACCCAAATCCGAGCACCTCGAACTGTTGTCGCGGGAGACTCGGTGAAGTGCGGCCTCGCCAAGGATGGAGCACATGTATGTAGCGTCTTTTTCCGTCAGATCATACACCAGGCCAGGGTCAAGCGCTCTGCCCAAATTCACCTGACCAGCTCCCGTGGCGTAGAAGTTGGCTGTCGCCCGGTGTTGGTCGAGTATAGGCTTGCCGGTGTTGTCGAGGATGTCGGCAGTTGTCAATAGCGCCGACTTCAGTGCGGCAGGAGACCAGCTCGGGTGGAATTTTTTGAGCAGACCGACGAGTCCGGCGATGTGGGGTGTCGCCATTGAAGTACCGGACATGAGGCCGTAGCTCAAATCGCCGTCAGATGGCACGCCGGCAAGAATGTTGACGCCCGGGCCAGCATGTCCGGCTTGAGGATTCCGGGGCTGTCGCCCCGAGAAGCCCGCCACCACCGGGGCTGGTGAAAATCCGAGGTATGATGGATCCCGTCGCCATGGGCGACGAAGCGTAGTCCTTGAGCCGGTACTGCTCGTCGTAGGCGATCTGCATAACTCGAGGCCCGTGGTCGACGAGCTTGAATGTATACCCATCATTCTTCGTTCCAATGAGGATGACGCCCGAGGCGTTATTCTGCAGCAGCATGTCGATCTCATCACCCTCAGGGTACACACCTGTCTCATTGGTGTCGCAGATAACGATCTTGTCCCGAACGCGATCTGCCTCGCTGTCCGGGTACACACAGTACCGGCGAGCGCCTTCCTCGGCGTACAGGAGTGAAGACCAAGCCACGCTTGGTGGTGCCCGCCCAAAGCGCCAATCACCGCCGATGGATTCGCCGGGTACAGGATCCGCATCAGAATCCCCCAACAGCAGCTTGGCCTGAATGGAGCGGTCCACCGTCCCGGCTGCCACAGTAAGAAGCCAAGGGACGTCATTCTGGACGGACGACGCCACCGGGCCTTCGTTGCCGCCGCAGGCCACCAACAGAACGCCATTCTTCATGGCGCCGTAGGCGCCAATTGCCACGGCGTCGTGGTCGTAGGTCACCACTGACGGCCCACTGAGTGAGACAGAGATGACGTCCACGCCGTCTTTCACCGCCTCGTCGATGCCTTTCAGTATGGCGTCTTCAGTGCACTTATCCTTGTCGCAGACCTTATAGACCGCGACATGGGCCGACGGAGCCACCCCGGACGCCGTGCCGCTGGCGAGGCCTTGATTGTTTATGGAGATGCCGATGAGTTGATTCCCCGCCGCCGTGGTCGCCGTGTGGGTGCCGTGCCCGTCTTCTTCATCTTCCGGCAGCATTCCAGGGTGAATGATGTTCTTCCCGCCGATGAGCTTCCTGGTACAGTTGAACCCTTCGCAGGAACCCTTCCACCGCGGCGGGGGGACGGGAAGTCATCATCACCCCAATCCATCATCGATAAATGATCGATATCAATCCCGGTGTCCACCACCCCGACTATGACTCCAGCTCCGTAGTTGGAGTCATCCCAGATGGGAGTGGTTCCGAGGCCAAGAAAAGCAGGTGTGCGCGTTGTCTGCTTGTAGCGGAACCTGTTGGGGATGGCCGTGACGACGCCTGGCTTGTCGAGGACGCGCTTCACCTCCTTGTCCGTAAGGAGGGCGGAGAAGCCGTTGACGACGCAGGTGTACGACTGGCGCAGCCGCCGCCGGCCATCTTTGGTCATCTTTGTGCCCACAAAGATGACCAAAGATGGCCGGCGGCGGCTGCGCCAGTCGTACACCAGAAGCACAATGTATGTTCTGTATCCTCTCGATGAAACGGGTTCCAGATGGGGACTTAAGTGGAGGCGGCTGACATCCGTAGACATCTCGACGGGGGAGAACATAGTCATCACAACAATAATGGCTAAGGTTAAGTGGCCACAGACAGCCATGACGGTGGCGGCTGGCTGGCGAGGCTATGGGAAGCGTTCCAACCCCGCGTGAGCGAGGAGAGGAGCTGGGAGCGGGTGGGCGAGGAGAGAAACACTGATCGGGTGCTTCTGGTAGTGTTAGCACCCAGGACCTATCTTTACTAGTATTAAAGCAGACTCCCGTTGTGTTTAGTGTCACACTTCTAACAAGTTACAAAAAGAATGGCACCGCAACCAACAAGCCATCTACTTATAACTCGTCAAAGATCGCACAAAGATTGCATGTCAAAAAATATCTCCACTGGCTTAACCGCACTTATACCAACAAGATTAGTTAGCACATGCTTTTGAAGTGACATAGGAGTACTTTATTTTCCTCATAATCAATATCGTAAACCAACAAGATTAATTAGTACATGCTCTTGAAGTGACATACCTTTTTTTTCTTGATAATCAATTGATGAAGAAGGGATGCCTTGAGCATCCCAAACTTAGACGCTTGGTATTTTTTGGATATATCAGTGGGTGTTCGGGGGCATCCCAAACTTGAGCTTTTATCCCTTCCTAATCTTCTTTCATTGTCCTCTATTTTGATACTTGAAAACTTACTCCACAAACAACTTATCATAATAAATTCATTAGAGGGGTTAGTGCTCATAAATATAATCCACTTTGGTTCAGTATAGACAAGATGTAAGAACTCAATTTTAACAATAGCTACAGGTTAATAAGATTATGTGCTGCTCTTGGATAAAAGAACCACACAAAACAATTGCAAAGAGATAAATGCAAAATAAAGACATAATCTGTCAAAAACGGAACAACCACTAAAGATGAAATTTTTCGAGCCCCTTCCGAAACTCTAATTAGAAAACTCAAAACTAATGAAAGGTAGATAAATAACGAAGGAATGCACTCAAAATTGGCAAATCAAAATTCCATTTTGGGAATTTTAACATTACGAATAGTGAAGCACATAAATCTATTTTCTAGACAGCAAACCAAAAAAAATTATGTTTACTTCCAAAAGAGGCTACTCTTGACACAAAAACAAAAATTGAAAGATACAAAGGTGTTATTATAGATGTAAGCAAGTACCTTGATTCAAAAAGCAAAAAGAAACTGAGGGTAAATATCATGGGTTGACTCCCATAAACGCTTTTTGTTTAACGCCTTTTAGCTAGGCACAATGATTCCAAAAGATGCTCACAGAAGAATAGAAAATGAAGTAAAAGAGAGCATCAAGAAGCAAATATGAAACACACTTAAGTCTAACCCTCTTCCTATGCATAGTAATATTGTAAGAAAACAAATTATTGAAACATAAAGCTTACTAGCATATGAAGGCAAAACAAGTGAAACCTCAAAACTTTCAACATAAAGAGAGGAAGCTTAATATTATTAAAATGTTTAGAGCCATGTATCCCTCTCTCATTATAACCTTCAGTAGCATCATGCATAAACTCAACAATATATCTATCACATAAAGCATTATTATCATGACCCACACGCATAAAAGTATTAATACTCTCCATATAAGCAAAATCTTTCTCATTAGTAATAGTGGGAGTAAAACTATCATAACCATCATTGTAATTATCATATATAGGAGGCATATCAAAATCACAATAAATTTTCTTCTCAATAGTAGGTGGACTGAAAATATCATATTCATCATTGTAATTATCATATATAGGAGGCATAGTATCATCAAAGCAAATTTTCTCCTCCAAAGTTGGGCACCAGCAAGATGACATGGACCTACAGAAAACATAAACTCCCACTTTGCCCAAACTTTTCACGAAGATTGTCAAGCTTCCCGTCTTGCTGAAAACAAAGAGATTAAATGCATGGTGTGGAAAATAGTATGAAAGTTACAAGTGAACAACAGTTTAATAATGATGAAAGCAAGTAACAAAAGATGTAAGCAATGTAAAATAATGGACCGGGCCATAGTTTCACTAGTGGTGTCTCTCTATAAAAAGATAACCATGTTGTGTAAGCAAATTACAGCTAGGCAATTGACAGATTGTGAAAGCATTTTATAGCACGTTGTTATGACATATGTTGTTCATTGTAGTATTCATTTGGGTATTACGTCGAAGTACATATACTGTAATCCAACTGCATCTATGACTAATTGTCCACCATAGAATTGATATACAACATGCCACCCAAAAGTATTTAGTTGCAAGCAACATATAATTGCAATAAGTTCCGTACATAATTTAAGCAATGATTATAATTATATAGACATAAACACTGTTGTTTTACCCTTATTAGCAACAACACATCCTCGTTCTTAGACATTTCTATCACTTCAGCCCAAAATCACAGAAGGCATGGACCTACTATCTAGCATCGATACTCCCTCTTCGAGATAGAAATCATTACTTTGACAGAGTAACATAAGCATTAGAGAGCATGCAAGATCATAAATAAAACATAGCATGATATAAAGATGAACAAACTAATCATAACTTCACAATTCATCGGATTCCGGAAAACACAACATGTAGCCTTACATAATTATGATCTCGATCATGTTAAGCAGTTCACCAGATCTAAACATGTTAGCACAAAGAGAAGAGACAATCATCTAGCTATTGCTATGGACCCGTAGTCCAAGGATGAACTACTCACACATTACTCTGGAGGCAGGCATGGCGACGAAGAAGCCTCCAATGATGATCTTCCCTCCGGCAGGGTGCCGGGAAGAGCTTTGAAACCTCCCGAATTAGGGTTCAAGGTGACGGTGGCCTCGGTTACGTTTCGTGGAATATCTTCGGGTGTTTAGGTTTTTTCGTCGGGAGGATTAAATAGGAAAAAGGGCGACGCGAGGCGGTGCTCCAGGAGGCGGCACGGGTGCCAGGCGTGACCCCACCCTGGCCCACGCCATGAGGCAGTACAAGGCCTGTAGTGGGCCCCTGGCTCTGATCTTCTACGTCCCTTTGAAGAACTCTTCCTCTAATTTTTTGGGATTTTTTAGAGAATATTTCCTGAACAACTTTTCTGAAACAAAAAGATAGCAAAAAACAGGAACTGACATTGGGCATTTTGTTAATAGGTTAGTTCATAAAAATACACTACAATGATATGAAATTAGGGTAAAAGCATGTAGCATTTATATAAAACAAGCATGAAACAATAAAAAAAGATACGTTTGAGACGTATCACAAGTCGACACCAGTGGGCAAGCTAAGATCTTAACTCAAAACTTCTTCGGCTCTGGCGTGAGGCGGTTCCGACGGTCCTCTTTCTTTTACACGTTTCTTCGTTGTCACCGTGCTCGTCCCTCGTTGTCGGCTGGCAGGATCGACGCTCCACTGCCCGGCGCGGGAGGACATGCTGATACATCCCAAATGTAGCTACTTTTCTACAGTACTTTGCTTCGTTGAATTGCTCCAGAATCTCACCAAACTTGAATAAAACCGCTGAATCTAACGCTGTTTTTAGCAAAAGTATTCTTCATGTGTTATTTCGGAGCTACGAAGTACGTAGCGGCGCCGACTTCATAGGAAATTTGGCCGCGCATAGGCGGCGCCGACATCAATGGAGCCTCCTTCTCTGGAGGCGCCCTCTTTGCCTGCTCAAGGAGCCGCGACTATGGCAGATGTTGAATCATTCCGGCCCACGCCGGGCTCGTCACCATCCGGCGCGAGAAGCTACCGCGATAGCGGCCGCGCACGTTCATACGCTCCCGCTAGACCTGGTCGACTAAATGTTGCGGGGGCATGGGCGGCGACGGCTGATCCATGCAGCGGTGGCCTCAATCTACAAGTGGTTATGGTGGCCGCCGTGGCTGGAGACGAAGTGGCGGGGCTAGGTTTTGTGCTCTAGGGTTTGGCCACCAGCGCCCTTTTAAAGAGCTCCAATGCCCACAGTGAATGAGGGTAGGTGACCGCTGGAGCCAATGACATGCGGGCCAGGGGAGGACACGGAGCAGACGCAAAAGAGGTCCGCGCGCGTCTGAGAACGACACAAACTTGGCCCAAATTTGGGTCAAGAATGAGTTTTGAACCACTGTCCGTTTACGTCGCTCCGTTGGGACTTAAATTTAGCTCGCGCGGACAGGAACGGACACAGATGAACTCGATGGGTCGACGTATTGGAGTCATCCTAAGCCCCATATTATACTTGCTCTCACACTCACACGGGGAGTCCCTCTTTTCGGCATGATTAAGACTAAATTTGTGCATGTGCCATGTTCCGTGGTGCCGGGCTGTCTGAATTTGTTTTTGTCCAAACGTTCTACGCTTAGCACTAATTTTAGACTGTTCTAAACATAGCACTGTCCATTTTCTATATCTATTGATCTGCTTTGTACCAAGGTTTTCGCTCGTGTGATTTTATTATAAAGCAGGACCAAAACCAAACCGTTCGCTCGCGTGGCTCTCATCTCTGCGCCGCATCAGACCAACGCCGCCTCAGATCCAAACTTTCTCCTTCACTTTACTCAATCTGTCGCTCGCCCGTTCCGCTCTACGCCGTCCGGCTCCGGCCGACCGCCATGGCTGTCGTCCACTTTGCCTTAGCCCTTCTGCTAGCGATGACCACCTTCTCCACCGTCGAGATGTCCACCGCTGCCACGCGCCTGGGCTTAAGGAAATCCCGTCCCTATCTGCAACCCGTTTCACCGGGAGGGTACAGAACATATATTGTGCTCCTCGAGATTCCGGCTGGCCGCGACGACATGGACGACGCCGCCCACCGGTCGTGGCATGAGTCCTTTCTGCCCACAAAGATGACCGGAGATGGCCAGCCACGGCTGCGCCACTCGTACACCTGCGTCGTCAACGGCTTCTCCGCCCTCCTTACGGATGAGGAGGTGAAGCGCGTCCTCGAAAAGCCGGGTGTCGTCACGGCCATCCCCAACAGGTTCAGATACCCGCAGACCACCGGTCGACATCGCCGGGTCATCCCAACGGCTTTCGCTACCGGCAGATGACCCACACCTACGGTGGATATCGCGAGCCTAGAATATATACAAGTCTAACTTGTTACCTAGAATAATGCATTTTAGTGTGCTGAGTCAATGGTTGGCCAAGAGTAGCTCTGTACAATCAACTATATAAATCAACTGTGGTGTCTGCTCATGGTATCTATCATATAGCTTTACTAGTTGAATTTCAGCGCGTCGTCACGACGCGCCTTTTGTGAATATTTATGTGAATTTAAATTTTGGGAAAATTCAAATTTGTATGGCGCGGTGTCGTGGTAAAATTCATATTTGGAAATGTGCAGATTTTGAAATTGTGCACATTTGGAAATTATTAGAATGCAAAGGAAGCTTAGGGTCAAAAATTGTTCGGATTTTGAAATTCGTCAAATTCGGGGAGTTTTTCAGGAGCTATGTATTTTTATGTTTGTCAAATGATCAGATGTGGTAGACATTTGGAACTGTGGTCATATGCCGTAAATAGTCGGCATTTATTGTTGTGGTCGTTTTGATATTTTCTTTTCATATTTTCCTGGTGGATTTAGTTAAAGTTAATGATTTTGCAGCATTTAGTATTTTGTTTTTTTGGAATTTGTTTAAATACACTAAAAAATATCTATAAAGTGGTTTAAATTAGCTGAAGCATGTTCTATTTTACAATATGTTTTTTGATTCAATTATATCTATTTGAAAATAAGTCTGGAACAGCTTATTTTTTATATTTACATTTGCGGTAGTTGTATTTTGATATTTTTGGAAGCATGGTACAAATGGGTAATTGTATTTAGATAATTTAAGAAACTTTATTTAAGTAAGAAGTTTTGTACCAAATTATTTTATTGGGCTTATCATGTTGAATAATATTGGTGATATTACTTTTTCTAGACTTTAATTGAGTTCAAAAGGTAATTATGAAATCTATATTTTACAAAAAGACGTAAAGGTGTCAAATAAGACTTTATGTATTCTTTGAACTTTTCTAAATTTGAAATAATTTGGGAAAGGTCCCAAAGTATCACAAATGATTACTTTGATTTCTATTATTTTTTTTAGAAACTGATTTGAATTTATGTGGAGCTGCATTTGAAAAGTTTGAAATGGTTTGGAAAATAGGAAAACAGAAAAAAGAAAAAAAGACGGAGCCAGGCGCACGGGAAGCGGCCCAGCCCAACAGCCATCCCGCCTGGCCAGCCCAGGCCCACTGCGACGTTCTGACGACGTCAGCAGTGGCCGGAGCTGCCGCGGCAACGGCGAGCTCGGCGACGCCGCGCCACCGCGAGATGGGGTGCGCGCGTGGACGCGGGATGCCTGGAAGCGGCGGCGCCGCTGCGATTTGGTCGCCGGAGCGACGCCGGCGGCGTCCGAACGCGGCAGCGAGGGGAGCGGACGGCGGCGACGATTCCGGCGTGTGTGGACCGTCCCGACACGCGGTCATTGGCGAGGAGGTAGGGGAGGCGACGACGAAGGTCAGCGTGTGCGTGGATCTGTCGACGGAGGAGCGGAGAGGCCGCGCCGCGCGCCGGCGGCGGCGGCGATTTCCGCCGTCGCAGGGGAGAGAGAGGGAGGGGAAGATTCTGCGGACTGTTTTGCAAAAACGTTCGTGAATTTTTCGCAATTTTCAAGTTGGTCCATCGACTCACGATTTCATGGATTGCGGGCTAATATCTGGTTTTGGGAGGGTTTTTTTGCAAAATCGTGAAGGATGTGGCGTGTGGACCGTTAGATCGCTAGGCGACGGTCCGGATCGAAGACTTTTGGGCCGTGTTCGGCCTCGCCGGACGAATTCAGCGGCCTGTGGGGCGCCGATTCCCAGCCGAGTTGCGCTGCTCCTCAGGAAATCCTTCGAGGATTTTGGCGATGGCGAAGGGCATCTCTGCCTCCTTCAGCACCGGTGGCACCGGTATGCCGCCAACGCTGAGGCACCATTTGTCGGGCACTCGCATGTCCGGCGGCGCCGGGTAGTCGGCCTGGAAGAGCAGCCACGCTTCCCAGTCATGCAGGAAGCGGCGCCCGAAGCCGTTGGCGGCGGCGCCGTTGCCGGGTAAACGTTTGGCCATTTGCTCGGGTTGGATGATGGCGAGAGAGAGAGTGTGCGCTGCGAGGTGTGGAGATCAGGCGCGGCGAGGCACGCCTTAAGTAGCGGCCGGGGGCAGTGGCATAGTCGCGCCGGAATTAACTCCAGCGCGTGAAACCGAGGCGTCACGGCGGCAGCTTGACCGGCTTGCATCACTGTGAGCCATTATTGCGCTTGTATCGGCGTCCCTTCGGCGGCGGCAGCTTGACCAGCGCGGAAGGCGATGAGGGAGGATGTGGACGACGACCGCCGCTTTCGCGCGCTTTTCCACGCCCTGACAAGCCGGCCCCGCGTTTTTTTCGCGCGCAAAAAGTTTCGTCCGGCGCGCCCAGGCGACTGCGTTCGGCTGGGTTCGCCGGATTAGAAAACGGCCCAATCCGGCGCTTTTTGGGCTCCTGGGTGTACGACTGGGCGGAAAACAACGATTTCTCGCTGTCCGGAGCCCAAAAAGCGGCCTGGGAAGGCGCTGGGGGCACGGCTGGAGATGCCCTAAGCGTCTACCACTAGCGCCCATGTGGTGTGGATGCTCTTATCAAGATCACACACTATTAGGCTAATCTTGCCCCCCTTGATCTCCCGCCCCTGCGCGTGACTGGTCGATAGGGGCAGCGCCAGGTGGTCCGATGCTCGTGTGCGGGGGGCCGCGACGTGGTGCCCGTGGGAACGTGGTGAGGGAGCTGGAGGAAGGGGCAGGCAGCGTCGGCGCTGCGGCCGGACGTGGGCGCATGGCTGAGGGCTAATTTGGTGTGCAGGGAAAACGGGGGGATCCCGGCCTTTTCCCCGGGTAGATATTCCACGGGTCAATCGAGCCCAGGAAAATCTATTTGCGCATTTGGGGGGCCGCGTGGGAGCGGAATACCGGGGCTTCCTCGTCTTTTCCCTGGGAGTTCATTCCACGAGTCGACAGGTCGGGGACGAAATCCGCGTTCCCTCTCGCGAACGGCGGCGACATTGGGTGCGGTTGCCCGAACCCTTCCCATCTCTCCCCTCCGGCGACCGCCCCCTCTCCCACCTCTCCTCCTCCTCCTACTCCTCCTCCGGCCGTTCTTCTCACGCCTATCCCCTCTCTCCACCACGACCTTGTACTCTCCGGTGATGGCAATGGTCCAACGGTCACGATCTTTCTCCCCATCCGTGGACGAAGGTAGCACCTACTCCTTTTCTCCACTTCTTTTTTCTTCTCAGCTTCGGCCTTATTCAACCTAGCAATGATGAGTTGCTCTTCTCCAGAACTTGCAGCTGCCGGCGCCGACCAGATTCACATCTTGGAGCGTCCAATTTAACCTAGCTCTGCCAGCCAGTCACTACACATGTGAGAAACTCCTCTTTTCTTCTCAGTTCATAACTATTTTCCAAGGATATTGGCCACTCACTCACGTCCGTCTGGGTTGAGTGAGTGTGTGTCTATTTAATTGTTCTCCTTGCATTAGGCCGTGGTAGGATGCTGCCCTTGTACACTACTAGCTGTTCGTTCCTGGTGGTATTCGGCAACGAACAAATCAAGCACAAAGATCAAATCAGATCATATCATATCAGAGCGTATTAACGCAGCCATGACTTGATTAGGATAGATCCTAGTTTTGGTGAGCAGTTGCCCTCTCCTATCGTACGTTGTCATCACATCAGAGTGCAAATGATGTGGTTCAGCAACAGTTGGAGCTGGAAATTGTACTGCACTCACGGCATTATCATATAGTGGTTCTTGGGAAACAGTGTAAACGAATTAGATTACTATACCAATTTAACAAGTTCACCTTTCTCTTTATCCGTTCTAGCAACCAATGTATTTTCTGGTACCTACACTAGACAACTACCAGCCACTACAAATACCATCAATCACATTATCCATTCTACTTGTGATCTGTAGCTCTTTTAGATGTCTGTTAAACCAGATTCTTCTTGAATACTCGTTTCGTGCTTGCTGTTCCACTACACTTAATATTTCTAGTTTCCATAGTGAAAAGTGAAAACTGAAGAGTCATCCAATACTGTTAGGTTTCATCCATCCTTGCCTAACATTTGAATACAGAAGAGTTGTAGTCACTGATACTAACTTCATTGAGCTGTAATATTTGGTTTCTTACAAAGCATGTATGGTTGAGTTTTGTCCTCCCTTGCCTAACATTTCAAACAACCTCCTGATATGGTCATATAGTACTTCAAAATTATTTTGTTGTGTCGATCATCTGACCATGTATAGGTACAAAGTTTGAAATACTGTCATAGTGGTACTGAATTTACTTCATGAATCCATGAATATTTTACAAAGTTTCATGCAACCTATTTACTTTTCATAATTAGAACTGAATCCTGATAGGAACATGATTAGATGCTATTCATCTGTTCTGTTGGCTGTCCAAGGATATTGGTCACTTTCACTCATGTTTTTGGCTCATGTCTGAACTTTCAGCCGCCTCGCCGCGCTCCCCTCCACGACGAATTTGGTCACTTTGTATTGCTTTTGATTTGCTCCTGGATGCTTGTAGATCTCACTCAAGTTATCATCAAGAGGTTGTAAACACTGCTGCCTTGTGTGTTCTAGGAGCTGAAACTTGTTTGGTCCAATCAAGCTATCAGGCATAGTTTACTTATTCTAAGTAGCATGTAACCGTTATAGTTAACATTTTTGAGTAGTGAGTAGCAAGATCTGTAGTGGCAGCGGGAAGACCTTCTGGACAGCACAAGATCAACAGGTCATACCTCTTGTTCTGTTGACCTTCTCGCATTATCATTGCTCATCTTTTGTGTTGATTTTTTTGCTGTAGAGATCCATCTACCACGTTATTCACTCGTTGTCGATCGTCGGACCATGCTTGCGGGACCGTGCTCACGGAGAAGTCTCTAGACATACTAACCGGACCAGCGACGTTCTCGATGTCGTGTCTGCGTCCGAGGACGAGAGGGGCAGCTACGCATGAACTACGCGTCCACGGGTCAGTGGCTGACGATGGTGCCGGCGGCCGGTGCGAGGAAAACTTCTAGGATTTTTTTTGTAAATCATTTCTGGGAATTGTTAGTGATTGTTGGGTTTTGTCAGAATTATGTGTATTTTGAATTTCCTGCTATTTATCCCTAAATTGCATAATTAATGTATTTTTTAATTATTTATCTTAATCGTGATTTTTTTTGTTCATTGTAAGAAAATTGATTTTGGATTTACGTGATATTTATGGAAAAAATCAAAACCTTTGAGGAAACCGACGAATATGATTTTCTTCCGTGCTATCTTGATATACTTGTATGTACGGGTATTTCTTCCTGCCATTTGGTCAACCGGAAATATGGGGAGATCTCCCCGTGGTGGCAGGCGAACCCGTATCGTATGCACGTGACATTCCCCGTGGGTTTACTTCTCAGGGATATCTCCCCCATGCAACCAAACTAGCCCTGAGAGAAATAAACAACCCACTAAGTTATTTTTCTCAACGTGCAAGATGTCCACCTAAGTGAACTGCCACCTCACCACAATTGCCACATCCATGAGAACAAAAGGTACTAGTATAGCAATTAGCAAATGAAAGATATGAATACACAAAAGTCTAAAGTTGGTTGTGGTCGTCCTCCTCATCGGCGGTGTCGTCCTGTCCGCCGCCGGACCTGGCTGTGGTGAAGACGGGGTACCAGGATAGGGTGTCACGATTGTTCGGATAAAAAACTCCTTGAAACAAGTTTTTGCCCCGCGTTATAAATAAAATCACACGGACGAACTAATAAGAGTGATGAGAAAACTTTCATACAAAGCAAATCAAAGGTACAAAAAGTTAGGAGTAGACACACCCCTCACCGAAACCCCCTAGACAACCGACAAGGCTCACCGACATGCCTTCTCGGGAAAGCACCGGGCCTCGTTGTACAACGCACACCATGTTATCGCCAGAGAGATTGTGTGTCTTCTCACTCCGGGCCGTAGCGTCAATCCTGCCAACCAACAACGATGGACGAGCATGGTGACAACAAGGACCGTCGGAACCGCCTCACGTTAGGACCGCTGAATTAGGATTCGAGATTGCCCACCGGCGTCGTCTTGTCGTGGAAGTGTCAAACCTGCACGATGACCCCCCCCCCCCCCCCCCTCCTAAGAGGGTCACACGACGTAGAGCACCGTCGTCGCCGAGACTGATGCGGTCAAGGGTTTACACCCGGAGCTCTGATGCTTCGCCTGTAACCACATCACGCACTCAAGAAGATCACGACACCCACACGCATCGCCGCCGCTGGCACCGAAGCACTGGACTTTCGCCCGAAATTACCTTCGCCACACCACCGTACCGTGGCACGCATGCCGACACCAAAACATACCTGCAGAGAACGATCTGGACCACTATCGACACCCCGCCAACCGCTCGTCGCCCACCAGCAAAAAGATATATCATCTGCCTGTTGTGTCGGTAGTACTAAGGATTTGGGATAGAAATTACATGTGTTATTGTGTTGTCTTGCTACCATTGAAATGAAATTGTAAATGAGGTGTTAGATTGTTGCCACGGCTCTACCCGTGTGGCTGCTGACTCAAGATGTAAATGGACAACTCAGTAGACATTTGTGGACATGTCCTATTGAGCCACATAACGATTAACCGGACTATACACCACGAACCAAATTTGGGGGCAGAGAACTACCGGTAAAAATCCCTTAAGCTGGCAATTGAACCGGTAGTGATGATAAACTGCCGGTAAAGAGTTTTAAGGGCTGACTTGCAACCGGCAAAAATTTAGGAACCCCGGCTGTTAACTGCCGCCAATAGTCCAAGCATGTTGCTGCGCACCCACACTTCTAACACAAGTTAGTCCCAACAATCACTTAATTTTTCCGCTTACCCGTGGATGCCCATTTAACTGCGCGTGCTTCAGATGAAATTTATGGCCAGTGCCATTGGTCGACTGCATTGACCGTGGTTAACGAGCGGAAATGCGGTGGTTGTTGTTGGAAAAGGGCGTGCATTTTACTACTCTACCTTCGACCAAGAGCGCAAAAAAAGTTCTTGGCTCACACTTTTTTCTCTCTTCCGCCTTTTTTCTTTCTCCCACGCGCAGCAGCAGCAGCAGAAAAGGCCAAATCTACGCTCTCTCACACGCCCATCTCTCAGTCTCCCCGCACTGCTCCGCTCTCGCCACACTCACCACCGCCCGCAGATCACAGCGCCTCCCTCAGCCCCCAAATCCATCCAAACCCACCTCCCCTCCCCTGCCTGCGCGCTCCGACTCCGCCCGGCGGAATGGGCGGGCCGCTCGGCGCCATCATCGGGCGCTACCCCTCGGCCACCACCACCGGCGGGGAGGACGCCGAGCTGGGCGGCGGCGTCGGCGACGGCCGCAGCAGCAGCCTGGGCATTATACGGCACGACCGTCGGTGCCGCGACCTGGCCTTCCTCGTCCTCTTCGCCGCCTTCTGGGTCGCCATGATCGTCAACTCCAGCTTCGGCTTCAACCAGGGCAACCCGCTCAGGTCCGTCACCCCCACCCACCCCGCAAGGCTGACCTCGTCAGTCCTTCCTCCCTCCCTTCCCCCAGATTCGTCACTCTCCGCTCTTGCGTTGCGTGTCGCTTACTTAATTGACCTCGCAGATCTTCGCTAACCGTGCGTGCATTTTCCTAACCGCTCTCGAACCACTCTGTGCGTTCCACGGAATTAATTACTAGTAATTTGGGGAGGGGAAATGCTCGCTCGCTCATCCTTCTACCGTCCGTGGAAAATGAAATTTTAGTGCATACTCTACTGGATGAATGCTGCTTAGTACTGTACTAGTGTGAAATGGAACCAGCGGCTCTGGGAGAGACGGCTGCGCCGTGTTGTTTCTAGTGCGGAAGCGAATCTGGTTCTCTTGCTTAGGTCTCCCGACTGATTAGGTTTAGTAGAAAAATGAAAATGGAGCAGGGATCTTTTGCTTTCCGGGAGAGGGAGCCTTTTTGGTAGTTTCAATAGGGGTGTGTGGCCCTAGGAATTGTATCCCCTCCCTAAAACCCTCGCACCACCCAGCTTAAAAGGAGTGTGCTCCCAGTCTCATCTCATGGCCTGAGAGCTGATACTACTAGCACTTTCTGACTTTGCGGCTATATGTGCTCTTACAAACAAATCCACAATGCCAATGCGCTACTTGACATTAAAAAAGAGAAGGAAGAATTTATTCTAGGTGTAAAATTCAGTCTTGTAATCTTGCTGACCATTATTACCGCAACCTGTTTATAACCAGCTACCGTTTTACTACCACTCTGCAATTATGTGAAGTCCATAGATGGAATTTTGTTGCTCATCTCAGTGAGTTGGTTCTTTTTAAGTGCTCCATCATTGCCTCTCGCTTTCTCCCTGGAACATGTTGTTGCTTGATAGTGATATATCCTTTTAGTTGCTCTTGACTAGTACCATCTAGATTAATTAGGAAGGTTTGGCTGGACAGAAGCATAGTACTAGTAGTCTGCTAAACACTCTTTGGTCAACCATGAAAGCTCTTAGAGTTAGCAACCTCTGCATAGATTAAATGTACATAAATTACAGCTTCTTGTGCTCACTCGTGCAGGCTCACATACGAGCTGGACTATAAAGGGAACGTTTGCGGCGACAGGCACGGTGACCCGGACGTGCACGAGCTCGAGGTCAGGTACTGGATGGACCCGAACCAGGTGTACCAAAGCGGGCTCAAGAGTAGCAAGGTTAACCTGGCCGATGCCAAAGCCATCTGCCTCATGGAGTGCCCCACGCCAACGCCAGATGGGTTGAACTTTGTTTGTGATTATCCAGAAGGGGATATAAAGCTCTCGGTTGACGATTGGATCAACAGGGATTACAATTACTTTGAGTTCCTCACGCCAGACATGAGGAACAGTTCCCTTCAGCTTCAGGGTCCGTGCTACCCTGTCATATTCCCAAGCGTAAACGGTGAGCCAGTAATTTTGTTCATTCTGAGCCATTTCTTGACACCTTTCTACACGCATGGAGAAACAGAACAGCTCGAGTTAGTCAATTACTACAATGAGAAGACTAATTCGAAATATTCTTTCCCTTCAGTCTACTGGAGCTGCCAATATATTGCCAGGGCATCTAATGTTTCTTTGAAGCATTGGGAACAGATGGGTGGTGCAAACATTGAACAAAACATGCTTATAGATAAAACAATCCACAAGGCCATCGATGCAAGATCTGCAGTCCTGAAGGTTTATAAATTTCCTGGCACCAGACTACCCTTTCTTCTTTGTTATCATTACTGGTTTTGTTTTTTAACAAATCCCTGATGCAAGCAATATGTATAGCATCTGAGACCTATATGTATTTTAAGGTATTAATTGCAGTTTCTTCTGTTTGCAGAGATATGTTGCAGACATTGGGAAGTCCTGGCCTGTGTTAATCGTGTGTGGTGGACTTCTTCCTCTTTTCTTGTCAGTGATCTGGTTGCTGATGATCCGTTATTTTGTTGCTGCCATGACATGGATAACAGTTGTGCTCTTCAATGCCCTTGTAATATCTGTTACCATGTTTTGTTACATCAAAGGTACCTATCAGGCTATCACTATGCTGTTTGACATATAAGATGCATGTGGCACTATTACTAACTGGCTACATTATACATTTAGCTGGCTGGATTGGAAATGACCCCTTAACAGTTGTTATTGGTGAAAGTGATCCATATGTCCATATAAGTGGGCGGGTAAGCACCTTCAGTTGAGTCAGCTTTTTACAAGATCCAGCTGCTTGCTATCTAAACATTCACCTTCTTACCAGGAAATAAGCCACCTTCATGCTGCTACAGTACTGATGACAGTAATAATGATCATTGCTTTCCTGTCCTCAATAGCTATTGTCAGGCGTATACTGATAGCCACACCTGTCCTGAAGGTAAGCAGCTTGTTGGATGTACAATCAGTTCTAGCTCTATGGAGATACATAGTAATATCTGAGCATTGACCTTGAGAAACTATTGTCAGGTTGCTGCAAAGGTCATTGGTGAAGTTCAGGCATTGATAATCTTCCCAGTTGTGCCGTACTTTATCCTCGCCATCTTTTATATGTTCTGGTTCTCTGCGACACTCCATCTCTTCAGCTCTGGTCAAGTCCTCCGAAATGACTGCAATACAGAAGATTGTTGTATGTATGATCTGAAGTTGGGCAAAGTAAACTGTGACAACTGCTGTGGGTTCAGCATCCATTACACCCCACACATTGGCATTGCCATTCTCTTCCACTTGTTTGGATGTTACTGGGCGACTCAGTTCTTTATGGCATGTTCTTCAACTGTGGTTGCTGGATCAGTTGCTTCGTACTACTGGGCCCGCGGCGAAATATCTGTAAGCACGCACTTAAGAATCAGAAGTCAGAACTAAATGGACCGGCGCATTTCAATTTTACTTCATATTTATTGTATTCACCATTTACTGACAATTCAAGCTACTCTGATGCAGCACGAGATACCATTTTTCAGCGTTGTCTCTTCGCTCAAGCGGTTGTTGCGGTACAACCTTGGATCTGCTGCTATTGGCTCGCTTGTTGTATCTGGTGTTGAGTGGGTGCGGTTTATACTAGAATGCCTCCGCCGCAAGTTGAAGCTAGTTGATTCTGCTCGGGAGAGCTGCTGCGGGACAGTGACATCGTCGTCGTCTCAATGCTGCCTGGGCTGCATAGACTGGACCCTCATGTCTGTAAACCGAAATGCCTATATAATGGTAAGCATGAAGATTTCTTACTTTCCTACTATTGATCGTGCCAATATCATTCGTTGTCTGTGCTCTTCATAATGGTCAGTTTGTCCTCTTTGTCATTGTCTGCTTTGTTCTGACTGGACTCTTATGGTGTTACCATTTGAGCAGCAGTCTTTTTCAGGATTGGCGTTTTTGGCATGTGTTAACTTGTGCTCATGTTTCCATTGTTCTCCTGCAACCTGATTTAACTGACAAGTGTTCTCCTGCTGTTGCAGATCGCCATTACTGGAAAGGGGTTCTTCAGAGCCTCCGTGCTCGCGACAGGTCTCATAATGAACAACATACTGCGCATCGGAAAGGTCAACGTTATTGGAGACGTGATCCTCTTCCTGGGAAAGCTGTGTGTGAGCTTGTTCTGCGCGCTCTTCGCGTTCCTCATGCTGGACACCCACAAGTACAAGTCCGCTCACAACAAGATATCGTCCCCGTTGGTTCCTGTACTGGTGAGCATTTCTTTGTCACTTCTGAACCTCATTGTACCTCTGAAGTTGACATATGTTAACTTTCGATCATTGCTAAGGTTCTGACGATGATGGTGTGTGTAGGTAACGTGGGGACTCGGTTACACGGTGGCCAAGCTGTTCTTCGCGGTGGTCGAGATGTCCATCGACACGATCATCCTGTCGTTCTGCCAGGACGCAGAGGAGCATCAGGGGACGGCGCAGTATGCACCCCCTCTCCTCATGGAGACGCTGGACGAGCAGAGCGAGCTGCAGAGACTAACTCAAGGGCCTTGACTTTCTCTCTCTTTCTCTTAGAGCTAGGGCTAAAGCGGCAAATGCAAAAGAGGACTGATCATCGTCGATCTCCTGTAGTAGTCTTCTTCAAGTATGGACCTGGGTTTATCTGTTGGCCTGATTGGCGGCAAGTCTTGGTAGGAGCCTTATCTAGTGTGTGTACCTGGCTAATACAGCCGCTTGGTGAAGTAAATTGCAAGCTTGTAATCCATGGTGAGTTCCTTTGCTGCTGAGCTATGTTCTGCTCCTTCTCTCGTGGTATCAAAATTCACAAGGTAACATGTGATGCTGTTGAATTACACACATATCCATGCGCCTCCCTGCGAGCGACAGTGGCGTCGGTTTTCCAATCTTCGGCCCTGGCGGGTGCTAACTCCGGCGATGTGAGAATGGGTCAGGGCGATGGCGATTAGAGTTTTTTCTTCTGGGCCGTGGTCGGTTCAGGAGCAGGCTTGGCCCACGGTCCACCCTGGCCACCCTCTCCATCCGCCCATGCATCTCTGCAGGCTTGGCCGGGAACTACGTCACTTTTTTTTCTGGTCCTAAATTTCAAACTTTTCATACTAATGGTTCTTTTTTTGTTGCTAATTTCATACTAATGGTTCTTTGATATATTAATAGTTTTGAAAATGTTAGCAGCTGTTGCAATTAATCAATCATGCATGTATCAACATGAGAAATTTTGAAACACAAAATTTACCTCGTAAATATCGAAAACATAAAATACGAAATATTGAAGATAATTCTTAATTAGTTCCGAGATTCCAAAATTTGTGTACAAATGATTCCCTATAAAAATAACAATTCTTATTGCCAAACCAATTTAAAAACATATCTAATTAACCTATCTGAAGTGGCAAGGGAGATGGAGCCACCAACTCGAAGTCGAACAAGAAAACGGGAGATGCCACATCAAAGGAGAAGTGACCGAGACTATCGACCAAGACCAGAGCAACCAAGCGCGAGCACGCGACCGCCTATCTCATCGTCACCCCGTCGCGTGGATCTGGATTCTGTCATAGCCTCCGGTTCAAGCTCGACTCGGGCTGTCAGAGTAGGCGGGCATGACCTGGAGCAGGCCTGCTCTGGCCTCCCAAAATCCGACCTCACCTACTCGCAATGAGGAGTTTGGCGAGGAGGAACAGGCCGGCTAACCGGAGCTGGCGGAGGCTACACCGTTCTAGAGACACTTTTGCGGAGGAGGAGTTCCGCCGCAATTTCCCCATCACTTCATGATGGGGAGCACAAAGTGGCGGAAGCGACACAAGATCCGCTGCACAACGTGGATGCGCGATGCCCTCCGGTGAAGTATCCCATAGCCGCCTCCATATATTAGCTAGTAATAGTATCGACGATGCCGCCACCTCCCAATTTTGTCTAAATCATCGGCACCGCCCCCACAGTGTTTAGGTTTTAGCTCGTATCGCGGGCGCCGCCGTCTTCCTACGACCAAATTTGGTGCAAAATCGCCGGTTATGTTGAACTATGTAAATGTTTATATCTTCTCGCGCTGTATGCCAAACTATTTTGACTTGTGTTCAAAAGCAGCAGGATAAAAAAATTCAATTCGTCGTTCAAAAATTCAAAAAGGAAAGAGTAAAATCCATCATTAGTCACCGAACTTAACAACCTAAGTCAATTCGGTCATCGTACAAACGGAAGACACATATACGGCTACTAAAGACGTGGTTAGGGCCCATATACGGTCACCGCTCTCGATTGGGCGCAGTATTTTCTTACGTGTAGATGTGGGGGGGGGGGGGGCCTGGTCAGACGAGATGTGTGTAGGGGCAAGAATGGAGGGGTGTATTTGCAAAATTGTCCCCGTTCCCTAGAGCATCTCCACCGGGGGCCTCCAAATTTGGGGGGTGCCGGACATGTGTCCGCCCATGTTTTCGACCGCGCCCACAGCGGCGCACCCCAAACGTCCGCCCCCCAAAACGCGACATATGATCGAACACCTTGCGGGCGGATTTCAATACGAATTGATGTAATAAATATTACAACACAAGTTCAAATTCAAAATACAAAGTTTAAATACAAATTCAAGTTTAAACCATGACCTATCAAACAGCCGCCGGCTGAGTCGCTTTGATGGTCCACAGGTGGTGCACGAGATCGTCGTGCAACTGCTTATGCATTGTTCCATCACGAATTTCCCGATGCATGGCAAGGAATTCTGCATACTGCGTCGGCACGCCCGGATGTGGATGGGCCATAGGCTTTCCGAACACCTTCACAATTGCCTTACAGAATCTGTAGGTGGCTTCGACGGCGGTGGACTCAGACATGCGGAGATAGTCATTCAACGCATCGACGGGAAGCCCGTAAGCAAGGCACCGTATGGCCGCCGTGCATTTCTGAAGTGATGAAAACCCAAGGAGGCCGGTGCAGTCTCTCTTCAGCGCGAAGTAGTCGTCGTATTCCCGAACGCCATGCACAATCGTCCTGAACAATGACCTGCTCATCCTAAAGCGCCGGCGAAATTCATGAGGCAAGTTCGTCGGATTGTCGGCAAAGTAATCTTGGTACAAGAGCATGTGCCCAGTTGCTCTGTTGCGTTCCTTGTTGGGCCTCCGCCCCTTCTCTGATCCTCCAAACTTCGGCGCCGCGTCTTCCTCGATCGCGGCCTGTAGAAGTGCGGCCATGACCATCTCATTCTCCTCGATGTCGGCCGCAAGGGCGGCATCCTCCTTCATCATTTCAAAAAACATGACCTCGTCGTCGCTGTCCATGGCCTATTGGACGAAAGAAAGCAATGGAACAAAGCCACAAATGAACAATCAACCAAATGAGCCTAGGGACGAATGGTCGAACAGGTTGCGGGCGGGGTGGGAGGAAAGAAGAGGCGTACCCGGCTTAGAAACTAGCTACGCCGGCGCTGGACTGGTCGCAGACAGGCGGGGAACGGCGGCACGTGGGTCTGCGTTGCCGCTCCGGCTAGGTGCCCGAGGTGCGCATCAAGCAGGCGGCGACGAGAGTGGCGGAGATGGTGCGAATCGCCGGCGAGAGGAAAAGAGAAGGAGGGTGTGGGGAGCGAATGATTCAGGTCACGCCGCGCTGTCTCTATGACGGGCGGGCCTCCCCTGTCAGACGCATGTCCGCCCCCATGTCCGGCAGGCCTCTTCGGGGGTGCCGGACATGTTTTTGCTCGGGGTGACCCTTTGGGGGGTGCCGCTGGTGGCGTTTTTGGCCGTCCGGACCCCCAATGGGCCTTTGGGGCCACTTGGAGGCCCCGGTGGAGATGCTCTTATCTGCTCTGCTCTGTTCTGTCCCAAATCCCTAACCCTCTCTGCTCTCTCTCTCGATCCAGCGACCACGGCTTATGGTAGCGAGCGCACGCCGGCCGGTAGCTCGTCGGCGTATTCGTTGCGCCGCCGGGAGCATGTGATTCTGCTCGTCCAGTGCACCGGTGATGTATGTAAAATACATACATGAACTTTGCATTATATTACATGATATTTCAATCATATTTGCATCATATAAGGGTTATATCATTGTTTTATATTGATTTTGGGAATATTTCACAGTTTCCCCATTTATTTGGAATTAACCCTGCAGAACCAGAAAACCCTTTTTTCCATGTTTTTGACTTTCAGGGACTCAAACGACGTCCAAATGACCTAAGATTTTACGGGGCCCAATATTTGGAAGGAAGAAGACGTACGAGCCAAGGATCCGTGAAAAAGGAAGTATGAGGAGGGAATTAGGTGGTCCCACGCGGCCAGATTCCCTGGCCACGTGAGGCACCCTCTCTCCCCCCTCGTGGCTCCGATGCCGTCCGTTTTCGTCTGTGGCTTCGTCTTGACCTAAAACCGACTATAAAAATAGTCCCCGAGGAGTTTCGCAAGGGGCGGCGGAGAAACACAAAACCACGAAACAGAGAGTCAGAAGGCTGTCGCCGGAGAAGATTGGAGGGGGGAAACGCCGCCGGATCACCTCCGGAAGGCTCCTCCATCCCCCCTCCGGAGTCTCCATCAACACCACCGTCAAGACCAGCACCATCTCCATCACCATCTTCGTGATCCACTTCACCCCCCTCATAGTTTGAGATTGTTCGAACCCTAGCTATTGTCTAAGTACTATTCTACATGTTTGTGAATTGCTACTTGTCATTGTTTTGTGGGGAGATTATATTTTCAGATTGTGTTGTATCACTTATACCATTGAATCATATCATGTCTTCGCGTTGTGAGTAGTTCTCTCATGTTCCTGGGGGCATAGGATGGATTGGCAATGATTTCCACTTAACATGTATTGAGTATTTGGTCAAGTTTTTATCTTTTATGGTTATCTTATTGTACAACGTATGGGTGCACACATATGTTGAGTAATGCATGAAGGTGATCACACTAATGTGATGGAATGGGTAGGACCTGGGAGGACACGTAAACCTGTGGTCTAATACATGAAGTACCATTAGGAGGGGATTTATATCGGGGACCTTAGAGTTTAAGGCTATGGTGGGACTCTATGTCTTAATAACTCTTGTGCAGTCATTTACTTGGCCATAAGAACCATCATAAGGGGTTTAGTTTATTTATTTAGCTACACCTAATTATGGCTCCGTCCAAAGAAGATTAAAACTTGACAAAATGTTTACCTTGTTGTTCTAGAAATATCTATGCCATGAAATCCATGTAGCCCTTGGGAACGTTTTCCACGCATAAGAAACAACACTTAAGCTTGTCCTCTTGCTGCATAGAGGATTGGGCTTTCTCTCTTTGAGAGCTTTCACTCATCATATTTTATTTTCAGCTTTTTACTTTATTGCAAACTCTACACCAAAAACCCAAAAACACTTGCATCATTTAATCATTTTAGTTTGTCTAGTGCATAGATAATAAGAGAAGTGACACTCTTATTTGAGAGGATAAATACTTATACCTTCTACTCCTCGTGGGATCGATACTAATACTTACACATTGAAGATTTCAACGATCCCCTATACTTGTGGGTATCAAGACATTTTCTGGCGCCGTTGCCGGGGAGTGTAGCGCTTAAGTTTTTATTCTTGTTTGCACTAGATATTTATTTTCAGTTTTGCATATACTCTAGTTTACTTTCAGTTTTGCATTTAGTTTAGTTTTGCTTTCAGTTTTAAATATCAAAACACAAAAAAAATTATAAAATGGAAAATACCATAAAAACTTCTGGTAGGGAATGGATGTTGGATTCTTACTCTGGGTACATGAAAGCTGCTAAAATTGCTAAGGAATTTAGAGAGTCAACAGAAGGGATAAGACTAGAAGGTTTCATGAAAAGATTAAAATATATTGCTGGAGAGTGGCTTTTATTCCATAATAATACAACTTGTTGCTTTAAACATAGAAAAAGACACTTTGGATTTCAATGTAAGTTCCATGAAGAACGTGTCATAGCATCTTACAATACTAATGATTATACTCATTTAGGGATGGAACAAGTAGAGGAATTTGTTACTTATTATGCATCTTGTGAATTGCACACCTTTGCTTATGAAAATGAAACTTGCCCTAGAGTTAAGAGATTTGAAAAGGAGGTCACACTTATTTTTAAACATTGCATAGCCAAGTTCTCTCAAAATATTTATGTTGTTGACTATAAAGAGAGGAGCAAGGTTCCCCAAGAAAGTACTGATGTTTTGCAGGAAGAAGATGATGAAAACATAAGCTTGGAAGAGGAAGTATGTGAAGAGGAGGATAAAAACCTAAGCTTGGGGATGCCCGTGCAACCCCAAGAAGATGATGAAAATGATGAACAACTAGAGAATGAAGAGAGGGAACTTCCACCTTCACCACCTATGGATGAGGGTAACACTAAATTTTTTGTTGATGATAAACTTTGTTCTTATGATTCTGATAATGAGGAGGAATATCAACCTATGCCTAATGATAACATTATTGATAATAATTTTGATGATGATGAGGAGTATGGTTTAGACATGTTTTATGATAGTACTCTAGATGATGGACCTATGCTTATTGATAATCCTCCATGTTTAGCTGTTATTACTTTATGTGAGGATAAAAATGATATACTTGCTGCTTGTGACAACACTCTCACTTATGAGAGTCCTACTTTATTTTTGAATTCTCCTATTCACACCATGGAGGAGAAGCTTTTATATGTTGAAAAGTACTTATGTGGGCTGAAATTATCTTGCACTAATAACCATTCCACCCACAACCATCATGTTTATGATGTTTCTTGCAATTATTTTGAGAGAGGAAAACATGCTAATATCTTACATGATAGTTTTAATAATCCTTTATATGTTCCTAAGTTTGCAAAGTTGCACCAATCTAATAGTTGTTTTATCAAATTTGGTTCCACTACTTGTAACTATTATGAGAGAGGAAGAAAGACTTATATTTATGTTTCTATGTTATTTAAAATGCAACCTACTGATCATTACATGCATTGGTTACCACAAAATTGCTGCTATTTATTCATATATAAAATGCCAATGCATAGAAAAGGAGTTAGACTTAAAAGTTAATGGTTTAATGTTTTGTGTTGTGCTCTTTATGCTTTTATTTCCTATTCGGTTTGAGCACACCTTTATATCTTGAGAACATGCAAAATAACTTTACCTACTGTTTTCTAATTGCTAGTTTAAGATTTTCACTTTATATAAAATTTGGGAAAGTAAATGAGAAGGATGAGTAATGGAGAAGTTGGGGTCGACCTTGAACATGTGTTGTTCATGCCAATGGAACCATTGCAAAGTCTCTATCATTAAAACTTTTCCCAAAGCTAAAACCAAATAAAAAGAGTGTTTATGTTGTATATATTTGCTTCTTCTTTTGCCCTTTTGCTAAATCAAAAACAACAAAAATATTTTCTTTCTTCTTTATTTGTTTCTCTTGATTCTTTCTTAGTTCTTTTTGTTTCTTTTTTATTTCTTTTATCTTCAGTTTAAGTTTTGGTTTTTGAGTCAAGGTGCTTGTTTACTACTGTAACAACACCTTTGTATCTTATTTTTCATCTTTATGGCAAGAATAACCTCTTTTGAGAGGTAGGATCAAACAATAGTGATTTGCTGTCCAGAAAACAGATTCCTAAGCTTCACTGCGAAAAATGTTAGAAATCACAGAAGAAGAATTTTGACCTGATATTTTACGACAGCAATATTCAGTTATTATTACACATTTCATTAGTTCAAAGTTTTCTGATTTGAGCAACGTAAGTGCCTCTGAAAATTCACTCTTTACGGGCTGTCCAGTTTTTGACAGATTCTGTCTTTATTTTGCATTACTCTCATTACTTGTGTTTTGTGTGGTTCTATTGATCAAAGAGCAATACACAACCATAGTAACAGTAGCTAATGTTTAGAATCAACTCATGATATGTCTTTGCTGTACCTATGTGGATTTAATTTATGGAGACACTAACCCCTCTAATCAAGTTTTATGATGAGTTTTGTGTAAAGAGAATTTTCAAGTGGAAGAGTTGAGGGTGATGAACAATGATCAAGAGGGACAAACACTCAAGCTTGGGGATGTTACCCCTAGGCTCACTCTACATATATCATGTAAGTACAAGAATTCAAGCTTGGGGATGCCAAGCCACCTCACTCCAACCATCTTGATACCAAGTAAGTAAGCCTAGCTATATGGCTATAAAGAAAGCGCTTTACGGGAGGCAACCCGGTTGTTTTTACTTTTGATTTTCTTTGTGTCCTCTTGCTGTAACAAGAGACTTAGTTTTTAGTTTAGTTTCTGGAATTTTCAATAAAGTGCCAAGTTTTACCTATTTTGGATTGAAAAAGTTGCTCATTATATTCGGAGATTTTATTCCAGCACGAATCTGTGCACGGTATGATTTTTAATTCCTATTCTGTAACTCCGATTAAGCTCAAATTTGAACTGTAGTTGCAACTTTTCATCCTCTGTATGCATGAATTTTTCTGATTTTTTGGACATGTCTAAGTAGGGTAAATAAATACGTTTTGCTGCTGCTGTTTTTCTGGACAGATTCTGTCCTATTTTGTTTGATGCATTCTTTGAACTTTTAAGTTTAATCTTCTTGATTGACTTGAGTTTATGAGGAAGCATACAACATTATACACTTGCTGGACACTTAATATGAATTTATGTTCATGAATTTCTTGCAGCAAGCATTCTATCTTTTGTACCTACTAATGTCACCCCACAGAAAAGAGATGGGAGAAAATTTTGTGTTGAAGTTTTTTCACAGGGATTAGAGGAGATGCACCAAGAGCTATCTAAGGATGGTGAAGACCATAAGCTTGGGGATGTCAAGGCACCCCACTGGACCAAACACTCTCGGTTTGCACACGTCTATTTTCTGTTTTTCTATCAACGCATTACTATCGCATAAACTTGGAGCGTCCTTTTATTGTTCTTTTTATTTTTGTTTTGCTTTTCGTAAGACCATCACTATCATTTATTTTATGGGAGAGGTACTGGAATTTTGGGTTGAATTAAGTTGGATGCTATTAAAAATATTGGGATAGGGATGTTTGAGTTGATTCAAAAAGATACATATAGTTGCATGATTCATGTGCTTTTAATGAGTATTAATTTGCAAGTGTTTTATCAAGAGCTATCTTTTATTCATGTTTTGATGCTGAATGTTACTTTACTTTGTTTAACATGGATTGATTAGTTCTATGGACACTTATGCATGCATTTAGACGGTCAACTTTCTCCCTTTTGCTAGCCCAAAAATTCCAACAAGTAAAAACTTGTTTTCCAACACCTCTCAACCAAAGTTTTTCCAGTGAGTCCACCATATCTACCTATTAGCTTTATTCTATTCCAAGTATGTTTATCATGTTATATTGTATTATCTATACTTCTGAATTAAAATGCTTATGTTATTGATTGTTATGGGAAAAGTTGGTTAAAAAGCTCTCACGAACTTGATGCACACTTTACTTTTATTGCACTTAATAAACATGAACCATTGTGATTAAAATTATGAAGTTGTGAGCTTGACAAGAGTCTTGGTTGGGAGTTAGCTCATATGTGCTGTCACATGGCAAGCTTTCAACGTGCTCTTAATTATATTTAGTTGATATCATGTACTTTTGTTTATGGATGCTTATCATGGTGCCAAATAAATGCGGAAACTTAGTAAGTTTGAGGAGTTTGTATAAATGGCTAGAGAGACGACTGGGCCGCTGACCTAAGCCATGTATCATTCATGGTGGAAATTTACAGCGCACCAAAGTGAACATTCAGTGATGCACGTCATAATAAAAAGCTATACAAATAGTAAATACACTACAAGAAAAGAGTCACGTAGCGACGCCATTCCTTGGACGCTTTTATTTTCGTCCCTACGTTCCTAGTCAGGCCATGGGTCGAGACGTTTGTTGAGACGCTATGTAGATCGTCCTAAATTTTAGGTTTTATTCATTACTAAATAAAACTCCCGACTGAAGTTGTTATATTCCCCACATCCGCGTAAAACCTAGAGCCACCGCCACTGCGTTATCTGATCCGATCGCGGTGCCCCTCTCTAGCGAACCCTCTCTCCGGTTGCGCCAAGGTGTTACTCCATGCGACAACACACGATTCTGAGGAGCCATCAGGCCGCTAGAATCGATGATCTCGATCCATGTTGAATCTGGTGAGTTCCTGGCTGCTGGACTCGATTAACTTTGTCTTTGCCGCTGGATTCCATGCACAGCTCCTTGCCGCTGGTACTTCTTCTGCCTCTCTCCGAAATTAAATTACCTTCCACGTAGCAGATTAGTGTTCGTGCTTGCATTTGCGTACTTCTCATGGATATTACTTTTTGTAGTTTTTGCTCAGGGCGATAATAAACGAGCCAGCACTAGGTGGTATTCATATAGCGGAGGGCAGTAATTGCATCGACCAGCAGTAAGTTTTTTTTTGAATTATCCTAAAGATTCATACACCTTTCTTGATCTGGCACCAGGTTATGTACATAGACTGATGCTCGGTATTATGTATTTACGTGCAAATGGATCAGACTGGCTGGACTCGTTTAGTACGTGTGGGTACGTATGTCTTCTATCGGTCTGCAAATCTAGGGATAATTTTTTTGTTTCTGCGCACGGTATTTATTCTGAGATCATATACATATTAAGTTGCTGTCAAAGTGTTGATGGTTTACTGATATATATTTTTTCCTGTGTGGTTGTCCCCTGCAGGATGTTTTGGGAAGATTTTTCAAGCGATGCATCATAGAGAGCAAAGAAAATCCGCAGAATCAGTGAACTAGAGAGCTGAAGATTTCAAGATCGTAGATAAGATCTTTAGTAAAATTAATACGGAAGTTCTTGGAAGTATTCAGTCGTGTATGCAAAATCTTTGTAAAGATGTACATTTTAGTTGTAAAGTACGCTTCCCATCAAATAATATAATAAATATTTCTGCAATGCATTCGCAATGGCTATTGTTTTGTGATGGTTGGAATTGGGGTTTCCTCATATGATGTGTACTTGTTTAGGCTAGTTGATTTGTGAAATAAAATAATTTTTGTATAGCGAAACACATCTCCTTTCTAGGACGCGTCTCTATTAGCATAGACACGCTTTTGATCGTGTCTCATTTTATTTCAGAGACGCTCATATTGCGTCTCTACGGCATTTGAGACGGTGCACTGGAAGACGCTTCTAGGACGCTTTGTCACAGCGTCCTTACAACACCGTAGAGATGAATAAAAGCGTCTTAACTTCCAAATTAGGCGTCTCTACATGCATTTTTTGTTGTAGTGATAAAAGAGTGCTGAGATTGTTCATTGTCTGTTTGTCTTGTCATTTTGACATGGGCTAGTTTCCATGTCCTGAGGCAAGAGGTACCCCAGTTGACGCTCTTGATGACGCTATTATATTACTTACAATGACTTTAACTTGAACTTGATTTGTGGCCCGAGTTGAGTAACACCGTGGTGTAGGTACTCGTATTCACGGGGCATGAGGCATTCAACCCATACTTTGTCAAGCACATTACTCATATTTGCTTTCACTTTAAACTTTAACCATTCAAGATGCTATGATAAGAGTAATGAGAGCTCCACACCAATGAATACCACATTGCAAATATTAACTTAAGTAGAAGCATTTGGAAGCTAGATGAAACTTATTCATGTTTTACCTCTACTTATTTATCTATCTTTCCAGAGTGTCCACTTTTATATTCAGTTTTTACAAGAATACTCTATGACCATTATAGGATGTTTTTTTACTTTTCATTTATGCATACATTTGGTCCATAGTTCTTTCTTCTATGTTACACTTTGTGAATTATTATTTAACATCCTTTCATTGAATATTTGATATCACTTTATAATCTATCTTGTATATTGCTACTCCTTTGAGAATGAATCATTTGACTTTATGTAGCAATAGTAATCATCTTTGATATCCAATGATAAGTATTAAAATGCAAAGTCCATGTTAGTTTTATCACCTTCATACTCGAGGACGAGTATTGGTTAAGCTTGGGGATGTTGATGTATGTAAAATACATACATGAACTTTGCATTATATTACATGATATTTCAATCATATTTGCATCATATAAGGGTTATATCATTGTTTTATATTGATTTTGGGAATATTTCACAGTTTCCCCATTTATTTGGAATTAACCCTGCAGAACCAGAAAACCCCTTTTTCCATGTTTTTGACTTTCAGGGACTCAAACGACGTCCAAATGACCTAAGATTTTACGGGGTCCAATATTGGAAGGAAGAAGACGTACGAGCCAAGGATCCGCGAAAAAGGAAGTTCGAGGAGGGAATTAGGTGGTCCCACGCGGCCAGATTCCCTGGCCGCGTGAGGCACCCTCTCTCCCCCTCGTGGCTCCGATGCCGTCCGTTTTCGTCTCCGTGGCTTCGTCTTGACCTAAAACCGACTATAAAAATAGTCCCCGAGGAGTTTCGCAAGGGGGCGGTGGAGAAACACAAAACCACAAAACAGAGAGTCAGAAGGTTGTCGCCGGAGAAGATTGGAGGGGGGAAACGCCGCCGGATCACCTCCGGAAGGCTCCTCCATCCCCCCTCCGGAGTCTCCATCAACACCACCGTCAAGACCAGCACCATCTCCATCACCATCTTCGTGATCCACTTCACCCCCCTCATAGTTTGAGATTGTTCGAACCCTAGCTATTGTCTAAGTACTATTCTACATGTTTGTGAATTGCTACTTGTCATTGTTTTGTGGGGAGATTATATTTTCAGATTGTGTTGTATCACTTATACCATTGAATCATATCATGTCTTCGCGTTGTGAGTAGTTCTCTCATGTTCCTGGGGGCATAGGATGGATTGGCAATGATTTCCACTTAACATGTATTGAGTATTTGGTCAAGTTTTTATCTTTTATGGTTATCTTATTGTACAACGTATGGGTGCACACATATGTTGAGTAATGCATGAAGGTGATCACACTAATGTGATGAAATGGGTAGGACCTAGGAGGACACGTAAACCTGTGGTCTAATACATGAAGTACCATTAGGAGGGGATTTATATCGGGGACCTTATAGTTTAAGGCTATGGTGGGACTCTATGTATTAATAACTCTTGTACAGTCATTTACTTGGCCATAAGAACCATCATAAGGGGTTTAGTTTATTTATTTAGCTACACCTAATTATGGCTCCGTCCAAAGAAAATTAAAACTTGACAAAGTGTTTACCTTGTTGTTCTAGAAATATCTATGCCATGAAATCCATGTAGCCCTTGAGAACGTTTTCCACGCATAAGAAACACACACTTAAGCTTGTCCTCTTGCTGCATAGAGGATTGGGTTTTCTCTCTTTGAGAGCTTTCACTCATCATATTTTATTTTTAGCTTTTTACTTTATTGCAAACTCTACACCAAAAACCCAAAAACACTTGCATCATTTAATCATTTTAGTTTGTCTAGTGCATAGATAATAAGAGAAGTGACACTCTTATTTGAGAGGATAAATACTTATACCTTCTACTCCTCGTGGGATCGATACTAATACTTACACATTGAAGATTTCAATGATCCCCTATACTTGTGGGTATCAACCGGTTGCGCCGCGGGGAGCCTAGGATTCTGCCTCCTCTGTCTCATTCTCCTGTGGCGGCGCCCGCCGAAGCTGGGCGGCGTCCTCTACGGCGGAGGGAGAAGACGGCGGCCGGGGCAACGGTTGGGTGGCCTGAACAATCCCGGCGCGTACCGGCTCGTGGGCTGGACCACCGGGCGCCTTGTCATCATCTGCGCGGCGTCGACGATGGCGATGAGCCCAGCGTGCCGTCCCCGGATGGCCTCTCGAGTAGCAACCGCACCTGGGATAGGAGCAGAGTTTAATTGACCCAAAGTATCATATAATTTGCGATGCTTCTATACAAATGTTCTATTTTTCCCGAAGCTGGAGCTATTTGTTGACACTTCAGGTGGAGAAAAAGCTGTAGCCCTTCTGTTTGTGATCCTTGAAGATGGAGCTATTTGTTGGAGAAAGAGCTACTTAAGATGTTCTATTTTCCTGAAGATGGAGCTATTTGTTGGATAAAGAGCTGCTGATGTGTATGAACTACCTGGCTGAAGCTACAGTCCTGTTGAAGATCGTTGTAGGCCTTCATTTGTGATCGTCCAGTGCACTGGCTGAAGTAGGCCTGCTTTGTGTGATCTTGTGTTTGGTGTGTTCCTGTGCGTGTGTGGATCTGAGCTAGATGTGTATCTCTGTGTGTTTGGAACTGAGCTATATGTGTATCTCTGTGTGTGTGTTGAACTGAGCTATATGTGTATCTTTGTTTGTGTTGGTGAAGATGAAATGTTATTTTGGTGTTTGTGAAAATAACATAATGCAGTTTGTGAAGTTCCATCATAATTTGGCAGCTGTTATGTGTCTGGACATTGATTGTTTGCATCATAACCTGAAATTTAAAACCATGAACACAACAAACTCATCAAGTTTGACAGTACAATGCAGTAAAATTATAGTACTATCACATCAAGTTTGCATCAAATTCATCATAATTCATCAAGTTTCATAATACAATATGAGGACTGAAACTTCAGTGACTCAAAAACCATGAACACACCAAATGTGACAAAAATTCATCATGTTTCACAGTACATAAGGACTCAAATTTCACCTAAATTCATCGAACATGTTAACTTTACCATGACCACTAGACTGAACACTTGACTGAGCAGGCTGGGCAGCTAACTGGGCAGCTCTCTGCTCAAGTGCTAGCTTCTTCTCTGCATCTCTTTTGGCAGCTCTCTCGGCGGCTCTCTTCTCAAGTGCAAGCTTCTTCTCTTCATCTCTTTTGGCAGCATTTTCTTGCTTATTCTTTTCAGCTTGTGCTTTCTTTACTTCGGCTACAAATTTTCTAGTCTCAGCTCTAGCCATCTTGGTAAGCTGAGCATCATATCTTCTCTTTTCCCTCTTTTCTGCAGCTAGTCTTGCTCTTTCCTGTGCTTCTTCTGACTTCCTCTTTTCCTGCTCTAGTCTCTTCTTAGCTGTCTCCTCTGCTTTCTTTCTCTGTGCTTCATATTTTGCTTCAAGCATAGCAATCTTCCTGTCTTCACTGGCTTTGTTTTTTTCTTGTTGCATCTGCAGTAACCTCTGAGCCAAATCACCTTGCCTGATTGTTGTCCCCCTTGGTTGATCACCTAGTCCTTGGTTGATCAATCTTTGTGCAGCTGTGATGAAAGAAGATTCAGGTATTGGTGTTGCTTCAGTGGTTCGTTGCACTAGCCTCTGTTAAATTAACTAACAGTGTCAAATCATCTAGTTTTTCGCAAGTAAATGAGAATGTTACATGAACTTTTGTACAAATACCTGCTCGACTATGGTATTGACAAGTAGATCTTCATAAACATGACCATTGTGACTGTTATCTACAGGGGGCTGTTGTAATGTAATATAGAGTGTTACCAGCAGTAAAGAATAGAGTGAACAATCAAATATACATAGTAACAGAAATCATATCACCTGTGTTTCTGCTTCTGAAGGAGGCACTTGTATTTCTGGTTGTGGAGGAGGTACATGTATTTCTGGTTGTGTTTCTGGTGGTGGAAGGCCTTCTTTGAAATATCGGCAACCAGATATATTATGACCAGGGAAACCACAATAGCTACAATGCATAATAACACCATGTCTAGACAATTTCTTCCCTCCTTCTCTAGCATCTACTTCACCAGGGGCCCTCCTTCTTTTTTGCATAGGTCTTCCTACATGTTTTTTGTACAGTGGTGGTAGAATGAGAGGACCATGCATCTGTTGCCACTCTGTCTTGTCCTTGCATGGGAAAATAATGTTGCCATAAGCCTTTTTGTGCATCTCCACTGAATAACAACTGTCAACCTGTGTTAGAGGATCGATTCTACACGATCTCATGCATGAAATGGCATGTGGGCAAGGGATGCCAGTCTTCTCCCACCTCTTGCAACTGCAGGTCTTGTTTTTCAAATCAACCACATAATCTGTAGGTGTGGAGCTGAACATCTCTCCCACTCCAAACACACCATCTCCAGCTCCGTCTACAAAACAATTGTTTGACAGCTCAATGTGCTTCTCCACCTTTTTCCTGATCTTAGGACAGACAGGACCATGCCATTTTTCTTCCTCCATTTGTTTACTGTAGTGTCTCGACATCATCTGACCATTAATCCTATCAAGCATTGAGAGCACAGGAAGCTCTCTTGCTTCTAAAATGTATCTGATGCACATACAATAAGATAACAATTAATATATATAGACAACAAGATGTTGAAATTAGTGAAAGGATGTTTAAAATGATAGGATAGCAATTAATATATAGATAAGCACAGGCAGCTTACTTATTGAAAACTTCACAGCTATTGTTTAAAAGGATGTCACATTTAGGAACATCACTCTGGAATGCCCTAACCCAGGTTTTTGGGTCTAAATTATCCAGCCATGCATGAGCATCTGCATTGAGTACTTTCATTGCATCCATGTGCTTCTCGTACAAGGTAATTGTACTGCTCCTTGCTATCTTCCATAACTGGTTTTTCAAAGCATCTCCTCTAAATAACTGCTGGAAGTTTTGCCACATGTGGCGCACACAGAACCTGTGTTCTGACTCTGGAAAGACATCTCTCACATCATTTATGAGACCCTACAATTAAACAACAGCAAGAAATAATGTACCAACAACAACAATAAATAATGTAGCAATGAAATTAATTCTACTAGAGCTATTGGGAATAGGTACATTCTGTTTGTCTGACATAATAGTCCAAGGTGTTGTGTTAATAATCCCAAGATCATTCTTCAGAGTCTGCAGAAACCATGTCCAAGTTGATGTATCCTCCACTTCAACTGAAGCTATGGCTATTGGGAATATGCAGTCGTTAGGATCTATACCCACTGTTGTTAGCAACTGGCCTCCATACCTTGTTTTTATGTGGCATCCATCTATGAAGATAACTGGCCTGCAACCTTGAAGGAAGCCTATTTTACTTGCTTCAATACTCATGTAGCACTGCTTGAACCTTGAATTTGCATCTAGTGCCAGAAAGAATGAACTGTCGGGGTTGCTCCTTCTAATCTCATTTGCATAATCCCATAGCATGTTGTATTGGCCTTCTTCATCCCCATAAATTATCCTCATGGCTTCCCTTCTAGCTCTCTGCAACTTGGACCTCCCTGGCGTCATGTTCCAATCCTTCTGGACTACTCTAGAAAAATTCTTGAGATTCATATCTTGGTCAGCTCTGAAACTCTCCAAGTATTTATCTGCTAGAAACTTAGCTGTGAAAGCATACACCTTCCACTTCTTGCTGCAAGTGTGTTCATGCACATATCTTTTGACCATGAAGCATTTAGTTCTGCTATCAAAGGATGCCCACAAATACCAACTGCAATCATCATCACACCTGGCATTTACCCTTTTCTTGTCATTAACTGGTAGCTTAAGATCAACCCTGTTAATGCAGCTGTAAGCTCTAATTGCTTTCCTGAGAAAATCCACTGTCTCAAACAGTTGTCCTACATGAAACTTCGGATCGTGCATGTCTTCATTTCTAAATGACTTGAATTTGTGTTGAGCTCCTTCATCATCAGAATCAGGTGCCCATAGATCCTCTTCGTCATCATTCTCCTCTTTGCACACCTTCTGGCTGCCTTTTTCATCTTCAGTTACAACTGTGGCGGACTTTGTGGGCAAGGAATTATCACACTTCCTCTCATCCTCATCCACATTATCGGCGTACAGGTCATCGTCATCTTCACTGATGTCAAAATCTGAATCCACAATTTCTTCTGGATCAAAGTCTGAATCTCCACTGTCATCTTCTTCTACTTCATCAGCTACAAAAACAGGGGATTTGTTGATTTTGCTTCTCTCGCTGTGTCATGTTCTACCAGCAGCAACTTGTACATCAGTAGATTCTATCTGAGGACCAGTTTGTACCTGTATTGTGCTGCGAGTGGTAGCTTCATCAACACATGCTTCTTCTTGCCTTCCTGTAATTCCAGGGCTCGGAACAGGGGGCAAATTAATTACTGGATTATGCTCTGCATCATCAGTATCAGTACATCGAACTGGATCATCATGAACAAGAAACAAGCTGATAACATGGTGACCAATTGACACAAAGGTAACAATGGCCTGGGTGTCCACTTCATCTCGTATCTCCCTCAATCCATTCCTGTCAACACTGAGAAGTGGTACACAATAATAAACTTTTACTCTCCCTGCCATCTCGTATCCTACTTTCTCCAATATGTTCTCAACCATCACAGGTGACCATGTAAGAGTATCTACATGATCATACCAAATCACACTGCCATTAACATAACTTTTGGAACAGTCATTGCCAACAAAAAATCCCCCATGGTTTATTTCAAGAGAAAAGTAGTTGCTGCGTGCTCCTGCGACAGATATACATATGTTGCATCATAATCCACACTAAAAACACACGAATTTTCTATAAAAAATGCCAACATTACTAAAACCCTACACCAAAACTGAACCCAGCCCAATCGGACTGAACCAAATATTGGGGCGGTTTATGAACATCACAGATTCGACAGAGCATACTCGAATTATATACTACATCGACGATTACCAACCTAAATCCACACTACAACGGAAGAAAATCGAGAAATTAGGCGCCGAATATTCAGTAATTTCAGAAGCTTACCATACTGCGGCGCGGGAGCACCTTCCGGCCGCCGATGAGGAGTCCTGGAGCGGAGATGCGCGGAGACGCTGACGACTGGCGACCGACGATGAGCGGAGATGCCGACGACCGGCGTCAAACCCTCGTCGCCAACGGCTGCGTCGAGCGCTGCGTCGAGTGCTGCGTCGACCTGCGCGGGAGCTCCTTCGAGCCGACAATGAGGATTCATGGAGCGGCGATGAGCGGCGACGCCGACAACCGGCGACCGGCGATGAGCTGAGGCGCCGACGACCGGCGTCAAACCCTCGTCGCCAATGGCTGTGTCGAGCTCTCCGCCTCCACCTCTGCCTTCCCTCTCTTTTCGGCAATCATCCAGCAAACAGAGCGTGACTGGAGGCGGGGTATATCAATATTTTCTGGGCTCGTCAGGGGGTTTTCCATAAATGTTTGCTCGCTCAGGACTCTGACCAGGGGGCCCCCACAGCTCCACGTAAGCAAATACTGCGCCCAATGCAGAGCGGTGACCGTCTATGGACCTTAAACACGTCTTTAGTGACCGTATAAATGTCTTCCGTTTGTACGATGACTGAATTGAGTTAGGCTGTTAAGTTCGGTGACTAACGATGGATTTTACTCAAAAGGAAATAGCTTCGGGGTCCGGCCTCCTCCAGTAGTGTTGGGAAATAGAATATCGAAAGGAAGAAAAAAAAAAGGAAGGGGAGAAAAGAAATCAGAAACGCGAGTTCTGTTTGGATTCTACGTCGATTCAGCACAACAGTTCCACCTGCTCATATACTACTCCAGCCCAGCCTCGGGTCGGTTCAGTTTCCAAACATCAGGCCGACCCAACTCACGCCGCCACCGCCGCCGCCGCCGCCAGCCAGGGCTTCCTTCCTTCCTCCCTCCTCTACTCCCCGCAACCTGCCGCCGCAGATCCAATGGCGGACCGCCTCACCCGCATAGCGATTGTCAACGAAGACAGGTGCAAGCCCAAGAAGTGCCGCCAAGAGTGCAAGAAGAGCTGCCCCGTCGTCAAAACTGGTAAGGTGGCGTTTTGGGTCGTGTGTGGGCGGCGGGTCGCTTCGTGTGTGTCTTTCCTTTGTACAGCTTGTATGGTTTTTGGACCCGGTTTTCCTTATAAACTGGGTCAATTTTTTCTATCTATTTGGACGGTGGATACGACCACCTTATACCTCAAAAAAAAACTGGTAAGGCTAATTCCCCCTCGAACTCACCTCCGTGTAGATCCCCACGGTCGCTACTCTGGATGCTCCCGCCGCGCCCTCCGTGTGCGATGGTTTTCCTTTGGCGCCGCCGGTCGACTGCTTCCGAGTTCTGTGGAATTCGGGGCGCTGGACATGCAATGGCGGCGACCCCTGAATTCCGCACCCGTACCACGGCGGGACGGCCTCCTTTAATTTTGTTCTCATAGATACTACCACTGGTTAGTTAAGTAATCTTGAAAGGCTGTGCCTTTGACGACGGCATTAGGTCATTAGCAAGATAACTTGGCGGTGAAGAAAATTCGTGATTTGGAGACCATGTTCATGTCCAAAGGGACGATTTTTTTTAGAGGACTGCCACTCTGATTGCTCCTAGCCCAGTCTGTGAAGTGTGAAGAACATCTGGTTTGTTTGTACTAGTGCTCATTCTGATTGTCTAGACTTGCCGTGGTGTTTTCCAATCCTGATGCTTGGTTGGTGTGCTCATTCTGATTGTCTACATTTCCCGTGATGTTTTCTAATCCTGATGCTTGGTGTGTTCATTCTGATTGTCTACACTTCCCGTGATGTTTTGTAATCCTGATGCTTGTTTAATGCTTCCGGCTTCCTCTCCACTTCTATAAGACCGTGACCTGTTCTGATTCAAGTGGATTATCATGAAAATTTACTGGTTTGCTCGACAGGGAAGCTGTGCATTGAAGTCGGTTCCACGTCGAAGGTTTCGTTCATCTCGGAAGAGCTCTGCATTGGTTGTGGTATTTGTGTCAAGGTATATATATGCTTGCAACTTTGACACAACTACTAAAATGTATGGTCTCGACCCGTTTGTGTATGCGCTCTAGTATATAATAATCTTCTCTGTGATCCTTGCTGCAGAAATGTCCATTTGATGCCATTGAGATCATCAACCTTCCGAAAGATTTGGAAAAGGATACCACACATCGCTATGGGCCAAATACCTTCAAGTTGCACAGGTAATTTTGTTTGATCAAGACATCTCGATTTGCATGAAGCTATGTGTTATTTGTACAGTTACTGATTTCTGGCACCTGCAGGCTGCCTGTTCCAAGGCCTGGCCAAGTTTTGGGCCTTGTTGGAACCAATGGAATTGGAAAGTCCACAGCGCTTAAAATCTTAGCTGGCAAGCTGAAACCTAATTTGGGACGATTCAAAGTATATTCCGTACCTCCTACACAAAAGATTTCTTCCATATTTTGTTAATTTCTCAAGATAGTGTTATTTAGCTTTGCACTTTTTTTTTTGTAGAATCCACCTGATTGGCAGGAGATCCTTACATACTTCCGTGGGTCTGAACTTCAGAATTATTTTACACGTATGTTGGAGGATAACCTGAAGGTACAGTATTGGCACAGTTTTTTACTCGCTTTGTATGTAATTCAGGCCGGGTTTGTTAGTGTTTAGCTTTTAACAAGAAGCTTGTGATACTGTTTACAATCACGACACAATTTGCCGTGATATTTTTCTGTTCTGTTTCATCATATGCGAAAATAGTCATGCATGCTAGTAGCAATATTCTCTACCACTTATGCATTCAGCCATAGAAGTGCGGTGGATTGTCTAATATACCTAGAGTAGGCATATAGCAGCGTGCTTACCGCAACACATTTAACTTCTTTTGTACTTCAAAGAGTAACATGTACCATCAATTTACTGGAATCATGGCTATGGTAACCAATCAATATCCTTGTATCACTTATTTTAGTATGTTCATGCCTGGTGATAACTCATTACTATGTGAACTGTTGCAAAAGTGGGCATATAGGCCGGTACTCTATATATTGGTTAATTTAGTCTTCTGATGTTATTACCAAGTTTTGCAGCTGTTACCATGCCCTTACTTAGTCACTGAAATCCAAATACCTGCTCTTTCATATTATAGTAGTCTGTTGTACTGTATGTTATATATTTCTTACAGTTCAATAATTCTGATCTCTTGCACACAAAATCTCTCTCTCCCTCTTTCACTCTCTCCAGGCAATGATGAAGCCTCAGTATGTTGATCACATTCCCAAAGCCGTCCAAGGAAATGTGGGGGAAGTACTTAACCAGAAAGACGAGAGGGGTCTGAAAGCTGAGCTCTGCGTTGACCTTGAATTGAACCAAGTTATTGACCGAAATGTGGGAGATCTTTCTGGCGGTGAGCTGCAGCGATTTGCTATAGCAATCGTTGCTGCACTAAATGTAGAAATTTATATGTTTGATGAACCATCAAGTTATCTAGATGTTAAGCAGAGACTGAAGGCTGCACAAGTCATTAGGTCCTTGCTTAGAACGAACAGGTGATAAATATTTGTATCATGATTATCTTTCCAATCTCTTGACTAAAGGCTTTAAAAAAACTACTGACAAGTCTTCTGTTTCTTCTTGCAGTTATGTCATTGTTGTGGAACATGACTTGAGTGTCCTGGATTACTTATCCGACTTTATTTGCTGCTTATATGGAAAGCCAGGAGCTTATGGTGTAGTTACACTGCCATTTTCGGTCCGAGAAGGTATCAACATTTTCCTGGCTGGGTTTGTTCCAACTGAAAATCTTCGGTTTCGAGATGAATCTCTTACATTTAAGGTAAGGGAACATATGCAGATTGTATTTCAGATCCTTATTCCTTGATGAAACTTTATGTTCTGATCTTTGTATTGTCCTCTTAGATTGTGGAGAACCAGGAAAATGCAGAGGAGATTGAGACATACCAGCGATACAGATACCCCACCATGAGTAAAACCCTGAAAGGTTTCAAACTCACTGTCATGGAAGGTGAATTCACTGATTCTCAAATTGTTGTGATGCTTGGTGAGAATGGAACAGGAAAAACTACATTCATCAGAATGCTGGTACATCTCTCAACCCCTTTCTCCAGGCCTCCCTTGTCTCTGTAAATAGTGTACTTCGTGCTGTTGATCATCTAAGGCACCGTTACATTTGTGTAAATAGTGCTATGTTTAAGAAGATACAAATGTAAACTTGTTGATCTTGATCTATAATGCCATAAGTTCTGTTACAATTTCAAGTATAGCAATCAACCGTGTCAAGGACGGAATCTTAAGTATTGATGGTGTCTAAATTGTTGTTACCAGATAACTATTCTATGCTAGAAGTTTGCAATCTAATTTGACGCACTTGGTTCTTATGTTCATTGTTTTTTATGACTGGACAGGCTGGGCACGTGAAGCCAGATACCGTGGAAGGAGCTGAGATTGAAATTCCTGAATTTAACGTGTCCTACAAACCTCAAAAACTTAGCCCAAAATTCCAGGGCTCAGTGAGGCATCTGCTTCACACGAAAATAAGGGAGTCATATACTCATCCCCAGTTTACGTCTGATGTCATGAAGCCACTACAGATGGAGCAGCTCATGGACCAGGAGGTTGTGAATCTATCAGGAGGAGAACTCCAAAGAGTGGCATTATGTCTTTGCCTTGGGAAGGTATGTTTTGTTCTACCTAAACTTTGGTGTGGTAGGTTTATAGAGTAGACAGCATCCCTGAACCTAGTCACCTGTGCACAGTTCTTATGGATAGCAACTTTGTGTTGTCTGTTTGTTCAGCCTGCAGACATCTACTTGATCGATGAACCAAGCGCGTATCTCGACTCAGAGCAGCGCATCATCGCCGCGAAGGTGATCAAGAGATACGTCCTGCATGTGAAGAAGACAGCGTTCGTCGTGGAGCACGATTTCATCATGGCGGCCTACTTGGCTGACAAGGTTGTGGTCTACGAGGGGCGTCCTTCGGTCGAGTGCACCGCATGCACGCCGCAATCGCTGGTGTCCGGGATGAACAGGTTTTTATCGGTAAGTGCACAAGATCCATCTGACAACCTAACAGATCTGCCCTGCAGCTCTTCGCATCACCGGGAGGAACCAGTATTTGTTGTGTTGCACTAACTTCCCTTTTCCTGGCAGCACCTCGACATCACGTTCAGGAGGGACCCGACGAACTACAGGCCGCGGATCAACAAGCTCGACTCCACCAAGGACCGGGAGCAGAAGTTGGCTGGGTCCTACTACTACCTTGATGACTGACTGACTGGCGAGGGGGCTGGGCGGAGAGGTTTGGTTTGATCACCGCGGCGGCGATTTCTTTGCTCCTGATGATTTAGGCAGTATGCATGCTAGCTAGAGTGGTGAGGCTGACTGGATGGAGATAGGTTTGGCTTAATCTTAGCGTATTGGTTTCTGGATTGTGCTAGAGTAGCGAGGCCATCAGGAGGCTAATTAACTGGGGTATTTTGTTAGAGAAGAGGTCCATGTCAAGTGGAAGAAACAGGAGCTGTGCGTGTCTCGGTGGATCGGCTATCTCTTTGGTTCAGTCATGGCTGTGATTTGTTGCTCTTGAATCATCATCATATGCATAAAACGATATGCTAGAGTAGTCAGCTGTTAGAGAAGTAGAAGAAACAAATTATATGGTAGTAGCAGCCGTGCCGTTGTACATGTGCGGCATTCTCCTTGTTTGTTTGTCTTTGTGACGTTGGATCGATCTGGCAGATGAGACGACAACCCAGCTGAATTATTCTGCTGACGTTTACCGATGTTTTAGCCTTTCTAGTGTCACCTGGAATTGATACTAGTCAGCTGATGGACTTAATTGGCGCCTCATATGCGCAAGCTGCATGTCGAAATTTTATTACACCAGTAATCTCGCACTCGTGCAATGCACATGGACTAATTACAGAAAAGACTATAGTCTTCCCCTAAATAAAAAATATCACAATTAAATTCAGAAAAATATCCTATAGATAGACACAATACACAAACAAATACATTTACCAAACCCTGCCTCCATGCACATCACTTGTAAACCCACCAACAAGAACCTTATGCAGAAATGCTTAGTACAGACCTCATCGTTATCTAAAACCTGCATCCATCTGAAGACGTGCTACAGAGCCTTGATCGATCAGGTGAAGACGTGCAGTTGCCAATCATCTGATTTTTTAGCAAGTTCTGCCTGCGGTACACACCAGTTGACAGTTGTGCAGAAATAGAGCTCAAAGCGGCAATTCTCGTCAGCACATCTGCATACCAGTTACAGAGACCCCGGCTTTCGCCGCGATCGACAATGGAGCGCTGTCCAACCTCGCCAGTCACCACCACCCAGCTCTCGGTGCTGGCTGCGGCGAAACCGGTGTCAATGTTCGCGTACAAGGGGAACACCGCCGCCCGCCGGCACCATCCGCGTCGTGTCGGGCTGGGCCACCGGCAAGGTTGTCAGCAGTGTGTACTCGACCTCGCCGGTTGCGGTGTACGTACGAGCTGTGTGAAGTCAGGTGTTAAAGAAGGAGATCGAGCGAACTGTGTGAAGTTGTTCGCCACATGATAGCAAGGAAGTTTAGAGGCAGGATGTTCTGTGTGAAGTCAGGTGTTAAAGAAGGAGATCGAGCGAACTGTGTGAAGTTGTTCGCCACATGATAGCAAGGAAGTTTAGAGGCAGGATGTTCTGCACAACTGGATGTACCCTCATAAAAAGACCTGTTCCACGGAATAGAAAAATGTCATGCTAAAAGTGTAGCAGAAAAATGTTCTCCGAAGACTCTATTTTGTCAATGCAACGTAGATCCTACGAAAAACGGGCATCTTTACACAGTTTGACTTGCATAAGGAGGCCCGTTTTCTCGACCCTCCATATTGATGGCTTTGGATGGGGCAGCACACCCTTAATTATAGAGTGTCTAATTGTCAGTCGACTGATTTTCATTTCGCTGTCAGTCGTATTTTGTAGCCAATAATTAGTTGACACGTGTGCTTCCGTGGCTAGCTGAGCGAGCGAATGGAAAAATCACGAACAAAACATGAAAACCCCGAGCCACGGCCCCTAACGGGTTTGTTGTGAAACTTGGCCCGAACCCGACAAATAAATCAGCCTGCTGCCAGTGAGACGCGCAAGGCCCAATTTAAACCACGCCAAACGCCCAGACCAAAAGCACAGCCCAGTAAAAAATTAAAAAGCCAGAGAAGGGGATCGATCTTTTTTTTTTTGCGAGCATGCCAATGGCAAGACTATTTATTTAGAGCATAAAAGTGATACATCGTTTACAATAGCTGACAATAAAATCCTGGGTGGATCTCCGACCCAGGAATAAACAGAATTTGAATCATAACTACGCCTTGCCAAACTATGCGCCAAAATATTTGCTTCCCTATGACAATGAGAAAATTTGACTAAGCCAATACGAAATGCTTTCTGAAAACAATCAGCTAGAATAGCGGTATACGGGCTCCAAATTTCAATCCCTCCATTGCAGGCCTAAATGACTTCCAAAGAATCTGGGAGCACCCGATCTTCCAGCCCCTTTTGAATTGCAATTGCCTCCGCAGTTGTTGCGTCTAGAACATGATATAGTAAGCTAGTGACACCGGCAACAGCTTCACCATAACTATTCCAGATGACCGCAGCTGTTGCACCTGTACCATTCTCGAAAAAGGAAGCATGCCAATGGCATACCTTTTTTATATAGAAGATAGAATCAAATTACAAGAGCCAGTTCCGACTGCAGACAATCAGAACGGCTTTTAACTCCCACTCACGCACTAGCCTACTCTTTCCCTCTGATTATTCTCCCTCCTGCAGCTGCTCCTTCCCAAACCTGAAACTTAACTGTGGACACGCGATATATAAAAATTCAAATCATTGCAAGCCGGAAAAAATCATGCTAGTGCTACTGATGCAAGCATTGCTATTAGTACCAGAAACAACATTCATGCACAGAGAATAAGTGGGAACTATATAAAGATAATTATGCATCAAAACATAAAAAATAGAGCCATTAATTATAGATACTGATTCAAGCTACTTTCCCTGAAGATCCTCAATGCTTACAGCAGATATACAAAATGCAGACGAAAAATGATTATATAGCATAGTATACTGACGGTATACAATGCTCGTATAGTAACTATCCAAATAATGATTGTTCATCAAGCATCTAAGAAAAAATCAACTACTGATATATCATCAAGCATCTAATCATGCGTCTAAGAAAATAAGATAAACAACTCTGAAATAAAATAACTATCCAAAGAATCTAACTCAATCTGCAGAAATTTGTATCTCTGCAGTTGTTCATCTAGCATCTAAGAAAAAATCAACTACTGATATATCATCAAGCATCTAATCATGCATCTAAGAAAGAGAGATATAGAGAGAGATCTCAAATAACAGAGAGAGAGATAGAGCTCTTGAATATATAGATAATATAGAGACTGAATAGAAGAAATATAGAGATAGAGATAGAGATAGAGAGAAAGATAGAATGAGAGAGAGAGAACAAGACAGGCAGTAGATTCAGACAGAGAGAGAGAGACTAGATTCAGAATGAGAGAGAGAATTATAGAAAATGGCTACTGATTCAAGCATTGCAATTAGTGCAAATACATAGAGACAAACTAATTGAATAAAGACTACATAGAGACAATAAAAATAGTGAGACTAAATTGAATGAAAGAGAAAATAATAGAGACACTATAAATATAGACTGAATATCCACGAAATAGACAGTCTAACATAGACTAACTAATTTAACTGAAACTGAGACATACCGAAACAGACTAAGTATAGAGACAACCTGGCAGTAAATAGAGACTAAACTGACCTGGAACTAAATATAGATACAATAACTAATAGAGACTAAAATATATAATGAATAAATACATGGACGATAGGAATAGGGACTCAAAAACTGCAATAGAGAGAGAAAGAAAAAAGAGAGATACAACTAGAGAGAGAGAGAGCAGACAGAGAGAGAGAGAGCAGACAGAGAGAGAGAGAGAGCAGACAGATAGAGAGCACAGAATAAGAGACAAAGAGAGAGAGAGAGAGAGAGATCCTCAAATGCCTTCGAAAGAGAGAGAGAGAGAGAGATAGAGAGTTTGAGAGAGAGAGAGAGAGAGAGAGACAGGCTTCCGGATCCTGAAATGCCTTCGAGAGAGAGAGAGAGAAACAGAGAGACACGCCTCCGGATCCTCAAATGCCTTCGAGAGAGAGAGAGAGAGAGAGAGAGAGAGAGAGAGAGATAGAGAGAGACCTCCGGATACTGAAATGCCTTCGAAAAATGGAGAGAGAGAAAGAGAGAGAAATCTCAACCATAGAGTCCAAAACAACTAGCGTACTACCTTCAGTCTCTCCAACAAAATCATACAATATACAGTCTAAATAACACATACATGATCACTGCTACACATCTCAACCATAGAGTCCAAAACAACTAGCGTACTACCTTCAGTCTCTCCAACAAAAATCATACAATATACAGTCTAAATAACACATACATGATGAACAAAAATTAACAGAGGAGCATTAGTATTGATGCCCAGCTCAAACAAAACACTAAGCGGAGCGCGGCAGATTTGGGCAGATTAAGACACACCAAATGCAGAATTCAACAAAACATAACCCATCCGCTGCAGACGGGGTAGCTGACTGGATCATTTTAAGCAGTTCTAAGGGTTCATGTTCTACACTTGGATGTTGAACAATTCGTGGGTACAACTTCCCTATCTAACCGAATCAATATGCATACATTCAAGATTAGTTAGGGGAGGGAGAAAACCAGCTGTTCTTGTGGCAACGGAGAAGCCAAATTCGAATTTAGCTTTGCTTTCTGATTTTTCAGGAAACTATCCCCAAAGTGCAGACGGAAATGCAGAGAGATGGCCTTTTTTGGCCTGCTGAGTGGAACCATGGAGTCAGAAAAGAACATGCGTCAAAAAACAAATTAGATTGGGGATAGGACATTCTACACGAATTAGCATCGACTCAGAAAGATGTGCTGTAGTCCAATACTTGCAATCCAATATGACAGTAGTTAGTTCATACAACAACAAGCAGATGGGGATTACAACAGCAAGAGGTTCGATTTCAGTTTCGCTTTTTGATTTTCCTGGTAGAATTGTCCCCAATGTCCAGATGGAACGCAAAAAGATGGCCTTATTGAGCAGATCCATGGCATCAAAATAGAAATGCATCGCAATAAATCAGATTGGGGATAGGACATTCTACATAAATTAACATTAGCTCAGCAAGAGATTTGCTGTATTCAAGTACTTGAAATCCAACATGACAGTAGTTCGCACGGCAACCAACAAACAGAGATTACAGCAACAACGATCAACGATTACAGCAAGAACAGACAAGGGATGCTGCCGATCTCAACTAACCCTAAATCACAACACATCTACATCGGCAAGCGCACCGCAAATCTGCCGCTTCAGATTCAGGCCCGATTCCGACACAACGAATGCACAAAAATCCTATCCTAAATCCGCTGCAGACGTGGGAGCAACCCAGACTGAGAACAAACAAGAGCCACTCCCGACCTCAGCTAACCCTAAAATCCCCACAGTCCTCTACCACCATACAAAGCAAACACTCCCGGCGGTCAAACATGCGAGGAAACACACACGCAGACTGAAGACGGATTTGAGATAACAAACGGAGGCACCTGAACCGCCTCCGGCGACGACTCCGCTCTCCTTCACCGGCGAGGATCTCCGCCATGCCGGGACCCTCGAGAAGCTCCTCTATTCCGCTCCTCCGCTCTCTCTTCACGCGCCGACGAAGAAACGAGTAAAAAAATTCAAAATAAAACTTATCCCTTCGGGCCACGCAGAAGGGGAAAATCAGACAAAAAATAAAACGGGCCGAAAAAAGAAAGCCCGCCCCGAACCCAAACCCGCTAACGAGACTACTACCCGCGAACGGAGGCACACAGCTGGACGAGTTAGCGCGAATCTCAACAAAGAAATGGACGGCCAGAGATGCGACTGACGGGGAATTGAGAAACAGTCGAGTGAGATACAGCAAAAACCTAATTATAAACTCATTGTATCTTCCTGACCGCTATGTGATGGTAACATAATATTACCCCTAACATCTTTCTTGTCATTTAATACTAACATGCATTTGAATACTAAGTATGCATTGTCATCTTATTTTAGTACCTATCGTAATTTCAAAGACATATTTGACCTATGGAAAAAAGGGTAAATAAACATGCCAATGTTTAATTTATTGTCTGGAAGTTTCTATAATTATGCTTAGCCAACCGTACTAAACCCCACTTTTAAGATATATGTATGACATACCATTAAATATCTTTACAATAAATATGTATACACTGCATAGTTTATGAAGTTATCCAAAATTAATTGATGAAGAAAATGATGCTTCTAATGTAGTTTAAATCCAGCACAATGCAAATATATTATTTAACTTTATGAGTTAGGACTATATAAACAAATTTTACAACTAACATGTAACAATTTTATGTGGTTAAAAAATGTCAAATAAGAAATACAACATTACACTTGCTAAGACTGTTGTATGATAAAAATAAGTACAAAAGTTTAATATAAATGATATTAAGATCAATTTAGACAAAATTACGTTTGAATCGGCAGCCCTGCGAAAACCCGCTCGCATATGCATTGGCTCGTCGTCGTGCCACCGCGGCACTGGTACTGGCAGTCGTTGGTGTTGTGCCTGTTACCGCACTTCGAGCACCGTGATGGGCACTCCCTGTGGCCGTGGTTGTTGCTCCAGAGCGGCAGAACCTCCTTTTTTTTGTTAACCACGCATGTCATGCACATTACGCAAAGAAATGACCATCCAACACGCAAAATCGATAGCCAAATCTGATTTTCACACTATTTTCTGTCTTCTTCTTTCTTTCATACTATATCTGTATTCTTCTTGCCAAAATGTCATAGTTGAGTGATTTTTATTCGTCTTCTTTTCATAATATTTTCTGTATATAGCCTGTTAACGGCCACAAATCAGCAAGCCTTGTCTTTGTCGTGTTGTTGGAGATCACCGGCGCAGTATGCTCGCGTCAATAATGATGGCGATGAAGGTGGAGACTTGATGCGACAAATGCTACCGGAAAGTCCCGCTCACCATCTCTAGCCTCCAAGGTACACGGCATGCATGACGCGCTGGATCATCAAACCAACACATTTCTTGATTGAGTCATTGTGCCAATGATCATGTCGTGTCTCCCATTAAGGTGTGGACAAGATCAAGATCAATTCAGAGAAGGGCATGATGAGCGATAAGGGTTTCAACGAGTAATCCATTAAAAAAATATTGTTTTGTAAAGTCGCAGACTTTCGCTATAAGGCCGGTCTACGCACTCCACTAAGCACTACTAAGTACTAACTCGAAAATCATGTTGCTGGAGGCACCCCTAATCTCTCGTTGTTGGATTACAACAACAATTCGAAATCAAAAATTGCTTAAAACAACAAAACTACATGCAGGCGTGCGTGTTAGAAAGCAACGTTTCCCTTAACCACAGACGACACAGCATAGGTCGGGGTGAACTGTACCGTTGTGCGTGTGCGTCAGTCTCCTCGTTTATCCACCAAATTATGCCGTTAGTCTTTGTCACGTTCGATCCATTTTGACAGATGAGACAACAACCTAGCTAATCGGTCACAAGTCAAAGCAGGTTTATCAACCTATCATTATCAGCAAGTTAATTATATTATAATATATACAAAGTGAGACCTCACGTTTACCGGTGTTTTGGCCCATTCTCATGTCACTGAGAAATTGGATGCCGACTAGTTGCAAGTATCATATGGCACATACTCCCTCCGTTTTTAAATATAATATGTTTTAGGTGTTTCACATGTTGACTAGATGCGGATGGAAGTGAGTGAACGTACACACTAAATAGTGTCTAAATACATGTAAATGTGTGTGAATCTAGGAAAGTTCTAAAACGTCTTATATATACGAACGGAGGGAGTACATAGTAACTAATCGGTCTAAGAGCATCTCTAGCAGCGCCCGCAAAACGTTCGAACCCGTAAAAATCCGATGAGTTTGCAGGTTTGGGACCTTTTTCGGCCAGACCAGCGCCTGCAAATTTGCGTCGGCCCGCAAACGTTTTGCGGGGGTCCGTGAATCCGCACCGCTAGCCCGTATTTATTTGGCTTCCGACCGCATTTGCGAATTTCAATCCCATTTCCCCACCTCCTCCGGCGAGCAATCCCTCTCGCACTCCGCCGTCTCCGACGAGCAATCCCGCCTCCCCTTCTACAGATCCGGCGACGCCGAGCCGCCATGGCGCCGAAGAGGGAACCAGAGTCGCCGCTCCCCGGCGACGACCGGTTCGGCGGAGACTACTCCGACGAGAAGCGGGCGCTGGTCGTCCGCAGCGACGGCGCACGGAAGCGAGCCGCACGGAAGTGCAAGCTCGGCGAGCCGGTGCCGGATGCGTACTTCCGCCGCGACGTGTCGGAGTTTGATCGGCTCCGGAGGGAGCGGGAGTGGGAGATCGAGCGTCGCCGTCGCGAGCAGCTCCTCCGCGGCGCCAGCAGCTCCTCCGCCGCGCCAGGTGCTCCTCCGCCGGAGGGCTACGACCCGTCGCCGTCGCTGTTCGGCTAACGATTGGTACAAATGCAACTTCTTTTATTAGTATGCTACAAACTAAGAGAGGACAAATGGCTCCCAAGTTCCAGGGAGCCCTTTATTTTTGAAAATTCGAAAAACATATTTTGAAGTTTAAAAAACTATGGAAAAAATCATAGGTGTAGATAATGTTGTATTCTACCAATGTGTCAAATAGAAACTAGAAGTACGTTATATTTTGGGCTGTGCAAAAAAGTCAAAATCTGAAATTTTAAATAGTGAACATTGCAAAATTTTGAACTCTTCAAAATCTGCCAGATTTTTTATTTTCGTGTAGCCCAAAATATGAGTTAGTTTGAGTTGATATTTGGCATGTTGGTAGAATAGAACATTATCTACATCCAAGATTTTTTCTAGATTTTTTTAATATTTAAATATGATTTTGGAATTTTCAAAAAATAAAGGGCTCCATGGAGCGCGGCCTCCATCTGCACTTTGCAGCTACAAACTATGCAAGTTGAAGACCTAAAATGAGAATGCACTCGCTTTCCTGTAATCCCTGTAATCCGTTGGTTTAGTATGTGTTGTCACGAGGGGCTCACGTTCAAGATGAAATGCCCAACCCATGGTGACCACATGAGGATGAGGAACTACCATCGTAGGATCGGAATACTACATTCCTATATCTAGGGACACTAGTAGAAACATAGCCTCTAGTCCGGGCTGGCGAGGGCCTCTAGTCCCGGGTGCCCACCCGGGACTGACGAATCGAGACTAGAGGGGGGCCTCTAGTCCCGGGTGCCCACCCGGGACTGACGAATCGAGACTAGAGGCTCCCCCTCTAGTCCCGGGTGGGTTACGACCCCGGACAAAAAGGGTCCGCACGTGGGCGCCCTGGCCGCGCGTGGTCGAGGACCTCTAGTCCGGATGAAATCTATCTGTAGCGAAGAACATCTATCTAGTATGAACTGTACTTTGTTCCCGCTAAAATCTGCATGTTGAAATTCAGATTTGCAGTTTCATTTGCGGGTTCTGTTCTTCGCGGCACGATTTCTCGCGCAAGAACACGAAAAACCCGACCCTTAAAATTGTTTTGCGGGTTCGCGTGTTGCGGGCACCGCTAGAGATGCTCTAACTTGAGCCAAAATTGGGTGGGGGAAATTTTGCAATGTTCCCTCTGCTCACATCCGTTCAGTTTAAATTGAATGGATCAAGCTAAGTAAAGAATCACTGTGGTCAAAGATGCCACGGGAATTTGCCGTTTCAGTTCTGCCTAGTAATTCGCCACGAGTAAAAACAGCAAAACAAACGAGGACCGCAGGGACCGGACAAAGATTACGCATCGGAAATTTCGCGCCAAAAATTAAGCTAGAATAGAACGCGCGCGCGACACCACGTTCGTCGGCCTCAGCCTCCTAGACGTCGGAGACTTCGTGTTTTTTGTCCAGTTTTTCTCCTCACGAGTTTGTTTTTACTTGGCCATTTCGTCAACTCTCCCCAGCTCCCTCTGTCGTTCTCGCTCGCCCTCTCTACACCTCACATGCATAAACTAAACAAACTTATTAGTACTGTATCTTTTATTTTTCGAATCAACAAACTTGATTATAATTATCATAGCTATCATAGCTAGTACTACTTGCTATGACCAGACAATCGATTTTCCAGTAACAATAAATAAATTGTTGGTGATTCTCCTTCCTAGAAATGCGCATGGCCGCGTGGACTTGCAAACGTCTTTGAGTTTTGAATCCTCTTCTCTTCTCGCCCTCAACATCGACCCACCCACCTCGTGCTCACTCATATATGAAACTCCGTTTTGCCAAATATTTCTTCCCAGTCTCCTCAGCACCATTGATCCGACATATTTTTCTCTCCTCCTCCGCTCAACAGTCTCGACGCAAATCGCAGTAGGTAGAGGAAGCAGAAGGCCGTTGCTTCGGTGTGTAGTTCTAATGGAGGAAACGTTGGAGGTTCCTTCCTACTTCCTGTGCCCGATCACGCTGGACATCATGCGCGACCCCGTCACGCTCCCCACCGGCATCACCTACGACCGCCACGCCATCCACCGCTGGCTCCAACTCGCTGGTGGAGCCACGTCGGCGACGTGCCCGCTCACCAAGCTGTCCGTCGCGCCGGACTGCGAGCCCACGCCCAACCACACGCTCCGCCGCCTCATCGACTCCTGGTGCGCGCTCCACCAGCCCGACGCCCTGGAGCATCGCGTCGACACGACGACGACGACGCCAACCGCCGACCGCGCGCTCCTCGACGCTCTGTTCTCCCGGCTCGCCGACGTCAAGAGACCGGAGCGGGAGACCCTCGCCGCGCTGCACGAGATTAGGGACGTCGTGGCGGAGGGCGAGCGGGGCAGAGACATTGTCGCCGCGCTCCCTGGCGCGGTGGACGCTCTGTTCACCGTCCTCGTCAGCACGTCGACGCCCGCGAGCACCGACGCGGCGCTCGACGTCATCTCCTCGCTCCGACTCTCGGAGCGGTGCCTCGTGCGAGCCGTCGACAGGGAGGGCATGGCGCTCGTCGACGCGCTCGTGTCCACGTTGCGGCGCTCCGACTCCGAGGCCGCGTCTCGGGAGCGCGCGGCGGTGCTTCTCGCGGACGTGACGGCGACCATGATGCCGAGCAGGGCGGCGTCGCTCCCGGAGCAGGTGTTCGTCGAGGCGGTGCGGCTGCTACGCGACGAGGACGGTGGTGCCTCGGCCGCGACGACCTCGGCACCAGCGACCAAGGCGGCGCTGCGTGTTCTCGCCGGGCCGACGTCGCACGGGCGGAACCGGGTCAAGGCCGCGGAGGCCGGCGCGGTGGCGGCGCTGGTTGACGTGCTGCTCGTCGAGCGGCGGCGCGCATGGTGCGAGCTGGCGCTGTGCGCGCTGGACCGGCTGTGCGGGTGCGCGGAGGGACGCGCGGCGCTGGTGGCGCACGTGGCGGGGATCGCGGCGGTGGGGGAGAAGGTCGCGGCGACGTCGGCGGCGGCGAGCGGAAAGGCGGTGCGGGTGCTGCGGTCGGTGGCGCGGCACGCGGCGACGGGGGAGGTGGTGCGCGAGATGGCGACGACTGGCGCGGTCAGCAAGCTGTGCGTCGTGGCGGTGTCGCCGGGGACGCCCGAGAGGACGAGGGAGAGGGCGCGTGAGACGCTGCGGATGCACACTGCGGCGTGGCGGAGCTCGCCGTGCCTGCATCCCAACCTCCAGGCTCTGTACCCTTGCTAGCCGGCCAGTTCATCGTGTCATATGGTCATCGCAATTTTTTCCTGACTGTTCGTTCTGAATCTGAAACAACATTTGTTCTACTCCGTACAAAACTTCAGACAAGAACTTCTACTCTTCGGTTGATTTTGTTTCATCCTCATTCCATTGGATGCGTGATTAAGAATGAATACTACATGTAATATTCGGTTGAGAGACCTAAGTAACTTCTCCACAATGAAGTCATCGGACATTTCTGTGCTTCCTATTGGTGAGAAGGTTAAGCCTTTAGTATAGCTCGGACACAACTTCAAGTTGAGACATTTGAATTTGTCTATTTAGGTAAAAAAATATGTTAATGTATTGTTACAAAACCGACTATTAGAGTATGTTTCCAGTGTTTTTTTAATGATAATTGAAGCCAAATTGACAAAAGAAACTCCGAGGAAATAATCGATTGTAATAATAAATTAGCTCATTCTTTTTCTTTTTTTTGTAGAAACAGACTCCCGTTTTACCTAGAGACTAGAGTCAGTTTTTAATATCCGACTGAGTGGGATAATAATATTATTACAGTCAGCCGGAAATCAAAATTAATTCCAGTTGCTGTTCGGCTAACGATTGGTACAAATGCAACTTCTTTTATTAGTATGCTACAAACTAAGAGAGGACAAATGGCTCCCAAGTTCCAGGGAGCCCTTTATTTTTGAAAATTCGAAAAACATATTTTGAAGTTTCAAAAACTATGGAAAAAATCATAGGTGTAGATAATGTTGTATTCTACCAATGTGTCAAATAGAAACTAGAAGTACGTTATATTTTGGGCTGTGCAAAAAAGACAAAATCTGAAATTTTAAATAGTGAACATTGCAAAATTTTGAACTCTTCAAAATCTGCCAGCTTTTTTATTTTCGTGTAGCCCAAAATATGAGTTAGTTTGAGTTGATATTTGGCATGTTGGTAGAATAGAACATTATCTACATCCAAGATTTTTTCTAGATTTTTTGAATATTTACATATGATTTTGGAATTTTCAAAAAATAAAGGGCTCCGTGGAGCGCGGCCTCCATTTGCACTTTGCAGCTACAAACTATGCAAGTTGAAAACCTAAAATGAGAATGCACTCGCTTTCCTGTAATCCGTTGGTTTAGTATGTGTTGTTACGAGGGGCTCACGTTCAAGATGAAGTGCCCAACCCATGGTGACCACATGAGGATGAGGAACTACCATCGTAGGATCAGAATACTACATTCCTATATCTAGGGAATTCAAGAATGTTGACATTAACGCTCAAACTTGTGACCTATTGATCAATGTCTTGCGTGCGGAAGAATTCAACCGGTTCAAAAACAACAACAAGATTTGGGACACTCCTTAAGAGATACCTAAAGGAACCTCTTTCGTCCAGGAAACAAAGCATGGTGACACATGAGTGCATTTTTGGGGAACTACGAATGATGCGTGTAAAAAAAATGTGGAAGGTGCTCTAACAAATAATATATTTTTAGCAAGCAATGCCCTCTTGGTAGGACTCTATATAGAAAAGCAATTCATGCCACATATGTATGATATCATTCCTTTGATTCTGATAGTTTGTGTAAGACAATATTGTGCACTCGTGGCAGTCACCACGACCATTGGGTCGGCACCACCTGTCACCGCCATCGCGCCCTTCTCTAAGTTGATTTCTATCTTGTCCACACCTTCATGGAAAACACAATAAGATTATTGGCATGCTCGATCAATTATGGAAGTTTTATTATGCAGGGTGACAGTGGTGCAACGGCTGCGGCGCCACGATGCCGACCAAGTGCAGCTGCGATCGGGCACACGCAGAGGTGTTGGTGAATTGATCTTAATATGATTTGTATTGAACTTTTATACTTATATTTAGCATACAACTATCTTAAGGAGTATACAGTTATATCTCCTAGTATTTGGCATTCTTAACCACATCAAAATCGGCGAGTTGTAACATCATAACTTATATAGTTGAGAAATACATTTTCATGGTGCTAGATTTAAACTATATTTTTTACCATAGTTTTCTTCATCAATTTATTTTCGGATAACTGCAAAAAGTATAGAATTTACACATATTTATGGTAAATATATTTAATGATATGATCTATCAAATATCTTTAATGTACGGTCAACTAAGCATGTTTATAGAAACTTCTAGAGTATACAAATATTGGTATGATTTTTTACCTATGTTTCCATGGTCAAATATGACTTCCAAATACAGTAGCTGAACTAATGAGATGACAGTGCATGCATGATGCATACTTGTTTTTCAAATATCAGCACTAACAGTGATCACCGACGAATAAATATATTAAACAGATTCTACTGATTTGGCGTAAATTCGATTTGATTGTTTGATATGGTCATCTGCAATCTGGTCGGTACCAATTCTCAAACAATCAAATCGTATAATAAATTAAATAGATGCAGGAGAAATAAGCACTCGTGCATATTTCTTAAATAAACATACGTGCGCAGAATGAAACATGAACATCTAGTTAACATATATTTTAGTTTGTAGTACAAATTGTCCATCGGAGTGCGACTATCTAAACTCGTTGGTGTTAACTAGCTTGGTTTGTTTTTATATATGTGGTACACACTATTGGTGCATTGACTTTTTCCTTTAAATAGATGCCCACCGATAAAGTATGATTAAATATATGATTAGATTGGTTTGTTCTTACATATGTCGTACACACTAATTTAATAGATATTCAATAGTCTCTTGCACATTATGGATAATAATATAGTGGTTATTAGTAGTTTATATTTTTTGAACTCCTCGTGTTAGGGCCTGGTACGGTCGTCCTGTTTGCCCGGTTTATCGCCGGGCAGAGTTTCAATTCGATACCCGTATTGAATCTTTAGTGGAAATTCAGATGCAGCTGACTTCCTACGGTTGGCGGCACATATCCTCACGATTATTAACGAATTTGAAACGCTAAACAAATTTTAAAAAATGATATTTCATTTCTTACCCTTCAGGGCGATGAACGACTAATTCACCGGGACCAGAGCTGCAAAACTTTGTTCCTCGCGCCCTCTATCCATGCATCAACCCGCCCACGACTTTCAATCCCGCGGGCTCCACCGTGCCTAGATCCCAAGCACAGAGTTTGTGGCGCGACCGCGTGCCTCACGCGGTACGCAAAGAAGAGCGGAAACGACAACATGCGGCAGTGGCTAAATGACTCGGCGGTGTAGGGGATAGCGGAGATGAGCGTGCCCAAAATTGTGTTAAAGCACACAAAAATACGGCCTGTCGAACAATTTACGCGCGCCGTCTAGTGTTGAATAGTTGGGGCCTTGCAGATTAAGGCATGGCCTAGTGGTGGGGAGGGGTTGATATATTCCCACTCACCCGAGTTCGAGTTCTCATGCTCGCAATTTCGCTGATGTTGCACCCCTCTTTTATCAAAATACCGCGGGCCTCCTCCCAGTAGGAAATCAACAGTTGGGGCCGCTTGTAAGGATAACGCTCAATAGGACTTGCTCGTTTGCTGTCCGACATGTTATTAAACGATTTTTTGGCGGGATGTTATTAAACGAGTTAAATAGGCGACAAGTTGGCCAAGCCTAACGGCAACCGACGTGAGTGCATCGAGTGGTGTAAAATTAACAAAGTCACAAAATTTAGCGTCGTTTTGGCAGTTCAAGAAAAACTAGCGGCACGTGCCAAATTTCAGTGTGAACTAGCTAGTGACGCATTGGTAATTTTCTGCTTTTCTCTACCCATTCTCAGCAATGTAAATAAACGCATTTCCCCGTGGAGGCGTGGAGCGAACATGCGTGCGAGACAAGCCGAGGAGACATATGCAGTCGTCTCGTCATCTTCTCCAGCTCTCCTTTCCGTCAGGTGGCCATGAGAGTCCAGCGAAACGAGGAAAGCGCCCCAATCCCACAACAAAACGTGTAAGCGTGATGGCGATGAGCGATGGACTCCACAACTTGTTGGATAGCCAATTAGCCACGAGTCTATCTCCATCCATGCATCTCCATGCATGCTACGATAGCCACGCGCGTACGAGTTCAGACACCAGAACCACGACGCAAGGCAAGGTCGGCGATGGAGTCCAGAGGAAAACCACCACGCCACAGGATCTCCATGCTTGCTACGATAGCCACATCGTCCTCAATAAATACCCGCGCCTCCTCTGCGACAATCCCACCACCAACGAACCCAGCCGCCGTCTGCTCCCTCCAAGGCGATCCGCCATGAAGATCGTCTCGATCCTCTGCATCCTCTTCCTCGTGCTCAACGGTATGCTCAATTATCTCATCATTAAGTTTCGCGCTCTAATTTCTGGATCCATCTCTTAAATAATGCAACAATGTGCATGGTAACACAGGTCATCGTGTGGAATCTCGGCGAAACCCCGATGATGGTCCCAAGTTCCGCCACCTCTTCGTCTTCGGCGACTCCTTCGGCGACAACGGCAACACGCAGCAGCCGAGGGTGGATCCCGTCTTGGGCACGGCCGCAGTCACCAAGGACACGCGCCAGTGGTTCTTCCCCTACGGCTCCTTCACCGATGGGCGCCAGCACCCCACCGGCCGCTTCTCCAACTACATGGTCCAGTCCGATCTTGTCGGTACGTCTCGAGCTAAGCTACTTTTATGTACTCGATCTAATCTAGTAAGAAGTGTTCGTACATGCTAATCTTTACTTATTTATTGCGCATCCTAAAAATTGTTGACATCCTTTGATCCTTGCAGCAAACATCATGGGGCTCGACGCAGCACCTCCCGCCTACATGCTCACGGAGAGGAACACCTGGGACAAATCCGGCATGACCTTCGCCGTCGGCGGCGCCAGCGCGTTCTTCCAGGCGCGTCACAAGGCGTCCACCCTCCGCCACCAGGTCGACAGGTTCGAGTCCCTCATCGCGGACGGAACCATATCAAGGAAGCACGCCGAGCACTCCGTCGCACTCATCGCCGTCTCCGGCAATGACTACGTGACAGTCGGCGACGCCGGCATGAACCTCGGCATCAACGCTTTCGTCAAGAACGTGACGAGTGAGATCGTGACCAACGTGCAGCGGCTGCAGGAGATGGGGGTGGCCAAGGTTCTCGTGAATAATGTTCCCCCCGTCGGCTGCACGCCGTCGCAGACCACCACGAGCGGCTTCAACAGGTGCGACCGCGGAGGCAACCACTACGCGACGATCTACAACAGGGAGCTGAAGAGGCTGCTCAGAGCCATGGAGGACGTGCACATTGTTGACCTCAACACCGCCTTCACCAACATCGTCGATCCCACTGAAAACGCTGAGGTGTCGACCTTCTTTGACGAGAGGTTGGCGCCGTGCTGCCAGAGCATGGATCCCAATGGGTACTGCGGGCAGATGGGCGAGTCGGACTCAGACTTCCGTTACACGCTTTGCGAGAACGCCGACAAGTACTTCTTCTGGGACGACATGAACCCCACGCAGGCTGGATGGGAGACTGTCATGGAGCAGCTGCAAGACCCCGTCAAGGAGTTCCTAGAGCTCAATTAATTAGTTCTTTAGATAGACATTATAAGGCTTTTGTTAGGTTGTGTGCACTACTTGTTGATGCCACATCTATCTAGTTTAAACAGTTAGAGTTTATATCTCCCGTGAGTATATTTTGGATTTGTAGCAAAGTTTTGGTGAACATCGTTTGTTGCCTCGTTGGTCATGAGTAAACCAGTTTTTATCTTGTCCTCCTTTTGATAAAGCTCTACGATATATGTTTTGAACGGAATATTACATTAGTTTTCATCCTTTTTGACACTATCGTCATGGAAAATATTCAACCGATCGAAGTGTAAATGTTTTTGTCTGAAGTTTTGTAGAGCACATATATTTTCTTTCAGATTTCAGAAAGAACACTTAGGAAAAATTTAAGCATATGAAACGGTAATGGCTAGCAAGGATAAAGAGGCAGAACGAGAACGAGGGAGTTAGCGAAATGGCTAGGTAAAACAAACTCGAGAGGACAAAAACTGGACAAAATCCGACGTAGCATAATTTTGGAACGAAATTTCCGATGCGTAATGCTTGTCCGGTCTCTCCGGCCCTCCTCTAGCTCGTTTGTTTTCTTGTTTTTACTCATGGTGAATTACTAGGGTAGAAACAGCAAATTTGCATAGGCGACCGCACGTCTCGATCCGGTGGCCGACGAGCCACCTTTGACCACGGTAGTTTTTTTAGTTAGCGAGCTATATAATGGATCATCGGCTACAATATCCCTTGATCTTTACAGAATTGAATATCTCAACAAATTGTAGAGCAGCCCGACATATACGCATCTCCTCAAGCAGGGAATCCAGCCACATGGAGGACGGCCGAGGCAGCGACGCCATCCCCGTCGCGAGGAGGATGGACGGCGGCCGTGCATCCCAACCCATGCCCACAATGACGGCGACAGCTAGACTTGCTAAGCAAGATCGATGGCGGCGTCCATGCCTGGGTTTTGGAAGAGTGGTACGCGTGCGGGGGCAGTTTGCAACGTATTTTTCGGATCTGAGCATGGAAGTTGGCCCTTGGGCGTGCGAGACTGCGAGTAGTCATCGATTCCCTTAATCTGTTGCGGGCGTGGTCGATGGTAGTGGAGCGATGGAAAGAAACGTGAATTTCGGGGGGAGAACAAACGATTATAGACCGTATGATGAAGATGGATAGACGGTACAGATTCGATTTTCCCACGATATAATCGGACCCCCCCCCCCCCCCACGTTTGGGTGTGTGGGTTTCACCCTAAACCTAATCCTCTTACACCCCGAGGATCGATGGCTTCTCCTGCTCGCCTCATGCTAGCGATGCCGCTGCTGCTCCTGCTCGTGCTCCAGCACGCGGCGGCAGCAGTGTCTGCTCCGGCCACCTTCCCGGGCGACAGGGCCGCGTTGGCGTCCCTGAAATCCGCCGTGGACGCGGCGACCATCCCGGCTTACTCCTGCCTCGCGTCGTGGGACTTCGCCCACGACCCGTGCACCACCTTCCCCTGCGGCCTCCACTGCTACACGCCCCCCAGATCCTCCTACCAGCGCGTCGCTGGCATCGCCCTCGACCCCGCGGGGTACTCCGGCACGTTCCCCGCGTCCGTCTTCGCCTCGCTACCTTTCCTCCAGTCCCTCTCCCTCCGCGACAACCGCTTCCACGGCACGCTGCCGGCAGGGCCGCCGCTGCCGCCGAGCCTCCGAGTCCTCGATCTCTCCGGCAACGCCTTCTCCGGCGAGATACCGGCGTCCCTCTTCACCCCAGCCTCGTCGCTGGAGGAGCTCGACCTCTCCCGCAACGCGTTCACCGGCCGGATACCGCCTACGATCGCGTCCCTGGGCGCCCTGACGCGGATGGAGCTGCAGCACAACCGCCTCGCCGGGAGCCTGCCGCGGATGGGCGGCATGCGCTCGCTCGCCAACCTCGACGTGAGCGGCAACGCGCTGTCCGGCTCACTGCTCGACGCGCTGCCGCGGCAGGTTGTGTCCGTCGTGGCACGCAACAACAGCCTCTCCGGGCCGCTGCAAGCTGCGGCCTTCCGTGCTCTCCCTGCGATGCAGGTGCTGGACCTCACGGGCAATGCGGTGACCCGCGCGGTCCCCGGCGCCGTGTTCGAGCACCCGGCACTGGAGCAGCTGCGCCTGGAATCCAACCAGCTCGGCACGGTCGAGGAGGCGTCCGACGGCGGCGCGTCGAGCCAGCTCGTCGAGGTGGACCTCAGCGACAACAGACTCACTGGGCGGCTGCCCGGGTGTCTCGGGGCGATGCCGCGTCTCGCGATGGTGGGGCTCGACCGGAACCGGTTCGTCGGAGGCATACCGGACCAGTACGCCGTTCGGGCCTCGGTGGACGATGTCAGCGATAGGAGGGTCCCGTTCGCGAAGCTGACGCTGCAAAGAAACTATCTCTGCGGAGCCCTGCCCAGGCAGATGAGGCAGATCAAGGAGGGCACGGCCGTCGTGAGCTTGGCGGATAACTGCTTGCTCAAGTGTCCGCACAAGTTCTTCTTCTGTCAGGGACCCCCGCAGAAGAACCATGCCACATGTCCCAAGTGCGAGCTATGAGAGTTTGAATACTACTCCCTTCATTTCTGAATATAGGGTGTATAGTTTTCTGCACGAATATTAAGATATGAGTATTTGGCACACGTTGTACTCATTTTTTTCTGGAATTTTTTTAGAGATATGACTTCCTAATAGACACAATTTGAAAACAAGAAACCCTATAAATAAGGATTCATTTGTGGATGGGTAAAATTGTCCATAAATCTCATTATACCATACATTTTGCAATTTTTCTGAAAAAACTATACACCTTACATCAAGAAACGGAGTGAGTACTGTATATAACGCATTGGCGATAATCAGGAAGAAATTTAATGATCGAAACGTGGAACTTGCTTGAAAGCGGTGGTCTCACTCCAGCCTATGCATGAAACACATAGACCACCGGCCGTCGGCAAAATAATATGGGGAACACCAAAAGCGTCGTGGCATAAACTTCACCGATCATGGCCTCCATTTTGACTGCTAAAAACTCGTTTAGTTAGGCGGGGATTGCCATTCACCTCTTTTTTTTTTTGAGATTGGATTGCCATTCACCTGGTTTGGCTTGTTGCGGCCAGGGGCAAATTGCACACTTTGGTCAAGTTAACGGTTGAACTAGTTGCAAGTGTTTTTTACATACCATGGAACCGATTAGTTGCTATGTACTACTATGCCAGCTAGCATATGTACAGTTATGATTACTTGGTTGTTGTCTCATCAGTCAAATGGATGAAGCGTGACAAAGACAAACGGCACAATTTGGTGGTTAAACGATGAGATTGACGCACACGCACAACGGCACGGTCCATTGCGGGCTTGCGGCCTATGTTGGTACAGAGTGGAGATTTTAGGGTCCCCAGCTCCAGCGCTCCCTCCGGTAACAAAAAAAAATCAAAAATTATATGTGTGAGTTTCAAAAAATTCTGAAAAAAATCCTGCTGTAGCCAATAGTTTATAGTTTCAAAAAAAATTGAAAAACAAATCTGGCTGTGGCCAATAGTTTATCCTACGAACGTGCAAAATATCAACTTCAAAAACTTTATATTCTGATCTACACAAAAATAACGAAGGTGTGGATCTATATGCATATTTTCAAATCTACAGGTTTTAGGTGATTTTGTTATTTTTGTGTAGCTCGGAATACAATGTATTTGAAGTTGATATTTTACACGCTTGTGGGATACTATTGTCTACACCTGAATTTTTTTCAGGATTTATTGAAACTCACAAATATGATTTTTGAATTTTTGAAACCGGAGAGAGCACTAGAGCTCGGAAGCCAAAAGTAGTTTCTGAGGGAAATGTTGCATTCTAAAACGTTGCTTTTTTTCTCCTAAAAGTTGCATTGTGCATATCTGCACGGAATTTATATATACTCCATCCATCCCAAATTATAAGGCGCTCTATTTTTATAATGCTCGATTTTGACCATTATATATACTAAAATATATGGATTGAGCATATATAAATGATACCGTTGGATTCGTCTTGCAATTTTTTTCATTCATATATAATTATACTAGGATATATTATAAACATAAATCATGGTCCAACTTGTACAACGTTGACTAGCCAAATTACAGGTGTCTTCTATTTTGACTAATAAGAAATGCAGCAAGGTTTCTTCACGCCCGTCATAACTTTTTACTTTTTTGTCCTTCCCCCAAATTACATAGTAGAACGAAATATCCATAGTATCCCTTGGTTTGTTTTCTTCCCCAACCCCAAACAAACCCACCACACCCTCCTGAACAGAGACCCCTTAGGCTCATCTCCGGCCGCCACCCATCGATCTCCGGCCATAGGCGACCTTCACCTCCTCCGTTCGATGGAAAGAGATCGCGGAGGACCCAAACCTCCCCACCCCCAGTTGCAGGCCCTCCCATGGGCCAGTTCCCCGTCTCTGATTTCCTCCGCCACAACCCTATCGATATGTTGTATCATCGCCTGTTCTCACGGCGCATTTGGATGATTTTTATAATCACACTCATTTGGATGAAAATGGAACCATTTATGCGTGATTAGAATGGAAACAGATGACTTCCCAATTGTCAAGGTCGCAAGTAGGAAATATAGAGAGTTGTCGACATATGGTACGAGCGTAAAAAAAAAGGTCGTTGATGAGTACATCCGCAAAGAACTGCAACAGCTGATGGATTTTATGTTCCGTAAGTGAGCACTTAGTGTAGAGTCAATAACCCTTTAGCGAGTAAAAAATGCATAGGAATACTATCCTACTCTTGCTCCTTTACCGCGGGTGGCAATATTGCCTTTTAAGCACAATTTGCAATGGAAACCATGAATGTTAATGCTCTCAATCTTTCTCTCTCTATCCTCCTCTCTCTTGCGTGCTTTCTCTGCCGCCGTGTCCCCGAAAATGAAGTCCACTGTTCCCTAGATGTGACAGTCATGGAGAATTGGGTGTTTTCCCTCGCGAAGAAGGTGTCTTGAAACCCTCTGATGTTGCATCTATACATGACCAACTCATGAGCATCCAAGAGGAGAGGAAATCGCAAGATGTCACTGGCAGATGTATGTACATGCCGTGGAGGGCGGAGGGGGGGCCATCCTCCCCTCCCCCTGCCAGCTTTGGAAGAATTAGTAAAGAATTTTTTACAAGGTTTATATTGGGCAAACCGTAGTTGTTTTTGTCGATGCCTAGGCCCCGCGCCATGAAACCTTCACCCTTAGCCGGTTACAATCCTACGAAAAGTGTAAGCAGCAATAGCAACCAGTACATACACATGCATAAACTAGTAGGGACTAGTACTATGATTTTGTTGTTAAGGGTAAAGAATTCTTTTCCTTTATAGGTCGTTTACCGTTGTATATATTTCCTTTGTTTGTAGTCGTATGTATAGCCGTTAGAGAACATAGACCAGCTCATGAATGTTTCTACACGGTTTGAGAAATTATCCTAGTACACTAGGTACTAGTAGTACAATGAAGCTAGTTCAGTATATAGTAGCATACGTGTAGTACACGACTTTTGTAATTTAATTTAAAAAAAATTCCTCTCTCTGTCCACGTATAAGATCTTATCGAGTCATATGTGAGATTCTATTCACATGTATGCTATTACAGTATATGTGGATTGCCCACCTTCTGGAAAAAATTACATCGGTTCAGACTTTTTGGTTTTACTGGTTGGTACATGAAACTTAACATGGTAGCAGAGGTTTTTTGCTTTAAATTTCGGCTTTGACAATTTAATATTACCACCCTTCCTTTATGTAAGGTGTATAATTTTTTGCTGAAATTTTTAAAATATATGGTGTATTGTAGTTCCACCGCTAGGTTGTTACAATAAGTTAGAAATAATCCCATCGAGAGAGAGAGAGTATGCCGATTTCCTACTTTTCCTTCTTTTCATTAGTTCAGGTTTTTTCAGGCTTTTCAGTTCGGACTTTTAGTTCCACTGGTTGGTGCATGAAAAGTAACATTGTACACCATCAGACCATGAACCCAAAAGGAAGTATATTTCTGTCGGCTATGGTCCTAGCATTGCACACTCATTAGTCAGCATTATCCTATAGCAACACAATGTCCAGTACTGTTCTACGCATGGGCGTCGCTCAACCGAGCCGGAGTGCTGGTGCCGGTCGTCGTCACCAGCGAAGCGATCCCCGGCATCGACGCCGACCTCGTCACCCCGCGGCCGTGGCTGCTCCGCGGCGGCGACGACGGCGCAGAGGCCGAGGCCGAGGCCTGGCGCTGGAGCAGTGCGTGCTGGGAGGAGCTGCCGCGCGGGGTCGAGCTGCTCCCGGGCAGCATGCCAGTCGGAAGATGGTGGCTCGGAGTGCCCGGTCTCGGAATACCGCTGCCGCCGTGCATTGGCCGCAGCTCGATCTTCAGGTACGGAGGCAGCCTGGGTGGCGTGGCATCGTCGGAATGGCCATGATCGTCGTCGTCTTCGTCCTCGTAGTCAAGGGAGCACACGGTGCTGGTCTCCGTGCGGATGGTGGAGTCGTCGCCGCGCCGCTTCTTCCTCCTCTTCCTTGCGGCCTTGCCCCACCCATGCATTGTTTCTCTGATCCTGTACGGGATCAGGGCAGCCTTGTACTTTGATCCCATCTGTTGCCGTACCAGCGACGGTGTGTTAGCTGCATTTTTGCCGAAAGAAACGCAAATAGGAATGTGTGAACAAATGATTACCTGCGTGACAAGCGCGTAAACAGGCAATGTACTGTAACTGCAGAGGAACTGTCCAGCAAACCTGAAATTGTAGATTGTGGTGGTTTATTATAACCATGAATACGAGAAACTTATTCAACAAGGAGAAATTAAGTACTAGCTTCGACAAAACCCTTACCCCAATACAAGGCGGCAGTAAACCAGTAGGTGGTTTCTGATGAAGCATGATTCATAACCAAATTGCCACTGCAGCACAATGATTAAACCTACGTTAACACCTCATAGCACCAAAAAAATGAATGTTAAGCTCTTATCACTTTTAATTGAATTTTCCATAAATGATGTTGTTAACAGTAGCTGAGAGAGAAATGGTACCCAGAACCAGAAGAAAGAGGCCAGCTCGAATGCATTCTACAGAAATTAGTAAACCACGGTATGCATAAGTATAATTCCGTGCTTAATCTTTCTAGCTTTTTAGTGTATTAACCAGCAATGCAAATTTACCTGGAATAGAACAAAATGAATCAGCCACAGGAGAAACTTTGGTTTCTTGAACCAAAAGAGATCATCGCGTGGCTTTATCCTTGGTCCATATGAAGTCAGCCTTGCACCCTCTGATGTTAAAGTCGCAATGATATGCTGCAGCTTCGCACCGACTAGAAGAACAAGCTATGGAGCATTTGAATTCCAGTTGAGACCATCAACATTTACGGGGCAAACTACCTACATTGCCAAATGTACAAGAAGCAAGCTGCGACTTACAGTAACAGGGAGGATGGCTATCCAAAAGTACAGGTTAGATCCTGCAACAAAGTCACCATGTCAGAAGTCAGATAAAAGGAGGAAACACAGATATATCACTGCAGGAAGAAAGGTAGTTCAAAGTTTACTGTCAATATTGAATAACATGAAAGCAACAACAAAGCCCCACAGTACTCCGCTGCATCAAATGATCAAGTTAGCTGAAAAGATTTCTCCAGTGCAAAGAAATTGAACACAATTAATATGCATAAGCAGGCAAGCCTCGCAGACATACTAACCTCACTCCAACAATCTTCTCAAACTCCTCTTCCATTGAGCGTATCATATAATTGTGGAAGTCGTATGTTGGTGCAAGATTGTGGTTCTGCAAGTATTATCAAGTGAAAGTGTGAAACACGAATGTGCAACTAATAAATAGCAAGTTCAATGTAGCTTGAGTTTATCTTTCTCATATGGCATAAATTTCAATAAAACAAATCAACATAGAATATCGTCCTGTTAGCTAAGGTCAAACACCTATATATTCAAGGACAGGCAAAATAACATTTCCACTCAAGATGGCCAAGGATAACTATCTTACCATTATGAAACCCTTGCGGAGGATAAGGTAGTCAGCTCGTACAACAGATTGTCCAAATTGTGCGAGGAAGCAAAACTGTATGATGACACAATAAAACTCTTTAAGTGATGGATATATATGGGCTCTGTACGTGAAAGGATAACTTTATGCCTCAGCTGACGAAAAAGAAGTATTCCCCCAACATACCACCCACATGACCGCATTATTTTGACTCCAAAACCGGAACGAATATGATTTGGTAAGTGCTGGAGGTTGCCTTCTAGTTGCTGATGCATATGCAATCTCTGTTACATGTAAATTAGAAGAAGATTGGTCAGATACAGTTTGACTTCAACATGGTTAAATATATAAGGTAACACCAATAACACAAGGAAATTGCTCTAACTACAATGGTAAAAGAACAGTACATTTTATTGATGCATCAAAATGTTTTCCCTACTAGAGTTTCAAAAGCACATTTTAAGCAAAAGAGGATCGAACTGATGGCAGATTTATAGTTAGAAAAGACATTGAAATGGTTGCAAAATTGAGTGGAACTTGTAAAGCATATTATCTAAGGGGTTGTCGTCAAAGAAACTGATACTGATTTCTTCCTTCACAGTTGCTTCTCCTCAAGTTCTATAGTCAAAGTAGTAGAAGGCTAGAAACCTCAGCTCCATTTCACATCATGAACTCGAATGTGTTTCACTGTTGTATAATGTCCTTTCTTCTGAAATATGAAGGGTGTAAAGAGAAGTACACTTACGGGAGAAAGGTTCGTGATTATCCCTAAACGCTTCATCTTCCCATTTTCTCCATGTATGCACCTACCGCCATCGAAAAATCAGGCACAAATATTCAGAATTTTGTAATTCAAGATTACTAGGTGCAGAAAAGAAGCACCATTTCACAATTCATGCCCTACAAAATACAACAAACGCAGCCAGAATACAGATCCACTTGATAAAAGGGAAAAAAACCTTGAGTATAGCCAGCAACATCGTCAAGCAGCTGTACGTGACATGGGTCACCGCCATGACAAATATGAAGCGGTGCAGCTGCTCCAGACCTTCATGTGAAACAAACGACTCATAGCCCTGCAAACGAAGCGAGTCCTCTGAATCGCTGAATTGATTCTCAGGACAGGTTTTAATAGCCATTTTTCAGCAACTTTACAAACACACCTGTGGGCAGGTCTGAAAATGAAGGTACTGGGCCTTAAGGTTCCTCCTTAGAGAGTGGTGCAGAATGTCGTCGACTATGTGGTTGCGCTTGCGGGCCAGGGCGTGCTCGGCGCTCATAGACTCTTCGACCTCTTTTTCGCTGCACGGGGAGAACTTGCTGTTGTAGTACTTGGAGTCGATGCAGATACCGGAGATGATCCTCGACGTCGCCGCCAGAAGCAGAGATATGAAGCCAAGCAGCATCATTTCTACAGGGAAAACGTAGCGAAACATTAGTCACTTAGCCTACATTTTTCACAGCAGTCCAAGAAGATTAAGTAGAGCAGAGGATGTTAAATAAGCAGCAGATGGACACCTTCTTTCATCTTCTCCATTGCTTTGTAGAGCGGGTTCCGGTGAGTTTTCTTCAACCACTGGACAAGTACAAGATCAGCACGAGTTAGTTGATCCAGCTTTTTATGAGAATATTCAAAATCTGATTCAAGGTGTCCAGTTTCTTATTGCAACGCTGCAGGGGACAACAACAACAACAACAACAACAGGACTATCCATGAAAAGCTTATGGACAGTGGAATCATGTGGAGATCGTGCAGAACTTTTGGCTTATTTCTGGTTGGATTTCAGTATGCATACAGTCCAGGAAGTAGTAGGAAAAGTAATAGGGATTTCGTTTCTTTTCTACTGTAGAAGAAAGTAGAGGACAAAACTGAGTAACAGAAGAAAAAATTTGTAGCTTAGCAATAGAAGTTGAGGTATTCAGAATGCTGATGGAAACAGACAAAAAAGACGAAGTTTGTGTGGGGTACTGACATTGCTGAGGCGGTGGATGGAGCGCTCTATGATGAGGGAGCTGGCGACGAGGAGCGTGAGCACGGTGGCGACCGACCAGGTGGGCGTGAGCGCCAGCGACCGCATCTCCCCCGTAGCCTCCGCGCCGGTACCCTCGGGCCCGGCCATCTTCCTCCCTCTCCGGCTCCAACAGAGACAGACAGACGGACGGACGGACGCCGCCTATTCCTCTCCAAGGACCGCCGCGCACCGCCGCATTACAACAGCGAGCTCAACAACAGGGCTACTTTTTCCCCCTACAAGACCCAGGCCGAAACGAACGGCTAGGCGGTCGCCGTCAGCGCCGCCAGCCGGCGAGGATCTCCGGGGACGAGAAGGGGAATAGGGATCTTGGAGAAAAATGTCCTCTTTATTTTCTGTTGTGTCCAGCCCGGCACCGCCCCGCTGCTGCTATATTTAGGCTGCTGCCCCTCCTCCTCGTGCAGGTCGGCACGGGCGCCAATGGAGCCGCTGACGCAGCGGGGCCTTGGGGAAGAAGACCAAGATACGACTACGGAATGCGAAGCTTGGAGGGAGAAGGGCGGGAAGGTATTTTGGATGGATGGAAGCAGACAGGCAGCAACAAACAAATGGTTCGCACCAGCAGTGCGAGGTTGAAGAAGAGGACCGAGAGGGCTGCAGAGAGAAACAACGGAATGGCAGAGGAAGAAGATGGATGGAGGAGTGGAAGCTGGGCAAGTAGTGACGTGACAACCGAAAGGGGATCTCTCGGAGGGAGAAACTGTCACCTTGTCACAATCCTCTCATCTCATAGTATCATCTCTCCGATTCTGGAATGAAGAAAATGAATGAATCATTAGCAGCTCATTTTGCCTAAACAAATGAAACCATGCATGAGAAGATTCGGATTGGCCAGCTCTGCTTCCTCGCTGCTTCATCAGAGCAAGCAGGTACAGAGGGCGGCTCTGACACCGGCACGAGGGGGCGTGCAGCGACGTGCTCCGGCTGGCGGGTGGGGCCGGAATGTCAGCGCTGCCGCATGTGCTGGATTGAAGCTGTAGTACGTGCGTGTCCGGTGTGGCAGTTGTATGCGCCTTAAATAAACCTTTTTGTTTGATTTCTGCTCCGCCTATCAGACCCGAGGCTTTTTTTTTTCTCCTTCCCCTTGGTACTGCTCCCCCACCCTCACCGGCCTAGGCGTACGTGCTCCACGAATTTGGCCGGGATTTGATTGATCCTCCTTTGAATAACTTCATCTTTTCTTCCACGGATCCTAGCTAGCAACAAAAGAATCAACTAGCCGCCCAATTGGGATACTGAAATCTACCAGGAGAAGAAGAGAGCCGTCTCGCTTCGAAGTTCGAACGGAGCTGGGTATCAACCTTCCAAACGGGACATGAAGCAAACTGATTTGGCACTGGGATGTTGAACATGAGTGAATTTTACTTCTTTCAGTAGTAAAGCGCAATCCTCGGGTACTCTTTGAAACATACATAGCCTGGTACTAGTAGCGACCTACGGTTAGGAGAAATTGATCAAGACCAGACCACACACATGATAAAAAATTCAGTGTGCCCATCCATAGCCGGATGGCCCCAGAAAAGCGTGCAAGCACCCACCACCACGATTTTGTAGGACAGGTTTAGGCTCTGATCCACATGTGCGTGCATGAATCAGCCGTTGCCCACACGGGTAAGCTTGAATGCCACGATCGTATATCCACCAGAATGACCACCACAATAGTATCCATTCATTCCTGGGCCACCATCCCTGTCCCGGCAAACGACCTGCCCTTCCTGTGTTGTGTTACCTGTCTTGCTTCAGGCAGGGGGTGGATTTCCGCTCAATTCTCGCAATGAAGCAAAAATCCAGTATCTGGACAGGCCTCAAAATTCGATTGCATGTTGTGGCCTACTGTGTAGTTCCATGTCTGTTGTGTATGGAATGTACAAGTGTTTGTGCCGTATCTTTGTAACGGAGCAGGGCGACCGTTTACTCGATGTAGGCGACGGTGCAGCCGTAGTTCAGGGGGCTCCCGTCCTCGATCTTGGCCACCCGGGGATGGCTGCGGAGGATGTCCAGGGCGACCTCCTTCACTGCCCCGTGCCCATGCCGTGGATGACGAAGAGGACCTGGTAGGACCGGCACCCGTCGATGGCCATCTGGAGCTCGTGGGACGCCTCCGCGACCCGCATCCCCCGCAGATCCACCGTGTTCCTCGACGTCTGCACGGCCGGGGCGAAGGAGACGCTGGCGCCCTGCGTAGCCTCTGCTGGAGACCGCTTCACTGTTCGTCCCTGATAGCGTAGAAGAAAAAATCTACTTGTCAGAAGGAGAACTGGTCCTACCAGGACAAGATTAAAAACAGACTATGATCATAGACAATGTTGACCACACCAATCATACGAGCTGCCTATGTAGTATGACAGTGCAGTTCAGTTAAGGTGGATGCATGCACCAGTCTAGCTTTGCTTGCATGGACCGATCTCTGGCCAGCCTAGCGCTTGTTCCGCAGCAGCTGCTGCATCTACCCGAACTAAAGCCGGAACCATCAATACCGGCAAACCAGATTCAATGCATCCTGTAGGGCTCGAGCTAACTCGATTTCCCTGGATTGCCATGTTAACACGCCACGTGTAGGACGGGGAGTATGCCGACATAAAGTAGGATGGTAGATAAGCCATCAGTGTGTGGTTCTAACGACGATGGCCAGTCTGTTAGGGAACACATGATATTGATATCACTCTAACGGGTCATCCAGCCAAACTCAATGAAAAGGGACAATATATGCCAGCCTTAAGTTGAGTCTCTATATCGAGAAACTGGATGCACTAGCGACTAGCCTATCTCTAACCCAGATTTTCTCAGTCGGTTAGAACTCACAAGGAACCAGCAGCCCAAGAACACAGCCAATGACTATGCAGAACAGTGAACTCTGGGCCAACTGATGGGTGTTAACCAGACATGCTTACACGACTCAAGCTACACTAACTGGAATAGGCTCTGAGCACAGACTAGACGCGCGTGAGTGCCTCAGCGAAATATCAGTTGGCTTATCATTTTGTAGCCACAACAGTCGAGAGACAACATTGATTCTTTTCATAGTTATCTTGATAAAATATACTACCAGATAAACTATGTGGGCAGGTACATTATAAAAGGTTTCTAGAATATGCCAAATTTATTATGTTGCATGCAAAGTGAAAACTAAAACTACTAAAATAAATCTCAGTGGATGATCTATTAAAGAGCAGATGCAAAGTCCACCTTTCTTTGTACCGAAGAAGCTGCTGTTTCCTTCGTGTCTCTTTGGGCCAACTTCATCTTGTTATTCTTGGTCCGGGCCTTTATTTTCCCATACTGAACAATACAGCTCCCATCATCACTGAGTATCTCAACAACAGTAGCCGTACTTCCCCCTCCCAGCCCTTCAACGTACACTTTATCTCCAATTTGTGGAACATAAGAAATATTGTTTTCATCATCGCTAAAAGCAAACTCAGTTGGCTGGTGCGCAGCAGCCAATGAAGCAGTAGCAGCTTCTGCTTTCCTCATTGCTGAGTTGTACTGTTCAAGTTTTGAATTCTGAAGTTGAACTTCAAAGTTTTTGATTATTAGATCCATTTGAGTCTTCACAAACTTCAGCTCCTGTTGTACCTTCTGAGACTCTCTTGCCCTCAAAGCAGCTACTCGGTTATCTAGGTCATCAGCTTCTGAACGAATCTGGACAATCAAATTATTATCTAGTAAAATTTCAAGTGAAAGCACAAAGAGAATCCTTTTCAAAGCAATACAGTGCAAATGTTAAAACATATAGTGAGAGTGAAAGAGGTGAACCTCATTGTACAGCCCCTCAACATCTGAAAGAACAGATGCGGCTTCATTTGCCTGAGACTCCAGAAGGTTTCGTTCGTCTCGTAGAGAGTCATAAAGTAAACCTTGACGTTCCTTTTGTTTATCAGGCAATAATTTTTCGACCCATTCTTGTGCCCGATCAAGTATTTTCTGATCAAAACCAATTGACTTTGCAATGCTCAACGCATTGGAATTACCAGTACTGCCCCATAAAATTCGATATGTTGGTTTCAGAGTTTCCAAACAGAATTCCATTGCAGCATTCTCAAATCGATCATCAACAGATTTGAGACGACTTAAATCAGCATAATGGGTTGTCACGATGGCCAAGTTCAGTCTACTAGCAAGATACTTCAGAATGCTGGTTGAAAGGGATACACCTTCTGATGGATCAGTACCGCTGCCAATCTCATCAATAAGAACAAGAGAATCTTTTGATACAACTTGTGCAATCTTGCGAAGACGTGATATGTTCCCACTGAAGGTAGAAAGGCTATTCTCCAGTGACTTCAATCCAGAAAATAGTTTGCATCAATAAGTATATTTGTCCCTCAAGTGATTAGAGAAACTCTCTTCAAAAGACAGAAACTACCTGGTGGTCACCAATGTCTGCAAGAACCTGATCAAACCACGGAAGCCTAGGCCTTCCTTTGGCTGGGAAGAACATTCCAGCCTTCGACATCAGAGAGGCCAATCCCAAGGTCTTCATTGTAGCGGTTTTACCACCAGTGTTGGGTCCAGAGATCACAACTATCCTAGTATCATTCTTCACACGCATGTCCAACGGAACAGGCATTGCAGGGACACGAACTTCATCAGAAAGCTGTCCATTCCCCACTTCAGGAGCTGATTCTTCCACAACTCCAAGAAACTGCTCAAGGAGCAAAGGATGCTGAATGCCCTCGATAGATACGGACCATTCGCTGCTTGGATCCAATTGACTACTGTTCTCCCTGTCACTGAAAGCTGGCCTCACACCGTTTATCTGTAGGGCATATGAACCTCTAGCACACGCTAGGTCTAGCTCCAATATTTTTCCCATCAAATGCCTGATCTTCATCCGGGAATTTGCTATTCTTGAAGTTAGCAAGCCCAATACTGCCAGTTCCTCAGCTCTCTCATCGCCTGCGAGTTTCACTTCCATGTTGTTCAGCTGGACAGCATCTCTTGGCTCCATAAAATACGTCGCGCCAGAACCACTGGAGCTCAGAACAATTCCACCGGGGACCAAATGCTTGTGGGAAGCCTTAACACCAACACACATTCTAGAGCGGCGCTTGGTGACCAGAGGGCTATCAACCCCGCCAGCCTGGAAGATCTTGGTGGATGTATCTCTCAACAGGGATTCTAACACGTCGACGTTCGCCCTCCTTTCTTTGCGAACTGTTCCTAGTTTATCACTGGCCCGGTCGAGGACCATCGAAAGATTGGAGTCAAGGCAGAACTCTATCATATGTACAAGTTCTGTCAAGAAGTCGCACTCCTGCAGTATATCCAGAAGAGAAGAGTACCTGCAGGAGCATGAATCAACAAAATAAGATTCTGTGCCATATGTAAGATTATGCAATGCATGCTGATTTGCACAACTGGATAGTTCTCCATTCGGCGCATTCAAAATTTTAGCCCAAAATTGCATGTTACTTGCACAAATATACCTTATGAGCTACAATAATCAGTAAACTAACTCGAATTCAGCAATGTGTGTTTCTACCAAATTACAACAGTCATTTTAGCTCGATTCCATTTCCACCCAAAAATTAAGCCGAACCCCCTTACCTCCCATCAGGCATCTCGTCGGCGAGCCCCTTCAACTGCTCGAAAACCCCGCGCGCGGCCCGGAGGCTGCGCCCGACGCCGCATATCTCCCTCACCGCGAGCAGCCGGCCACGGGCCGCCGCGGCGACGACCGCGGACACGTCGCCGACGCCCCCGAAATCCAACGGCGCCGAAGACGACAGCAGCGCCACCGCGGCGGCGGTCTGCTCGAGCAGCCGCTCGCTCTCCTCCCGGCTCCGGCCGACGGGGACCCGGCCCTCCGCGCAGGCGGCGCGACCCGCGGCGGTGGAGGCGAAGTCGGCCAGCCGCGCGCACACGCCGCCCCACTCCAGCGCGGACTCCATCTCCAGACGCAACTCCTCCGCCGCCTCAGGGGTTTCCGGCAAGGCGGTGGTTCCTTGGGTTCGGGAGACGGCTGCCGTCCTGAGGCGTCGCGGCGGAGCGCGTGGAGTCCGTAAGAGGCGGGTGGAGAGGGAAACCCTAGTGGGGATTATCGATGGGAGGAGAAGGGTGAGGTTTGAGATGGTGGTGGCGGCCATGGCCGTCGGAATGGGGGCGGAGGTCTCCGCTTCCCGCCGGAAACGGAGCTGGGAGTTGGCCGGAACGCGCGGCTGCGTTTAGCCTTATCCAAGGTCCAAACGAGATACCGCTTTCCCCGGGGCTTAACGTACACCTGGAATGCGCTTTCTTATTTGATTTACGTACGCACATTGTCTGGTGTCTGCAAATTTGAATACAGTAGAAGTAGTGTAACTGAATATAATTCAGGAAGGTAAAAAGCAGTAAAGACTTTTGGCTCCCGAGCTCCAATACTCCCTCCAATTGAAAAAATTCAAAAATCATATTTATGAGTTTCAAAAAATTCTAAAAAACATCAGGATGTAGCCAATAGTATATCCCACAAACGTGTAAAATATCAACTTCAAATACTTTGTAGTTTGAACTACACAAAAATAACAAATTGTGGATCTAAATATGCCTATTTTTCAAATCTCTAAGTTTTACCTGATTTTGTTATTTTTGTGTAGCTCATAATATAGAGTAGTTCAAACTGAAATTTTGCACATTCATGGGATACATTATTGGCTACATCGGTAATTTTTTCAGAATTGTTTGAAACTCATAAATATAATTTTCAAATTTTTTAAGTGCAGGGAGCACTGGAGCTCGGAGCACATAACACTTTCCGTAGAATTTACATCTTCTTTTTTACATTCAGACATACTAGGATTGTACTTGCACATACAATAGAAAGGAAGTATACATATCTGAATAACTAAGAAAAACAGATTCAGATATCCTAGGCCTGTGCTGTCCAAGTGAGGCAGAATGCAGTACGATCCAATGAATGGATGGGTATACAACAATGGTGAAGAATACTATAGACTCAACTGTACACAAGGGAAAAACAACTACAAGAACGACATACACAGCGCACACGATCATATACGCTACAGATCAGCAACGGTGGCTCTACATTTTTACTTGGCGAGGATGGGGACACCGCAAGCAGCACCGGCGTGCTTGCCCTCGGCGAACACCAGGTTCCCTCTCACGAACGTCGACAGAACCATGCCGGATAGCTCTCTCCCAAGGTACGCCGAGATGTTCTGCAGGCAAATGCAAAATCAGTTTGGTTCAGCGCAGACCATAGAACAGTTGGAACAGTATGAAGATAGAGTTAGGGAGCGAACCCGGTGCTTGTGGTATATAGCATGGCTGTCATCGAGATGGATCTGCGCCTCGGGTTTCCAGACCACGATGTCGGCATGGTACCCCGGCAGAATAGCCCCCTGCACAAAACCAATACTGCACTTGAGTTGCATGATTTCAGTCAAGCCATTCCAATCAACATTACTTCTGGATCATATAAATATGCTAGTATGCATTGTTAGTGCCTATTTTTTTCTTCAGATAGTGGAAGAGAGAACTCCCCCTGATCTTTGCATACTAAGATGCACTGGTTATATACCTTGTTCTTTTGCCCCGCAAGCTCGGCCGGCTTCTCGCTCCACCACGAGACTAGCTGATTCAGAGTGATGCCGTATTTCTTCCCATGTGACCATGTTATAGGGAGAACAAACTGCAGAAATATGTCACAGAAGACAGTGAATTGTCATCTCTTCTATATGCAGTACTTTAGCATTGCGATTCTTCTTGAAATGTGCATGCTTACACAAACTGCCAAGGAAACTAACCTGAAGAGACGATATACCTCCCCATGCCTTCATGAAATTGCCTTCCTCCATCAGCTTGAGATCGGGAGTCGATGGCGAGTGGTCCGAGCTGAGCATGTCGATGTGCCCATCCTAGCATTCATTCATGCAGAAGTTAGCGTAGCTAGAGCTATTGATCACAAGGCTACAGCAAATTGGAATTGGGAAGGGTAAGAGATGGCATACAAGCAGAGCTTCCCAGAGATTTTCCTTGTTGGCAGCATGGCGTATAGGAGGGGAGCACTTGAAACGAGTATCTCCATCTGGAACCTCTTCAGACGAAAATGCGAGGTAATGTGGACAGGTTTCTATGGTGACTCTTGCACCGCTGTGTTTCGCATCCTACAAGCACCAAGTTATCAGTAACATACTGACCAGAGAACTGGGAGAATGAAAGTTAAGCTAGTAGTATGTCGTCACACCTTCAGAAGCTCGAGGGTAGTTTCTGCATCTGAGAGATGAACAATATGAAGATGAGCTCCTTCTGACCGACCTCCCACCTCAGTGTCCTTCATGGCACGTTTCAAATCTCTAATAGCTGATTCCTCCCTGGGTGTAAGAGATCATATTAATTAGTGGATCTCTGTAATTCATAAACTCTGAATTGTACACTTAAATAAAGCATGTGCACTCTCCAGCTCAGAAAGAGTAGTATCCAATTACATTTGGCACAATGAAAATTACCATGCCGGTGGTCTAGACTTGAGATATGTTGCGTAAGATCGAGGATCTAGTTCGGCATTGAGGTCCTCATCACTGGCGGCATCCGGTATGCGTTCTGCGTGGATAAGTAAGGGCCTCTTGTACTTTGCCAATGTAACCAAGCCCTCCTACATTGTCAAAACAGGACACTAAACTCTTTTAGGAGTGGAGAAGCAGAGTTACTAAAATCTTGTCGATGCAGAGTAAAACATAACAGAATTGACAAAGCAGCGCACCTCGATGTGAGTTGAATTTGTCATGGGGAAGTCGTTGATACCGGAGGGGCACATGAAAGACTAGAATAGAGAGAGAGAAAAGTACAGTCAGGTTTCTCCTTCTAGTGTCTGCTTGTTTAGAGACAGAAGGAACAGAGGTAGAAATAATGTGAACCAGAAATGACTAAGCCTGTGGTGCTAGTTAAGAAACAAACCTTAAGTCCCAACACTCCTGCATTTAGTAGGCTCTCCAGTTTACTTGGGTTCAAGGCGTTCTCTGGAACAAGGCCTCCCCAAAAACCTATATGAGAAGAGCAGGCATGTCAGAAATGTTCACAAGTGGACATGAAACAGGTCAAGAACATAGCTAGTTTCCCATGATACTGAGATCGTGCCACCACTTACCTACATCAACATATAGTTTGTCCTGAGCTGCGTCCAGCTGATAAGCAAAGCATACAAGTATATATATGTTGTCAGTGTTAATTACGGAGAAAGCTGGGAGCAATCATGTAGTACAGGCTATTGAGATACGTCCAAGAGAGAAATGCTGTGAACCTTCAGTTTGAGGGTCTCTTCAGAAACCGTTGAAGGGAAGCTGTTGAGAGGCATGTCCACCAACGTTGTTATGCCACCTGAACATGGAGGAATTTTCAGAGTTATGGAGCAAGAGAGGATACATACTAGTACGTACTAATTACCGCTTCCCGCTAACGCAACCTTAATCCAAGGCAAGAGAGAGAGAGAGAGAGAGAGAGAGAGAGAGAGAGCAGCCGGTAATGTTGCTTGCTAAATGTATATGTTTGGATCAACTCCAATGTCAGAATGCAGTTGTTAATTGCAGTAGAAAATAGTAGTAATAATTATATCGATATCAGCCTAAACTGCTTAGGATTATGACTGAACTGCACTACTGAATTCGCACCTGCAACAGCGGCTCTGGTGCCGGTGGCGAACCCCTCCCACTCCGCCCGTCCAGGCTCGTCGAGGTGCGCGTGCCTGAAGGCAGAACAACACCAATGAAACAGCGATCGAGTGACTATCTTCAGAGTTGTCAACCACCCTGTGGATTGATTCAGTGAACCAGTCGTATCGTGTCAGTGCGGCGGCGCTTACACGTCGATGAGTCCGGGCATGATGACGGCGTCCCCGTAGTCGAGGAGCGGGAGGCGGAGCACGAAGCTGCGGTAGTCCCCCACGGCGATGGCGTTGACCAGCCCTCCCTTCACCTCCACTGCACGCACGAACCAGTTCACAGCAGCAGCATCAGTTTGGCTTGACTTTTCCTCGCGCATTGATCGATGGAGTCGACGGTTGAGGAACGAACCTGCGGCGGGGCCGACGCGGCCGAGCGTGACGACGCGGTCGCTGGCGATCCAGAAGTGGTCGTGCGGAGCAGGCTGCACCCTTCCCCGCCCAGGCTCTGCAACAACAACACGGAGACGCGCGCGTCGTCAGTCTCAGAGCAACCGCGGATTCGAAGAGGAGGAGCAGGCGTGGTGTATCGGGGTGGACCTTGGAGAAGGGCGCGGTGTAGAGGAGCGCGGCCGCGAGCGCCGCCGCCACGGCCAGCAGCGGCAGGACCTTCCCCGGCGCCGCCACCATCGCCTCTGCTCTCTATCCGAGGCGTGAGTGCGATCGAGCCTGTCCCCGTCTGCGTGCACTGGTTCGGGCCTGGCTCGGAGCGTGATCTGCTGACGCGGACGCATCTGCTTGGGTATCTCATATCTGCCTGGGTGCCCGTGCCCGCGCCCATGGACGCGGCGCACTGGACCTCCGCAAGGAAAACGCTCGTGTGGAAGTCCTGGCGTCCACTGGACCGGTGCAGCGGGGGAGCGCGCATGCTGACGTAGTGGGACAAAGAGTTTGGCTCGATACGGTATGGGTGGGTGGGCGAGTCCAAGTGGCCGGCCGGGGATTTGGGGAATCTTTTCGAGCCGCTAAAATAGGGGGAGATTCTTTTTTATTTCCTTTATTTCGAGGGAAATAAGTGAGATTCTGGGGGTGTGTGGGCCATGGGTGGGTGTGGACGGCCCAGGTGACGGCTCACGACTGGCTGCACGGGGCTCGAGACGCCTCTTCCGTGGGCACACGCTCTTCAGGTTCAGCCTACCAAAAGCGAACCACGCCAAGTGGTTTAGGTAGGCGTACGGCGTACCACATAAAGTGCACGCTCTATCAAATTTTACCTTGCTCTTTTGATTTGTCCCTATTATAATCACTTATACTGTATTTTATACTCCCTCCGATCATATTAATTGCTTCGGGTGTACCTATATATGGTCTAGATACATTCGATTCAGCGACGATTAATAAGTATCGTAGAGAGTAGGAGAAAATCATTTGGTTTTTCCTACAATGCAATCAAACCAAGAAGAATCCCATCGGTGTCCTTCCCTCATACCCTCCCCCTTCTTCTTTGGCCATCGTGCATGGTTCCTCGTGTGCTTTCATAATTTGTGCTTTTACTCGTGTGGTCGTCCTTCACCCGTCTTCCTTCTCTTTGTTGCTTGACCATATAGACCCACCTATGTGTCGTCTTTCTCTGGTCGCTCATCTGCATCAATGGCATCGCGCAGTAAGCCAAACATGACACAGTTAGCTTTTCCGTATAGCCATTGGACTTACTAACTACTCCCTCTGTTCCAAAATACTTGACGTGTATTTGTCCAAATTTGGATGTACTGAAACGTGTTTTAGTGTGTAGATAAATCCGAATTTAGACAAATACATGTCAAGTATTTTAGAACGGATGGAGTACGTGTTTTGTGGGTCATGCATTGTTGGTAGCCAGGTTGCTCGATGATGGTTAGTCTTGGGTCTTTTTATCGACAACTTAGACTATTGACCATGTGGGTTGCCCTTCACCTCACCGTGTCCACAGCTAAGAGCCTCGTTGGTCCGTGAGATTGTAGACATGAATAAAAAAATAACACAAGTTATTTGTTCCACCATAGAAAAAATGCAAGAGTTTTTTGTAGAGCTTGACTACATGTTAAATTTGCCATAGAAACGTAGAAAATTTCTAATAGGTATCTCCTCTTGCTATAACTCTTTTATGGAATTGCAGTGTATAGGAGAACAATCTATAGGAATTTTGGATGACTTGTTACTCTGAAATAGGCTCTATACGAAAAATTCCTACATAATGGAATCTTTAATGGCCTCTTTTGGCCCACATGAATTAAAAACATGGGATTTGAAAAACGCATAAATAAAATGTCCTAGCACATGAAATCCTACATTAACTAAAAATACCAGAATTCGTAATAGAAGTTTTTTGTTGCACCAAAGAAACCGCAGATGACAAGGGTATACATCTCGGGTACTCTACCGTGAGGGTACCTGGTGCACGTGGCGACTAAGACCCAATAGCGAAGAGCCTATTCGAAGCCCAAGACCAAGGCCCAAGAAGATGGAGTACCCTCCAAGATTAGTCATAGGCATAGTCGGTTTAGGCTTTCCTTACGTGTAAACTAGGTCGGTCCGAGACCCAGCCTATTTAAAGGCTGGGAGGGGTGCCGATCTAGGACCAAGCCATACTCAAACCACCAAAAGCTCTAGCGAGATCGACATCTCGCCGGAGCCTCCTTGTAACCGCATAATCCCACACGATCAATAACAGACAAGCAGGAAGTAGGGTCTTTACCTCCACCCGAGGGGCCTGAACCTGGGTAAATCTTTGCCTCTGCTTGTCAGCCGACGAAACTACCAGTACTACCACGTTCTCTCCCCATAATCTCAACCCTAGGTCCTTAACCATGGGATTTGATGAGTTACCCCTCGTCAATTGGCGCCGTCTGTGGGAAAGAATAGTGCTGGACTCACGGTTTCTTCGGTTCCATCGGAAAACGGCGACTCGCCGATCGGATCTACAAACGGCAACTCGCCGGCTGCATCAACAAACCAGAACTCGCCGACTCGGGCGGCACACGGCAACTCGCCGACTCACTCGACAAACGGCAGCACGCCAGCTTCACCTGCAAAAAGCACATCAGATCCTCTGATGGATTTCGAGCCACACTCGCCAGAATTCCAGGAGACCTTCTCCGATCTCGAGTCAGGTTTGGGTTTAACCGTTGGTTCGTTCAATTTTTTCGTCAACAAGCTTGGTGTGCAGGACTTGACAGATCCACGCCAACTCGCGACTTCCGCACCCGAGGCTCCATCGGTTGCGGCTCCTTCGACTGCGGATCCATCAACTGCGTCCATACCATCGTCGATCCTCCAAGCTTGCTCGTCTGCAACAACCATGTCCACACGAGAGATCAACGAGCTCATTGAAGAACTCCAAGGCGAGGAGGCCGAATCAGCATACCGCACAAACGATCCCGAGCTCGATCTCCCACTCGAGGATAGTTTCGACTGCGGGATCTCCCTCAGCGACTTGACGAGCCTGAAACTCATATCGACAACTACGTCGACTCCGAGATCTGCACCAACAACAACCTCGACTTCGAGATTCATAACAACTTCGCCGACGCCGAGATGAGCATAGGCGATGAAGGCATCGACAGCGAGATCCGTCCAGACGGACCACTCGATGGGCATATCGACTCCGACATGAGCCTTGATGACGACGTCGAGTCCATGATGGGACTCGAAGACACATACACATACCCTCGGGTGATACCCCAGCAGGTCTACGTTGCCTTCGCCGCAGAATCATCTGATGCTGCGGCCAGTCGCAGGCCTACAGAGTTCCCGTGCACGGTTACTATGCCGGACGGAGTCACAAATCTCACAATTACTGCTGAGATGGCAGCAAAAGCAGATAAAGTTATCAAGGAGTGCACAATGATGCCAGCAGACGCAACACGGGAGGAGATGCTGACCTTCCAGTACTTCAACTGGCAGGAATCACTTCGACTGCAGCAGATCAGAGCAACACTCGAAGAACGTAAAAAGCAGCTAGCTTGTCGAGTGCGCGAAGAAGACAGCTCTCCCTGAGCTCCACCGGGCGAGCAGACACAAGACCCAGATCAAGGCTGTCACACCTCTCGCCGGATGAGAGGGCGGCACTCACCCGCAACTAGGCAACTCTTTCATGACATACGACGAGGAGGGAGTGCCAGTACCCAAAACAGCTGCGGGTGCTCTCTTTACCGCTGCAGCATACCTAGAGGCAATCAAGCCTCCAGCTGATGACCCCAATGCAAAACTACATCGCCAACAGATCAAATCACTCGCCTTAGCGGCGAAGGCCATACGCCAAATTCCAAAAACTCCAGGGGGAGTCGAGACCGTGCCCTAGTTGACACGCGTCGTGAAGAGCATAATCACAGTGGTCGCCGCCACCACTCGAAGGAAAGAAGCGGCTCACGTAGGCGCAGGTCCAGGAGCAGATCACGCAGATCTTACAGTAGCGACTCATACTCTGATCGAGAGCCTGAGCCACATGGAGCTCTGTGCTTCACTCGACGCGTCCGCGAGACACGGATGCCCAAAGGGTTCAAACTTACATCTGAACAGCCCAAGTACACGGGTCGACAGGAACCTTCGGGTGGCTGGAAGACTACAGGCTGGCTGTCGCGTGCCAGCGAGGCACAAACATCACAGCCATGCAATACATACGACTCATGCTCGAAGGCACAGCCCGCGACTGGCTCAAGGCCCTACCTCCATCAACATACGACTCGTGGGATCACTTCCGCACTGACTTCATCAAAAACTTCGAGCCTCTATGTGAGCGCCCAAAAACGTTCGAGGAGCTGCGAGCTTGCGTTCAACGGTCAGACGAAACGTTGAGGTCATACATCAGACGATGGACTGAGATACGCAACTCAGTCGGAGTAATTTCAGAAGATATGGCCATGGACGCTTTCATAATGGGCCTCGCCAGGCGGGACTTCAAAGAAGCACTTGGTCGCAAAAAGCCAACCTCTGTGGCTAACCTCTTGATGATCGCGACTGAGTGGGCAGACGGAGAAGACATGGCGCGCACCACACGCGGGTCCTCACCCCGTGACAATCATGAAAGTGGCAGTCGAAGCCGCAGAGACTCATACAGAGACGACCGAAGGCGCAAGCGTTCAAAACGTCACTACGACGACGACAGACCCGAGTTCATGGCGGCTGGGTTCTCCACGCCCCGCAACGACCAAGACAGAAGCGACCGACGGTCAGAAGATCGGCGGGACAGTCGAGATGATCGGCGGACAGTCGAGATGATCGCCGGACAGTCGAGACCGCGGCCAACGCAGTGATAGCTACAAGAGGAAAGACTGGCGCAAGTCACGATCCGGCGCACAATCCGAGCGATCATTCGAAGAAAAGATGGATGCTGATTGCAGATTCCACCTGTACAAGGGGGAAGACGGAAAACTGCGCTCCAATCACTCGATGAGAAACTGCAGGGAGTTCGACCAAATGGCGACTGATTACATAAATCTCAGAAAGGCAGCAGCCACACCCGCACCCGTAGCTGCGCCGCAGCCAGCCAATGTACCCGTTCTGATGCACCACCACCACCACCACAGCCTGCAGCAGGCGGCAACATCGCGGGTGCCATACAGCAAGTACCTCGGGTGGACGAACCTCAGTACCCTCCGCTCCAAGGGCAGATGTACATGATACAGAAAGGTCGCCCTTCCAACAGGGAGCAAAAACTTCGCACTCGACAAGTAAACATGGCGGTCATGTCACCTCCTGCCGTAACTGAATTCTTGAAGGATCCGAAACTGCAATAAGCTTCAGCAGAGAGGACCACCCACCATCGGTCGTTCGTCCAGGGCACTCTGCTCTGGTACTCGACGCACAAATTGGAGGCTACGCCATGTCCAAGGTCTTCATGGATGGTGGCAGCGGCATAAACATCATCTTCGCAGATACGCTCCGCAAAATGAACAGGTCAGTCGAAAACCTGCCAAGATCTTCAAATACCTTTCACGGTATCGTCCCAGGCAAAGCAATAAGCCCAGAAGGCACCATACAACTCGACGTAACGTTCGGGGACAAGAACCACTTCAGGACAGAGTCGATTGAGTTCGAAGTTGTCGACTGGAAGTCACAATACCATGCCATACTTGGACGCCCGACGTTCGCTCGATTCATGGCGGTGCCACACTACGCATACCTCCAGCTAAAGATGCCTGGACCAAAAGGAGTAATCACAGTCAAGGGAACTTCCAAAAGTCTGACTCTTGCGACCGAGAGTTTAGCAAAATCTCTGAGATGTTCGGCATGGAAGCAACACTCGCCGATCTAGCGGTCTCCAACGATCGAACACTTATGCCGGAGCACAAGAAGGTGGCAGTCGACAGAGCATTCAATGCCACCAATGACACAAGATCGCATCAGGTGCACCCGACTGACCCGACCAAGACAGTCAATGTCTCGTCGAGTCTGCCTATCGCATAGGAAAGCGCGCTCGTCGAATTCCTCCGTGAGAACTGGGATATATTTGCGTGGTGTCCAGCCGACATGCCAGGTATTCCCAGGGAATTCGCCGAGCACTCTCTCCAATTATTTCCAGATGCTAAACCAGTCAAGCAAACAATGCGCCGCATATCCGGCCCAAAAAGAACCGCAGTCGAAGCCGAAGTCGACAGGCTACTCGCAGCAGGTTTCATCAGAGAGATCAAGAAATCACAATGGGTGGCCAACCCCGTACTCGTAGAGAAGAAGCACACAGATATCCTTCGGATGTGCGTAGATTTCACAGCACTCAATAAATGTGTCCAAAGGATCACTTTCCACTACCTCGAATCGACCAGATCGTCGACTCCACCGCCGGGTGCGCTCGCTTGTCCTTCCTGGATGCTTACTCGGGTTACCACCAGATAAGGATGAAGGAAGAAGATGAAGAGAAAACGGCGTTCATAACCCCACTCGGGGTCTACTGCTACACAACATGCCTTTGGGCTCAAGAACGCAGGCGCAACCTACCAGCGCATGATGCAAGACTGCCTCAAGAAGCAAATTGGGCGAAACGTCCAGGTCTACGTAGATGACATTGTCATCACAACAAGGGAGGAAAACACACTACTCGATGACTTGCGAGAGACGTTCGCAAACCTCAAACGCTTCCACATCAAGCTCAACCCGAAGAAGTGCACGTTCGGCGTTCCAGCCGGGCAGCTCTTGGGTATCTAGTCTCGGCTCGAGGAATCGAGGCAGACCCGGAGAAAATACAGGCCATCTTGACGATGCAAAGGCCTTCAAAGCTCCATGATGTGCAAAAGTTAGCGGGTCGAGTGGCAGCACTCAGTCGATTCATCAGCAAGCTAGGCGAAAAAGCGCTCCCGTTCTATCGACTGATGAAGAAAGCAGATAAATTCGAGTGGACGCCAGAAGCCGAAGCAGCCTTCACGGACCTCAAGCGAGTCCTCACAAGCCCTCCAATCCTCGTCGCACCAAGGGAACGCGAGCCACTATACCTATATGTCTCCGCAACTAACAGGGTGGTGAGCACCGTACTGGTGGTCGAACGCAGGGAGGAGGGACACACCCAAAGCATACAACGTCCAGTCTATTACTTGAGTGAAGTGCTCTCCATATCAAAGCAGCGGTACCCGCACTATCAAAAGCTGGCTTACGCCGTGTTCATGTCCTCAAGGAAGCTGACGCACTACTTCGCAGAGCACCCGATCACTGTAGTTAGTACCTCAGGGATCGGGGACATCCTCACAAACCCCAATGCAACTGGGCGAGTCGCAAAATGGCTCATCGAGCTAGCACCACGAGATATCAAGTATGATTACCCGAAGGCCATCAAAGCACAAGTCTTACCTGACTTCCACACCGAGTGGATCGAAGCTCAGTTGCCAGGAGCACCAGATGTGTCCAACTCATGGACTATGTACTTTGACGGCTCAAAGAAGAACGAAGGCGCAGGCGCAGGTGTCATCCTCATATCACCAAAAGGCGACAAGCTTCGCTATATCCTGCAGATGGAATTCGAGTTACCATCCAATAACGAAGCTGAGTACGAGGCCCTGATCCATGGCATGCGGATGGCCAAAGCCCTCGGGTGCACTCGACTGATGATCTATGGTGACTCGAATCTTGTGGTGCAGCAAACAATGAAGGCCTGCGATGCAATCGCAGATAACATGATCGCCTACCGTGACCTGTACAATCTCATGGAGGGCAGCTTTGAAGGCTGCGAGTTGCGACACATAGGGCGCGAGAGTAACGAAGAAGCAGATAAGCTAGCCAACATTGGCGCGACCAAAGCACCAGTTCCACCTGGTGTCTTCCTCGAGCGCATCGAGCACAGGTCCATCAAGAAGAAGCGAACATCTCCTACATCAGCCGCACCAGCAAAGAGCAAAGCACCTAGCACAGAGGACCCGCCAGTCGAGGTACTCCTCATTGAGCCAACCTGGACTCAACCTTTCCTCGCATACATACTCCGCGGCGAGGTACCTGAAGACATAACAGAGTCAAGACGCGTCACTCGACGATCTAAAGCATACACCGTCATCAACGGCGAACTATACAAGCGCAGCGTATCAGGTATGTTCCAACGTTGCATAGCATTTGAAGATGGCCAAGCCATCCTTCGTGATATTCATGCAGGTACCTGCGGGCATCATGCCAGCAGTCGATCACTCGTAGCCAAAGCCTTTCGCGCAGGCTTCTACTGGCCCACAGCACTCAAAGACGCGGAGGACATAGTCAAAAGGTGCATCGGCTGTCAAAAATTCGCCACAAAGCCGCACGCACCCGCATCGGCGTTGAAGACAATACCATTGGCCTGGCCCTTCGCCCAATGGGGGCTCGATATGGTCGGGCCACTCAAAAAATCCTCCCATGGAGGGCATACTCACCTTCTGGTGGCGGTCGACAAGTTCACCAAGTGGATTGAAGCAGTCCCTATCACAAGTTCGACTGCCACTACAGCAGTCAATTTCATAAAATCCATCATATACCGCTTTGGTGTGCCAAGTAGCATCATCACTGATAACGGTACAAACTTCACGGCTGAAGAATTCCGATCCTTCTGCAAAGAGCAGGACATTACGCTCAATTATGCATCTGTGGCACACCCGCAATCCAATGGCCAAGTCGAAAAGGCCAATGGACTTGTGACGAGCGGAATCAAGAAACGCCTCCTGGTGCCACTCAAAAGGGCCGCGGGTGCTTGGGTCGAAGAACTCCCGTCTGTGCTATGGAGCCTACGCACAACTCCCAACGCTTCAACACAATTCACTCCATTCTTTATGGTCTACGGCGCAGAGGCAATCCTGCCATCAGATGTAAGATTCAATGCACCAAGAGTCGAGGCATACAACGAAGAAGATTCAGATGAAGCACTCGAAGATGCAGTCGACTTGCTCGAAGAAGCACGCAACACGGCGCTAGCACGCACAGCTGTCTATCAGCAAGATCTCCGCAACTATCACAGCCGTCGACTGCGTACCAGATCCTTCGAGGTTGGCGACCTGGTACTTCGACTGAAGGTGCGCTTCTCCATGGGAAGGACCCTTCATCATCACCGAGGTCATTGGTGGTGGAGCATACAGACTGAAGCACGCGAAGACAGGGAACTCTCGCACAATCCTTGGAACGTTGCGCAGCTGCGCCGTTTCTATGCTTAGATTGCTCAGTCGCACAATGTAATAGGCACATATGTCGGATGGCTGCAGGTTTCAGACGCGCTCTTTTCCTTACCAGGGTACCTAAGGGGACTGGAAGGTTTTTAATGAGGCGGCCTGCAGCTTAACATTCAAAAATGGAATATAGTCAATGATTCCTCATATTTCTCCCTGCTTACTACTCGCATAACTTATTCGCACAACATTAGCCTCACCCGAATACTCGGGGGCTGCGCTATCTCAAAGCACGAGCTTTCGCTCCTTCTTCAAGCATAATACCCCAACCGCACTCGAATACTCGGGGGCTAGGTCATAATAATCATACATAAAAAAGTTGCTCAAAATCATGAATTGCAGCTTCAAACATCGCAAAAATTCACAGCCTCACTCGAACACTCGGGGGCTGTGCAATTCATGTTCCATACTAAGTTTTTCTCATAAACCCCACTCGATACACACGGGGGCTGCGCACATACATATACATAAATATATACTACGTATAAATGGCAAATTTACACTCGGGGCTGCCCTATATACAGGAGTGCCCTAATCTTCCGGTTCGTCCTTGACTGGAAGAACAGGCCCATAAGTTGAGCGTGATAACAATCAACCAGTACCCTCGCGTATTCGACTGTTTCGTCAAGTTGCGACTGTGACAAGGTCGATCCAGGCACGGGTGGACGTAGCTGCATATGTGGACGTTTACTCCGGATATACGCCATCGTTGCGTTGGCACCATCAACAAGCTTCTGGGTGACAAAATCTCGAATGGGACCCGCACTCCGGAAAAGCCCGAGCAGCGCGTGGATTCCTTGAGGTTGCGGCCCTGTCGGGAACAGAGTCTGGTTGATTCGACTGAAGGCCGACCTGCATAACTCGAGCAGCATAGTGCTCCGCCACACTCGATCCTTTAGAGTTGCGAGTATGCGGGCTCGGTGCTTATCCAAGCGAAAGTGCTGACGGCCCGTCGTTGGTTCGTCAGTCGCATTGTTCAACTGCTCGTCAACTCGAGCCTGCTCCGCCTGGAAGTCTGGAACAAAACCTGCAACAAGGCACGTTGGATCAACAAAAAGGACAGACTGTGAACTCTTGAGTTCAAGGCAGTCATGCTTACACTCGAGTTGTCTGTTCACGATCTCCATCTCGCCAAGCACATAGTCCTCTCGCTGGTGGGTAAAGCAGGCCTCGCCCTCATCATATCCAGCTCGCTCTGGGCGTTCTTCAACTCTTGCTCCAGTTTTGCGACTCGAGCCTTCATATAACGCATTACTGCGGCATCATTTGCCGCCTGAGCTCGAGATCGAGTAGGAGCACGATGCCGCGACGAGCTAGATGAAGTAGCGGCTGTCTGTTTCTGTTCCAAACATCATAAAAGTTTCATGAGAAACTCATCACAAAGCTCAGGCGAGTAACAGCACATAGCCCTACAGGCAGAGGCATAACAAAGGAACCAAATCCATACAAGTGTGGCAAAAGCATAAGCATACTCGAGGTATCATAAAAGTATAATTACAGTCCAGCAAAAGGGAAGATGGCTCTAAAGTCTATGACGCAGACTCCGACCTAGCCCTACGCGCGCGATTGGCGACCTCCGCTGACCGGCGCTCCACGGTAGTCATAAAAATTTCAGCCAGCTGCGAGGCTGGCTCGTTCAAATGCTTCAGAGACACCAGTTTCCCATCCGGCTTCCGAGGGAAATCAGACAGAGCGGCCTTGAAGTCACCCTCTATCCCATGACCTAAAAGGAGCTTGAGGGTGGTTTCTGAGCCGCGTACCGTCAGGGTGCGAGCAAAATTCGTCATCGTGGAGGTTCCCGGGCCAGGACGTCGGCAAAGCCTTCCACGGTCGAGGGAGGTTGGCCAGACGGGAACACGCCCTTGTATACGGCGCCGAGTGTGCTCGTAGACTTGGCGAGTGCATCCTTAGCTTGGGCGGAGACGACGTCCAGGTCGCCAATAGCACGGTCGAGGGATAAATCGCCACTCGCCTGGTCTACAGGTGCAGGTGCGCCAATAGCTCCTTCAAAAATCAGAAAGAACAGAAACTCTTACACGACATTCAGCGGCAACAGAAGTAAACAAAAAGTGGCAAATTATACTCACCGCCCACGTCTCGGGTGAGGCTAGCCAGACGCTCAGCATATTCTTTCTCGCGCAAGGCAGCGGAGTTCTTGGCATCATCCAAAGCCTTCTTCGACTCAGCACGCTGCTTGGCGAGTGCATCTTCTAGCTCCTTCACCCGGGACTCAGCCGATGCCTTGTCATCTGAATTTGATGGCAAGAAGTAATCAAACACTCAGCTAAGCAAAGACAGTGCGAAAGGGACTTCGGGTTACAAATCAAAATACACTTACGAGTGAGTTGCTCCAAACTGGTGCGCAGGCTATCCCTCTCTTGCTCCAGTTGGACAAAAGCTTTGCCCGATTCTACCAAGTTGAGGTAGTAAGGCTGCAAGCACACGAAATCAGCATAAGTTATACGTAACCAGTCCGTATGCGGACTCGACAAAAAGACACTTACGTGTTCTGTCCAAGGCACGGGCTTCGCGGCTGATGTCCCGACCTCCGGAGCTGCGGCACTCATAGCTTTGGCCGTCTCAATAGCAGTAGTTGTGGCTGCTGATTGAACGACTTCTGGGTCACATGAGAGGCTTCCGGGTGCTCTGGAGTCGTCATCTTCTCGGATGGGGGAGTCATCGGGCGCACAGTCTCAGCACTGCGAGTGACAGAAGAAATACAACATAAGCAAGAGTATCAACAAGCAAAACTTTGAGTACAAAAAGCTCAGACGCATACCTGTGCTCTTCTTCCTCCTCGCTATCAAGGTTGTCAAAATTGGGACCTCCAAAAAGCAGCTCCTCACCCGACTGAGGAGGAGGAGCTGAGCTCAACGGGCTCACGTTCAAAGGAGCAGCTGTGGTAGTAGGAGACGAGCCCGAGTCTCCGTCATCTCCCACATCTGATTCCTTCGCGGGTGAACTCGTGGAGGAAGACACAACTCGGGCCGCCCGACGGCGCTTGCGAGTGGGAACCTCGCTCACATCATCAGTCGTGGCGAGCTCCTTGGCCTGCACTTCCTCTGCCCCTTCCTCTTCGACCTCTTCCGTGGGAGATGTGGTAGCCGAAGGTAGAGGCGATTCATCTCCTCCCTTGCTTCTACCGTTTGCACCTCCGTTTCATGAGTTGGGCCATCTTCGGGAAGAGGAGGAAGGGTCGATGCAGTCGAGTGGCCCTGCATACAAATACAGCAGTCGAAAGTTACAAAGATGCACAACAAAATAACAAAAGCAGGAGATCATAAACTTGACAGTTCACTAACCTCCTCCAAAGGCTTATCAGGACCATAAGGAGTAACAGGGCAGTCGACGTTGCAGGGCTCGCTGGACTTCGTGCTGGTGATGGACCGCACATGCGACACCAGCTCGCTCTTCGACAGCTCCTCCTTGCTCATTCGGGTGGCGTCGAGCGCACCCTCGTACTCCCACATGGGGTGGGCGCGAATGCGGAGCGGCCATACCCGCATCTTCACAAAGGTGGCAATCAAATGCACACCAGTTACGCTGCCCAGCAGCTCTCCAATCTTCGACAGCAGAGGCGCCGCTTCTGCCTTTTCTTCAACCGACAGCGGGTGGTCCCAGGCCTTCGTCCTCGCGACTATGCCAGCAGTCGAAAAGGGCGGGACTCCTTCCTGGTCGACGCGCACATAGAACCACCTCTTCCTCCACCCTTGCGCCGAGTCGACTGGCTTCAGGGCGAAGTAGCGGGTGTCGCTGCGCACCTGGATCCCGAAGCCGCCAACAGGATAGGTGCGGCCGCCTCGGTTGTTGGGTCGGACCATGAAGATCGACTTCCAGAGGGCCCAGCTGGGAGAAACTCCCAAGAAGCACTCGCACAAAACCATAAAACAGGCAATGTGCATAATGCCATTCGGGTGAAATCATGGATTTGCACCCCGTATGCATACATCAATCCGCGAACGAAGTCGTGGAAGGGAAGCGAAAAACCCCTAGGCAGAAACTCCGCAAAACAAACGCGCTCGTTAGCGCGAGGCTCGGGGAGTACCTCCTTGGGCGACGGCGCGCGGACGAACAGCTGGTCCGCGGGTGGCAGCATTCCCTCCTCGCGAAGCTTGTCCAGATGCGCCTCCTTGATGGTGGATTTCGTCCAATCGCCGTCGCTCTTCTTGAGGTCGACGGCGGCCGCAGATGCGCTAGCCGCAGTCTTTTTCCCCTTCAGAGCGGCCGCGTCGGTCGCGGGCGCGTCGGCGGCAGCAGCTTTCCTCTTTGGCGCCATGGCAGCGGTGGCTAATGGGAACAGAGGGAGCTCGGGCGCAAGAACAATGGAGGCGAGAGGAGGACGATGAAGCAGGGGCGGCGCGCAGAGCAAATGACAAGTAAAAAAGTAATGCCAGCACCGTTCCCCTATTTACCACAAATCAAAGGCAATCACAGCCGTTCATATCCTAATCGTGCGTTACGCACGCAATCTCACCGTACACGTGGCAAACGCGGAGGGCAACCGTCGCCGGCCACTCCGCCCACTACGCACGCAAAAAGAGGAGCCCTCATCACGCCTCCGTAAAAAGTGGGCCAGAGTGGTCAAATCAAGTCCAAACGGCACCGTCGTTCGGTCAGCGCTGCACAATGGGCCCACCTATGTGTCACGTCCCATCCATCACAGCATAGCGCACGCCACCGCGTGTCAGGCAGCGCAGTCGCCAAAACGTCATCCCTGACGTCATCTCAAACGCTTTGATCAGAAATACATTCGAGTCTGCCCAACACATATCGGTCACTCGACTGCCTTGTTTGATTCGGGTGTGGAAAAGCAATGTTAAGGCAAAATTGGTCACTCGACCGTTCCTTCGACTGAGGCATATTACTCCCATCGGGAGCATATTAAAAAATTCTTCGACTGGAGATGCTCAAGATAAAATGATTTTGAGATTATCCTCCATTACAAGCAATACAGTATAATCTCGGGGGCTACTCCCATCGGGAGCACTGTCGTGCACCGATAGAATTACGGCAAAAAATTCTTCGATTAACATATGCAAGGTGAGAGATATGAGATTATCCTCCATTGCGAGCAATAAAGCACAATCTCGGGGGCTACTCCCATCGGGAGCGCTGTCGCGCACCCGATAGAATAACGACAAAGTGTCAGTCGACAAAAGTCTCGACTCAGTTCATATACAAAATCATACTCGAAACATTCCCGAGTTGCGTCCGCCGCAAATACTCGGATGCTGCACGCATAGTGCAAAGGTAAGACCCGCCGAACTTTCGAGCTGGGCTAAGGACCGTTCCAGCAACGTAAATCCTTATACTTTCCGTGTCAGCAGACATGATGAAAAATCCTGACGGACACGTTGGGTAAAATTCAAATTATGCTGCAGATCGACTCAGTAAGACCTCCGCGGCCTAGTCAAGTCTGACCAGTTTGTTCCAGATTCGAGTCCGGGGACTCGAGTTTGATTGAAAGCTAGTAAGGTTTTACCCGAATGTGTAGTTAACCAGTCCCGATCCGTCGAGTGTACTGGGCCTGCTAAGCTATTATCCCTTGGTCATCATAAGCAAAAACCACAGTCGATGTGATACTCGACATAGCCAACATGTGCTATTCATACAGGAATTCTAATTATAATATACAGAATACAAAGCATAAGACGTGCACTTACGAACGAGTCCATGCCCGATTCTTCGAGTCAGACAAGTACTCGGGGGCTACTGACAAGGGTATACATCTCGGGTACCCTACCGTGAGGGTACCTGGTGCACGTGGCGACTAAGACCCAATAGCGAAGAGCCTATTCGAAGCCCAAGACCAAGGCCCAAGAAGATGGAGTACCCTCCAAGATTAGTCATAGGCATAGTCGGTTTAGACTTTCCTTATGTGTAAACTAGGTCGGTTATGAACTCCCGAGACCCAGCCTATTTAAAGGCTGGGAGGGGTGCCGATCTAGGACCAAGCCATACTCAAACCACAAAAGCTCTAGCAAGATCGACATCTCGCCGGAGCCTCCTTGTAACCGCATAATCCCACACGATCAATAACAGACAAGCAGGAAGTAGGGTCTTTACCTCCACCCGAGGGGCCTGAACTTGGGTAAATCTTTGCCTCTGCTTGTCAGCCGACGAAACTACCAGTACTACCACGTTATCTCCCCATAATCTCAACCATAGGTCCTAACCATGGGATTTGATGAGTTAACCCCTCGTCAGCAGATCAAGTGCATATCATAGTTGTCAAAGACACATATGAGTTATCTTAAAGAGGTATAACCTCTTGTAGAAATCCTATGAGATTGTTATGTCGGAATGCAGTCCATACAAATTTTGGAGGAATCTTCATTGAAGCAAAGGAACTATATAGAAAAAGATCATATAAATCAGGATCCTAAAATGAATTCAAAGTTGAACCAATGAGACCCCAAAATACTTTGAAGACTTCTTGAACCAATAAGACCCTAGAAGGAGATGATGAATATGACCACTTAAGGGTTGGCACTCTAGACAGATATTTACCCTCTAGTGAAGATCAAACGATACATTTAACAAAAGTCAAGTTCCTTAAAAAGGCATAGCGGCTTTTTGCTGGTAGTTGTACGTCTAAAGATTTAATGATATTTTTTGTTTCGTTAAACCAATATGGAATCTTCAACTTGTTTGAAAGAGGGAAAAGGTAGCAACCTAAAAAGTGTTGCAACAATATAAGAGAAAATGCTTTTAAAAGTGCATGCCGAAAGTTGCATCACCAAAAAGGATGACGGCATACTAATACTAATATGTGCCAAAAGAATTCCCAAAAGATTCAAAAGTAAACCTTGACAAAATAGGTAAAGCGCATTTGTACTTTGGTCCATGCAAATCTGAGGAAAAAAAATCTCTGAGGTAACCTAGGGCTTTTCCGCGAACAGAAAATTAGGGAAGGGTGTTTCCGACAAATTTCCGCGGCAAGCAGACCCTGCCTCCCCCATTTCCTCCGAACCAGACAGCCTCAAAACGCACAAACCCCGCCGCCTCCGCTCCCCCCTCCGCCTCCACCCCCCATTCCTCCTCCGCTCCTCCCCTCACCGGCGCCGCCACACCCATCCCCCTCCACCTCGAACGCTCCGACCGTACGCACGTCGGAGCGAGGAGTGGGCGCCGCCGCCAGCAGCGAGGCGATGTTCTCCGGCGACTGGACGCCGCCGTGCGGCAGCTGCTGCACCAAGAAGTACGCGACCCTCGTCCAAATCCCATGTCGGTGCCCCCCGCGTACCTTATCTCTCCCTATATCGCACGCACGCTCCTCCCGCGACAGCGGGTTCTGGTTTGGTTGATTTAGACTGACGGTTGTTGTCGTTTCGCCGCGCAGGGAGGGTGTTCTGCAAGAAGGGGTGCAACGCGGACGGAGACACCTGGGAGGAGTGTGAGTCTCGTACCAACTGTGGAATGCCTGGCCGAATTCTTTGGTTGATCCGCTGGTTTCGTTTATGTTCTTGGTTCAGCTCCTAGGCAATTTCGAATCTGGTATATAGAATGAGGTGGAATGTAGTATTAGGTTGGTTCTTTCCTTGGGGGATTGCCATTGAAATAGAGTAAATTTATGTATGTGTGGGTATATTGACATTGTTTGTGGAATCGTGGTTCATTGTTTAGCGGTGTTCGGCGATAGTTCCTACTACAATCCTCACACATAGCAATCATGATTAACAGAAAGATGTCGGAGGACGGGCTTATTGTCGTACAATGTAAAAGTTCATAACCGTAAGTCGGGCTCTTGTCAATAGTAGCTGTAATCAGTGGATACATTATTGGTGCCATGCTTGCTAAGTAAATTGTGTTTTCTCTATTTCTGAGAACATTTATTACTGTTATGGAGTCAACTTTTTTTTTTCATACAAATCTTGAAAAGCGCAACTTGTTTCTGTTATTCAAGCAATTATCTGTGAATTTGCAAAGGAACGGCGTCGCTATTACTCATATATGCAAATTTTTCGTTCCTGATGACTGTAAAATAGCTGATTGTTGTCTTTGTGAAAGCTAACTCCCACACTGTAAAATCCTCAGGCATAGGTAAATGCACTGAGATATGCTACAAAGATCCAGTGCTGGAAGATCGTCAGTGGAGTGCTTACATCGATCGGTCGCCAGGAGAGGACAGTTACTCATTGGTGAGTTCTTGATCTGTTAATAACAGCATCTTCTAAATTGTTTCGAGTGTCTTCTCATCTATTACTACAAAAACAGGAGTGTCTTCTCATCTTCTAAATTTTTTTAGCAATACATGTTTAGATTATACTCTTTCCCTTGGTGCTTAGTCCTAAGCCACCACCACCACAGAATGGTCTAAATTGTTTCGAGTGTCTTCTCATCTATTACTACAAAAACAGGAGTGTCTTCTCATCTTCTAAATTTTTTTAGCAATACATGTTTAGATTATACTCTTTCCCTTGGTGCTTAGTCCTAAGCCACCACCACCACAGAATGGTCTAAATTGTTTCGAGTGTCTTCTCATCTATTACTACAAAAACAGGAGTGTCTTCTCATCTTCTAAATTTTTTTAGCAATACATGTTTAGATTATACTCTTTCCCTTGGTGCTTAGTCCTAAGCCACCACCACAGAATGGTCTAAAAATATGCACACTCGTGTACCCAATCACGGAGAACTAAGCTGCTGTTTTTTTACGATTTTGCTGCAAGGAGCTAGTATCACACAATTCACTTGACCATACATAAGTATCCTAAATTTTCCATATGTTTGTCCTCAGCTGCATACAGTAGTTTGAACGAGAGTGTGCTGTGAAAATTGATTTTAAATGGTAACCATTCTTAGGTATTTCAATAGGATTTCACATATGTTTCACATGTTATGATTATTAAACAGGACACTCCTGATTCTATAGTATGTTATTTTGCTGCAGTATCACAATACTACCCTTCTGCTTCTGGTATTTCCTTAGAACACGAATTGTAATTCATAATCGGATCACTTAGATGCATACCTTAGAATTGCTGTCCAAGTGCTACTCAAGTCAGCAGGTAGATAACTCTGAATTGTTACTTACGGCCAAGTTAGAATGTCCTGGTGGGGTTTGTTGATTATTTTGGAAAATGTGTATGCAAATGTTAATGTGAGTACCAGCTTGCTGGTCACTTATGAGGGTCACTTTTATAGATAGTTGTCTGCCAGTTAAATGTGCAGATGTTTTACTGTAAATTGCTGGACAGCGGATAGTTTCCATATCTGCATGTTTGTTTAATTTTGTCTTACTGCTGAAAACATTGAGTGGAGTAGTGTGGCAAACAAGAAGTTACCTGCTAGTTGAGGCGATTACTCGAGCCATGTTTGTCTCTAATGATTGCAATTCTGATTTTTGTTTTTAATAATTTCAGCGAGCAGTGTTTCTTTACTAAAAATTTCGTGTTTTCTCATCAGGAGTGCTTCAATGCTTGTATTTCTGGATGTGGATACAGGGTAAGTCAAACGTATTTCTCGAGAACATATGCTTTGATGTCAATTCTAGCTTCTTTCTTGTTCATTCTGATACGTCTTATGGTACCAAACATCTCATAAACAATATTGTTCTGCTCTATGGCAGTTTGACATACCAGCAGAAATGGTCAAACAGATCAAGCCGAATAGGCCATGCAAGCCGCCACCTCCCGTGGTAGAACGACGAGCTACTGGTTCGGAACCTGTCGTGAAGGGTGAAGACGTGCCTGGCACATCTGCGTAGCTTCCTCGTCCCAAAATTTTGTAAAAGTATTGGCTGTTCTTCTCCTCCCCGGATCATGCCCCCATTTTCTTGGTTGTGAGGTTTCAAATGTTTAGTCCACCTCACCCAGGACCTAAGATGCTAACTAGGGTATATGGAGAAAATGTTTTAGTTCCATTGCAACTAAGATGCTAATTAGGGTATATGGGGAAAAAATGTTTTAATCCCATTGCAATATTTGTGGCCTTGGTTGCTCCAGCTCCATTCACCACATCAAGAGGTTGTTTTTGTGTAATTAGCAATATCAGAAGTGCTGTGCATACAACACTAGCAGGTACGATTCCTGTACGATGGAGTATCCATCAGATGCGCTTGATTTGGCGTGATAAATTGATGGCTAGCAATATTTGTTGCTTTGGTTGCTCCAGCTTCAGCTCAATTCACGACATTCTTGAATACCCAGTTCAGAGCTTGGGAATTGTACTACATTCATGTTATCCAAACAAAGGCACCAGCAAAAAATTCAACGTTTAATGTTCCAACTATATTGAAATTTCTGTTCATGTCGTTCATGACATCATTTATGCTACCCAGATTTCCGAATAATGACAATCACGCATACATTGTGAATTCGATCAAACTTCCATAGCTACCGTTCTTACAAACCAGGGTACATTTATATCTCTTTCTCAACAACAAAAAGCGTAGATATTGCCCACACAAAAACATGCTATGATCAAAACTGGAGTGCCGATGAAGTTCACACGGCAAGCTGACATCTTCTCACACCATCAATCCTCCTCCATAGGTACCTCTGGAACATCCCACCTGTCTTCTTCGATTGGCTTTGTGATCACCGAAACAGGTGAGCGTAAGGACAGAGTTAAGGACACAGCCATGATATACAGGGGTAGAAAATGTTTGATTGCGCATAAATAAATCATTTGCTCGAACAAAAATCAGCATGCAAAGCAAAAGACGTGAAATGAATTATGCACTGTTAAGGATATAAATCGTCATATCAGTCGCCTTTTCACCCCTGTTGGCGCTACTCCGGAGTTCCCTACGAATTTCTGGAGTAACCTGTAGATATAGAGACGGCAGCAAAGCGTAATCGAGTTAAATGGGCATCCTTTGAAATTCATGCAGACATGCAAATTGTTAAACAAGATCGTACCAGATAATGTTTCTGGTGATCCAACAGGCGAGCAAGTTGCTCCTTATCTTTCTTCTCCAGCTCATTCTTGTATCTGTCATAAATATTTAGCAAGAATGAATGAACTAGTGACAACCTCGCAAGGACATCCATTCGAAAACACATGACCTATCTATCATCACTTAAATAAGCTCAAACTGTTTAACTTCAAATTTTCCACAAGAACCTTTTTCAGGTTGAATACTTTGCCCTGTGACTGAATAGGTTTACCAAGAAGAAAACCAGGTATATACAACCTGCTATACAAACTAGCTATTTTGCTGCAATACAAGTGATGCCTTTCAGATTAACCAAAGTATGCTATCAAACTGTACACATTCATCACTTACCTTTCCACGAAGGCAAGCAGTGACTGATGCCATATAACAGGCATGTTCCTCTCATCGTCAAGAAACCGCATGAAATGGGCAAAAACTGCATCAAGTACACGGTACGGCAAAGCATATTTCTTATCCAGAAATATCTTGATAAAGTAACTGCAAGAGATGTATTAGGTTACAACATGTTCAAGGTAATAAGAAGCTATTAAAAGAATTGCAGGTACATGCCACAGCTATATACCAAAAAGAAGATAACAGTTCACCCACACTACAAGACACCAGAGCTACACATGCAATGCAGTTGCCAGCTAAACATCACTTTAAATATATGTTCTTAGGAAGTAATAGAACATTTCAGTCTGTCGTATTTCCATGACAGGAGGACTTGGCTACATTACTGAAATATGAACATCGCAATAACAATGATCACTCCCTCCCATGGCATATACTCGAGAAACCACAATGCTCATCCAGATGGCTCCAACAAGGATTCAACCGCAGCATATACAAGTGCACAACAACTCCTAAATTTTCATAGTGGCCTCTGTTTGGGAAAATGCCAGCACCAGCTTATGCAAACCCTTCGGCCAAAATTGTTGTATTAAACTATAAATTGACAGACAGGCACAGGCAAGAGGAGATAAACGAAAAGTACTGCTGGTTTCTGCATCGAGTAACATCTGACCAGCTATAATTGTTGTTACTATTAGCAACATTTATATACATACATACCAAGAAATGTTATTTAACTAGTAATTTTAACTAATGAACTTAGTCACGTAAGTATAAAGTTCATTGACAAAATTTCTTTAAGTTCTTATACTATGCGCAAACACACAAAAAAAGACTCTTAAGGTGTCACACTTTACCTAGTTGTGCCACAGTACTCCATATCTGCTAGTTTCATTAATGCCGCACTGCATAAAATGTCAAGTAGAGATAAGATATCAACTGCACAACCATCTGAGAGAATAATCTAATACTATATTCAGCTAACCTCGCATGGAGCGGAGGAATGGTAACTTTCTCGATAATACTACCAATAATTACTGCTTCACGCAGAGTGCAATCCCCTGCCTGCAGCCATAACATTTGGGCTTATATTATAGAGTGAAGAGAAAAGGAAACAATACACAAATTAATGCAGATACAAGTCTATAAGTAGCATTAAATGTGGCTTATGGTTGGATGATCAACAATATAGCTCCTTTCAATCACATATCGTAATGAACTCGCCATGCATTGTAGGAAATCTCTGGAAAAGAGGATTACCTGACAGAGTGGCAGCAAAATTCCCTTGAAAAAGGCAGCAGGCTTGTAGAGGGACTTTTTCATCGACTGATAAAGCGCAAAATGAAGCCGCTTGTTCTGCTTAATGTCGTTGCGGAGACGCGGGAGCAGAATAGCTTCGTAGAATCTCACGGCGTTCTTCGCATTCATGTTTGAAGAGAAGAGCCGTGTTGCTTGGTATAATGCGTTAGGAGACCAGTGCTCAGGCTGTGTTAACTGCAGCACATCTGCCCAGCATTCTAGCGATGGGATACGCTTGAGTGCTTTGGGAATTTTCCCACTAGTGTATCGTCTCAAGAGCTGGCCAACCCTGCATACGACAAATTTGACAATGAGCATTTGTATATAAAATAATGCAAAGAGGATTCTCGGTGCATAAGAATTGAGTAAGGGGCCAGGCACATACTCTTTGTAGAGTTCAACAATTCTGGTGTCCAACTTGACAGCAGGGCGTCCTTCTGCACAAACATACAGACTCAGTAATCCCATAATCAACTCGGCTCTATTTTGTTTCCACTCACGAATGCATTTAACACATCATCCAAAATACGATTGAACAGAATTCAAAAGAGATCGTCGTTGGTTTAATAGTCGATGGACTACTGCCTCCCAAGTATGGGATAAAAGAACTGGCTGAGCTAAGAATGGATGCTCACCTGTTGAGACGGTGGCGTCCTTCTCTCTAATCTTCTGGAGAATGATATCACCAAGAGATTGCTTGGAAGAGGTGTCCTTGGACATGAAGGCGGCGAGGGCCTTCTCGTCCTCCTCGTCGATCTCCGGCTAGAAAATACCAGCAAACTCGCATTCAGCACATACCCAAGGAAAGCTCAATTTTGTACTATATTCTACAAAAGCAAGCTCCATTTTACTGTGGTGAAGCAAGAGCACGCACCATTCCGCCGTCGTACCCGCTCTGCGCGTCAAAGCCGTCGAAATCGTCGACGTCCTCATCATCATCATCGTCGCCACCGTCCACGGGGTGGGGATGGAGGACGACGTGGACGGGGCTGCGGCAGCAGCAGCTGACGGGGCAGCGGCGGCAGAGGAGCCCTGCTCACGGGCCTCGGCGAGGCCCTCCTCCTGCTGCTGCTTGAGCGCCTCGCGGAGGATCTTGGCGCTGATGGAGGAGGGCACGGATGCCTCCTCCTCCGCCTGGTGCCGCTTGGCGGCGCCCGAGCGGCGGCGCTTCCCGGCGTCGGCCACCGCGTCGGCGTCGGCGCCGAGCGGGAGGCGGCTGCCTCCCTTGGGAGGCTTCTCCGAGGACTTGCGCTTCTTCCCGGCCATGGCGTCGATGAGGGGGCGGCGGGTCGGAGGCGAGGAGAGGGCGAGGCGGGGGAGGCGACGGCTGCGAGGTAAACCCTATCGGAGCAGAGCTCAAAGCGTGGCGGGTTTTGTTTTCTTTCTGGTCCGAGCCTCCGTCTCGTCTGGTATGGTGGACTGGTTACCATTGCTGGGCCAGGTGCTTCGCAAGGAGGCCCATTCGACCAGGAGCAGTTGAGTCAGAGCTGCTTTTTCACGATCAACCAGTTTTTTCTTGATCAGGACACAGACAAATATATTATGGGATTATTCCAAGTTACAAAAAGAAAATTATTCCAACACTGAGATAAGAGTTGAAAATATAAAACTATAATAATATTGATTCACTCAACAGAAAAATAATATTGTACTAGTACTGTATAACTTCTGTTTTTGGTCCCAGCTTTAAACTAAAGCTAAGCCTAGCAGTTCACTATAGGATTACACTGGATTGAGACTATTGAGTTCAAGTGATTTCGACATCTGTCTCTGCCTACTGCAAGTGAATCAGGCGGATTCAGACTTTCACACCAAGGAGCGTGTTGTACAGAGCACTAGCTTCTTCGCTCCAGATGGCCATTTCTACTGGATAGAGATAGCAGAAGAGATCCATGGCTTCCTTCATCTCTGCCTGCGGAGGAACTCCCGCATTTCTTGGTGGAACTCTTCTCGCACAATCAATCTCATCTTCTTCGCGTCCTCCCACATCAAGAACCCGTTATCCCTTGCGTGATCGCAGCATTGCTCAAACATGTCCTGCGCAAGGAAGCGCCGCCGATATATATGCTTAGTGTATTTTTCAGGGAATATATGTGCTTGGTGTTCTAGCTTGGAAGGAACTGTCCGAATTTAATTAATTAATTAATTAAGAGTCTACCTTGCTCGGAAAATCTTCGTATACATGTGACAGAACCATCTCGACCCTGTTACGGTCATTCTCCCACAACCTGATCTGCACCGGAGAATTGGCAGTCTTCTATTTTATTTCCGTTGAACAGATGATGTATGGTCTATGTATCAGGAATAGGTTGCTGCTTACCTGATCTGTGACATTCTCTGGGACTATAGGTACTTTGTCGACAACACGAGGGTGGGCGTTTTGCTGAAGGAACGCGATTATCTAACAAACAACAACACAAAGCGTAACTGTGTGTGTCTGTGTAATGAATCCAAAAGAAGTGTATAATTCAGACGATACCTGTTCAGCGGTGATCCCGTTATCGAAAGCTCCGTAAAGACTTTCTTTTGTAATAGCTCCCACGATGAGGTTCGGAAGTTGATACTCCACCCTAAGAAACATGCAACCGTTAAAGCATTCCACAAACAAGAGCAAGGAAAAACATTCAGTAGAAACTATCAAGCAGCAACAAAAATGAGGGGTGAGCTAGGTTTACTCATCTAACATCCAATGTACCTCGAAAAAAGCCGTAGAATTTCACAGTGTAATCTGGAAGCAGAGTAGGCATACAGCCTGAAATTTGTCTCCACAACAACAATACCCTGCCGCACAAAAATCATACAGTATCAACTCTGTTTGAAAGTACTTCCTCTTCGTCAAATGTTGCTTAGATGACAAGCAGATGGAAGTTATGATGATTTTGAGATCACAAAACAGCAATAGCAAAGGATATAGGATGTCATGAAACCTCTTTCCTGGCAGATGAATCCGACAAGCTCGATGAAAGGTTTGTAGCCAATTTCGTAGGTATGAACCAGCTATCTTTTCGACCCTGTTATCGATTAACTGTCGAAATTCATATTCATCTCGTTGAACAGGAAAAAAAAAACTATATAAAAAATTCTTACCTGCTGCAGTTTGACTAGGCCCAGCTCCGCCAGATCCCTAATGGCAATTCTTTGGACATCGGTCAGAGTATTCAAGCTATAAGCCTGAAGCATGACCATAGAGACACAGAAAATTAGTTTTTAATTTATACCAGCTTACCAGGCAGCAAAGTCTGAACACAAAAGAACCAATTTAATCTAATTAATGTAGTACTACAGCCCCTTAACTTCTTTTAAGCACTGCAATTATGATATTTTCGTTAACACTCTAATCAGGAAAAAAAAGATGATGTCCTTCGGTCCCTATCCTGCTAGATAGAGAAGAACAAATGAAACAAAAAAATTGTATCTTCGAGATGCTCCGCGTCATATACCATAAACACCAAGTCAGTAATCTTTCCACTTGATGCCTGAACATTTCTTTTACATAGATATAACCTAGTGTTATCGATGAAAATGGTGCTGTGAAAAGTAGGAATTCATGGTAATTGCGAATAAAGGTTGGTAACTTTTCGCTTTTGAATGGTTCTTACATCTCCCAGTGTATGGAAACTAAGTTCCAACAGAAATGATATCAACTCCGTGGGGTCCACTCCACGTTCCTATTAAAGAATGCAAACAGTCAGTACAAAATAAAAACTCATGTCCAACCAAAAGACTTGTAAGAATTGCATGATATCAATACCTCTGCTAATGAAATGTATTCCCGCACTACGTACCAAAGTTGTGCATTTGTCTCCATTAGCTGGTTAAATAGAAAAGAATGAGAACGGAAGGTGGAAGTCTGTCAGATAATCGGATCGACTGAGAGCCAAATACGCACCAGAAACTGGAAGCCATTCTCAGATAACTTTGGAGCTTCACCTTCCCTGCAAAATATATCAAATAAGGAACTCATGATATTGAATTATTTGTGCATTCAGTGAAGTAAATATAACCAAAAAAAAGTGAGAGATATATCAGAAAGAGAAAATAATCAAAATATACAGCAGAAAACAGAAGTATTAGCTTTTAGAAATTCCACATGGGAATTAGAACACCAAAACAGAAGTATGCGTAGCTACCCACGGTGGTAGTAAATCCGCGTCGTAACAAATATATAGATTAAAAATCTCAAGATGCTGAAACCAATGAGTTGTTAGTTGTTAGGAAGACTAGTAAATCCATGTTATTAACCAGAAAAAATGAACACACCAAACTAAACCAACAACAATTTGCTGTCTTAAACTTTACTTTCTAATTTTTGTTAGGGCATTACTATGTTGGCACTGCCACTGGACATAATACCTACTGTACTAGCAAGAGAAAGAGCTAAATTTGACATGCCATGTTATTTTCTAATTTTTGTTAGGCATTACTATGTCGGCACTACCACTGGATATAATACCTAACTGTACTAGCAAGAGAAAGAGCTAAACTTTATATGCCATGTTATTTTCCAATTTTTGTTACGGCATTACTATGTCGGCACTGCCACTGGATATAATACCTAATTGTACTAGCAAGAGAAAGAGCTAAACTTGATATGCCATGTTATTGAAACGAAATTTGGCTATCACTAGTTTATCCACAACTCGATAACTCATTGTCAAAGCGAGGAAGGTAATTAGATGCACCTTGAACTCAGAAGACCTCGCTGGAACGTTCTCATCATAAACGAGCTGAAGCTTGTCCCTTTCTCAACTTGAGACGAGTTGATCAATTGCAGCAAAAAACACTGTTTTCCATAAAATAGATCAACGAGTATAAGTCTTTACAAGGGAACTAAACACACAAAGTCTTCCAACTGTTCGAAGAGTGTGATCCCGTGAGCAAAAATGAAAATGACAACATGAACATACATCGAAAACATGATTTTGAGTTAAGCCATGTCGTTCTAACCTCCCATTGCTCAATAGCATAGTTTTCTAGTTCTGCTAGTGTAGGCAATCTTGCAGTAATACTCGGTGGTACCGGTTCCCTTGGTAAACTTCCACTGCGGCAAAAAAAAAAGTAATTTGACCAACTGTATCATAACTTCATGTGCCAAATAGGAGGAACTTACAGGAAAAACCCAAAGTAGTAAACGTTGAGCAGTATCACTAGCCTCATTTATATCATGCTAGATATTTTCCTGACTAAAACAAACAAGCATGTCCATGTTTTCGAAAAAGTATTTAAGAAAGCTTACCCACTGACCAAATACTTCTGCATGTTACCCTGGAACTTAGTATTCATCATGTAGCTCACCTGCTTTCTTCTGCATGCACAACAAAACAAAGTGAATTAGTAGTTACATAGTTCATTTTCTAGACCAGACAAATAGACAACAGCAGGTGAATTAGAAAATGCATAGTTTAAGTTGCATCATGCACTTGGTAAACAAAAGAATTCCTATTAGCTATGTTTATACGCATACGGCATACATACTAACAAAGGCTTAAAATATCAAGGGAGAAACATTGGCGACTGAAAAATTGGGGCAAGACACTGTTTACTACCTCTAATAAGATTTTATTTCGACCGAGGCAAATAAAAAATCGATGTTCCGGAAAAGTTTCAGCAACTTGGTATGCATAATAGATCAAATCGCCCATTTCTGCAAGAAATACAACATGTGCTATCGCACCCATTATCTCACTAGGGTACAACAAATAACATAGTTCTAGATTCTGGGTTCAAATTATCCGATACATTGCTAGTTGATCAAATCCATGAAAGATTAAACGGTAGGCTCTGAAATTTTCAGCCATGAATATTGAGCAGAAGATGGAGGTGGATGAGATCTTACCTATCACGTGCTTCAACAAAGACCCTAAGTTGTACCAGCCTATCGATCGCAACCTTGTGCTTGGAGGCATACTCATCCAGCACCCACTCCTCAATAGCTGCCGCGGGCACCGGTGCTGACACATACAGCATCTGAAGTACGTACTTTTTTGCCAGCGGCGGAAACGACCTGCAGAAGTGCAAGTGTGAAAAATCACGATGGCAGCAACAACACCTCACAAAATGCATTAAGCTAGTGGATCGGAGACCTGAGTACAGCCTCACAGATGAAGGCGGAATCATAGAGCATGTCGAGTTTGGCGGCAGGCAGTGCGGCCACCATGTCCATGAAGTTCCGCGCCACAACCATCACCTGAGGCATCTTTGCAGCGCCTGTAGAGAACAAGCGAGGTAGGTAAATAATACTAGGTTATTTCGCACCCAAATTGAACAATAGTAAAGTAATAATGAAACCATCCTACAAATACCATACAATCCATGTTCTCAAACTGGGATTGCTAGATCAGCTAGTGCCTAACTTGGCGTAAGTACTAGATGAAAACCCCCATCATATTCAGTACCAGGATTGGTTTTTACTACTAACTTTGCACTGCTACAGAATACCTTATAAATCACAAATAAAAAATGTATATCATCTATGGAAGAAGTACTACAGATCCACGCCACAAAGTTGAACTGGAACTCTAGAAGGTCTGATTGTGGAGTTGGTGATTGACTGTTACTTACACTGGTGGAATAACCGCCTTCATTTCATGTACAAAACATGGGATTGATACCAAAAAGTATCGATTCAAGGGTTGAGTACAGGTTTTCAAGACATACAAATTGGAAAATTGATATGGATGTATGTTAGGAATTACTCTAGGGCTTGGTCGGTCGTCGCCGAGCAGCAGGACTGGCGCGGAGACGGGGGCACCGGTGTGGCGGCGCAGGCGCGTCAGCTGAGGCGGCGGCCGCGTGGCGGGACCCGGGAGGCGACGGGGACCAGCGGAGGAGGAGAGGACGACGCGGTGGCGAGCCCGCACGGCAGGCGGGAGGCGGCCGGGTCCTTGCCGCTCTCAGGCGGGAGCGCGGGGCGGCGAGATGCGTGGGAGGTGGCGGCCAGGTCGGGGTCGGGGAGTCGGCGACGGGGCAAGGTCAGGCACTCAGGCCGTCGGCTGACTCGCGGCGGGGGGCTGCGGCGATGGCTGTTCGTGTGCGGGACTGCGGGAGCGAGACGTAAGAATGGGCTGTTTGGCTATTGGGCTGTACGGGAGCTTGACCTGCTGGGTTGGGTTAGATTTTGTAAGTGGCGGGATATTATTGGACGGAGGGAGTATTTACTTCGGATTATTCGGGCTGCTTGGCTAACGAGAGTATAAACACGAATTTCCCAAATAAAATTCAGGTTCCTGATATTGACACGGGTGTGCAAAACTGAAACCGGTAATAACGGTGAAACCGTCACGTACAAATATTTATACTACCTAGTAAACAGATCGGATCAGATCGGATTTTGCCTCTACCATATCCTTCACCAAATTTTTTCTCGGATTCGGATCGGATCGGATAATGAACGGTTGTGAATCCGGTGACGGATATATATGACCACGGATTCGAAACGGATACAGAGCGGATTTGAGGTAGAAATAAAATTAATTGGATCGGTATGCGCAATGATCATCAACCGACAAAACCTAAAAATAATCGCTCAACAACTTAATAACCTCATAAAGTTGTATTTCATAGGCATGTCCCGGAACACTTCTGGTGTTCTCCTGAAGTTTCTCCTAATATCCAATCTTTATATAATCGTCGCCTAGCCTTAAGTGTGCCAATCTACGGTTCGGGATCACTCCAGACATGATCGAGACACGTTCTCTGATCAATGACTATCAACGGTGGCTGGATAACCGTGACAGTCCTGTGCGTTCACGAATGTCTTTTTATCGTTTGAATCTTAGACGTCCAGTTTCAACCTTTTGCCTGACGATACTTAGATTGTCCGAGACTCGTTCTCCGGTATCACAATTACCGAGCTTGATCTCATCACTTGACAATTCTATCTTTACTCGTCTGTGATATTACATCCTTGTGATATAGTCACATGCTTGCAAGCTCATTGATGTAATCTCACCGAGTGGGCCCAGAGTATCTATCCTGCTATGTGGATTGGCAAATCCCGCTCTTGATCACAAGCCTCGCCACTTCCTTCGGATACCCGAAAGAGACACCTTTATTGTCACGCTAGATAAGACATGACGTTTGATGCAGTCAAAGCACCTTCCAGAAGCAGCGATTAGATATGATCTCACGGTCAAAGATATGAACACTACGTTTCTATATATCTTGGGTGCGTGTCCATCACATCATTCTCCTAATGACATGACTCCATTGTCAATTGAGGAAATGTCCATGATCAGGAAACCTTGATCATCTGTTGCCCAATGGACTAGTTAAGAGGCTAGTAGGGACCTGATTGTTTACATATCACATGTGTATTAATGTTTCCGCTTAATACAATTATAGCATGATACAAAACGTATTATAAACAATTGAGATATGACAAATAAAATATCTTTATTAATTGCCTCTAGGGCATATCTCCTTCAGAAGTAAAATGAATTGCATTTAGATAGACCACTTAGAGACGACTACAAGCACCAAAACAAGCAGAAGGCGCGCCGTCATGATCGCCCCTCCCACACCGGAGTCGGGAAAATCTTGTTGTAGTAGACAGTCGGTAAGTCGTCGTGCTAAGGCCCTAGCGCACCAGTACAATAACTGTCGTCGATGAAGAGAAACATAGTTTGGAAGGATCCAGCATGTAAACACACGAACATAGACAGACGAAGACCGGATCCAGTCGGATCAACCGAAGACAAACACCAACAGGATCCCGTGAGATCCGCCGGAGACACACCTCCACACGCTCTCCGATGAAACTAGACGCACTGTCAGAAGGGGGGTTAGACGGGGAGAACCTTATTCCATCTCCAGGGAGCCTTTGATTCTGAAAGGACACGGATGTCGCCTAGAGGGGGGGGGGTGAATAAGCGATTAAAATTCTTTGCGGTTTAGGCTTGAATAAATACGGAATAAAACTAGCGTTTAATTTATCAAGCACGAAACCTAAACAAGCTAGGTTAACCTATGTGCACCAACAACTTATGCTAGACAAGATAAGTAAATATGTGATAGCAAGATATATTACTTCAAGCTCGATGGCTATCACAAAGTAAATAGCATAAGTAAGAAGCTCGGGTATAGAAATACCGAGGCACTTGGAGACGATGATTTATCCCGAAGTTCACTTCCCAATGGAAGCTACGTCTCCGTTGGAGCGGTGCGGAGTCACAAAGTGATCCCCGAATAGCCGTCAAATGGCACACCGTAATCTCCTTCGTGCCTCTACCAATGTAGAGTGCCACGAACCACAATGGGACACTTGAGGGTGGTCACCGAACCCGTACAAGGATGAGGCACACTCCACAACTTAATTGGAAGCTCTCACCGAATTCCCGCGGCTCCCAAAGCCACAAGAATCACAAGGTTGGGGCACGTCTCCACAACTTAATTGGAGGCTCCCAACTATCCCGCGAGCCACCAAAACTCCGAGATCAACAAGGACCGTCTAGGGCACTCCAAGTACCCAAGAGGACAAGCTCTAGGGCACCCCAAGTACCCAAGAGTAACAAGCTTCTCAACTTCAATTTCCACGTATCACCGTGGAGAACTCAAACCGATGCAACTAATGCAAGAAGGCAAGACCACTAGAAGTGGTCAAATCCTTCACTCCCAAATTCCACCAAAGCAACTAATGCTATTGGGGGAGAAGAGATGAAGAACAAAGAGGAACACCAAATCCCTCCAAGATCTAGATCCAAAAAGCTTCCCCTCACTTAGAGGAGAGATTGATTGGTGGAATGATAGATCTAGATCTCCTCTCTCTTTTCCCTCTAATTGGAGGCAAGAATCATGGAGGAATAGAGAGATAGCAAAGCTCAACAAGGTCAACAATGGTGGCAAATTTCGAGCTCAAGAGTTGTTGTATCTTTGGGGAAGAAGACCCCTTCAGTAGGTAGGAGAGAAATTTGCCCGTTGGCCAGTTTTTGCGCAGGGTCGGAAGTTCCGGAACTTCACCCGGAACTTCCGGATATGTGAGAAATCTGCCCGTTGGCCAGTTTTTGCCCAGGGTCGGAAGTTCCGCAATTCCGGGCGGAAGTTCCGCACCACCGGAACTTCACCCGGAACTTCCGATGCTTCGGAACTTCCGCAAAACCGAGCGGAACTTCCGCACCATGAAAAACAGGAAAACCATCTATACGAAAACGAAGATATCTTTTGAATACGAACTCCGTTTTCGACGTTCTTGGGCTCGTTGGAATCACCACAACGAGCATGACAAGATTATGTAGAGAAACATCACAGTCCATCAAGGGAGGATAAAACCAAATGTAGAGAGGTAAAACCTCTCTATAAGAAACAACCGGTAAAACCTCCGACATTAAAAGCGCAATAAGTTTTTCATACGAAATCCGTTTTTGATGAACTTGAGCTTGTTATGAAGATCACAACAAGCTCCAAAACCCAACTAGGAGAAAAACCAAATAAGAACCAAGAAAGATGATGAAGGCAAGTATGCAAAGGTTTGAGCTCTCTCCAACTGATACGCTAAAGCTCAATCGAGAGCCCCTCTTGATAGTACGGTATCTATCCTATAACCCGGTCTCACAACTAGTACCACGAGACCGGTAAAATAGAAACCCTATCATACCTTTGCCTTGCGCATTCCACTTGAGCTAGATGACATCGATCTTGATCTCTTCAAGTGGACCACCTTTCTTGATTGCGCTTCGCTTGGTGAAGACTCAAACATTGCTCCCCCATACTCCACTATGGGAGAGCCTCTCTTAGGCACATCTTCACATGAACATTATCTCTAAATGGGTGGCAAGCTTCAAGCCTAGGATTTCTTCGAGATGCTCCTCTTGAACTTGCGCTTCTCAACATTGATGACGATCACCACTTGACGTCATCGATCATGGGCCATATGAAATCTTCATTTGATGCAAGCCCATAGAAAGATACCTAACCACACATAGAAATGCTACACACATATCATGGGTTAGTTCACAAAGCTATATGGACAATTGCTTACCATACCAAGAGATACATGATCCCACTTGGTACATCTTGTAGCTTTGTGTGTTGATCAATACTTGATCAACCTTGTATCTTTTCTTCTCTTTTCAATAGATGATGTCTTGAAGATAACCATGAATGATCACATAATTCTTTTCTTCAAGACATACTTGCAATATGCTCAACTCGATGATCTTGATGCCAAATACTTCATTATATCAATATATTCATAGCATCAACCTTGAATCCAACATATGGAGTTCAAGCATGGTCTATGGACAAACACTACAAGAATAACTCAATGCAACCATTAGTCCATAGGGATTGTCATTAATTAACAAAACCACACATGGGGGCGCCATGCCCTTTCAATCTCCCCCATTTTGGTAATTGATGACAATCTCTTTTACAAGGGTTTATATAATGAATTAAACAACTATGCAAATCAACAAGCATAGATGCATGAGCATGAAAGGTAAATGCTTATGACCAAAACAAAAACATAACACCAAATTCCCTTAAACCCTATAAAACTTCTCCCCCATTGGCATCCATTTCCAAAATGGGCGAAAAATCTTAGAAGGTCAATATAGTATGAGCTCCCCCATAACGTGTGCATTTCTCAAAATATGAGTGGAATCAAATACACATATCCAATGACGAATAGTTGGAGAGTGCACAAACTATATTGATGATCCAAAGATTGCAAAAGAATGATATGGAAAACTTTTTACAATTCTCCAAATAAAAAGTAAGCAATCAAAAAGATCCAACTAATCAAATAAACACAAGATATTATGATTTGCGCAATAGAGTGTTTTAAAGGAAATAGAGGAGCTCCCCAATATTTGTACACAATTTAGAATTATTGTATGTGAATACAAGGTGTACAAACATGGAATCCTCACTCCTCAGGTATCCTCTGAAACACAAAAACAAATGAATTCACAAGCTCAATAAGATGCAAATGAAAAACAAAGCTTGTGACATATCCCATGGTGAAGATTATTGACTTTTAAGACAAGCAAGATATTCACCAAGATGAGAGCACCAAGATGTGACAAAATAGGATATGCACTCATAAATCAAATTCTTTTCGGAGTCACGCCAAAGAATCAAAAACGGAGTAAAAGAGGTGACACCGAAGAATTAGGATATCGAGTAAAGATGTAATTTCTCTCATGTATATAAGTTTCTAAGTGTCCACAAAGAACCATGTACACATAAAATTAGTTACTAAGGAAAAGAAACACGATATCCAAAGGGAAGTCATAACATATACACATATGATGTTTGTTTAGGATCATAGCCCATAGCTCAATATTCTCATATTGTATAATAATGAACTTCAAATTCAACCTCAACACAAGCATCACAAATATCACTAAGGGAAAGGAGATAGTTGGGACGCGTTGAGGAAAGCAACAAGTATCATAAGAGTTACATTGAATTTGCAATAGCTACAACAAAAGCAAATAAATACTTTTCATGCCATGATGCAACCTAAACAAGGTTGGATGCTAGAAAAGTATGCATGAGGGTGAATACTTGTTACCGAGATGACATTGGGTTGATGTAGTAGATAAAATTTCATCAACCATCCTCGCTTGGCTCCAATAAGCATGTGGTGAAGATACTTTCATTGTAAATGAGACAAGCATCCAATGCATCTCCATGTACCTAAAACACATTCAAGTAAAATTGTTCCCAAACTAATTGGGTCCAAGTAGTTAGTCAAACTACAATACATAGAAGGAACTCCACATAAATATGTGCATATAGATATGAAATTGAATTTCATGCACATCTTAGCCGATTTAGGATTCCGTGGAGTTTCCCCTATATATTGGCACAAAGAAGGAGAGCATGCCATAAAATAAACATGTAGTAGATATGCATGCCTATGACCTTCAATAACCAAAGGGAGTACAATTTGGACAAATATTAAGAGATCAAAGAGGGTCCAAATTATATCAAAGATCCAAATCAAAAATTGATTTAGAGAAGCCAATTGAAACTAAAAGCAAATCAACACATAATTGATAAGATACCAATTGGATAAAGATATCAAAAAGAAAATAAGATACCAATTAATCAATATATAAAAGGACTAGATATCAAATTTCCAAAAGAGATACCAAAAGAGAGAGAGAGAGATGTTAATCAACGAATGATATAACCCACTCCCAAAGAGAGATGCCAATTGGGACAAACTCTCAAAAAGAAAGAGCGGGGTTCCAACAAATAAACCACACCCTCTACACTTTTCATGATGGTACAAAGTACCAAGCCAAAAAGGTTTGTCTTCCATGAGACATGTCATCGGGATCAAAGACCAATGGAAAGGATCAAATACAAATAGAATATAAATAGTGTTTAAAAAGATACATGATAGCTCTCCCAACAAAAGTGCATTATTTTATGATCTTGTATTTGAATACACAATGCACACACATGGAATCATCGCTCTCAAATATCTATTCAAACACTAGTCATATATCAAGACAAAGCAATAAGATCCAATACTAATGAAAATATAAGTTGTACTCAATATAGGATAGCTCACCCAAGAATAGTGCATTATCTATAAGTAGCCTTTGAATGCAAGGTGCACAATGATGGGATCAATGCCTCTCCTATACCAATAAGACACTAGGTAAGTTTGAGTAAAACAAAAATGATCCACAAGAGGTAAGGAAGACAATGTGAGTTAAAACACATTAATTTTTGGCAAGAAATAAGGCAATAAAATCAAGGGCCAATATGAAGATAATCTACAAATTTCACCACAATTATGACCATCAATTGTCATGGAAAAGGAGTATATGTAGAAATTTCTTAGTGGTGTATTGGATTGATATTCAAGATCATCTTCACAAACAATAAGCACATGGTGAAGGATAAGATTTAAGCGCGATGCTTATGTAGATAAATGTTCTTGATAGCTTCAAATATGTCACATCCCAAATTTAGAAACTAAGAAAAAAAACTTAGTTTCACAAGACCCAAATTTCAGAACCAACAAAAACTTTTGAAATGTTTCACTGATGATTGTGTTTTACTTCCATTGTTGTGTTTGACCTTGTGTGGACTTGGTTGTAATGTTGATCTTGTTGTGTTTGTTGCTTGTGAGGACAATTCCTCAGCTATGCCTAACACTAAAAATAAAACACACTTGGCAACAATTTGGAATGTGACTTAAATTTAAAACAAACCCATCAAAATAGTCAACAAATGGAAATTAAGATCATGAGTTAAAGAAATGATCTTAATAAATAATTTTCTCTACTTAACTATCTATTTCCTTCAAACCAATAATTCTATCTGTGAAAATAAAAATTATTTGAAGTTAATATATTTATCAAGAAAGTTCCAAAAGTTCAAAACAATATCTTCTCACTTGCTTTTGAATTACTAAAAGAGTATCAAATTGAAATTGCCAAAAATAACATATTTAAAACCCTATGAACAAAAGTTGTTCAAAACATTTTATTTTAACACCCCAATTTTTGTGGAGCTTCTACATGACAAGGGGAGCCTACCCAAATATTTTCAAATTTTTATAAAATGTTTTACTACCTCAATAAAATCCCCAAAAGCTACTGGATATTAAAAAGGGAAATAAAAGAAAGAGAAAAGGGCTTAGTTGTAAATAGAAACAGAGGTCCAGGGGGTTTTCTGCAATTGTTGCATCGTCTTCCTGTAGCTCACATGGCGCCAGTGTCGCCGTGTCGTCCGCCCGCTCGTCGAGCTCGCCCAGGCCCCCCCTCCGCTCCTCTACCGCGTCGAAGGATAAGGAGCCCCCCCCCCCCGAAGCTGCTCTGCCCTCTCTCCAGCACTCATCCACTCCCCTGCCTCTCCCTCTCCATTTCTTCCACCATGGCCGTGGCCGAGCCGAGCGCGCCGTCGCGCGTCGCCGTCGATTGAGAGCTCCCCGAGCCAAGCCAGGACCGCCAGAAGCTCCGCCTCGTCCACCTCTTCTTCTCCGTGCAATGAATCGAGCCGGGGCGTCGTCATTGCGGAGATCGACGCCATCTTCTCCGCTTCCGGCCGCCAACCTTCGAGCAAGCTCACCGTTGATTCCGACCACCTCTGCACCACCCGAGCACACTCACGCGTCTAGGGTGAGCACGCCTTGCTTCTGGACATCTCCCTCTCCTTCGTCTCATTCTAGGTCGTTGTGTAGGAGTAGCTCGCCGTTAGGCCGTAGACCGCCGCCGCCGGAGCTCACCATCGTCGCCTTCTCCGGTGACCATATGGACCAAGGCTCCGCCACGGAGTAGCCCGCACCAGTACGCGACCTTTACATATATTAGTTGGTCTCCGCACGCCGTAGAACATCGATCCAGTGCGCGTCGCCGCCGGTGGTCACCGCGGCCGTGCGCGTCGTCGCCGTGCACGGTCCTCAACTCAAAAGGATGCGCGCACGTATCCTAGCACCAGCACGCACCCAGCCCAGTGGCAACGGCCACGATCGAGCCAGCGCGGCGTCGCGAGTTCGACTCCCCGCGGACGCAAAGGCGCACCCTTTTTTTCATTTTATTTCCACTCGCTGACAGGCGGGCCCCACTGGTCAGAGACCGTGGCGGCCAGCGCAGCAACACACGCCCAGTCAGCGCCAGCATGGCGCACGGGCCCGTTGGTCAGTGACTGTGGGTAGCACAGCCTGTGTGCAGAAAGTTTCGGTTAAATTCTGGGAAATATTTAAAACTGGCAGAAATTTGATTAAACTTGTAAATTCAATATCTTTTTGAATACCTGTCCAAAAATGACAAACAAGATACCAAAATGTTCCGAAAAATAAACCCTATCTGTTGGTATGACTCACATATCCAACTATTAATTTAGTTGCTTTTCTATTAAAATAAGGAAAATGGCAGCAAAGAAAATGCTTTTGGAAAATCCATATCTTTAAAAATAATGATCCAAAAATTAAGTTTGACCTATCAAAATGTTCAGCAAGTGATAACCTTTATGTTCCACCTTGTTTCCAAATGTGGATAGTTGTTTTGTAATGTTGTTTAAAATAAATTAACAAAAGGACCGATTGAAAAAGGATTTCTATAAATTAATCTGTAATAAATCATGGAGTGAATCCAATTGGTTGTCCTTAAGTTAAGTACTATCATGGGTATCGGGTTAATGTCTCTACCTTAGTTTGGTAAGATATTCGGAACTACAGAAACTAATTGGTGGCCTAACTTTTGTCTGAAGTATTTCCCGTTTAAAGGAAGGTGCTTGTTGTTAATCTTGCCTGAGATAGTTTTGGGATCGATGGACCTAGCTTGTGTATAGGTGATAGACTACTGATCCATATAATGCCCTCGCAAGTGTAGATCCTAGTTGTTGCTCGAACGATTAGTTTGATGCTTACGGTTTGTTACTTGTCTGTATACCACTTGGGGATTGGTTTGCTTATTGATTGTTGTGTTATTCTCATGTTTACGACGCTAGATATAAACGCTACCGGAGTGGTATTTGGAGAGGATTTATTGAAGAGGAATCAGAGTTTATTTCTTTGATCAATAAGGAGAAGTCCAGGGACATTATGCTGGAATCAGGCAAGCTACTTCACTGAGCTTGCATTTATATACATCTATTTTGGTTCACATGTTTTACTTATAAAGAGCATAAGTGATTTATGTGGTGTTGCCACAAAGGCTATGATTTTGAAAAACCTTTTCCAAAATATAAGTATATTATTTTGACACCCTCTATGGAGATATTAGCTGGAAATTCCTTTCCAAACTATAGGATGGGAAAAATATTGTTTACTCAAAACTCCTTTGAAAGTACTTGGATAAATGTGGAATGCCGTGATATCGGTGTTGAAGTGGAGAAATGGTGATGGTTATGAAAAATGCACATTGTGTCCTTGTACTTACAGAACAACCAATACCCTGTGCGACCACATTTACCCACCTATGGGAAAGGGCGTAGTCATATAATTTGCTCGTATTAGTATGGGATTCCTCAACAACGAGGATGACCTCGTTCCATGAGGGGATGGTCATGGCGACCTACCCCCTGACCTGGGTCCTGGCACAGTTGGTGGGGGATTGAAGGGTTCGCTCGCCGGGCAGAACTACGAGTCCTCACACTTAGGTTTCCCGACGGGGAATCTGGACTGAGTGTCGATGGAAAGGTTGAAAATTTCGTAGCGGTAGGGTCCTATACTAGCATGAGCAAAGGACAGACTATGGTCGGTGACTCAACTTCGCATACACCTTGTATGGCGGGACGTGGCTGACACGATGAGTTACCGGATGGGTGTGGGAAAAGCGTGCTACCTCTGCAGAGTGAAACTATTCGAATAGCCGAGTCCTCGGATATGGACAGTTGGAACGAACTGCTCGGTCCTATGTGCAAGTTTTGAAAAGCTTTGAGTTTAAAAGGGAAATGAAGTGGAGAAAGTGTTCCACAACTATACCAATGAGTTGGTATGATGTGTTGGAGTTAATTGGACCTATGGCGAGCCATGGTCAGAAAAAGGAGGAGTTTTGGGGAAACAGATACAATGGTGATTTTCCGGGAAAAATGTTTATAAAAGAGACTTCTTACCTTTTTCAACAAAGATGTATTTACGGGAGAAAGTTTTAAAAGAGACTTCTTACAAAGACAGATTTATGGGAAAAGTTCTAAAAGCCTTCTTTTCTTTTTTTTCAATAAAGATATAGAGATTTCAAAACAAAGTGTTATTAAACAAAAGTCCATCCTACTCTTTTCAACAAGGATATGGAGTTTTTCAAAGTAAGCGAAGTTTTATTTAAACAATAAAAGAGTAGTGCATGCTCATTCCGGGGGTAGTTTGCGAGTACATTCAAATGTACTCATATTGGTTTCGTCCCTGGCTATTGTCTTAGCCAGATTCTGAAGAGGAGCAGTTCGAAGAAGAAGTGGTTAATGACGTCAATGCGAACTAGGGCGCTTCCCAGTCAGCTGCCTGTAGGGTTAAGGCAAATGACTTGGGCTCCACGCTGTTTGGTGATTTCCACTGCAGTACCTGTTGAAGTTATGACTTCAATCAAGTAAGTATATTTATTCGGTATTTATGGGTGTTCTGTGATGCCAATTCGAGTTATGTGCAACAACAGACTGATCATGGGATTGTTGCAGGAAACATAACGAGTATCTCGGATAGTTAATCCGGGGTCCTCACAAAATATTCACGCGATAATGCAAGGCAACTACAAAGAGTGCTTTGAAGCAATCGGTTTTCCAAAGAGATATATGAGAACATATTAGAGGAAAACCTTACCAAGAACATTCATCACAAACAAGATCCAAAGTGTGAGTAAGTAAAAACATTTAAGCAAAAGGGAACTTGTTTGAGAAACATGCCACAAAGGAATAAGATAATTAACAATATCAATTCTTGGTGGCAATACCTCACATGTTCACATTGTCTAGGTTTGTAATATGCACATAGCTTATTACTCCCCCATAATGTGATGATCCATTTATTCTCCACAAGAGGCAAGTAAAAACCAACTAGAGATGATTAATGAATATTATAGAATTTGAATTTCTCATGAGCATGACATACCACATAGAGACTAGATAAGATTGATATATCGACACTAGGTGGCATTCCTCATGTACACACATTTTTAGGATTGTGAAGAGCCAAGAGCTATCACTCCCCAAAAATGGGATAGTCAATTAATCTCTCAAAAGAACCAATTAAGATATAAGCAAGTTGATATAAAGGGCTCAACACAAACTCACACATACATGGTGTGCAAACCAACATACACATGCTTGATTATTCAAGAAAAGTAAGTAGAGAGCACAACACATGCAAACATTAGCAAGGTACAAAACCAAACACATGCAAGGGTGCAAGCAACTTTCAATGTATGTATGATGTAAACACAAGTTACCGCAAGGAGAAACATTGGATGTGAGATAGAACATAATCCAAATGACTTGACTTGAGAGAATATAATTGATGAAGATCCCTTAATTCTTCATGATGTAGCCAAGTCCCCAATGCCCTCCACAACACCTATTGATCAAGTTTTAGCTTGTTGGTCCCCAACCAAGTTGGGTCCTAAGAGGTTAGTCACAATAGGCTTGGCAACCCAAATGGTTCTTTTCTTGACACCACTTTGAGTACCAACATATTTGGCAAACACATTGCCAACCTTATCCTTCATAAGAGAGTAAGCATTATCAATTATGATAGGGTTGGATAAGGTACCACTAGTGCATGAAGAAGCAAAGTGACCCTTCTCACGGCATAAGTAGCAACATTTGCTTCCTCCTTTCTTCTTTGTTGAAATCTCAACTTGAGAAGGAATAGCTTGATTCTTCTTGGGAAGAGGCCGTTCTTCAACTTGGGGAACTTTAGTTTGAACTTGAGGCATCTTCCCTTGTTGCTTCTCACTAAGAGACTTCTTCTTCAAAGGGCAAGATCTAACATGGTGCCCTTCAACTTTGCACTTGAAGCAAACAATCTTGGCCAAATTCTTGACTTGTTCATGGCCCTTCTTTTTCTTGTTATACTTGGACTTGTTCTTGTTATTGGAGTTGAATCCAAGTCCACTCTTGTCATTGGGGCGTCTTTGCTCACTCAACATGTTGTCAAGTGTGGACTTCCCCCCATGACGCTTTTCCAAGTCTTTCTTCAAAGAAGTGACTTGGGCCTTGAGCTCTTTTAATTCCTCTACATGGTTAGTATCAACAAAAACACTAGAGGAAGTTGAAGCTTCATTGTTAGGGCAACAAGGCATGGAAAGTAATTCATCACAAGATGTAGCAATATTATGAGTGGATGAATTACTAGGACTAACACATGACAATAAATCATTTTGAGTAGAGGTTGTGCCATTGTCCACATGAGGCTCACAAGATGTTACCTTTGTAATAATAGCCTCATGAGCTAACTTTAGCTTATCATAGGAGACTAGAAGGTCCTCATGAGAGCTCGAGAGCTTCTCATGACTTTCTTCCAAATTCCCATATTTGCTAGATAGCAACTCAAGTTGAGCCCTTAGCTCAACATTCTCCGTCAATATGGATGCTTCACAAGAGATAGAGTTAGTAGCACAAGCATCATTATTAATGGCAATAGGAGAAGGTAATTTAGCAAGCTCTTTTGAGTGAGAAGCTTTAAGTTGCGCATGAGACTCGGTGAGTTTGATGAGCTCACCCTTAACGACCCTAGAGCCATTTTCTAGGTGCTCAAAATTCTCAAGGAGTTTGGCATGTGCATCTATAAGCTTACCATTTGTTACTTTGAAGTCATTAGCCACTTTAAGAGAACTATCATAGGATCCCTTTACTCTAGAAAGTTCGAGAGCATAAGTTTCCTCAAGAGACTCCTTGGTGGTTTGTTCTTCTTCAAGAGCTTCCTTGAGATCGGCGATCTCTTCCGCGTATTTATATTCGCGGCTTTGCATTTTCTCAATTGTGTCTTCATGCTCATCAATAAGTTTATTGCTCTCAATAGCAATAGTCAAGATTTCTATGAATTTAGCATGAGCATCTTTATTCTTAGCAATAGCATGAAGAACCATTTTACCCTTCTCAATAAGGGAAGCATCATTATCATCTTCTTCATTATCAACATCATTATTAACATCATTCTCATTTTGTGATATATTGGGAATCAAGGTAGAAATTACCGTTGATCCCCTTGCCATAAGGCAAAAGTGTGAAGTGGTTGATGATGATGAAGCAAAACTTGAAGCACCATTCAAGTTCATGTCTTGTTCCATGGAGTGTTCGGTTTCCTCTACATTGTTAGCCAAACAAATACTAGAGGAAATAGAAGTATTTTTATCAAGGGAACAAGACATAGAGAGCATATCATCACGAGGATTAGTCAAGCAATTTGTACATGATATGCAAGGACTATCAACACAAGCATGTAGATCATTTTTGGTTCTAGATGCGTTTAAGTCCAAAGATAAATCATTGCAATAAGATAGAGGTGAAGTATCATCAACAATAAGCTTACTATCATTATTGCAATATGTATCACTACTCACCATTGCATTACTTTGTGGCTTGCCACATGTAGGTGAAGTAGAAGAAGTTGAGAACTCATCACGGCCGGAAGTGGAGGGACAACAATCATCTCCACAATTCTTGGACACATCATATTTATCTTGAAGCTTGGTCCAAAGCTCATGAGCATTCCGAAAAGGAGAGACCGACATAATAACTACATCGCTCAAAGCATTGAAAATCACATTAGAAGCTTGAGCATCTAGATAGGAATTATTCTCATCCATTAAAGATAATCTTTTGGGATTCCTTGGAGGAGAATAACCCCTATCTAGAATTCGCCCTATGTATGGGTCAATGACCCGAAGAATATCAAGCATGCGAATTTTCCAAACATCATAATTTGTGCCATCTAATATAAAAGAAGCATTGTGCACTAGTTCACTAGACGACATCTTTACTCTCGAGGCGGTGAAGCCAAAAACGAGAGAACCCGCTCTGATACCAATTGAAAGGACACGGATGTCGCCTAGAGGGGGGGGGTGAATAGGCGATTAAAATTCTTTGCGGTTTAGGCTTGAATAAATACGGAATAAAACTAGCGTTTAATTTATCAAGCACGAAACCTAAACAAGCTAGGTTAACCTATGTGCACCAACAACTTATGCTAGACAAGATAAGCAAATATGTGATAGCAAGATATATTACTTCAAGCTCGATGGCTATCACAAAGTAAATAGCATAAGTAAGAAGCTCGGGTATAGAAATACTGAGGCACTTGGAGACGATGATTTATCCCGAAGTTCACTTCCCAATGGAAGCTACGTCTCCGTTGGAGCGGTGCGGAGTCACAAAGTGATCCCCGAATAGCCGTCAAATGGCACACCGTAATCTCCTTCGTGCCTCTACCAATGTAGAGTGCACTAGTAGGGAAACCCTATATAGGTAGGTGGACACTCTGTGGCGCACCCTTAATTGGTGCGCCACAGAAATATTTCTGTGGCGCATGGGAGGAGGTGCGCCACAGAAATATTGGCCCATGCGCCACAGAAAGTTGATTTTCTGTGGCGCATGGACACCCATGCGCCACAGAAAGTCAGACTTCTGTGGCGCATGTGTGTCCATGCGCCACAGAAATCCTGTGGGTCCCACGTGCAATCATTGGGCCTAGGTCCATCTGGGTAATTTCTGTGGCGCACCGCGGCTAGTGCGCCACAGAAAGTTCACATTCTGTGGCGCACCAGCCACCATGCGCCACAGAATGTTGGCTTTCTGTGGCGCACCAGACACGGTGCGCCACAGAAAGGTGACATTCTGTGGCGCACCGAGCTGCGTGCGCCACAGAATGTTGGCCCAGATCCACAAAAAGGTGGCAACACCCACTTTCCCCATGTGACCTTCTTCATTCTCCACCCATGCATCTAGCTCGAGCTCCTCCTCTCTCCCATGGCATTTTGACCATCCTATTATCCATTATTTGTTGTTAAACCTACTTTGTTTGACATAGAATTGGTGAGGGCTTGGGGAAAGCCTCCATATATATTCTCCTCCTCTCTTTTTGTCCACTATTTTCCCTCCATCACCACACACTCTCTCTCATCGATCACGGTCACGTCTCGGGAACGGATCTAGATCTACTAGGTGGGTATTGTTGGATGGGTGTTTGTTAAAGGCATGAGAAACTTGTCGGCGGGCGATTGTGTGTGTGGTTTGCATGAAGCAAACTATTTGTTGAACGGATCTATGCATGAAACTTGTGTGTGTGGTTTGCATGAATCTTTGCATGTTGTTGCTTGCGCCGGCGTGGTGCATGGATGTTTGCCGAAATGTTGATTCATTTCCATTTCGGTAAATTTTTGCACCACATATGTCCTACTTTTAGGGGAAGTCATGCCGAATGTTTTCGTCGAACATTTCCGACTTTCCGACTTCCCGCATGAGAAGCTTGTATGTGTGTGTGTGCATGTTGCGGTTAATTAATTCTAATTAATAACACATACTCTATATGTATACCGCGTAGGCGACCATGGTCATCAAGATGAGCTCCAGTCGAATCAACAACTACAAGGAAGAAGCGAAGGCGGAAATGAGTCGGTGCAACGGGCGCCAGATACGATGTCCGTGTCGAAGTTGCAAACTTGTGAGATGGATCGACCCTGATTCCGGACAATTGGAGGAACACCTGCTCAGGCGCGGTTTCATGCAAGGCTTCAACCAAGCGCCGACAGCAAATGTTGCGCCTGAAGACGAGGGCGGGCAAGATGATCGTGACGAAGGAGATGCCGACGGACATGGTCATGATGAAGGAGTAGATGGTGGTGGAGAAGACGCGAACACGCCGCAGAGCTCGCTAATGTCGGCCTTGATGGAGTCTCATGTTCAAGAACTGCTCCTCAAGGAGGCGAGCACCGTTAGAGAGAAAGCCAAGCTGGCGCAAATGGAGATAGACGGGAGGACTCCGTTGTATCATGGGTGCCGGCCACAGGATACGCGCTTGCAAGTAACGCTTGATGCTCTGGAGATGAAGTCGGGAAACAAATGGACCGACGCGAGCTTCAACAAGAGCATGCAATTCTTCCACGAGCGTCTTCCCGAGGGGAACACATTGCCAACAAGTATCGAGGAGGCCAAGAAAGTCGTGTGCCCTCTTGACCTACCGCACGTTAAATACCACGCCTGCATCAATGATTGCACAATTTATCGGGGCGAGTACGAGGACAGAACCACATGTCCGGTGTGCGGCCAAGGACGGTACAAGAGCCGTGGGAAGAAAGTTCCTCGAAAAGTGGTATGGTACTTTCCTATCACTCCCCGTCTGCAGCGGTACTTCGTGGACCCTAAGGAAGCAAAGCTCATGCAATGGCACGCGGAAAGGGAGAAGCCCGAAGAAGATCCGGAGAAGGGCAGGATCCTTACACACCCTTCAGACGCTAGCCAGTGGCAAGAGTTGGACGCCGTCGGAAATTTCGGAGGCGACGCAAGGAACGTCAGGCTCGGTATGAGCACCGATGGACTCAATCCGTTCGGCAACCAGAGTAGCACGCATAGCACCTGGCCCATGTTTGTATGGCCTTACAACCTTCCCCCGTGGTTGTGCACGAAGCAAAGGTACATACACATGAGTATTCTCATTCAGGGGCCGAAACAAGCAGGAGTCCACATACATCTGTATCTCGCGCTGTTGAAAGAGGAGATAGCCACGTTGTGGGAGACGCCAGCCCGTACGTGGGATGCCTACACTGGAGATTATTTCGACATGAGAGCCGCGTTGCTCACGACACGGTGCAGGACTATCCTGGTTGCTCATATGTATCGGCCCAGGTAGGCCACGGATTCTGCGCATGTGTCAGGTGCATGGATAAGACCCCGCATCTCCAGCTACCAAGGAATCCCGGGTCTTCGAAAACCGTGTACCCAGGGGCTCGAAGGTGGCTTCGCATGGATCACCCGTGGAGAAAACGCGGTGACCTGTTCAATGGTAAGGACGAGATCGAAGAAGCCCCGAGCCCGAGGAGCGGCACAGAAATCGACGAGCTGTTGAAAAATTGGGAGGAGTGCCCCGCGCCGGGAAAGAAACGACCGAAGGTAGATCCGCTGCTGGGTGTATGGAAAGCGAGGTCTGTTTTCCACGAGTTGGAGTACTGGAAGGTCCTCAAGACGCCACATAGCCTCGATATGATGCACATTACGAAGAATGTCACCGAGGCTCTGCTTGGCACTCTTTCCAACATGCCGGAAAAGACCAAGGATGGGACGAAAGCAAGATACGATCTGAAATGGCTTGGTGTCAGGAAAGATCTTCAGGCCTCGACGCCGTCCCCTTCTTCTTCTTCTGCGCAGGTCTCGCTCCTCCCTCCTCCCTCCTCTCTCCCTGCCATCTTCCTCCTCCCTCCTGTCCACCGAACTATGCATGATAGGTGCTTGTGGAAATGCCTACGGGTTCGACACCGCCACCCACGCCTCCTGTGCGCCGACAGACAACAAGAATCTGCAACTTTTGCGTCGCCTACGTCTGCTTCGACCCTTCTGTGACACCACCACCACCATGTACAGTAATAGGCTTAACCGGATTGGAATAGTGTAGGTCATGATTTAATCTATGAATGTTCAAAAGTGAGTAAAGTTTGGGACATGCATTTTCTGAACTGCTGCTTAGATGAATGTCTTTGGTTGTGGTACACCATACACACTTTTTGTACCGTGCTAATGTCCAATTTGCATGCTTTTCTTGGGACGGGAAGGTTTTACATGGTAGTGTGATTTTTATCTACAACAATAGATGTTCAATATCTAACAGTATAGCAATGGCATGCTTAAAGCTAAGAAACATTTACACTTTCATAATACTGAGATATATGGCAATGCTTTTGTAAGGGGTAATTTTGAACCATGCCACCGCAAAGGTGCAGCTATGAAATATTAACATGTAGAATTTCCAACATCAACTTATGTTCAGTAAAATGCAGTGCTTTGTCTCTGTTATATTTAATCAGCCATTTTTTGTTACAATTTTTTTTTAGGGCTAGTTTCATGCTATGAAATAATATGGTTTAGTGGTTTAGGGCTAGTTCCTTGCTGTTGGTGTACCATTGGGTAAATAAATTTATGGCCATCCCTGTACATGCTTAATGCCTTAGGTTTAGTTTGCTAGGAAAAGGAAATAAATAATAGTGTATGTACAAGAGTTTTGAGCTAGTAGCCTAATATAGTCTTCTGCTCCATAATTCATGGTGGCAGTAGGATGTAGAAGATGTTTGCTAGGATGTGGCAGTAGCTAGTAGCCTAATTTAGTTTGCTAGGATGTGGCAGTAGGATGTAGATACAAAGTGGACTTCCTTGTGCTTGCTGTTGGACTTCCTTGTGCTTGCTGTTGGATGTGGCAGTAGTTTGCTAGGATGTGGCAGTAGGATGTAGATTACATGGCTAGATTTAATTTTAATGTAGTTGCATGGTCAGGGAATATAGCACAAGTGAAGTTAATTTATTCACAAGTTTTGACTTTTTTATGTACTATGCAGTTTGAAGAGGAGACCTCGACGCTGCTGTTCCGGAGCTCGTCGACAAGTGGTGAGAAATTATGGATGTGTTGTGAATGGTGTTGATGGATATATATGTGTCCACGACCATCGTGTCGTGGTTGTTTGTGCTCCGACCATCGTGTCGTGGAGATGCCGGCCGGAGATGCCGGCCGGAGTTTTGGATATTTTTTGTGAAATGCTTGCAGGTACCCCGTGAGGCCCTTGAGATTGCCGGAACGTCGATTAACTTCCGTTCCGGCAAATTCGGGTACTCCATATGTCCTATTTTTACCAAAGGTCATGCCAAAAAATTTCGTGAAATTTAGCATGACTTTGCTAAAAATAGGACATATGGGGTATTGCGGCTAATGCATGGGCCGGCGTATCTTAGTACTAAATTAAGTGATGATTTTGTTATATTTGTTGTACTAACTTTTTTTCCTCTTTTTCAATGCAGTGCAAACATGTCATCCGAGGCCGGCCCTTCTAAGCACATGAGCGTCGAAGAACAAGCTAGAAAAAAGAACAAGTCATTCTGGGAAGTGAACCCGGAGATGGAGGATGCGGAGGCCGCCGAACTGGCTCGTGACGGCGATGGTGACTTTCTGTTAGAGATGGAGGATGCGGAGGATGCGGAGGACACCAACGGAGATGGGGACGCAACCACCACCACCGAGGGCGGCGACCACACGGATGGCGGTGGTGGCGACCACACGGATGGCGGTGGTGGTAGTAACCCGACCGCTAAGAGGCATAAGAAGCCGAGGAAAGACCGGACACCGCAAGCGGTGGCCCCCATCACAGACACGTTCACTAAGGTCTCCTTCAGTGGCCAACCACAGGAGCCTAGGAACACCGCAAGCGGGTACAGCATGCAACTAGGGTGCATCCTCCGGGAAACCGTGCCGATCACCACGTATGACCTCAGGAGCAAGGAGAATGAGGCTTTGCGCACAGACCTCCTCAAGAAGCTTCACCAACGATACAATTTCCCGGATGATGGAAACAAAAAGGTGGACAACTACGCCATCACGAAGATGAGCACCGCCTTGACCAGCTGGAGAGGCCGGGTGAAGGCGAAGATTGACAAGGGTCTTAGCTGGGCGGAGATCAGTGCCAAAGAGCCGTACATCGACATAGAAGAGTTCGAGGCATTCAAGTTGTCCTTGGAATCTCCGGAGGCTAAAAAATGGACCGAGTGGGGGAAGAAGATGCGGGCACTGAACTTAGGTAACCACCGTTTGGGAAGCGGCGGTTACGCAGGAAAACAGCCCGTTTGGGACAAGGAGGATGCCGAGGTTGCGAGACTTGGGAAAGAGAACATGTGGCATAAAATCACGGACGAGCAAGTTAGGAACTTTGTTCGGTCCCGCTACTATCTGAAGCCGGGGACGGGGGAATTCGTTACCGACTATCAAGATGTGCTGGATTTCGAGAAAACGCTGGTAAGGAACTTAATTACCGCGGATATCTCAAAGTCCATTTGCGTTGATTTCTACATGGGTTCACGTTTATTTCCTTTGTCCGCAGGAGGCTGAGTTGAAGGCTGAGGCTGAGGCCAGCCCGTCGTCCCAGGAGGCTCAGGCCGGCCCGTGGGACGCGACTTTCAATCGGGCGATGAACGTTTTCAAGGGGAGGGACAAGTCAAAGCCGCTGACGTCAGCTGGCCGTGTGACCGGCTTTGGTACGAGCATGAAGTTCATCGAGTACTACAGCACGGACCCCGAGAAGAAAAAGGAGAGGAGGAAGCCGGCTAAAGATAAAGCCGAGGTTCTCGAGCTAAGGAAGAAGCTGGAGACACTAGAGAAAGAAAAGGTGGACTCCAGCATGGTGGACAAGCTAGTGGCCGAGAAGGTGGACGAGCAGCTCCGGAGTTTCTTACCCCCTGGCTTGATGGAGGGGTTAGCTGCTTGGAATGCGGCAGGTCGACAGGGGCCGATACACGTGCCCAGCTATGCCGGCAGCACCTCCAGCAATAACGTGTCGCCAGTCCTGGTGACCCCAACGGTGCCCCCTGTCGTCGATCAACATACACCAAGGCCGGAGAATAATGATAATGCGCACGAGCGGCCGGAGAATGATAGGCCGGCCGCCGGCATCGGCGCCCTTGTCTCGACATTAGCCGAGCTCGACGCCATCACCAAGGTAACTAATTAGTTAGTCCGCGACATCTTCTATGACTATATATGCCTTTGATGACTGCCATATCTCATGCATGCATGGTGCCCAACATGTGTTGACTCCCAGGACATGCCTTGCATACTCCTGCATAGGGTGGGGGCCGGCGACGAGTTGAAGGAAGTCGCAACGGCCAAGATCATACAACCTTTGACCCGCGATATGCACAACACCCGAATGAGCGAGGCCGTGATGAAAGTCAATGTGAGCGAGGTACTGCCTGAGTTCCGTGACATCGACCCCCCCCCCCCCACGCAACCTCCGGGAGCCGAGAAACACATGAAGCTTGGCGAATGCGGGAAGTGGATGATGGAATGGCCGAAGACCCAGATTCGTCTTGGGGATGTTCTTCATGGGGTCAGGCGCACCGGCAGCGCCACCTCGAGGCCCCGGCCCCCGGTCATTCGGCCCCCGCCGAGGCGGCGACAAAAAGTTGTTGCGGATGAACCGGCGCCACAAGCAGCCGTCGCCACCACCCAGAAGGAACCGCCGGTCGCCGCAACCACCGGCCGGAAGCTACCGCCGGTCACCGCCACCACCGGCCGGAAGCTACCGCCGGTCGTCGCCGCCACCAACCGCCACAAACAGTTGTTGGGAACGTCTTCACCGCAACCGTCCAAGGTTAGTTCTGACTTTCCGAATTCCCCGACTTTCTGACTTTCTCGACTAACGGATGTGCTATTGTTTATGTTTAGGACAAAGCCGTTGCACCTCAACTTGGTGGCAACGATGACAATGAGGAGGAGGAGAATGATGTCAACGTCGATGACTACATCAACACTGGCGCCTGCATGGATGGTATGTACATGCCTCCTGTGGATGAAGAACCCTTCCGCGACTACCGCGGTCAACCTGCTCGTCCCACTTCATGCACACAACGCCTGGCCTTCACCGACACGCCTCCGGATGTCGGAGATCATCAAGCTCAACCGGGTAACATTTTCAGCCCTAACACACTGAAAGAAACTGTTAAAGCGGGGTTCACTTCACCCCCACAATCCACAGAGATGAAGAACAAGAAGAAGCACAGGAAGAGAAAAGGATCCTCCACCTCTGCGAGCCAGCCAGCTCCTAAGATCCGGGGTCTTGAAGACACGATTCCACCCCGTGCGGATGGCTTCCCCCGAGTTCATGAGGCTGGTAAACCTATCTTGTCTGGGGACTTGCTCCGCCTTGCAGAAGGACCCATGATTGCCTTGCAGGAATCTATCTTGCATCTAGAGGAGCTCCTTCTTAAAGACAAGCAGCCGAGTTACCCGGCGTTCGCGGTCAAGGTGCCAAAGGAGCTGGTGGACTTCGTCCAGGAAGACCCCGCGGATGTGTTCTTCATAGCGTACGAGGACATCTTCAAACTCTTTCACACTCAACGGCTGGACTATAACATGGTCCGCCTATATGCGCTCGATGTGGCGATGAAGATCAGGAGAGATGATACCCCGTACGTCGCGATAGTGGATCCCTACTACATGCGCGACAGCCATCTGGTGGAAGGATCAAAGACACGGGAAACGGCCACGGAGTACCTCGTAAGGGTCATGCTGGCCAACAAGAGGAAGAACGTCCTTCTTCTGCCTTTCTTTTTCGAGTAAGTACACATCAGCTCGCCACCGTCGTATCTTATGCCTTCTTCTACATTTCTTCCATCGCTGATCCTTTGTCCAACATTCCGTTTCAATTGTGTTGAGCAGGGACAAGTACTGCGCACTCATCTGCATATCCCCGAGGTGGTCCATTGCCACTTATTTGGACTCGGGGAATAAATCCACGCCGAGATGATACACCAGAATAAAGGGTGTTCTCGATGACGCTCTCGAGGCCTATGCCCAAAAGGGCGGCCCCTTCCATAAGAAGTCGGAATTCTTCACGGATGAGAACACACACAAGTTCCAGCATGGGACCGGATTCCATTGCATCAAGCAACTGGATGGCAGCGTGAAGGAGGCCTACTACGCCCTCCATCACATTAAAGCGATTGTCCGGGATGTCGAGAAAACGAAGATTCCATCTGGTCTCGCAGAATACACCAAAAGCGCGGATGCTCTCACCGATGCTGATTACAGAACAGACTTCCATCGCATCCGGCTGCAGTTGTCAACGATCATCCTCGAAGATGTCATTCGCAAATCAGGGTCCTTCCACTACCCCAGAGGTATTATAGAAGTGCATGTGTAGGGTTATATATATATATATGCTATGCTATGAAACCCAAATAGGATAGCCATATGATTTCCAACCATGACAATTGATTGATTGTCTTGCCTCTCTACTTAGATGAATAAATTATACTCTATTTATATCACTAACCAATATATATCCCAATCCATCTTCAGGGTTGTGTCAGAGGGATATCGAAGAACGACTAGAGGCACAGAATGACACTAGGGAGTGGAAGACGAAAGAAGGCTTTCTACCGTTCCCGGCGCCGCTCAAGAAGAGGACTCCATGATCATGCATGCTCCCGCGCGCTCTTGCTCACCATCATCGCCGATGTGTACTACATTTGATCATAGTTAGGCGACGAACACTTGATTTGTAATGTGTAGTGTGAAATGATGAAACATTCGGCACTTTTGCGAGTATGTGTATATACGTATCTCGATCGGGCACTAAGTAATATGTGTGATGACATATTGATTAATGTGTTTGTCTGTTTATATACCTGTCAAATATACCTGTATTTCTGTATAAACCTGTATAAATCCTGTATATACCTGTATTTGTACAGCAAAATGGAAAAATACCGGTATTTCTGTTTAATATTTCTATGGCGCACGCTTTTTTTTTTTGTGGCGCACCACTTTCTGTGGCGCACCAAGAAACAGTGCGCCACAGAATTCCTCTGTATAGGGGTGCTGCCGAGCTATTTCTGTGGCGCAATGCGCTAGGTGCGCCTGCACTTTCTGTGGCGCACGTCCTGGGTGCGCCACAGAAATAATTTTAGTGGCGAGAATTCTGTGGCGCACCCAGCAAACCTGGGGGTGCGCCACAGAATCCCAAAACCGTGCGCCACTAATAGCCGTTTCTGTACTAGTGGTGCCACGAACCACTATGGGACACTTGAGGGTGGTCACCGAACCCGTACAAGGATGAGGCACACTCCACAACTTAATTGGAAGCTCTCACCGAATTCCCGCGGCTCCCAAAGCCACAAGAATCACAAGGTTGGGGCACGTCTCCACAACTTAATTGGAGGCTCCCAACTATCCCGCGAGCCACCAAAACTACGAGATCAACAAGGACCGTCTAGGGCACTCCAAGTACCCAAGAGGACAAGCTCTAGGGCACCCCAAGTACCCAAGAGTAACAAGCTTCTCAACTTCAATTTCCACGTATCACCGTGGAGAACTCAAACCGATGCAACTAATGCAAGAAGGCAAGACCACTAGAAGTGGTCAAATCCTTCACTCCCAAATTCCACCAAAGCAACTAATGCTATTGGGGGGAGAAGAGAGGAAGAACAAAGAGGAACACCAAATCCCTCCAAGATCTAGATCCAAAAAGCTTCCCCTCACTTAGAGGAGAGATTGATTGGTGGAATGATAGATCTAGATCTCCTCTCTGTTTTCCCTCTAATTGGAGGCAAGAATCATGGAGGAATAGAGAGATAGCAAAGCTCAACAAGGTCAACAATGGTGGCAAATTTCGAGCTCAAGAGTTGTTGTATGTTTGGGGAAGAAGACCCCTTAAGTAGGTAGGAGAGAAATTTACCCGTTGGCCAGTTTTTGCGCAGGGTCGGAAGTTCCGGAACTTCACCCGGAACTTCCGGATATGTGAGAAATCTGCCCGTTGGCCAGTTTTTGCGCAGGGTCGGAAGTTCCGCAATTCCGGGCGGAAGTTCCGCACCACCGGAACTTCACCCGGAACTTCCGGACAAAGTTCCGCTTATGAAATGAGGACACCCGAGAGCTAAAAGATTAAGCGGAACAAGCAGCAGAACTTCACCTGGAACTTCCGATGCTTCGGAACTTCCGCAAAACCGAGCGGAACTTCCGCACCATGAAAAACAGGAAAACCATCTATACGAAAACGAAGATATCTTTTGAATACGAACTCCGTTTTCGACGTTCTTGGGCTCGTTGGAATCACCACAACGAGCACGACAAGATTATGCAGAGAAACATCACAGTCCATCAAGGGAGGATAAAACCAAATGTAGAGAGGTAAAACCTCTCTATAAGAAACAACCGGTAAAACCTCCGACATTAAAAGCGCAATAAGTTTTTCATACGAAATCCGTTTTTGATGAACTTGAGCTTGTTATGAAGATCACAACAAGCTCCAAAACCCAACTAGGAGAAAAACCAAATAAGAACCAAGAAAGATGATGAAGGCAAGTATGCAAAGGTTTGAGCTCTCTCCAACTGATACGCTAAAGCTCAATCGAGAGCCCCTCTTGATAGTACGGTATCTATCCTATAACCCGGTCTCCCAACTAGTACCACGAGACCGGTAAAATAGAAACCCTATCATACCTTTGCCTTGCGCATTCCACTTGAGCTAGATGATATCGATCTTGATCTCTTCAAGTGGACCACCTTTCTTGATTGCGCTTCGCTTGGTGAAGACTCAAACATTGCTCCCCCATACTCCACTATGGGAGAGCCTCTCTTAGGCACATCTTCACATGAACATTATCTCTAAATGGGTGGCAAGCTTCAAGCCTAGGATTTCTTCGAGATGCTCCTCTTGAACTTGCGCTTCTCAACATTGATGACGATCACCACTTGACGTCATCGATCATGGGCCATATGAAATCTTCATTTGATGCAAGCCCATAGAAAGATACCTAACCACACATAGAAATGCTACACACATATCATGGGTTAGTTCACAAAGCTATATGGACAATTGCTTACCATACCAAGAGATACATGATCCCACTTGGTACATCTTGTAGCTTTGTGTGTTGATCAATACTTGATCAACCTTGTATCTTTTCTTCTCTTTTCAATAGATGATGTCTTGAAGATAACCATGAATGATCACATAATTCTTTTCTTCAAGACATACTTGCAATATGCTCAACTCGATGATCTTGATGCCAAATACTTCATTATATCAATATATTCATAGCATCAACCTTGAATCCAACATATGGAGTTCAATCATGGTCTATGGACAAACACTACAAGAATAACTCAATGCAACCATTAGTCCATAGGGATTGTCATTAATTACCAAAACCACACATGGGGGCGCCATGCCCTTTCAGATTCGTTATCCTAAATAGGACACATACCCTAGCCAAACACAAAGAAACAACTAAAGACGGAGCGCTCCCGTCGGCAAGAACAGAGATCCACCATACATCCATGGCCTTAAGGCCACAGGAGACGGGGCAGATCGGCCGCAGCACCGGCAGGAGGCAGGAGTGTCGCCGTGGTAAATGAACTAACATCGAAGGGAAGAACTAAATCTGCAATATCAATCATTATCCCTGAAACTTCGTATCTACTACAACATCCACCCAAGTTCAGACTTAGCAAGATCAATAGAATCAGAGAATAGAGATGCACTATATTTTGTAGAGATGTGTGGATAGAAGCATTCAGTTCTGCGTGGAGGAAACGATTCATAATGCCTGTTTCGAGAAACGATCCATAATGGATGTAAGGCTGCCTGTAACTTGAAGGTTTTGACTTAGGTAATAGATACCCATAAAGAAAATACACACACGGAAACGAAGTGCACTGTAAAAATGTTAGAATTTGGGCCCATTTGGGCAGCCCAATAAGAAATTCCTGAAAATCTCAAATTGGCCCATATGCATGGCAGAATTTTTGAGGTGCAATGTGGTGCTAAAGTTTAGTCCCACATTGCTAGTTGGAGGAGACAAACACCACCTTATAAGGTGGAGTGTTGTGACACTTGGTGTGCTAGTGAGAACAGAAGGCTCTCTCCCGCGCACTCCTCCTCCTCCTCCTCCTCCTCCGCCGTCCGTCCGTCCGTCTCGTCACGACGCGCCGCGGGTTGCGGGAATGAGCCGAGCCAATGCCTATATTTTTGCTGTTCAGGAAAATCGAGTCGCTAGCGTACGCGTGCAGCTTAGCCAGTTCGGGTCGCTCCCGGATCGTGGGCTGCTGCACCGACTCGAACGTGTGCGACGTGGCCGGCCCACGTTGTACCCGTTAGGGTTTCCCGAACCGCACTATATATTGTCGCGCACTGCGTGCGCCGTCAACAACGAACCAATCTAGGTTTTGCCAATCTCGTGCCTTGCGCCGCCACCGTAGTCTACTCCATCCCGTGCGCCGGCGTGCACCGGCGAACGGGACAGCAGGTCTCCGGAACCACTTGTCCTTGTGATCCTGTACGGGAGAGGGCGAATAAGGTTTTTGGGAAGCGCCCCGCGCGACTGCTTTCAAGTTCTTCATCACGGCTCGACTTCCTGGACGATCTCCGGGTCCGCGGGCGACTCGTCTCCAACGTCGTCTTCTTCGAGCTGCTACCGTCGCCGCTCAAGCTGCTGCCGTCGCTGCTCCAACGACTACTTCATCTACAATTGTTCGGTACGTTCGTCACGTTCCGATGGCTGTGTTCGTAGATGTCTTGCTGCTGTTCATGTTAATTAATACGTCTAGTATTTTCGAGATTAACATGTTAGTAGCTCTTGCGATCATGCTTTATATTCTGGAATTAATCATGGAAATTATGCCTAATAATCCAACAATCCAAAAACCTTATATTTGTTATAGGCAATTTCCTGAGTTAAACATGGGACATCTATCTGATGCGCTGAGGCCGGACAAGTTTACCGGTGTGGACTTTAAGAGATGGCAGTACAAGACCACACTGTGGTTGCGATCTCTGAAAGTGTTCGAGGCTAGTGAGGGTTTACCTGAAGGAACTATATCTGACGAGGATCAGAACAAGTTCAAGGAAACCAATACTGCCTTTGTGGGACTCGTTCTGAGTGCTCTTAGCAACAAGCTGTTTGATGTGTACATGCACATTACAGATGCCAAAGAGCTCTGGGAGGCACTGAACGCTAAGTTCGGTGTAGCAGATGCTGGCAGTGAACTGTACATCATGGAGAGCTTCCATGACTTCAGGATGGCTAACAACCGTTCTGTAGTCGAACAGGCTCATGAGATACAGTGCATTGCTAAGGAGCTTGAGCACGCTAAGTGTGCCTTACCTGACAAGTTTGTGGCTGGATGCATTATTGCAAAGTTGCCCTCTTCATGGAGGAACTTCGCCACAACTCTCAAACACAAGAGACAGGAGATATCGGTTGAAAACCTGATAGCGTCTCTTGATGTTGAGGAGAAGGCTCGGGCTAAGGACACTGCTGAGAGAGGTGGTGAAGGTCAGTCTAGCGCCAACATGGTGCAGAAGAACTTTCACCATGGCAAGAGCAAGCCTTCCTTCAACATGCCTACCAAGACTACTTCTTTCAAGAAGAAGAAGAAGATGCTGAACAAATCTGAGCTAAAGTGCTACACTTGTGGAGAGCCCGGACACTTCTCTGTGGACTGCCCAGATCGTGCAGACAAGAAAGGGAAGGCGCCAAAGCATGTCAACGTCGTGACCGCTAGCAATGCTGATGGGTACGGTAATTTACCGATTGTGCTTTCAGTATTTCAATCTCCATGTTGGTGGATTGATACGGGTGCTAATGTTCATGTATGTGCTGACATCTCTATGTTCACTTCTTATCAGGTCGCAGATTCAAGCGTCTTAATGGGGAATGGATCACATGCTTCTGTTCGTGGTGTTGGCACGGTAGATCTGAAGTTTACTTCGGGGAAGATCGTGCAGCTGAGGAACGTGCAGCATGTCCCTACTATGAACAAGAATCTCGTTAGCGGCTCCCTTCTATGCAGAGATGGGTTTAAATTAGTCTTGGAGTCCAATAAAGTAGTTGTGTCAAAGTTTGGACAATTTATTGGTAAAGGGTATGAGTGCGGAGGCTTGTTCCGCTTTTCATTATCGGATTTTTGTAATAAGTCAGTAAACCATATTTGTGGCAGTGTGGATTCGGATGCTAATGTTTGGCACTCTCGTTTATGTCATGTTAATTTTGGTTTAATGAGTAGACTTTCCAGTTTGAGTTTAATTCCTACTTTCACCATTGCCAAAGGTTCTAAGTGCCATAGCTGTGTGCAATCTAAGCAACCTCGAAAGCCTCACAAGGCAGCCGAGGAGAGAAACTTGGCACCTCTAGAACTCGTACATTCGGATCTATGTGAGATGAATGGCGTGTTGACAAAAGGTGATAAGAGATATTTCATGACTTTAATCGATGATGCTACTAGGTTCTGTTATGTATATTTGTTGCACACTAAAGATGAAGCTTTAGACTACTTTAAAATCTATAAAGCTGAAGTAGAAAATCAATTAGAGAGAAAGATCAAACGTCTTAGGTCAGATCGTGGTGGCGAGTATTTCTCCAACGTATTTGATGAATTCTGTGAGGAACATGGTATTATTCATGAGAGGACGCCTCCCTATTCGCCCCAATCAAACGGGGTTGCCGAGAGGAAAAACCGCACGCTGACCGACTTGGTGAACGCCATGTTGGACACTGCTGGTTTATCTAAGGCATGGTGGGGGGAGGCTTTGTTGACTTCGTGTCATGTCCTGAATAGAGTTCCTAACAAGGATAAAGAGAAGACACCTTACGAGGAGTGGTCTGGGAGAAAACCATCACTTTCTTATTTTCGTACTTGGGGATGTTTGGCGAAAGTCAATGTTCCAATTCCTAAGAAACGAAAACTTGGACCGAAGACAGTGGATTGTGTCTTTCTAGGTTATGCTCAGCGGAGCATTTGCTATAGATTTTTAGTGGTTAAATCTGAGATACCTGATATGCATGTTGATACTATTTTGGAATCTCGTGATGCAACATTTTTTGAGAACATGTTTCCTATGAAGGATATGCATAGCATTGCTAGAATTTCTTCTGAGATATTTGCTGAACCTAGTACATCTGTTGATCATTCTGAACAACCACATGTTGAGGAAGTCCTTGAGAAGGATGACAATGAATCAGCTCCCAAGAGGAGCAAGAGACAGAGGACTGAAAAATCCTTTGGTGATGATTTCATTGTGTACCTTGTGGACAATACTCCCACGTCCATTGCAGAGGCATTTGCATCTCCTGATGCTGATGACTGGAAAGAAGCTGTCCATAATGAGATGGACTCGATTCTTTCTAATGGAACTTGGGAATTATCTGAACGACCCTACGGCTGCAAACCTGTGGGTTGTAAGTGGGTGTTCAAGAAGAAGCTAAGGCCTGATGGTACTATTGAGAAGTACAAGGCACGGCTTGTGCCAAGGGCTACACCCAGCGTGAAGGCGAAGATTACTTTGACACCTATTCACCTGTTGCTAGACTCACCACCATTCGAGTACTACTTTCCCTGGCTGCCTCCTATGGTCTTATCGTTCATCAAATGGACGTAAAGACAGCTTTCCTTAACGGAGAGTTGGAAGAGGAAATCTATATGGATCAGCCTGATGGGTTTGTAGTAAAAGGTGAAGAGAGAAAGGTGTGCAAATTGTTAAAATCTTTGTATGGGCTGAAGCAAGCACCTAAGCAATGGCATGAGAAGTTTGACAGCACTCTTACGTCTGCAGGCTTTGCCATTAATGAGGCTGACAGGTGTGTGTATTATCGCCATGGTGGGGGCGATAGTGTTATATTATGCTTGTATGTTGATGACATACTTATTTTCGGTACAAGCATGATAGTGATAAATGAGGTCAAGTCTTTTCTGTCAAAGAGCTTTGATATGAAAGATCTGGGACAAGCTGATGTGATCCTGAACATTAAGTTGATTAGGGATGAGAGTGGGATTACGTTAACGCAATCACACTATGTTGAGAAGGTCTTGAGCCGCTTTGGTTATATAGACAGCAAGCCTTCTCCAACACCCTATGATCCCAGTGTGACACTCAGAAAGAACAAAAAGGAAACGAGAGATCAATTAAGATATTCTCAAGTGATCGGTTCACTCATGTACCTTGCGAGCGCGACGAGACCTGATATCTCTTTTGCTGTGAGCAAGTTGAGCAGGTTCATGTCTAACCCGGGTATTGATCATTGGCATGCACTTGAAAGGGTCATGCGCTATCTGAACGGTACAATGAGTTATGGGATTCACTATTCAGGGCACCCTGCGGTGCTTGAGGGATACTGTGATGCGAACTGGATCTCAGATGTTGATGAGCTCTACGCCACAAGTGGATATGCATTTATTCTTGGAGGTGGCGCAGTGTCATGGAGGTCTTGCAAACAGACCATTTTGACGAGGTCAACCATGGAAGCAGAACTTACTGCTTTAGATACAGCTTCTGTTGAGGCAGAATGGCTGCGTGAGCTCTTGATGGACTTGCCGGTGGTTGAGAAACCATTACCGGCCATCCTTATGAACTGTGACAACCAAACGGTTATCATGAAAGTGAACAGTGCTAAGGATAACGAAGTCATCAAGACACGTCAAAAGACGCTTGAAGTCTGTCAGGAAAATGAGAAACTCCGGAGTAATAACTGTTAGTTATATTCAAACAGACAAAAACCTGGCAGATCCCTTTACGAAGGGACTATCACGTAATGTGATAGATAGTGCATCGAGGGAGATGGGGTTGAGACCCGTGAGCGTTACACCATAGTGGTAACCCAACCTATGTGATCGGAGATCCCGTGAATTAGGACCTGGGAAGAACAAGCTAGTGGTTTAACAGAGGAGAGTTATTTTATAACCCTCTCCGTGGGAAGATGCATAACTCTCACATTCTGTAAGGCAGGTTGGCAATATGCCTTAATGTGTTTCTGTTGGCTATTCGTAGCAAAGGTGCTATCCTACAGAGCGACCTTGAAAGAACACACCTATATGAGTCCGACTGTTAAACGTCGCAGTCTATGAGATTTGGGTGATCTCTAGTAAGCTCATGAAGAGACCAGGGAGTATGACGCATATGCTCCACCCGCGGGGTAGGCTACTGGCAGCCACGTACTGGTTATGACTTTGAGTGAAGTCTATTGGCACCAAACTTGCAATTCAAGGTTCGTCCATTGTTCAAGTTGCTGGTAGATGTAGCTTGAAGCTCTAGGCGGAAGTTCAACTTAACAGTCTCTGCTGAAACACTGGTATATAAACAAGAAACGAGGTTTGGCAAAATCTCTAAATGGGAATTTGAGATCTGGTGGGGGATTGTTAGAATTTGGGCCCATTTGGGCAGCCCAATAAGCAATTCCTGAAAATCTCAAATTGGCCCATGTGCATGGCAGAATTTTGGAGGTGCAATGTGGTGCTAAAGTTTAGTCCCACATTGCTAGTTGGAGGAGACAAACACCACCTTATAAGGTGGAGTGTTGTACACTTGGTGTGCTAGTTGAGAACAGAAGGCTCTCTCGCGCACTCCTCCTCCTCCTCCGCCGCCGTCCGTCCGTCTCGTCACGACACGCCGCGGGTTGCGGGAATGAGCCGAGCCGATGCCTATATTTTTGCTGTTCAGGAAAATCGAGTCGCTAGCGTACGCGTACAGCTTAGCCAGTTCGGGTCGCTCCCGGATCGTGGGCTGCTGCACCGACTCGAACGTGTGCGACGTGGCCGGCCCACGTTGTACCCGTTAGGGTTTCCCGAACCGCACTATATATTGCCGTGCACTGCGTGCGCCGTCATACAACCGAACCAATCTAGGTTTTGCCAATCTCGTGCCTTGCGCCGCCACCGTAGTCTACTCCATCCCGTGCGCCGGCGTGCACCGGCGAACGGGACAGCAGGTCTCCGGAACCACTTGTCCTTGTGATCCTGTACGGGAGAGGGCGAATAAGGTTTTTGGGAAGCGCCCCGCGCGACTGCTTTCAAGTTCTTCATCACGGCTCGACTTCCTGGACGATCTCCGGGTCCGCGGGCGACTCGTCTCCAACGTCGTCTTCTTCGAGCTGCTACCGTCGCCGCTCAAGCTGCTGCCGTCGCTGCTCCAACGACTACTTCATCTACAATTGTTCGGTACGTTCGTCACGTTCCGATGGCTGTGTTCGTAGATGTCTTGCTGCTGTTCATGTTAATTAATACGTCTAGTATTTTCGAGATTAACATGTTAGTAGCTCTTGCGATCATGCTTTATATTCTGGAATTAATCATGAAAATTATGCCTAATAATCCAACAAAAAATCGGTAAGTTCGAATACATTAACCTATTTTGGGCAGCATTGTCCTTAATTTTCAATAACATTGCCTTAAAAAAGATGAGCATCTGCAAGCTATGAAATTTACCTAGGCATGCCATCCAAAAACTATGCGGATTCAGTTTGGATATGCATGCCAAACATTTGATTCAAGTTTGGGTGAACATGCCAGATTCACGTCAGTGTTTTTGAATGAAAAGATACATAAAATTTTGGCCCCCAATTTCTAATCAACTCTCCCCCATCCCCTATCTATTTGATCTGAAACATTGTGTCAGGGATAATCTCTTCCTCTACACGTACTAACACACATAGAGCTAGCTCACTGCATAACAAGAAAGAGACAAAAAAAACTTCTTTTATTGCGGGGTAAACAAAACATGTTCGAGCACAATGTTGTGAAACGAAACATGCTTCGATAAGAGCATCTCCGCTTTGCAGGTAACACGTCTAAACAACACACCCCTTCCTCCCGGGTCGCCCCTGTTCGGGCGGCTTCGGAGGACCAACCGAGACCGAGCAAACCACCCCCAGCGCCGTCCTCCCTGGCCCGCCAAAGGCGGAGGGCAGAGGAGCCCGACTCGCTGCGTTGCTTCGGAGCGGAGGAGCGTCGTGGGCAGGTCGAAGATGGAGGCGCAGCCTGCGCGGGGCCGCGGCAGCGCGGCTGTGCGCGGAGGCGCGGCGGCGCGGGGGCGCGGTGGCCTCGGGTCGGCGGGGCGCCGACAGGTGCTGCGGAGGTGGCCAGATGGGCTTGGCGGGCCCGATCTGGGCCCGCCGCGCCGGGCTCGGGGGCGCGCTTGCAGAGCTCGTCGAGCACGGCGCAGAGGCGATGACGGAGGATCCGGCGCGAACGCAGGAGCCTCTCCTGCCGACGTGCTCCGGCGCCCAGGTGGCGTGGAAGCCGGGGCGGCGGCCTCGGAACGATGACCTCTGCGGTGCGGCATGGAGGCCGCGGCCATGGGCGATGTGGCCGACATGGCCGGTGGTCGAGCTCGGAGGATGGCGGTAGGGCAGCGCTGCCAGTGGCGTCGCTCCCTTACTTTGTGGTCGGGACGACCTCCGGGCGAAAGCCTCGTTCCGACTTGGTCGGAGCCGACGACGGCGGCGCTTTTGGGTGTCGTTTTCCCTCTTGGGGCGTCGCTGTGGAGTGCTCGTTCCCGCCCGACGTGGGTGGTGCTAAGATTTTCGGGTGAAAGCCTAAGCTCCAGCGGGAGCGGACGGCGACGACAGACGCGTCGTTTCCTTGTTGGAGGCGCCACCTTGGAGGTTCTTAGCCCTCACGGTGTGATGGGCTCGCGGCGCTCGGGGAGGGCGGTTCTGTTGTCAGGGGAGCGGATGACCGGGCGGCGGCCCCGGACGGTGGCGGTACGCCGAGACGGCGGTCTCGGTCTCCCACGCTACGACAGTTTTATGAGGCAGAGCCGTTGTCTAGCAGGGGTCTGGGTGGCGACCTAGATGTAGACTGCGCGGGCAGAGGGTTCGTCGACCTGACTGGATCATCTTCGGGCAATGCGAAGGTCGATCAGGTTGATACTTCGGGGCGGCGGCACCGGTACATGGTGGTTTTGGTGGCAACCTGGATGAAGACTGCGTGGGCAGAGGGTTCATCGACCATGACTGGATCACTTTCGGGCAATGCGAAGGTCGATCTGGTTGTTACGCCGGGACGGCGGCCCCGGAGCTGGTGGTGTGTGTTGAGGCGTTTGTTCGACTTGGGTCGTGTGGGCGGCGGGTCGCTTCGTCTGTGTCATTCTTTTGTACAGCTTGTATGGTTTTTGGACCCGGTTTCCCTTATAAACTGGGTCACCTCTTTCTATCTATTTGGGCGGTGGATACGACCACCTTATACCTCAAAAAATAAGAGCATCTCCACCGGCGCGCCCAATAGCGCTCCCAATAGGCCTATTGGGCACGCCGGCAACAAAACGGTCCCTGGCGGCGAGCCCAATAGCTCAAAAGTTGTCGGCGCGCCCCAATAGAACGCCTGGCAACCCCGTTTCGCGCCCTGTTTCTAGGAAGGAAAGCGGGCGCGCCGGCAAACCGCGGCAACTCCGCCACGTCGCATCCTGACGGGCGGGCACCACACGACAGTGACATGAACCATTTATTTTCTTCCCCATCGTCCCTTGCGGGCTGAACTCCTCCCCTGCATACTGAATCGCCGACGCCGCCACACCCCCTGTCGACGCCGCCTCAACCCGCGCTAGGCTCGGCGCGACCATCCCCCGCTCTCCCCGTCGCTCTACGTCGTCTCTTCTCATTATGGGCATAGTTTTTGGCCCATCCTACACCGCCGCCACCTCCGAGGACCTCTCCGCCTGCAAGGTCTTCGTCGCATTGCGAATCTCATTTGTTGCTAAATTCGACGCTTCGTTTTTTGCTTAACCTAACTAATTGAATATAAATGGATAACAACGATGAGCTAGAGATGGCCAGCTGTAACAGCCCCAAAATTTGAGTACCAAATTTTCACTTTTGTGTCCTCATTTGCATCATGGCATGCATGCATCTTTGCATCCATTTGAATTGCTAAACCACACACAACTTATTCTTGGCAATGTTGAAAACCAATAATGCAAAACTTGTCCCAACAAACTTCAACACATTGAAGGCATTCAAAGTTGCAAAACAAAATACTTGGACATCTCATATTTGTCGAGGAAGTCCAAAAGTTCCAAAGTTAAATTTGGGCAAACTATTTTGATTTGGAAATAAATTAAAAAGGGGGCAACTCAAAATTGCCGGTGGGCAATTTCTATTTTATTTTCCTACTAAATGATTTTCAAATATTCTGGAAAAATTAGGGGAACTTCATATTGATATAAAGTTACTCCCCAAAAATTGGCATAATTTTTGGAGGTGTTTAAGTTGCCCAAATAATTCCAAAACAGTGCAGACAGTACCCAGAAGGACCAGTCTGTGAGGTTTTTAAAAGTTACAGGGGCTTCTTTGTGAAATCTTCATCTCTCTCTCACCTCCGTGTTTCCCGCGCCGCCGTGGCCAAGCTCCACGACGCCCACGCCCAGGGCCCCCTGCTCTGCCCCTCCTCTGCAAGGAGACACTCCCACGTCGCCCTGCTCACCCCACTCCTCTGCTCACCTGCTCCCCTTTCCTCTCCTCCTCTTCCTCACCCCGAGCCGCCATGGCTGCCGTGATGCGCCGCCGCCTCGCCGCTGATTGAGGAGCTCCCGAGCAATTCCAGCACCACCTGCAGCTCCGTCGTGTCGTGTTCTTCCTCCCCACCAGAGGAATCGAGCCGGGCTGGCGTAAATCGACGAGGCCGTCCAATACTTCGCCGCCGCCGTTCACGAGCCGCCGCGGACGAGTTCGTCGCGGTCGTCGCCTCCCCTGCCTCCCCGAGCACGCGTACGACGCTAGGGTGAGTTTGTGACCTCTCCTGGACCCTTCCCCCTCCCTCTCTCGCCGTGGCTCGCCGGCGTACCGCACGCTGCTGTGCGTCGCCGTTCCTCTTCCGCCGCTCGATTTTCCGAGCAACGTCGAGCCGGATGTTCCGAGTGATACCAGTACGCAGTTGCTCTAGGTCCTTAGTCGTTTTCACTGCGTGTTGAATCCATCGGATTTTCCGATTGTTTCTTAGCTCGGATAATCCGAGTGAAGGCAGTACCGTTTTTATTTAGTCCTTAGCCGATTTCTTCAACACCCCAATCGACTCGGATATTCCGATATTAAACAATTCAGATTTTCCGATTTAACACAGTACAAAAATAATTACTGTCTAACTTTAATTCCTTCTTCTATTTTGGTTCTAAATATTTGTTTTGGGTTGGATTCAACTTAGAACCATGACATATTTAAAAGAAGAAACAAAATGCTGAAAAGGAATTATTTAATTTGTTAAGTCTTAAAGTGTAATAATTTTCATCGGTGCATTTTAACATTGGTGTGTTACACCAAAATGCTCGTAAATTATGGATTAACAAGTGGCATCATTTCATACATGTTTACCTTATTTTGAGCACAGGAAAGCATTAAAAATATTGTAGAACAATATTTCTCTATCGGTGAATAATTATTTCTCGCTCCCCAATTTAAAATGGGTCGATCTTGCCAGAGAGCTTCTAATAGATTCCAGTGCATTTAAACGTCATGTCATCATGTGCTTGCGCATTGCACTTGCTAAAAATGTGTGGTGATTGATTGTTGCTTCCCGTGCGTTATGTTTCGATAGGTCAAGCAGACGGGGTTCCACCTCAATACCCCGCCGAGCAGTACTACCAGTATCCCGAACAAGGCAAGCGTAATCCCCCCTCTGAGCATATCTTATCCTATGTTTCCGCAAATATTTTCCCCACTATAATATTGCATGCGGTTCTAAATGTCAATTTTGCTGGATTAGAGTATCCTATAGTTGCATTAAGTTTCCGATGCTATTACCTGTTTTCCCTCCTATTAAACCTAGAATTGTTTTGTGGCCTGAGATACTTACTATGCTATGTTGATGCTTAGCCATGCGTAGTAATTGCATAGCTATACGATGGATGGTTTGTGGTGGAAACAGGTGATGAGATGAATGGTGTTGGTGGAGGAAATTGTGGTGACGGATAATAAAATGCTTAAAGGTGGGGATGAGAGGCCACTGCGGTTGTGGTGTTTTGTCTCGCTCTCGCCGCCTAGGTGCGAGTTCTATACCTCTTGAACCAAGACTGAGCGTGCAACCATGCGTGAGGCCTATGCATTCGCAGTGCAGGAACCCTCATAGACTAAATAACTCGGGCGGGGCTAGCCAGGGTCCTCTAGTTCGGGCTTCCATTTGCGCGTGCGTGATGATGGTGGGATGAACTGAGATGAGGATGGTGGTGTTAGGAAAATGAGTGGCCGTGGGACGGGTGTTGAAGGCACTGGCAGTCCTGCCGCCACTGATGATCCTGGAAAGTCCTTAACGAGGGAGAAGTCGACACCGCTCCCACCCAGCCGGCTTTCCAAGGAAGAGAGCTAATGATCAGGTAATGGGCCGGACGGTACGCGTGGCAAACATTGTACACCCCTGCAGGGTTAAATCTTTTCGAAAAGCCGTGTCCGCGGTTATGGACGACTTGGGAAGTGAAGGTAAGATCATAGAATAACTTTAACGGAATGATTAAAAACTGGGTACTAGAGGTACCACTCACAATGCAAGGTGAGCTTCCTCGAGGGTGATTCGGGGAGGTGCCTTTGATGAACAGGTACAGTGGTTGATGATGGTTGATGAGAAAGGTGATGAAAGAAAGAGTTACTCTTACCTCTTTTGAAAATATTCTGATTAGTCGATGCCTTGAGTTATGTTTTTAAATAAAATCAGCTTTATGCAAAACAGCCATAAAACCTTGAAAGCCTCATCGAGCTAATAGCTCTTAATCTTGCGAGTTCGTCGAACTCAACGTCGTTTGTTTTTTCAGAGGAGGACTTCACCGACCTCGAAGGTGGGTTCTTTGTGGACGTCGACGAGTAGTCTGGGGTTCCCAGGTGGCAGCTTGGGACATCCCGGAACAGCTGGCGCTGGATGTTTATTTGTAGGCCTCTTAGGCCATATTTGGTTCTTGTTGTTTAGAACAACACATTCGCTTCCGCTTGTTGTAATGTTGGGTCTGTGACCTCTGGTTGTCATTTGCTATCTTTCTCTATTATAAGAGTTGAACTATATGATTTGTGTCGTAGAGTCTGTGATGTGCCAGTTGTTCCACAAGTCTTGATCTCTCTATTATGCTTTGATAGTGTGTCTGGTGGTATCGGATAACCGGGACACAGTATCACTGTATAGCAGTCGGGTCGGGGCGCCACAAGTTGGTATCAGAGCAGTACTGCCTGTAGGAAACCCTTCTACTGGTCGATGTTGAGTCTAGTGTTTGTGAAAATATTTTAACCTAAAAATGAGTTGTGAAAACCATCTTAGGATTCTTTTTACTCCTTATCTGGTTACCCTCTAATCTCGGAGCAATCTTACCTCGATTTGAGTTTAAAGGTTTTACTCTCTGTTACTTCAAAATTAGAAACGTGGGTGGGTTCGACCTTTAGTGTTATGTGTCACGTTGCTCCCGCTGCGTTGCAATCCCAAATCAACTCAGTTGTTTCTACCGAATCAATCATTTGATCCTTTCTTTGGGTTTTAACCCACGGACTTGAACATAAGGTCCCGGATTGTGTCAACTAGAGTGTGTTAAGTTGTGATTTCTTAACTCTCACTAGTAGCACATGATGCTGATCTTTACCCAAGTTCTATCTTGTTGTTTTCCTTCTCGCAAAGTATTATCGTCCCTAGTCTGTGTACTTGTGTAGACGCTAATGCTATTGTTCGACCATTCGGAGAAAGATACTAACCGTGTCATTGTCAAATCTCCAGAATGGCTCGAGGAGGCCGTGGAGGCCGTGGTGGTCGCGGTAACCACAATGATGATGAGGATGATCTGCCGCCACCACCCTCGATGGCTGAGGTCTTGATGGCCATTGAGGAGAACCGTGGGCGCAATGAGCGCTTGCTGAGCAGTTGGTGCAGCAGAATGCACGGAGGAACGAGTGCAACACTCTCACCGAGTTCCTGCGTCCAGCCACCCACTTTGCTGATGCTAAGGAGCCACTGGAAGCTGATGATTGGCTTCGTGCTTTGGAGCGCAAGTTCTCCGCGCTTCATGTCCCATTGGCGAGCAAGTCAACTTTGCCACCTACCTCTTGGTTGGTGCTGCTGGCTGTTGGTGGGAAGCCATGTGGCTTTGTTTCCAGCCAACCATGTCTTCACTGGGGATTTCCACTGCCTTCCGTGCGGAGTACATTCCCCAGCCATCATGGACTTGAAGAGGAGGGAGTTCCTGGATTTGCAACAGGGACGGATGGACCTCCGCACTTATGGTCGTGAGTTCAACCATCTCTCTCGTTACGCCCCAAGGGACGTGACCAATGATGCTGACAAGCAAGAGCTGTTCCGCAAGGGTCTGACTCCGCAGCTCCGCTATGAGCTATTGCCCTTCAGGTTCCAGACCTATCAGGAGCTGTTCAACCAGGCTTTCACTCTTGAGCAAGGAAGAAAGGAACTTGAAGCTTCCAAGAGGCCCGCACATGGGGACCACCAGAGTTCCTCGGGTTCTGAGAGCAAGAAGCGCAGGGTGTTTGTCCCTACAGCGCCGTACCTCGTGCTCCCTTCATGCCGAGGGCAGCCGGATATAGGCCACCTCCTCCGCGCCCCACTACTTCGACACTTGGGGTAGGCGGAAGTGGGTACCGTCCTATGCTACCTGCTCCACCTGGAGTCACTTGCTACACCTGTGGCCAGGCTGGCCACTACTCCAGGGAGTGCCCCCAGAAGGCACCTCTCGCGATAACTCCTGCACGAGCCCCTGCCACTCCAACTGGCAAGGCTGGACCTATTGTGCGTGGTCGCCTGAACCACATCTCTGCTGAAGAAGCTGAAGAGGACCCCGGCGTTCTTATGGGTGAGTTACGAATCAACGGCAATCAGCTACAGTTTTGTTTGATTCTGGAGCATCGCATTCATTCATATCCATAGCTTTGCAAAAGACACAAAATACCGTTCGAGAAAATGAGCCGTCCTTGGTGATCGCTACTCCTGGCTCCAAATGGCAAACCGATGGGGTTACTCCTGAGGTCCAGATTACTATCGGTTACTACTCTTTTCCTTTGCTTTGGTAGCTCTGAGGTCAAGTGGCATTGATGTCATACTGGGCATGAACTGGCTAGCCAAATACCAGGCTAATCTCGACTGTGCTGCCAAGACCGTCACCGTGACCAATTCTTCCGGTGACAGTGTGAAGTATTGGTCTGCACTGTCAAGCCTCCGTCATCATACCCAACTCACCTGAGATTCTCCTTTGCTTTATGGAAGGCGAATCCCCTCCTGAAATCCAGGACATACACGTGGTGTGTGACTTCCCGGATGTGTTCCCGGAAGAATTGCCTGGCATGCCTCCTGACCGAAGTGTGGAGTTTGTCATAGATCTACTTCCCGGTACTGCTCCAATTTCCAAGAAGCCCTACCGTATGCCGGTGGAAGAGTTGGCTCTGTTGAAAGAGCAAATTGATCAGCTGTTAGCTAAGGAGTTCATCCAGCCTAGCAGTTCACCTTGGGGTTGTCCGGTACTCTTTGTCAAGAAGAGGGATTCTACCGTGCCTCGTCTAGTCTCTGACTATCGACCGTTGAATGCGGTGACAATCAAGAACAAGTATCCTATTCCTCGCATCAATGATCTGTTGGATCAGTTAGCTGGTGCAACGGTATTCTCCAAGATGGATCTGAGGTCAGGCTACCATCAGATAAAAATCAGAAAGGAGGATATTCCAAAGACGGCATTTGTTACTCGTTATGGCTCATATGAGTATACCGTCATGTCCTTTGGTCTCACAAATGCTCCAGCTACTTTCATGAGGCTCATGAACTCCATCTTCATGGATTATCTTGACAAGTTTGTCGTCATTTACATTGATGACATCCTCATCTATTCCAAAACCGAGAAGAGCATGAGGAACATCTTCGTTTGGTTCTGACACGACTTCGAGAACACCGTCTATGCCAAGTTCTCCAAGTGTGAGTTTTGGTTGGATAATCTTGTCTTCCTTGGTCATGTGATATCCGCAATGGTGTGGGTCATTCCTGACAAGATTCAGTCCATTCTGGATTGGAAAACTCCAATGTCAGTCAAGGACATTCGAGCTTTCTCGGATTGGCGGTTACTACCGCCGATTCATCGAAGGTTTCTCCAAGATAGCCAAGGCTGACTGACCTTCTCAAGAAGGATAAAAAGTTTGTATGGTCGGCCGAAGCTGAAGAGAGCTTCAAAACACTGAAAGCCAAACTCACGTCCGCTCCTGTGCTTGTCCTGCCGGACACAGCAAGGATTTCGTCGTCTTCTGTGACGCCTCTCTACAAGGCTTGGGTGTGTGTAATGCAAGATGGCCATGTGGTGGCATATGCTTCTCGCCAACTTAAGCCGCATGAGCACAACTACCCAACTCATGATCTAGAACTTGCCGCTGTGGTCTATGCTTTGAAGCAATGGAGACCATACCTGTTTGGTAACCGTTGCGAGATCTTCTCGGATCACAAGAGTCTGAAGTACCTCTTCACCCAGCCGGATTTAAATCTCAGGCAAAGGCGTTGGTTGGAGTTAATCACGGACTATAATGTGAGTCTGAACTATCAACCCGGCAAAGCAAACGTCGTGGCTGACGCGCTAAGTCGGAAGTCTATTGCAACAATCTGATGATTGAAGAGGCCCAACCTGCTCTCCATGAAGAGTTCGCCCGTTTGAACTGGAAATTGTTCCCTCTGGCTACCTTGCAAATCTGGAGATCAAATCTACTCTTGTAGACCAGATTAAGGATGCTCAAACGTGACAAGGGTATTCTAAAAATCAAGGAGAACATTGCTAGCGGGAAGGCCAAATGTTTTTCTGTCAATGAATCCGGAGTTGTTTATTTTGGTGACCGCTTGGTAGTGCCAAAGAAACAAAATTGAGGGGTTGATCCTCCAAGAAGCTCATGAATCTCCTCTCTCTATTCATCCCGGTAGTACCAAAATGTACCAAGACCTTCGCCACAATTCTGGTGGACTCGGATGAAACGGAAATTGCTAGGTATGTTGCTGAATGCGACACCTGTCGACGGGTAAAGGCTGAACATCAAAGGCCTGCCGGCACTCTTCGCCCTATTGCTATCCCGAGTGGAAATGGGATGAAATTGGTATGGACTTCATTACTGGTCTGCCGAAGTCTCCAAAGGGACATGATGCCATTTGGGTCATCATTGATCGACTATCAAAAGTGGCTCACTTCCTCCCCGTTCGTGTGGACATTACAGCTGCCAAGTTGGCAGACCTGTATACCTCTCGTATCGTCGTCCTTCACGGCATTCCCAAGAAGATAATTTCTGATCGTGGAAGCCTATTCACCTCCAAGTTTTGGACTAGTTTCCAAACTGCTATGGGAACTCGTCTTAACTTCAGCACCGCGTTCCATCCCAAACTGATGGTCAGACCGAGAGAGTGAACCAAGTTTGGAAGACATGCTTAGGGCATGTGTAATCTCTTTGGCAAGGATTGGGAAAAGTATCTCCCTTTCGCGGAATTCTCCTACAACAACAGCTATCAAGCTAGTCTGGGCATGGCTCCATTTGAGGTTCTCTATGGAAGAAAATGCCGCACTCCTCTAAATTGGTCTGAACCGGAGAGAGGGCACTCTTTGGTCCAGATATTATCAATGAAGCTGAGGAGAAGGTTAGAATCATAAGGGAGAATCTGAAGATTGCTCAGTCTAGGCAAAAGAGCTACTATGATAAGCACCATCAGGAAATTCACTATGAAATTGGTGATAAAGCTTATCTCCGCGTCTCTCCCCTTCGTGGCGTTCGCCGCTTCGGAATCAAAGGGAAATTGGCACCTCGCTATGTTGGCCCTTCACCGTTCTGGCCAAGCGAGGAGATCTTTCTTATAAGTTGGAGTTACCGGTCATCTTTCCCAATGTACATGATGTGTTTCATGTCTCTCAACTTCGCCGGTGTTTCAAAGATCCTATCCATGGGGTCAATCACGAGGAGCTGGATCTCCAGGAAGATCTTACTTATCGCGAGCATCCTATCCGTGTCCTGGATGAAGCCGAAAGGAAGACCCGTAACAAGACTACCAAGTTTCTCAAGATCAGTGGTCACACCATTCCGAGGAAGAAGCAACTTGGGAACGAGAGTCTAGTCTTCGTGAGGAGTATCCCGACTTCTTTTCGCAATCTTAGAATCTCGGAACGAGATTCCTGTAAGGATGGTAGAATTGTAACAGCCCCAAAATTTGAGTACCAAATTTTCACTTTTGTGTCCTCATTTGCATCATGGCATGCATGCATCTTTGCATCCATTTGAATTGCTAAACCACACACAACTTATTCTTGGCAATGTTGAAAACCAATAATGCAAAACTTGTCCCAACAAACTTCAACACATTGAAGGCATTCAAAGTTGCAAAACAAAATACTTGGACATCTCATATTTGTCGAGGAAGTCCAAAAGTTCCAAAGTTAAATTTGGGCAAACTATTTTGATTTGGAAATAAATTAAAAAGGGGGCAACTCAAAATTGCCGGTGGGCAATTTCTATTTTATTTTCCTACTAAATGATTTTCAAATATTCTGGAAAAATTAGGGGAACTTCATATTGATATAAAGTTACTCCCCAAAAATTGGCATAATTTTTGGAGGTGTTTAAGTTGCCCAAATAATTCCAAAACAGTGCAGACAGTACCCAGAAGGACCAGTCTGTGAGGTTTTTAAAAGTTACAGGGGCTTCTTTGTGAAATCTTCATCTCTCTCTCACCTCCGTGTTTCCCGCGCCGCCGTGGCCAAGCTCCACGACGCCCACGCCCAGGGCCCCCTGCTCTGCCCCTCCTCTGCAAGGAGACACTCCCACGTCGCCCTGCTCACCCCACTCCTCTGCTCACCTGCTCCCCTTTCCTCTCCTCCTCTTCCTCACCCCGAGCCGCCATGGCTGCCGTGATGCGCCGCCGCCTCGCCGCTGATTGAGGAGCTCCCGAGCAATTCCAGCACCACCTGCAGCTCCGTCGTGTCGTGTTCTTCCTCCCCACCAGAGGAATCGAGCCGGGCTGGCGTAAATCGACGAGGCCGTCCAATACTTCGCCGCCGCCGTTCACGAGCCGCCGCGGACGAGTTCGTCGCGGTCGTCGCCTCCCCTGCCTCCCCGAGCACGCGTACGACGCTAGGGTGAGTTTGTGACCTCTCCTGGACCCTTCCCCCTCCCTCTCTCGCCGTGGCTCGCCGGCGTACCGCACGCTGCTGTGCGTCGCCGTTCCTCTTCCGCCGCTCGATTTTCCGAGCAACGTCGAGCCGGATGTTCCGAGTGATACCAGTACGCAGTTGCTCTAGGTCCTTAGTCGTTTTCACTGCGTGTTGAATCCATCGGATTTTCCGATTGTTTCTTAGCTCGGATAATCCGAGTGAAGGCAGTACCGTTTTTATTTAGTCCTTAGCCGATTTCTTCAACACCCCAATCGACTCGGATATTCCGATATTAAACAATTCGGATTTTCCGATTTAACACAGTACAAAAATAATTACTGTCTAACTTTAATTCCTTCTTCTATTTTGGTTCTAAATATTTGTTTTGGGTTGGATTCAACTTAGAACCATGACATATTTAATAGAAGAAACAAAATGCTGAAAAGGAATTATTTAATTTGTTAAGTCTTAAAGTGTAATAATTTTCATCGGTGCATTTTAACATTGGTGTGTTACACCAAAATGCTCGTAAATTATGGATTAACAAGTGGCATCATTTCATACATGTTTACCTTATTTTGAGCACAGGAAAGCATTAAAAATATTGTAGAACAATATTTCTCTATCGGTGAATAATTATTTCTCGCTCCCCAATTTAAAATGGGTCGATCTTGCCAGAGAGCTTCTAATAGATTCCAGTGCATTTAAATGTCATGTCATCATGTGCTTGCGCATTGCACTTGCTAAAAATGTGTGGTGATTGATTGTTGCTTCCCGTGCGTTATGTTTCGATAGGTCAAGCAGACGGGGTTCCACCTCAATACCCCGCCGAGCAGTACTACCAGTATCCCGAACAAGGCAAGCGTAATCCCCCTCTGAGCATATCTTATCCTATGTTTCCGCAAATATTTTCCCCACTATAATATTGCATGCGGTTCTAAATGTCAATTTTGCTGGATTAGAGTATCCTATAGTTGCATTAAGTTTCCGATGCCATTACCTGTTTTCCCTCCTATTAAACCTAGAATTTTTTTGTGGCCTGAGATACTTACTATGCTATGTTGATGCTTAGCCATGCGTAGTAAATTGCATAGCTATACGATGGATGGTTTGTGGTGGAAACAGGTGATGAGATGAATGGGTGTTGGTGGAGGAAATTGTGGTGACGGATAATAAAATGCTTAAAGGTGGGGATGAGAGGCCACTGCGGTTGTGGTGTTTTGTCTCGCTCTCGCCGCCTAGGTGCGAGTTCTATACCTCTTGAACCAAGACTGAGCGTGCAACCATGCGTGAGGCCTATGCATTCGCAGTGCAGGAACCCTCATAGACTAAATAACTCGGGCGGGGCTAGCCAGGGTCCTCTAGTTCGGGCTTCCATTTGCGCGTGCGTGATGATGGTGGGATGACCTGAGATGAGGATGGTGGTGTTAGGAAAATGAGTGGCCGTGGGACGGGTGTTGAAGGCACTGGCAGTCCTGCCGCCACTGATGATCCTGGAAAGTCCTTAACGAGGGAGAAGTCGACACCGCTCCCACCCAGCCGGCTTTCCAAGGAAGAGAGCTAATGATCAGGTAATGGGCCGGACGGTACGCGTGGCAAACATTGTACACCCCTGCAGGGTTAAATCTTTTCGAAAAGCCGTGTCCGCGGTTATGGACGAACTTGGGAAGTGAAGGTAAGATCATAGAATAACTTTAACGGAATGATTAAAAACTGGGTACTAGAGGTACCACTCACGAATGCAAGGTGAGCTTCCTCGAGGGTGATTCGGGGAGGTGCCTTTGATGAACAGGTACAGTGGTTGGTGATGGTTGATCTTTGAGAAAGGTGCATGAAAGAAAAGAGTTACCTCTTACCTCTTTTGAAAATATTCTGATTAGTCGATGCCTTTGAGTTATGTCTTTTTAAAATAAAATCAGCTTTATGCAAAAACAGCCATAAAACCTTGAGAGCCAATCATCGAGCATATATTAGCTCTTAATCTTGCGAGTTCGTCGAACTCAACGTCGTTTGCTTATTTTCAGGAAAGGACTTCACCGCCCTCGAAGGTGGGTTCTTTGTGGACGTCGACGAGTAGTCTGGGGTTCCCAGGTGGCAGCTTGGGACATCCCGGAACAGCTGGCGCTGGATGTTTATTTGCAGGCCTCTTAGGCCATATTTTGGTTCTCGTTGTTTAGAACAACACACTTCGCTTCCGCTTGTTGTATTGTTGGGTCTGTGACCTCTGGTTGTCATTTGCTATCTTTCTCTATTATAAGAGTTGAACTATATGATTTGTGTCGTAGAGTCTGTGATGTGCCAGTTGTTCCACAAGTCTTGATCTCTCTATTATGCTTTGATAGTGTGTCTGGTGGTATCGGATAACCGGAGACATAGTATCACTGTATAACAGTCGGGTCGGGGCGCCACACCAGCGCATTGCTCACCGCCCATGCCGCCGCAACCGTTGTGCTTGATGAGCACTTGGCGATCCTCACTTGCCTTGTTGTTTGCTAGGCCAGAGCAATGTCACTCCTTGGATTGGAGGTTCAAAGTCGGGGAGGAGGAAGAATAAAGATCGCAAACGGATGTAGAGTCATATGACGATGTGGCAAGAATACTTCGCCGACGATCCCACACACGGGGAGAATGAATTTTGGCGGTAGTTTATGATGAACAAAGACCTCTTCATGCAGGTTGTGACGGGCACGCGGGAGTATGATAACTACCTCAAGCCGAAGAGACTGCGTCAGGTGGTTGGTTTTTCTTCTACTCAGAGATGCACCGCCGCCTTGAGAGTTCTTGCATATGGAGCGTCGACAGATACAATGGACGACTACCCCCGCGTGGCTGAGTCCACATGTATCAAGGCCATGTATTGGTTTTGTAGGACGGTGGTTGCAGTGTTTGGGCCAAATTATTTGAGACAACCAAATGAATCTGACACTGCTAGGCTCATGGCACAAAACAAAGCTAGAGGATTTTCTGAGATGCTTAGAAGTATCGACTGCATGCATTGGGCATGAAAGAATTGTCCATTCGCCCGGCAAGGAATTTACAAGGGTCACGTTGGAGAGTGCAGTGTCGTACTTGAAACTGCTGCTGATCATGATTTGAGGATCTGGCACGTTTTTTTTTTGTATGGCTGGAACTCACAATGATATCTACGTGCTGCAATGTTCAACATTTTTTACCCGACTTGCTGAAGACCATGCTCCACCATGCAACTATAAGATCAATGGCCATGGGTACGACAAGGGGTACTATCTAGCAGGTGGCATCTATCCAAGATGGTCTACATTTGTCAAGACCATCTCCAACCCTCTAGGTAACAACCAAACTCATTTTGCAGCACAACAGGATGGTGCCAGGAAGGATGTCGAGTGGGCATTTGGTGTGCTCCAATCTCGCTTTGATATTGTCAGGTACCCTACTCTAACTTGGTCCAAAAAGCAGATGTGGGAGGTGATGGTGACTTGTGTGATCTTACACAACATGATCATCGAGAGTGAACGTCTTGATCCTACACTACATAATGACCATCCATAATATCATCAAGGTCCTCTTGCCTAGGTTGATCATGATTTGACCGGAGAGTTTGCCACTTTACTCACAATGAACGACAAAATCCGATACGAAGTAGCTCACGAGCAATTGCAAAATGATTTAGTTGCGCATCTGTGAGCACTCAAAGTACAAGCAGCCGACCCCCCCAGTTGACTGTGCAATTAATTTTCATTTGAATAATAGTATGAATTATTTTAATTATTTCCAGGAACAATTTTATGTGTTCAAAACTATGTAATATGATTTTATTCTAGACATTTTAGATTGAATTGTCTTTATTTGAGAGAAAACTGATTTAAATTTTACCGTGAGCGTCTATTGGGAGCGGCCGGTGGGGCGAGACGCTCCCAATACCGCGGCAACATGTGCCGACGCTCCCAGTAATACTTGTCCGACACCGTTGCCGGACGCTCTATTGGACGCGCCGATGGAGATGGTCCAACTCTCTACACTTTTACCAGCACTCGTAACACACTGCACACGACGGTGACTTGGAGAGACCTCGTCTGCACCGGATTGCCACTCTAAATTTTGGCACTTTTTTACACTATTCATGCTAGATTGTCTTTTTTTATTTCTTAATGTGTATTTCTATTTTGGTCCTAAATTTTTGGAGTCTGTAAACACGTTCCTTATGCACATTCAAACTTTTAAAGAATTTTTTGAAACATTTAAAATTGATTCTTTAAAATCTCTACTATATAATATGTCTTCAGGTGATGATCCGTTTTTCACTTTCCGGTTTTACCCCTCACTGCTAGGCTGATTTAGAAAATAATTACCACTTTGCCACCGCCAAGTTAAAGTACCTGTTCGGTGAAATAAAAAATCCCGATGAACCCGCCTCCCTCTGTCATCCTCTGCCCAGCTCGATTTCACTTTTTTTTTCCGGAAGCCCAGCTCGATTTCTCGTGGGTGGCGCCTAGGTGCAAGGCTCTACGTCGTGTACACGCTCACCGCTCTAGGAAGCGGCAGTGCCGGGACAACGCCCTCGCCGCGTATTTGGTGGGATCCGGCCAATAACTGATTGATGGAGGAGAGGAGAGGAGGACGCAGAGCCAAGGGAGTAGGGAGTAGTACAGATCGAGGCAGCAGTCAATTCCTCCGCCGTTCCCTGTGTGTTTGATTCGTTTGAAGAAAGACTTCTTGGTGCAGCAGGGATGTGGCGTGCGCCATGCGGCCATGGGCGTGGAGCTGGACCTGCTCTCGAATTTGTTTCATGCTCCTGGTCTCATCGTCCGAGTAGATGCGGCACTGCTACGCTGCCAATATTTTCTGCATGCTTATACTGCTAGAATGCTAGATGTGTTTGCTGTTGTCTACATGGAGCGGATGTGCTTGCTCCCACCTGCTAGATGTGTTTGTGCAGTTGTGCTGCTAGCTGATATATTTATGAGTCATATTTGTGCAATAATAAGTTGTAGTATAATTTCAGTAGAGATCTCATCCTACCAATTTTAAATGGTGCAGAAAAGAGTACAATTAGTTCTGTGCTCACCAGCAGTAGTGAGGTATTTCAAGGATACTATCAGGATTTATCTGCTTATCAACTATGGAGAAATACTCAAGAATTGTATCTGTGAATAAGCCCTTCCCATTGATGTTCCATGAACCACTGAGCTTAATTGAGTGCGTGACTGACAAATTGAGACATGCTAGAGCTGTACCGACAAAACATTACTTTGTGAGGTTTCACGGCGCATATTTAATCTCTCCTGTTGCAACGCACGGACAATTTGCTATGGTACTAGTATGGTACGACCGTAAGGAGCGGTAGCACTAGATATATCCTTTGATGATTCAGTCGATGATTTGTCAACGGAAATATTTTACTCCTTTCACTGTCAAAAGCGCATCCCGGCCCTGCGCTCTCCAATCCACATATCCACATCTCTGTCTGACTGACTGACTTGTCTCATCTCACCCATCCCGGCCCTGCGCTCTCCGCTCCCACTCCTCTCCACCGCCCGCCCGTCCCTGGAAATTTCCCCAAAACCCACGCGACCACCGCCGTCAACCAAAGCAGCCAGCACCGGTCTCCCCGCTCCCATTCCACTCCCCCACACGCAGCCCACGACCGCTTCCGCTCCAGACACCAAACGCGAGCAAAGCCGACGAGGGAGACACCGGAGAGCGCGGGGGTCGGTCGTCGGAGCTGCTTTACTTCGTCCGAGGGCGGGCGGCGCGGAGGCATATGGCGGGGCGCGGGGCGGCGCGGAGCTGTGTGCAGACGGCGCTCAAGGCGGCCAACTCCCTCGTGGGGCTCGCCGGCATGGCCGTCATCCTCTACGCGCTCTGGGTGCTCCGGGCCTGGTCCACGCAGGCCGCCCAGCTCCACCGGCACTTCCCCGTCCCCTGGTACCGTGCATCTCCCTCCCCTTCTGCCTGCCTCAACTCACAGATCTCTCGTGCCGCCTAGCTGAGACTGAGAAGCGTCGCCCTCTGAATTTACAGTGCGCGCGCGCTAGCTAGCTAGATTTACACTTCTCTGAATTCCCCCCCTTTGCTTCCTCTCGATTCCTGCCGCCAATCCGGTTCGTTAGCTGCGCGTCGCATCTAGCTCGCGGCGGAAATCGCGACCGAAATGCATCCGAACGCTACTGTTCCATCGGAGCAACGCGTCCTGTTCGGAGGTATCAATGGAGGATTCCGTGCAAGAATGACAGAGATTGGGAAGTGGCGTAGGAACCGAACGGAAGGGCGAAAGCGCCTCCTTTTTTCCCTGATGATTGCTGACGGGCAGCATACTCAGCCACCGCTAAAAATTCGGGTGCAGTGACGAGACGCACAGGAGGGGAAAAGCAGAGGGTGCAACGCAAGTCCCATTCGGTGGTTACGGTGACCGGCTTTGCTTTCCGGTGGTGCTTTGGAATTCCGGTCTACAAAATTTAGGTGGCGGCTGCTGTGGTGTGGCGTCATGCTGGATCACGATGTGATGCAAACGGATGGCCCCAAACGAATGAAAAGGACATGTATATGTGCAGTTGATTGGTGGGAAGAGTAGGCCACTTGCGAATGGATGGATGGATGGATAAAGGAAGAACAGCGAATGTGCTCAACAATCGCTTTCGCCAACTTAAGCACGTCTGTAGTGTAGTGATTGGTGCTTTTGCTCCCTGCACCGAATGATCCATACAAATCATATTTGATGTTGAGGCCTTTTTGACTTTTGTAAGTGGTTTGGGTACGTGTGATATGGGTTGGCTGTTTTGATTGAAGAAATATACCACTTGTTGTGCAGGTTTATCTACACTCTTCTCGGCTTCGGAGTCATTATGTGCTTGCTCACTTGCTCTGGTCATATCGCTGCCGAAACTGCCAATGGCACCTGCCTGTCCTGTGTATCCTTGAAACCGTCTGATATATGGAGTTGCATTAGTGTGTTCGATTATGCCAAAACTTCCAAAAAAAATACGGATATTTCCATTTTTTGTACAAACGATATTCCAAAAAGGGAACCATGCCACATCTCTAGCAGTGTCATGGAAGCGCTGGCTCCTAAGGCCATGTACAATGCAAAGTGCTTAGTTAGGTGCTTACAAAAATAAACCAAGCATCTTCATAAGAATCAATGCTTATTCCTACATAAGAGGTGCCTAGTCAAGCATTTGTCTAGTATAAATAAGCACTAGTGCCAACTGAAACATCCAAGTCACATTTATGTTGGAGCTCTGTAACCTGGCGATGTGAACTACTTTGCCTTAACCTGACATGTAGCACACGATTTTCGTTTTTTTACTTATTATACTGGAAGGTGCGACCACAGCTGATGTATTTCTGAATAGCAACTGGGAGCAGGTAAGGACCACTTCAGTTGCTATACTTTATGTTTTTTCAATTCCTCTGCTATTTGATTTGTGATGGTTTTCCAAACCTACAGGATTTCCCAGATGATCCATCAGGAAAGTTTGCCGAGTTCAAGCAATTTGTGAGATCAAATTTTGATATATGTCAATGGGTAGGCCTCTCTGTGGTGGCGGCTCAGGTGAGAGATTTCTGTGCACTGCACCTTCTTGCAACCTATGCTTGAAATTAGACACCGCCATACTGTGTAAAATTACATCATGCATAACAGCTCTGCTAAGGTAGATTTTGAGTAACTCTTGCCTGTTTATTAGCATGGTAGCCGCATGTTAGTATGTGTTCTCTTAGATGAAATGCTGACTTCTTTGTGCAAGTAGGACTTCAGATTATACCATCTAATTACTTTCAAATTTCTGAACTTGACCAACTGGCACTGTACTTTTCAGAGAGATTTATAGTTTTGACATCACTAATTTTATCTGTAATATAAGTTACTTGATTAACCGCAGGCATTATCAATCATTCTTGCAATGGTACTTCGGGCCCTTGGTCCTGAACGTGAAATTGACTACGACAGCGATGACGATATGGTCCCTGCAAGGTTGCCTCTCCTAAGAAACCAGGCCCTGCATGGTCCAAACTATGTTGAACCTATGTTACCTCGTAGAAATGATTCATGGACTCTGAGAATCTTAGATAAGGTGAGATGCTTCTCTACAAGTGTTTCTTCTTACACTGGTGTCCTGTCAGTCTGTACAGCGTTAATAAACCTTTGCAATTGTTTCTTTTCAGGCTAACAAATAGAGGTTTCTCTGACCCTACATGGCGAGTCCTCTGGAAGGAACACCAACATGTTCCGCTCTGATCCCCGAGGGTTTACAGCCAATATGAGGATATGATAGTACTTTTTCTCTGAAGTAGTGAGGATTCATATGATAGTCTGGTACCAATTATCAAATGGCTAGTTTTATTGCCTCTCGACATGCACAAATATTTGAGTAGCATGCAACTAATCTTACAGCCCCTTGATGTATGTGAACTATACTGTAAAGACGTTTCACAGAGAGATGATGGCTTGATGCCGCTTATTACCGGAGATAGAAAAAAAAATGAAACTATCTGATTGTTTAATCTCATGCATTCTCTGTTTGTTTTTACATTTTCGTAATGTGTGGGGATTTCTCCTGATTCATGCCAGAATTGAATTGTTTCGTGCAATTTTTTTTTGGTTGGATGAACACTACATTGTACGGTTTCCATTGTTGTCCGGATTAGCACCGTGTTGCCTCGATCTTATAGTGGTACGATGTGCAAATTATTACAGATCACTCACCTGCTATGTCTGGCCCATAAAATCGAGCCACCGTATTATTAAACCAGTGTACTGTAAAGTCTGTAGCAATCGTAGCATGAGTTAATGGCACCCGCAGTCACGCAACTCGTCACGTATGTGCACTTAAGTCACACTTCTCCAGAACGTGATTTTTTGGTCACACATCTGGACAAGTGGGTGCACGGTGGTCTCTGGGACATGGACAAGTAATTTTGCAGAAAACCCCCTGTATTTTTAGATATTTCGCAAAATAGTCCTCCTAATTTTACAAAATGGTCCTTCTAATTTTGTACCATTTTGTAAAATTATATTACTCCAGGGGGTTTTCTGAAAATTTACCGTCCAAAACGGACTGACACGTGGGCCCAGAGACCTGCGTGCACCCACTTGTCCAGATGTGTGACCAAAAAATCACGTTCTGGAGAAGTGTGACTTAAGTGCACATACGTGACGAGTTGCGTGACTGCAGGTGCCATTAACTCATCGTAGCATGGTACAGGTCTAGTACTTGTTGCTTAGTAGGTACGCTTTATTAGTAGTGTACTCTGAAGTCTGTACCTATGTACTAGTAGAACTGAAAAGGCTGTTAATATAACAATAGTCTCATTATAAGTTTTACTTACTGTTAATATAACAATAATCTCATTATAAGTTTTACTCACCCTCACCAGTAGTTTTCTATTTAACCATGTTAGGCAATATTTTTAATTGCATCGTCAGAAAGACTAGAATAACTTTGTTGGAAAAGGGACCAGAATAAGGACAGAAGCTAAAATTTGACCGAGTAATCTATCACACATAGAGAAAGAGAGGCAGCTGAAATAGCCATGTACTCAGTTGAAGCTACAAATCACATTAGCACTAGAACTGCCACATCAATAGTACATGCACTAAACATTTCCATCCAAATTATAAATATGTACAAAGCATGCTGTCGAACACACCGGTTTGACTTTCCCTAAACATTTCCAAGCAAATTATAAACCTGTACAGGCATTTACAGGACCTCTGCATAACTCTAGGGCACCTGGGTCAGGGCTCACAAGGTCTCTCTGTCAAAGCTCACGAGCTGCTCCATGGTCAGCCACATCCTAGGACGAGGAACATCCTCTGCATTAATTAATAAGCCATGCGTCAACGATCCCAGAAAAACAATTGCGAGCAAGTCATTATCAGCGGCTTGGTTATTTTACATGAGAATCATAGGCATCGAAGATGTTATCCAGTGTGACGAGAGGCAGTTTCTCGATGTAGGTGAACAGGCGCCTGATGTTCTCCCTGGTCACCGTCGCCATGTCGACCGCGTCACAGTGATCGGTGAGCATCCACAGGTCACCGGAGTTGACTCTTTTGAGGCTGTCACGGCAGAAGGGACAGGATTGCGATCTCGAGCGCCTGCATTGCAACAAGGATAAAATAAGGTTCAACGATCGCGGCATTTGTTTGGCCCAGGCTGTTAAGTGAACATATAATTGTTGTTCATGTATTGCAGAAAAAGCTCATCTGCTCAGTGAAGTATAAATTGGTAAGTAGTACGGTCTGTGAAATTGACAAGGAGTGTACACATGTAATGTAATAACACGCCATGCTTGACAGGAGTTTTAAAACTCTACGATTTATCATTCTGGCAGAAGCTAAAAATTTACAGCTAGAAATCTCATGAAGGTAACTGGTACTGTACTTAGTGAACTACTCCCTGCGTTCCATAATTCTTTTCGTATGAAACGGAGGGGGTAACCAGCTGGTGATGCTCAATAGCAGTAATTGATGAGAATGATTAAAGCAAAACTTGCAAGCAAATTCGCAGAGCCTGCTGTATTGATCAGGTTTAATCCATAAATTGACACTAGCTTACGTAGTGCATAGCCCCTTTCCCCCTTTGAACAAAAGGCTCTAGTGGTGACCGGTGAGCACTTAATAATAACACCAAAATGAAGCATCGACTAAGCCAGCTCCGAAGCTCACATTAAACAAGACGTATTCACAACATGGCAGAAAATCAACATTATACCAACCAAAGGGTTAAGTGTTCTGGTAATTCTTTTTAGAAACGAAGTGTTCTGGTAATTCTCACCACTGACGGTAGCACTTGATGCACATGGCGTGGCTGCAGTTGGGCAGCACGACCTTGCCGTTGAGCTCCATGCAGATCCCGCACTCCTCGTCGATCTCGGCGTCGACCGGCCTCTTGCTCTCCTCCTCTCTCCTCCTGTACCTCTCGGAGCACACTGCCTTCTGCCTCCGGTCGTCGTCATCGCTGATCCCGTCGTGCAGTTGCATGAGGGAGGGGAATATCACCGCTGTAGTAACAGACAATGTTCGTCGGTCAGTATCTTGGTAACTCACAGGTCCAGAGGCTGAACATTCCTAAGCGAAACAATCCATGGTTCAGTCCAGCTCTGTGAGGAATGACACGGGGTTTTACCATAGAATTCCCTGATGCTCGCCTTCCTCTCGTGGGTGGACATGGTGGTGGTTCCGTCCACATAAACCTGCACACGCACACGACCAGCCAAAGCAGAGGTTCAGGCTAAATTCGTTTAAAACAGGAGCTGGCTTGCGCCATCAATCAACAGAGGAGGTTTAGGTACGGATGAATTCTGAAACGAAAGAACGCCACGCACGCAGAGACAAAAAGAGGACCTTGTAGATGAGGATCCTGAGGAGGCCGAGCGCGCCGGCTAGGCTGCAGTCGGTCCACTGCACGAGGAAGAGGAGGAAGCTGGCGGCGGGGCTGTAGGACACGCGCATCTGCAGGCAGGCCCCGTCGTAGTCCCTCGAGCAGTCCGACGCCCTGCGGAACGACGGCGCGGCGTCAGCAGGACAGAACACCACGCACCGGCACAGGAAATTACTGTACTAAATTGGGGGAAGGGATTTGGAGGAGGGGCTCACAGGGTGTTGGCGTGCTGGATGTCGGCCTGGAGCACCTTGAGCGAGTCCCTGAAGGACCTGCGCGTGGAGCACGCCGCCGCCGCCACCATATCTCGGTGTCCCTCTCCTCCTCCAACACCAAAGGACGCCGCCGCGCCTCAGGCCTCACCTCGCCGCCACCATCGAACAAACTACCAACTGAGCAGAGCCAAAACCCACGAGAACCCCGGACCGCGACAGCCCCTCCGCTCCACCGAAAGCCGGGACTTTGGCGTCGTCTTCTCCTTTCCGCCGCCCGGCCGCAGCCTCTGCTGTTTCTATTCGTTGCGTGGGCGGAGCGGAGAGAAAAGCCAGGCGCGAGCAGTCCGACTGACTGACGCGTGGGGTCCGCGGGATCTTAGTGCTCTCGGTAGCTGACGTGTGGGTCACGAGAAGAGAGGTAGGTTTAAGCTGGGGCCCGCTGTTCTGTTCAGGCGGCTGCGTACGAATTCCTCTGCTTTCATTACATGGACCAGGTTCACGCCGAGCCCGGCCGACTGGTGCGGACGGTCGGTGCAACGTTACCGTCGGCTCGTCACACGCACTACTCGCACGGAACCCCGAACTACTGGATTTAGGGAATGTTTTGCAAACATCGTCCTCCATTTTACTACAGTAACACAAAATGCACTCAAAAAGTCATCGATCTATCAAGTACTCCCTCCATTACATAATATAGTAAGATGTTTTAGATTTTTTGGTATGGAGGTCGAAATAAGTGAATCTACGTCTATATACATCTGAATCTATCCAAATCCGAAAAAGGTAAACATCTAATACTACCTCCGATCCATATTAATGGCCTCAACTTTATCTAGATACGGATGTATCTAGTTAAGTGTTTAGACTAGATGCATCCGTATCTAGACAATGTTGAGACCATTAATATGGATCGGAGGGAGTATTTTAGTTGGAACGGAGGGAGTAAAATAGAAGATGTAAAATAGAAGACAATATACACGATGACTCTTCATTTGCTCATTCATCCTGCGCTGGAGGCTCAAAGATATATAAGCAGGGCATGTACAGCGTAAAGCGTTTGCGTAGACGGTCAAGGAGTTGAGATTCTGAGCATACGCAAGTGTCAGTGCAAGCAGTTGTACATCTTGTACGTGTTTTCTAAACGCCAGACTCCTTTTTATGCGTCTGACGTCTAACTAAACACACCTACAAACGCACCGGTTATACAAGGCTTTAAAAATCCACAATAGGCACTCACCACGAATAACGAGGTCTAGTAGATATTGAACAAACAACTGTTGAGGCAACACCTTATCAGCACAGTCTTGCCACCCTTCACCACCAATTAAGAGGGTTGTATAAACCAAATCTTGTCGTCGAACAAAAAGAAAGAAAGATGTCGAAATGGCCGTGCCAATTCTTTTTCTTGATAGACACACTAATTGCGAAAATCCAAAGTGAAACAACCGATCTAGCGGTGTTTAGCCTCACAGACCCTTCGTTGATGCCGAATCAAATGGCCTCAAGGCAGGCGCCTTCGCCACCTCAGCCTTGCCGATGCCGCTTGGAGACAAAGAAAATAACCCTAGGTACGGCTAGGGTTGGAGAGAGAATGAAACATGATGACAATGTAGTTGCAAACATCGTCCTCTCAAGCCTCCCGAGGTGAAAACCTTGTCCGGCTTTGGCCAGGCCGACGGCGAAGGCGTCGTCTCCTTCATGAAGGCGTCGTCGCGGTTATCCTCCATCTTTCGGGCTGCTCCACGTGTAAATCCTGACCCTCTCGATCAGCCAGTGGCGACACTCTGGTGTCTTTTCCTTTATGAAGGCACCGTCTTGAAGTTCATCGTGCATCGGACACGGCTTTGTATCCTACCTTGGGTGTATGTTGTGGTGTTGAGTTGTATGTTGGGTTTGTATGATCGGTTGCTTTATTTATAAAGTGGGACAAAAACCTATTTCGAGAGTCTCAAGTGTTAACCAAGCGGGAACCTGCTCTGTTATGTCCATTAATCCGTCATGTGTAGCACCCTGAGAGGGCAGTTCACTCCTATAGTCCTATGGCGTGCACCGGGATGCATATGCTTGGACACCTCGTGAGATTAGCTAGAGTGGAGTAATACCTAACCCCTCCGCAATACCCGCAGAAATGAAGAGCGATACCTAACCCCATTCAACTTCTTCCGGTTTTAAAGCTAAAAACTGGGACAAACCCGAATTCTTTGGTCAGCTCGTACAAAATAGCAATAGTGTTACTCGCAAGTCCTTATCCCTTCGTCCTCTCTGTGCTCACAGGCGACTCCAGAGGCGAAAAGGGAGAACCGTCCCCGATCCCCTTCCGCCGGCGGCGAGGGCGTGGATCCTGGCCTCCTCCGCTCGCTCCGGCGGCGTGAGGAGGTCGGGATCCCGTCTCTCGGTGGCCGGCGTGTAGATAGGGTAGGTTTAGTCTCCCTCGGCGGCGAATCTGGGAGGAGTTCGGCGTCGATAGGGAGTGGTTGGTGCGGCCCCTTTCCTCTTCCTTGCCGGCAACGGCGAGTGGGGGCTGGCGTTTGGTGCTCGCCGATCTGCGGATCGGGCGAGTTTTGGTGCCCTGGCCGAGGTCGTGGCGGCGGAGGTGACGACCTCGGTTTGGGATTTCGTCCCCTGTCTCCGGCTCCGCGGCGGTGGGGTGTGCTCTGGCCCCTCCGTGGAGGTTCTAGGGGTGTTTCTGGAGCTGTTGTTGAGTGCGTGTGCTTCTGGCTCCTCTGGCCGGCCGTGGTGGTGGGGGGTGGAGCTGCGGCGGCGTGCTTGCTAAAGGGGATGTTTCCGGCGCTCTGCTTCCTGGTGGTTTCTCCGGCCGGCCGTGGAGGCGAGGGGTGGAGTCACTGGGTGCTGGAGTTCTGGAGCGGAGAGGTGTGGAGCTCGACTCGGGCGCTGGTTGCGGTGGTGCGGTGGTGGTGGTCCTGGCATGGCCTGGCCGTCCCGGCGGCGGGTGGTGCTGGTGCTGGGCGTGGGGGCGGCTTGGCCGTGTCTGTTCAACGTCAAGATCTTGTCGCTCGCGGCGAGTGGATTCTGCGGTCGTCTTCAATGTTGGAGGTCCTCCCTTTCCCAGGCGGTAAGTGGTTTGTGCTCTTCTTCTCCGGTGATCGTCGGCGTCGAGGAGCTGTGGCGGTTCAGCAGGTCGTCGCTGCTGTAGTGCTCTCTGTCGAGTTCTTCTTGTTCGAACTTGCTTTTGTTCTTTCTTTCTGGATCCTTTGATGTAAGCAGGTTTGTACTCCTCTCTTTCAAAAAAAAAAAAAAAATAGCAATAGTGTTTTTTTTTCTGCCGAAAAAAGGAGGAAGTCTTTATTAGTCGATCAGAGGCCCAGCAAGTCAGATCAGCCCGTACGTGCTGCTGGTTTTGTCAATGTAAGACAAGGCAGGATGTCACGCAGACCTCCTCGGCCCTTGCGGTGATCCGCCACCGAGGCTGGGCTGGGCTGGGCTCGGCTCAGATACACACCTAGTAGAAGCTTCGTAGAGCCATTGTTGACCAAATTTTTAGCACTAGCAGTTGAGTAGTGAACGTCCAAAAAAAAAACATGTTGACCAGTGAACTTTTGAACCCGTTGTGATTCTGTGAACTCTTGAAATAGGAGCCCGTGCTAAGTATTACCACTTAGAGCAACTCTAACATATCCCGCAAGATTTTATCAAGCCTTTTGCAGTGCATGTCCAATTAGATCCCGTGAACACTGTATGGTAAACGGGGTTCACGTCAAAATAGATCCCGCATATTCCGTATCGTAAAAACAAAGTTTTCCCCTATTTTCGTGTTAATGCACATCTTCACAAATTAATCTATAATTTCACGCAAATATAGATCAAAATAAATAATATTTAACATCACAATACAACAACAATTTGAATTATAATACTGTAAGATACAAATTGCAATAATGAATGGTTCGGATTGCAAATAATGAGTCAAATCGCACGTAATCAAATAAAAATGATGGGAGAATCCTCCATTTCCTTCACCATTTGCATCAAGAAAAAAATCTCAGTCTCATCGTCGTCAAGCAAATCGTCTAAATCGGAATCTTGTGACGACGAGAAGTCCTTAGAAAATAATTCCACAATCGACATGCACATAGTAGAATTCATCTACCAAGATTTAAAATCTATCACCTATCGATTTGCACCAGAGTGAGAATAGACATAGGGATACAAATTTACTTCCGGACGCCACAGGATACTAGGCCAAGGATGGGGTCGACGGGTTGGTGTCGCTTCCTAGAAGGATGAAAGGTGGAGGAAGGCCAAGAAATTTAGAAAGAGGAAAAATCCAAAGTTTTCAATAACAAATCATCAATGTCAAGTGTGCTTAGGCAGATGGTTAAGAACGAGGGTAAAGACTGGATAATATCTTCTCCCTCTTTTTTCCCTTTTCCTGGTTGGCTTAGTCCTCTCTATGTTTGTTCCTGCTTTATCAGTATAAGAAGCAAATCTTTTCCCGCGTTTCAAATTAAAATATAATCTGAGATGGTTTAATTGATTGTACTACGTGGCTTGGTTTGATTGCCCACACGCCAAGTACATCACTCAGAGACTGAAGTACATTTGTACGTACACGTATTATGATGTAATGTAACAGGAGGCAGGCTCTGAACTCTGAGACAGTCTCTGAGACGGAGACGCAGCTGAGTTGTTCAGTTGTGGCGCCTGCAGTTGGCTCTGACCTCGCCGCTGGGCTGGTTGAGCGCGCTCATCCTGAGCATGGAGCTGACGAAGGCCTGGAAGAACGCCCCCTGCGACGCCGCGTAGAGTGCCACCAGGCGGCGCGTCTTGGGGTGCGTGAGCAGCGCCTCGTCCGAGGCCAGCAGGCCCCTCCCGCTCTGCAGCATCTTGAAGTAGGCGTTGTCGAACGCCGCCGACGTCGGGTCCATCCCGGCCCCGGCGGCCCTCGCCGTGTTGTTGGCCGGGCACGTCCTCCGCAGCGCCGCCGCGAACGACGGCTGCAGGGCCGGGTCCGCCACGGCGTCGGCGCCGCCGCGGAATCCGCGGATGCGACCCTCGAAGGAGGAGCAGTGCGCGAATCCCAGCGTGTGCGCGCCGGAGAGCACGACGAGGTCCTTGGTGGAGAGCCCCGCCGCGTGGAACGCCTGCTTGAGCTGGTCGAAGCTGGCCCCGGGGCCCGGCAGCGAGGAGGTGGTGTCGCTGGCGAGGGACACCCGGCCGTCGCCGCGGCCGAGCGGGAGCTGCCAGGAGGGCCCCCCGGAGAGCGCGACGGCGTCCCGGGCGGCGAGCGCGAGGATGTCGGCGCAGGAGACGACGCCGGGGCAGAGCGCCTCGACGGCCGCCTTGGCGTTGTCGACGACGAAGAATGCGTGGAGGGAGGCGTTGGGCGGCCCGTCCTTCTCCGCGGTGTTGCTGCCCGACGAGTCGAGGAGCACGGAGGCGTCGCAGCCCCTGACGAAGCAGTCGTGGAAGTGCAGGCGGAGCAGGCCGGCCGGGACGGTGCGGTCCTTGGCCATGGCCTGCCTCACCGCGGACGTCACCGCCGCCTCCGCCTTCGGGCAGCTCTTCCGGTAGTGGTCCAGGCTCAGGGCGTCGCCGCCGCCGACCAGCAGCACTAGTGCTAGCAGTAGTAATATCCCGCGCACCGCCCCCCTGCAGGAGGACCAGCTGCTCTCAAAATGCGGCTGCGGCGCCATTATAGCTCTGCTGGGCTGGGCGGCTAGTCGACCAGCTGCCGCGGCATGTGTCTGGGTACAGACTACAAAGAGAGAGAGTGATCTAGCACTGCAGGTCGCGCTATGCCTTAATCAAACTGAATGAATGCATGCGCATGTCGATGCCGCCAAGCTCGGTCTCCTATCCTCCAAGTGCGAGTCTAGATGGTCGTATATATAAATACAACCAACATAAGTACGTCCAGGAAATTATTCCCTCTGTATCACGGGTTGGGTTACCCGAAAAGGAATAAAGAAATGACAAGGAAACAAAATATATGGGTTAGAGTATCTCCAAGAGATGATGCATAAAATAGACAATAACGCTTTTTAAGTCACATGGGAGTAAAAACAGGCCTCCAACAACTTCCCTTGATTTCAATTTTGTCCAAAAAAAATTACATCGCGATGTAAAATATATGACTCGTGATCTCAATAATATAGATCACTTGGGGTCGTACACATAAACCCAAACCGCCGCGCGGGAGTCTCCAACCTCCGCGTGCGACTGACCCGCCCACACCATCGTTGGCCCAGCCGCCCCTCCGCCGCCTCCATCCCTTCCACTGGGCACCGACGCAACTCGGCCGCCACCCCGGTGTTACCGACGGCCGCCGGAGCCCCGATTTAGCCATCCTCGGTCCCTTCGATTCGGAAAACCACCGCCTCCGCCGCCTCCATCATGTCCTCCCGTAGCACAGCCTCGACCCCACCGACCCCACCTTCACGAAGTCCAACGAAGGTCAATTTAGCCGTCGACGGTCTCGTCAATTCGGAAAGCCGTCCGTCCCGTTGCTCCTTCTCGGCCTCGCCGCCGCCTCCCTTCCTCCCGGCATGCCGTCAAGCCCGCCGCTACCCTCAGCCTTCTAGATTGCCATCGGAGCCCTAACTGAGCCGCCACCGGTCCGGTCGATTTATTTCCGCACCGACACCATTTTTGTAAAAGGCAAATATACATCAGTGGAGGCCTATTTCAGGGCATATGTTAGAGTTGGACCTTTACGGTGATGTAAAGCCTTCCTATTTTGGTGATGTAAATTTTACATCAAACCGTTTTTTCTGTGCCCTATACTAACTATATGAAAGACGAGCGGTTTCGCGAGCTCTCAGCGCTCGTGCACTGTTCATCACTGTTCATACGGTGCATGAACAATGATGAACAGTGTTGAACAGTGCACGGCCGCTTTTTGCAGAAAAGACCCCGCGTTTTTCAAAAATTGTAAATTGGTCCTCCGGAATAAGCCATCCTTCGTTGTTTCGTACATCGGTGGCACTTATTTCAAATTTTCGGATGAACAGTGTTGAACAGTGCATGGCCGCTTTTTGCAGAAAAACCCCCGCGTTTTCCAAAAAATGTAAATTGGTCCTCCGGAAATAAGCCATCCTTCGTTGTTCCGTACGTCGGAGGGACTTATTTCAAATTTTCGGACAATCCAGGGACCTTCTCGCAACAACGCGGTCATCTGCGTCAGCAAGTGACGTCATTGTGGGCCCCAGCCGTCAGAATTTTATTCATTTTGATAAGTAATTTCGGTAATTATTAAAACCCTGCCATGTGGGTCCCATTATGAGAATTTTAAACATTTCCAGAAATTTCATAAAAATGTCCAAAATTGTATAATCTATAACTTCTGATCTGCAATTCAGAAAAATGTGTTCAATATATCAAAATGTTCAGAAACATTAAATCTGTCTACTGGTATCAAAATTCATGCATATTTAACAACTTTTAACCATGCTTATTTAGGAGAACAAAATAAATAATTTATGGATAGGCCGATTTATTGGTTTGAACGACGCGGATTTTTCTCCCGTTGCAAGGCACGGTTTACCAGAAAAATACAAATAATATACCGAAATGTTCAGAAAATTGTAACCTATATGTTTATGTAAAATTCTTGCATGCTTATTGATACGTCTCCAACGTATCCATAATTTCTGCTGTTCCATGCTTATATTATACCATTTGCTACATGTTTTATATACACTTCATATCACTTTTATGCATTTTCTGGGACTAACCTATTAACAAGATGCCACAGTGCCAGTTCCCTGTTTTCTGCTGTTTTTGGTTTCAGAAAGTTACTTCTGGAAATATTCTCGGAATTGCACGAAACAAAAGGCCAGGTCCCTATTTTTCCAGCACGTACACGGAGTCCGAAGGAGAGACGAAGGAGAGCCACGAGGTGGCCAAACCACACCCAGGCGCGGCAGTGGGCCCAGCCGCGCCGCCATGTGGTTTGGGCCCCTCGGGGGTCCGCCAACATCGCCCCTTCGCCTATTTATTCCCCGAGACGCGAAAACCCTAAAGGACCGAGCCTTTCATCCAGAACATATTCGCTGCCGCCGTCGTCGTCAACCCTAACTCGGGCGGTTTCTGAAGCTCTTCCCGGCACCCTGCCGGAGAGGGGAATCATCACCGGAGGGCTCTACATCGCCATGCCCGCCTCCGGAGTGATGCGTGAGTAGTTCATCCTTGGACTATGGGTCCATAGCAGTAGCTAGATGGTTGTCTTCTCCACTTGTGCCATCATGTTTAGATCTTGTGAGCTGCCTATCATGATCAAGATCATCTTATTGTAATGCTACATGTTGTGTTTGCTGGGATCTGACTTATATTGATACCTATGTGGAGCTGAATATTATATTATCATGTCTATGTAATTTGTGATCTTGCATGCTCTCCGTTACTTGTTGAAGCCTTGGCCACGTGAATACTTGTAACTCCAAGAGGGGGTATTTATGCATGATAGTTGGGTTCAACCTCTATTTAACCTGGGATAGTGACAGCAAGTTCTAAGGTTGTAGATGTGTTGTTGCCACTAGGGGTAAAACAACAATGCTTTATTCAAGGATGAATGTATTGTTTACATTACGCACATTACTTAATGCAATTGTCTGTTGCTTGCAACTTAATACTGGAAGGGGTACGGATGTTAACCGGAAAGTGGACTATTAAGGCATAGATGCATGCTGGATAGCGGTCTATGTACTTTGTCGTAATGCCCAAATGAATCTCATAGTAGACACCACAGCTCACACATGCATGTTATATGCACTTATCAATTGTCAATTGCCCAGCTGTAATTTGTTTACCCAGCACGTTAGTTATCTTATTGGAGAGACACCACTAGTGAACTGTGGACCCCGGTCCATTCTTTTACATCTGAAATACAATCTACTGCAATCATTGTTCTCTACTGTTTTATGCAAACAAACATTATTTTCCATTCGATACGTTTAACCCTTTGTTTTCAGCAAGCCGGTGAGATTGACAACCTCACTGTTAAGTTGGGGCAAAGTAATTTGGTTGTGTTTTGCAGGTTCCACGTTGGCACCGGAATCCCTGGTGTTGCGCCGCACTACACTCCTCCACCAACACCTTCGAAGCAAACCTCGTTTTCCTACTGGTTCGATTAAACCTTGGTTTCATACTGAGGGAAAACTTACTGCTGCACTCATCATACCTTCCTCTTGGGGTTCCCAACTGACGTGTGACGTACAAGCATTGTTTCTGGCACTATTGACCTAGAGCCACCACTTATCCCCTCTCCAGTTCCGTAAAGTCTCGCGTGCTGGGACGCCCGAGGCACGCTGGAATTGCCGCCGCCGTGAGCTTCCTCCGGCTCGGCCTCCCAGTTTTTTTCTCGCGTGCTGGGACGCCCGAGGCACGCCGGAATCGCCGCCGTCGTGAGCTTCCTCCGGCCCGGCCTCCCAGTTTTTTTTCTTTTTTAATTTTTTTTCACAAAATTGAAGTATTTCTATAGATACCCATCGGAAAAATATGAAAAATACATCAAAATGCTCAGAAAAATAAATGCTAACTATTTATGGCAAAAAAATAAACATGTTTAGATATTTTGAATTGGTGAATATTTAGACAAAAAACAAATGCACTTCCTCTAATTATGTGGAGCTAAATTTATTAGATGCTCATATAATGCACTTCCTCTAATTATGGAATTAAATTGAACATTTCAATTTGGTAAATATTTGGATGTAATCTAGATGAACTTTCTCTAAATATGGAATTCAACTCAATAAATGTGAATCAAACATGTATAAATATTTTGAATTGGTGAATATTTGGACAAAAAACAAATGCACTTCCTCTAATTATATGGAGTCATCAAAATACTCAGAAAAATAAATGCTAACTATTTATGGCAAAAAAATAAACATGTTTACATATTTTGAATTGGTGAATATTTAGACAAAAAACAACTGCACTTCCTCTAATTATGTGGAGCTAAATTTATTAGATGCTCACATAATGCACTTCCTCTAATTATGGACTTAAATTGAACATTTCAATTTGGTAAATATTTGGATGTAATCTAGATGAACTTTCCCTAAATATGGAATTCAACTCAATAAATGTGAATCAAACATGTTTAAATATTTTGAATTGGTGAATATTTGGACAAAAAACAAATGCACTTCCTCTAATTATGTGGATTCATCAAAATGCTCAGAAAAATAAATGCTAATTATTTATGGCAAAAAACAAACATGTTTAGATATTTTAAATTGGTGAATATTTGGACAAAAAACAACTGCACTTCCTCTAATTATGTGGAGTTACATTTATTAAATGCTCACATAATGCACTTCCTCTAATTATGGACTTAAATTGAACATTTCAATTTGGTAAATATTTGGATGTAATCTAGACGAACTTTCCCTATATATGGAATTCAATTCAATAATTGTGCATCAAACATGTCTAAATATTTTGAATTAGTGAATATTTGGACAAAAAACAAATGCACTTCCTCTAATTATGTGGAGTTAAATTTATTAAATGCTCACATATGCACTTCCTCTAATAATGGACTTAAATTGAACATTTCAACTTGGTAAATATTTGGATGTAATCTAGATGAACTTTCTCTAAATATGGAATTCAATTTAATAAATGTGTTTTTCACTCATTATGGACTTAAATTAAACATTACTGAAAAAATAGGAACATATTTGAACATTTCAACTTGCTAAAAAAAATTGGAGATACTCTAAAATATATCAACATGCTCACAAAAATATATGCTAACTGCTTATGGCATAATGCAAACATATTTGAACATTCCAATTTGGTGAATATCTAGATACAATCTAAATGAACTTTATCTAACTATGGAGTTAAAATTAATAAATGCTCATATCATGCATTCTCTAACTATGGAGTTAAATTAAAAATTTATGGCAAAATATAAGCATATTTGAACATTTTAATTCACTAAGTATTTAGACATACTCTAGACGACAAATTCCGACGGATTTCAACATTTTGAATTACAACGGGTGCGGTGTGCCGCCGCGCCAAATTCAACTAGTTATACATCAAAGATGCTCTCATTCAGTTAATTTTACGACATGTGACTCTGTTTAACGGCAGGCGGGGCCGGAGGAATGGACAGATCTAAGTCGAGATGCCTGACACGACACCTACCATGCATGCCAACAAACACAACCGAGCTTTGCTTTGCTTTGCATGCATGGAGCTCACGTTGAGGCAGCGCGCGCGTGAAGCCACGGCCCACGGGCCAAGAGAGACACATGCATGTTACTCTCCACTGTCTTCTTGCGCTCGATCGCTGCGTGCGTCGGGTCGCAGTGCGCGCGTTTGGTGCACCGGAGTCTGGACCAAACCGCCCACGCATCACTGTCCCATCTCGCGCGCATGCTCTTGGCATCATTAATCCACGAACTTTTCAATCATGCTACTATATATAGTGCATCATCTAGCCGTCCATGACAATCCACGTCCCAAACAAGAAAAACCATCTTCTTTACACTACCCAAATTTACACATATAAGGCTATGTTTAAAATGGTACCCTCCGTTTACTAATGTAAGTCATTTTAGTTTTTTTTATTCAACTGTATCTAGACTTATTATATATATATATTCACTTATTTTCGTATGTATGTAGTCAATTTAAAATAGTAGGTAAAATGACTCACATTAGTGAACGGAGAGAGTAGCTAATTGATCCAACACATTAGGGACATTAAAACTGAGTCAAACAGGAGGTCTCTCACGACCCCACCATTTCTGTCCGTTAGATCGCTCCTCCGTACTGTTTCCTGGCCGTTGGATCTCTCTCAGTTCCGAAATGGGCTGAATGTTCCTAGGGGAAGCTACTCTGCAGGTTAAGTCGGCTCACCTTGTTTAATTGGGCCCAAAAAATCCACTACAAGTCTACAACCTATGTACTAAGACCAAGCTGAACTGCTTCGAGGAGCATCGATATTATCAACAACAAAAAAGCAGAAGGGTAGCGTCCATCTTATATAGGCATCCACCTGGGTGCACAACACGTGTGGCCCCATTGGATCCTAATCTTCACACTATAGGTCCCAATTCGTGCGAGACTCTATCCCGTGTCACTCGCGTGCAACCCTCATTATGTTTTTTGTTATTTTGTTGTGATCCAAATTCACTATAAGGATATTCATACAAAAACTAACCCTTCAACATCATACAACTAAAAAAGGAAATGACAAACAAGTGATTAAATCATTATGTGTCCAATCTATAACATTGCTAATTATAGTGCTCATCAACACTTCGCCTATAATAATGTGCTAAGAAACCACATTGGGGAAGGTCTTATACTCTTCCTTACTTTAATAGAATGCATAAACTTATTTAGTATTACCTATGGAAATGGATTAATGCAATTAACTACCATTGATCACACTATATAGAGACAATAATTAATGTAAGTAGTTAACTATTGCTGATAACACTACTACTCCCATCTGCGAGTATATAAACATGAATTAATGCAATTAACTGCCGTTGATCACAATAATGCTTTTAATTAGTTTCTAATAGCTAACATTAAAATCCCATCTACTCTAAAATTCTTGACATTGCATATCTCCTCCTTCAAAGTCAATCGAGACAACTCTAAACAACACCCATATCAACATCACAAGTACGCCAAGATGAGGTCAGTCCTTATGCTACTCCTGACCATCGCTCTACCATCCGGTAAAATCCAATCATACATGTAACACCGTGCTTTAGCGATTCATCCTATAGTACTATGACCATGACACTGTGTTTTGTGATGCGCATACTTTTCAGACATGGCGGAGTGGAAAGGTTGTCGATCATTTACTATCCCGCCATTATTGGATAATTGCAAACAAAATGGTTGCAACGAAGAATGCAAGCACGCATACAAGACTGGACCCGTTGCAAACAAGGTGCTAACTGCTAAGTGCAATTGGGAGGGTGGATGTATTCTTGATGGATGCAACTGCACTGTGTGTGGAGATTTCGGCCCCAAGTCCATCCTACAAAGAAATGGCTATTAACTTCTTAGGGAATAAATGCATTTTGATTTGAATGTAAGAGACACGCTATAATGGTGTATTTATTGGCCTGTGCACCGAAAACTATGAAATATGAACGGTTTATTTCTTAGAGCAAGTACAATAGTATAGCCGGCTGTTGGCCAACCTACAACAAGTACAATAGTTGGTTATAAATATGTACTACTTTATTTATAGTTGACCCACCTTCCACTCTGACAAAGTGCCTAGGAGCACGTGCTGCAGATGGCTCTTGCATGAGAGCCCGCTTTCACTCTCTCTCCTATTCTCTCTCCTCCATGTAAGCATAAATATAATATTTAAATCCTTACAGCCTGCTGACTGGACCTTATTGTACTTGCTCTTATATATATGATGTTTGTGGCATTTATGTGGGTTGGCGTTTTGGCACCAGAGTGTAGCCCATATCGTACCTAGACTATCAAATTAGTCGTGAAGATCAGTGGTGAAAGAAACTTCGACTTAGATACAGCGAGTGCAAAATAAATTATATTGAGGGTGTGTCTCTTTTGGGCTTGTATGATGGGCTCGAGGAATGTTATTTTGTTGTGATCCAAATTGAGCATAAGGATATTCAGATAAACGCTAACTTCTGCCCGACCGAAGCGACACCCGTCGCCGGTAGGCTTGGATCTTTACCGACATGACCTAGGTCATCACCACTATAAATACATCTTGTATGCCACACACGGGATAAATCGAAAGTTGTAAATCCCCGGCGTTTGTAACCTCTCCCGAAATAGTAAATTTTGCTGGTTTAACTACTATTAATCCCCTTATTTCCGATAGTGAATTCTAATACCCGACGACCCATCGGCTAATACGCTAATAACCGGCGGTGGGTTTTCCCTTCTCCTTGGAGGGGTTTCCACGTTATAATCTCGTGTCCCTTGTGTTTGATCTTACTTTGTACATCTTTTATTGATTGTCGTGTATAGCTAGTGGTATCAAAGCTCTATATCCGATTAGGGTTTCAACGACATGGTTTCGATGAAGTTTGATTTACTGTTGCTCGACTCCAAAATTAGATTTTCATTGTGGCAAGACAAGATGCGAGCAATTCTGGCACATCCCGATCTGTATGAGGCGCTGGAGGCGTTTGGCAAGAAGGATCAGAAATCATAGACTGACGAAGAGAAGCGAAAAAACCATAAGGCTTGGTCTCTGATTCATCTTAATCGGGAAAAAAATATAAAGAAAAGGAAAAATAGAAAAAAGAAAAAAGAAAAATATAAAGAAAATAAAAAACACAGGGACCTAAAAGAAAATGACAAACCAAAAAAACAATACTCTCTACCCGGTCGAGCAGGCGACAGTCTTTAGGCGTAAAAAAGGAGCGTCCCACAGACTGAGGCTCGGATCTTCCACCTGGGGTGGGGTGCGCTGGGCTCGGATTACAGATACAGATGGCAGAGCTTCGTATGCAGCCCATCATGGCCCCAGTTTTCAGCATCAGTTCAGCGCTGAGCGTTCCAAGTTCGAAGCTATGAAAAACAGTGGTTTTTTTTTCGAAAGTAGTACGTGCGGTGGACATGTAAAGTTTGCTCGTCTCAGATCATCGGAATATCTTTTGAAAAAACAGTGAATTTTTGGAACCCGGACTACATGGAGTCTGTTTTTTGAAAAATTTGAAAATGACATTTTTTAGTTTCCAAAAGTCATGAAAAAAATCCCAGATATAGATAGTGTCGAGGTCTACAATTTTGCAAAATTATACCTTCAAATTCGTTTTGCTTTTGTTGTACAAAAAAGACAAATTGGGGAAATTTTCCATAAAAATTGCGATAGAAATATTCAAATTTTTGAAACTTTGTATTGTTCACCACCCAAATCCACCAATTTATCTTTTTTGTGCGGCCCAAAATAAAACGAATTTGTAGTTGAAAATTTGCACGATTATAGATCTTGAAAATATCCACATCCAGGATTTTGTTCTCGATTTTTTTAGAACAAAGACCTAGGAGGGCCCGGCTTTATTAGAAAGCCCACAAACTGGTCTAGCCGTCTTATGCAAGAAATGAAAACACAACATAAACTGCTAACAACCCACCACCAACACACGGGGGATCGAGCTGGCAACAAACACGGGGAAACAACCACACTAAAAGGGCAACATAAGCTACAAACTCCTGCGAGGCTCCAGTAGCTGAAACCTTTTAGCCGTCAATTCCATCGTTCTCGATTTTTAGAAACTTAAAAACATCAATTTCGAATTTTTGAAAAAACGAGCTCCACATAGCCCCGGACTTAAAATAGGTTTTCGTGAGCAGACAAGTCTATGCGGGTCAATCACCGGGTCCCACGTAGGTACAGACACGTGCTCCCGGTATGTACTTCCTCCGTTTCAAATTAAATGACTTTCATTTGTCTAAATATGGATGTATCTAGACATGTTAATTTGGAACGGAGGGAGTATGAATGATCCGCACGTCTACCTACTGGCTATGTGCATGTCGCACACCTGCCCCCCCATATCGAGCGTACCTGTGCGAATGGATCGGTCGCATGCACGCGCCCAAAAGACGAACCTGGCACACACCATATTCATACGGAGTGCAGGAGTATATATATCGAGTGTTCTTTTTTTGCGATTCAGTCTAATTCTAGCGTCAAGTCGACTCTCCTTTGAACATACAGTATATGTGTGCACATTGGCGGACGCAGGAATTTGTCGAAGCCTGGGCGCGCCGCCAGGGGCGAAGCCAGGATAATTAGTCACTGGGGTCAAAACATTTTGCAACACATAATTGCAGCAATTTTTAATGGGGTCATTTTTTCATATGCACTATAGATACAAAGGATTTTGGGTGAGGCATCGGTGTCATTTGACACCGGCAATTACACTCTAGCTCCGCCCCTGCGCGCCGCAGTGCAACTAAAAAATTTCTCGGAAAATGTACGAAATATGGAGCAAATATTGTCTTCAAGATAGTTTTAATGCGGAAACACAAATATAATACATTACATGTTCCAATGTTCACAAGTCACAACTTAAGAACTACCAAAATACTAATGAAACTCCGACGGTCGACCAAAAGTTGAAACGCCAACACCGACAAAGAGACCCTACAAGATAAAAAGAAAGACGGATTAGTAAATCATATGAACATGCCTTCAAAATATATTCATCTTGATTTGTGGGATAAAGAAATATACCGAGATAGTATGCTAGTTAGCCCTAGGCTTACGAGGTAAATGTTTCCTCCTCTTCCTCATGTCTTGAAACCGTTGAGCAATAACACCACTATCAAGTTGGCTAAATAGCTCCCGCTTGGTGTAACATATCATCAAGTCATTGAACCATTCATTCTTGAGTTTGTTGCGTAATTTGGACTTGATGTTCTTCATTGCAGAAAAAGACCTCTCAGCCGTAGCCGTTGACACCGGTAATATCAAAGCCAACTCAATAAGCTTATAAACCAACGGGAAGACCAAATGTTTCTCGGTTTCAACCAACTTTGTAGCCAAACTTTCAAGATTTGTGCAAGTGGAAAAAGAGGAATGCACTCTCACATGATGAATATAAGTCTCAAGCTGGCCTCTTATGATTGCACGGCCACTGTTAGAGAAATCTGCATGATATATTGAAGATAATCGAGCAACCTTGTCCACATCAAACTTTGAGAAAGAGTTCTTTGGACTAAGGCATGAGAAGCTCTCCAATACCTCTGTTGATGCTTCAGAAAAGCGATGATCCATCTCAACACATATCTTGTCAATGGCAACATAGAATATCTCAACTTTATAGAAGTGAAGATTAGTGTATGTCATCCCATCTAGCCTCGAACGACCCCGCACCGGTATTTGTTGATCCATATGTGGCACGGGAATAGCATTCTCCGTGCAAAATTGTTGGACCTCCTCACACAAGCCCTCCCAACCACCCTCTCTTATAGAGGCCAACCGGGCTTTCACATCAACAACTAGTTCCATGGCATGCACAATATTAAGATCTTTCGTTTGCAAAACATGTGAAAGCTCATCCGTGATGGCAAGCAACTTAATCATGAGCTTTAAAATAAAAGCAAATTTGTAGTTCTCCATTTTCTCTATTAAACCCGCCGCTTGGGTCAATCCACGAGACTCATCATTGACCAATTTGAGAACTTTCAATGCTCCCAACCACATTTCATGCAAACGAAGCAAGGTTTTATAATGTGAACCCCATCTAGTATCCCCGGGCCTAGTGAGACTTGTTTCTTGATTCAAGCCACTTCCACTAGATATCTCACCCCTTTCAAGCATATCCACCAAATTTTTATGATGTTCTTGGACCTTGGGAGAGATCATCTTGGAATTTCCACCACGCTCATAAGCATGCTTCACTTTTCCATCCTTTTCTTTGTACCAATCAACCATCTCACGGAAGTTGCCCTTGTTTAATGAACCAAGGGATTCATTATGGCCACGAAATGCCAATCCTTGACCAATGAGAAATCTTGCACAATGCAAAGAAGAATGCAAGCGGATCTTATATAGTTCTTCGGATTCCTTAGATGCACGTGCGAGGTGACTAGACACACTTTGTCTTTGATTGCGAAAATCATCACAATGCAACCTTGCCTTATTATGGTCACTATTTACCCCACCAATATGATCGGGCAAAGCTTTGTAACCATGCTTCCAATCACTAAATCCAGTTTTGGTGAAGACTTCATTACCAAAACGGTGTGAACTTACAAGTGGCTTGAAAAGAAAGCAATAGAAACAATAAGCCTTATCATGAGACTCACTATATTCTATCCAATCATATTTATCATACCATGCTTTTGAAAAGCCCCTAGATCCACTTCCATTCTTAGGAAAAATCACAATTGGTTGGGTTGGACCCTTCAAAAGGTATGCTCTCTTCACTTGGTCTTGCACATCCGGATGATACTCATTGATTTGTTTCCTAAGAGCGGGATCAGACAATATTTCATCCGGATTGAATACATGCTCTTCCTCCTCATTTGCAACATTTGGTTGCGGTGGTGGTTGTGGTAAGCTTCTTCTATCAACCAAAAACCTCCCAAGTTCTGAAATTTAAACACATTCGTTAATTATTAATGTAAGCAAAGTTTCAATTTCGGTTAAGCAAAGTTTCAATTTCGGTTAATAATGGAGGACCATTTGGTCCTATCAACCAATTGCCAACAAGAACTAGTTAATAATGTATGTCAAATTCAGTTTCAAAATTCATAAATCATAACCGAATACACCTAGCCAGTTAGATCTATTTGTGTATGATCACTGCAGTCTGCAGAAACCTAATTCTTCACTATTGGGAAAATTAAAGACGCCTCTTGATATGGTTGTAGACTTGTAGTGCCATTTCTATTTGGAAATATGTTATCTTCTCGAGTTCTACATGTTGCTGCAGTAGTCGATATGTACACATGATTCGACTTGTCATGTCAGAAAAATGTATATTGCCAGTAGAGAAGATCAAGAGAATTAGCTAAAACGAGCAATCTTATTCTCAGTTGAAGACATACCTATCTGTCTTTTGCCTGATGAAGAAGTTCCCGATGAGTCTCGCCGACGCTTGCGGCCACCAGATGCGGCTGGGCATGGCCGCCCCTGCTGCTGCTCGGGACGCCCACCGTCGCTGTCGCCCGGCGGATCTGCAGAGTGTTAGGTTTAGCACAATCCGGTCTAACCCCTATTCCTCCGATCCTTTTCCGTGGTGCCGCTCACAATGATCAATTTGAGGCTAGGGGTTAGGGACCTTTATATAGTGCTAATTCCGGTTTTATTTAAACCGTAATTCCGCAGATATTTATTCCAGAAACTCCAGGTTAACCAAACCAACCACGATCATCAGTAACCATCTAGGAGTTTCAATCTGCAATTAGTCCCACGAGCACACGTGTGTGAGTCACGTGCCGAATTTGAATAATTCAAATTCGCAGGCTTTAATCAATTCATATAGCCAACATATGAACAACCTGGCTTTCCACTCTATACTGTCCCGGGTATAATTCCAGCATATTCACATACACTGTATTCCAGTATAGACGTACCGGCTTCCTTAAGTATATTTCCTTAAGTACAATTCCACATCATTAGTTCCCTGTTATTTCCATGATACTTCCACATGAAGTTTAATTCCGGAGAATGTAGTGTACAAATAAAATGTTGCAAGACACAAATTCCTACATCTCCCACTTGACTGAAAACATTTTATTTCAACAAGTGAATTCCCACACAATTAGCATGGTTATAAAATAATTCCTTCCTTCAGTGTATTCATGTTGCATATAAACTTTGTGACTTTAGCACTCATATTATCACAAAGTAACAGGTTATGATGCGTCTTTCTGCGACCTTAAGTTTACGAATAATTTTCCTTAACCATAGACCTTCCTTCAATGCTTGAGATGCATTGAAGTATTCATATTTCATAAATAACAAGTACTAAATCATGTTTCCTTTATACACCATAAAGACCTACAAAAGTAAATATTAAAACATAACATAAAATAATTACCTTTCACCAAGATCACAAATAGCGTCAATATATCCACGTAGTTGGAAGGTTGAGATCATCAATGAATAATGAGTAATCCATGTTTCCTTGACATTGCACGACAAGTCCATTATGTGATTCCAACAATTTTCATAAGATTCATATTCCGTTTGCTAATAATTCCAGCAAATCGTTTCCGTGCTAATCAAAAGCAACAATTATAGCGGAATGGCTAAGTTCAGGTCACACAAATAATGTCCCACAATAATATGGTATGACAATTACTATTCCTTTTTCCTCACGAGTTAAAGTATAATTCCTCGCAGAGTATCATTCCCTTTACCAAAGGTATTTGACAGGTTTGCAGTTTTCCATAGAAAAATATATCAAAACATTCACTATGTAATTCCACTCCCAAAACGCAGGAAGCTTTGAACATTCCTTTCATAAGAAAGTTAGAACCAAACCAAGCTTTCACTTCCATCAATGTGATATTTTAAAATCAATAAGAACATAGTTAGACATATAATGATAACACAAAAACAATTCACACTAACCTTTGTATATGAATATCTTCCATCAGTAATAAAACCGTATGACCTGATATACCATTGATGTGAAGCTTGTTCCAAGAACATGATTGAACCTAATCAGTTAGCAAACCATATCTTTATTCCCACTTCCTCTAAATTTTAGAGTTTCCACAATGTGTAATTAATTCCATTGTGTAAAGAATAAAACAACAACACATTCCTCTAAATTTCAGAGTTTCCACAAAGTATAAATATTTCCTTTGTGTAAAGAATTAAACAACAACAATTCCTCTAAATTCCAGAGTTTCCACAAAGTATAAATATTTCCTTTGTGTAAAACTAAACAACAACAACTACTCTAAATTCCAGAGTTTCCACAAAGTATAACATTTCCTTTGTGTAAAGAATTAAACAACAAACTTAGAATTGTAACTTCCACTAAGAATGTTGCATTAAACTTCCTTGTAAATAAATCCAATAACATCCTATAGGCATGCGGTTGTTTGGTAAAATAACAAGTTCCCAGACTTTTATTATTCATCATTGAGTTTGTTCCTTCCCGCAATGTTTCCACCCATAGTTAACATTAGCAACAAGTTTAGTATTTTTCTTTCCTCTAAAATATAGAGTAACTTCCTCAAATAACACACAATAGTAGCCAAGATATGATGGCCCAATTTAATTCCTCCCACTTTTCCTAAGCATGTTAGTGTTGGGAGTGTAACTTGGTGTTTTCCTTTGAGTTTAACACATATATTTCAGTGTGACTATTAATAAACACACCCTTCATGAGAAAATATCATATTCCTACTTTCCACCAATTTTCACTTTTCCAGATCAAAAACAAAATACCATTTGATCCACTAGAAATATAAACATTAAAAATAAATCTTGGTGTGCTTTGTAGTAAACAATGATTCCAATTCCATACTACCAAAATATAAATAGAATACTTCCTTCCAGTTCACAAAATACAAACAGTGACTGTGATAAATAATGACTTACTCAACAAATAGTAGTATGTAATGCTTTCATAATCCAGTGAATAACCAAGAGTTGTATTCCTCCATTCAACCATGGAGTATATGACATCAGACAACGGTGAATAATTCCATGCTCATCCATTAGTTTCAATTAATATTCCTGAAGTGTACTTCCCCCACCAATCAGTTTCAAACCTTGTAATCCTTTTATGAACTGATTTTCCACTTCAGTATGAGATGTTAATACAACAAAAACCTTCCGACTTGTATTGTCAAAGATATTAATAACCATATCAAGTGAATCATGAAATAAATAAATATATCCACCTCAAGTAGGAGTGATCAAAAAAATACCATAAATATGTGTTGATAAAGTATCATAATCCTCCCACTAAAGCTTTGGAATTCCAGAATTAATAATCCACTAATTCTGTTCCTTGATATGTGACCAAGTCTAAATAAAATGAGATAAAAATAATTGAACCTCTAATGGGAGTGTAAAACCAAATGTCACATTGAAGAGAAATCCATAATTGTTAGTCCTCCCACTTAAAGTTTATAATTCCATAATTAACAAGCGTAATTATGTTTGTAGAGTATGACCAAGTCGTAAATTTCATCAACAATAAATTTCAGAGCATGTGTTCCTATTTCAAGTATTCCTCCATATGGAGTGATCTTCACAAAATGTACAGTTTGTACACCAACTTCCAATGGATTGTCAAGATAAATGAGACCACTGTGTTAAATTCCATAATGCACTAATTTTCATTGAGCAATAATTCCACTCTTCCTTTTCCACATAGCATACATAACCAACAAATTCCGATAGAGAAGTATAAATTAAATTCCTTCTCATCGTAGGTGAATGTATAAACAATAATAATTTTCCTCCACAAAAGGAGTTTGATGGCATAGTTTCCAATTCCAAAGTTACACACATATAATTTCCTTTGAAAATTGTTCACATATCACTAAATTTGCCATTTTATTCCATCAATTTATGATGCAGAGGCAAAGTCCACAATCCAACTATATGGAAAAGTAGTTACAAACAAATATTTAGTGCAAAAAAATAATGGACATACCGTGGGGTAAATGTTGATTTCCTTTTCCATTGGAGTATTTCACATTTTCCTCCAAAAATAAGTGATCGCAATTTCAATATAAACATCCTTGATGTCGTCTTCTTGTCTTTACGCCAGAATAATTAAGTACTCCAACAAATTCCAGAGTATGCCAACAAGATCAATATATATTCCGGTGACAACGTCATACCGTAGCAATTAAAATCATCCGGCAAAGATAATCATTCAATTTCCTCGGAGTTTTTTTCCAATTTCCTCCGGAACCATATAATGCCCAATAAAAGATAAACCAAAAAAAAAAAACATATTCTTTTCCAGATTACGCATAATATTCCACGTAATATGTGCACTCTCATGTTCAACAACTAAGAATCAAATATTGATATAACTATGTGAACTAGTATATTTTCCTTAGTCTAAATTCCATAGTTTTCCTTTTCCTTTAGCTTTTCCGGTTTGGACATATCAATGACATAATCCTAAATTAATTTTTCCTTTTCCAAACCGTGTAAAACAACCAGCGTACATGTTATAAATAACTGGAGTAAACAATACTTGATGCCAGAGACAGAAAAGTGTTACCGATATGTAGCCCAGCAAGTTCCGTGGGAAAGTTCCTCCACGTGAGAAAGAAAAATTCAGCGCACCAAAAGACAGATTGATTTCCAGATTCAGTCCTCGTACAGATCGATGGATGGTTTTTTTTTTTTTTTTTTTTTGATAATTCACATACTTGTATTCATCCAGGAAGAAGAACAGAGCACAAACAAGTACATAAACCAAAAGAAAGCAAAGGAAACAGAGGACGACGAAGCTCGCGCAATCCATCATCAACCTCAAGATCAGCTGACGAACGAAACCTGCACCGTCGGAGACGACGAAGGCCACGGCCGCCAAGCACGACCAACACTGGAGCAGCAGAGCCCCTGGCCCTAAGGCGTCGATGAGCCGCAGGAAACTCCAACTCCAAGGAGCTGGACGTGACGACGAAGAACACACATCGGCCGGGGGAGGCCCCCGAGCTCACGCTGCACCGGATCTGGGGCCGACGCCGCAGATCCTCCACCTTCAAGCCGCAAACCTGCGAGGCCGCCGTCTTGATTCCTCCTTTCCAGCACCACCACCTCTCGCAGTACCCGGGGACGGACGAGGCCAGCGGATCCGCAGATCCCCGACCTCCTGAAGTCGCGCGCGCCACGCCGGAGACCCGAAGAGCTCCGCCGCCGGTGAAGGAGCACGCCGACACCCAAAGCCTCGCCGACACCGTCGCCCACACCACAACGCCGCCGGGAGGAGCCCTATCGAATCCTACACTATGTACAAGCCGAGATCCGGGGTTCCCCCATCCTCCCGCCGCCGGAGCGGCCGGCGGAGGAAGAGGGAACCCACGGCTCGCCGGCGAGCGAGGTGGATCGACGGGGGAGCTCAAAAATCGCCTTTTCTTACTGTAGCAGCAAGGGGAACGGCGTGCGAGAGGAATTTGGAGGTTCCTCGATTACCCTGCCAGAGTGAACCAACAGCTTGTATTGGAGTACTAGTAGCAATCCCAAATATTATACGTCCAGATCCTTTTCTTTTCTTCTAGAGCTTTGGATCAGTTTCCATATGTCAATTCCATGATTCCATGCTACAGGCAAATTACCAGCGCCTGCCAGAGCACGTGTGGTAGAGATAGAGAAAAATAAAACACGGCGGTAAAATTCCAGCAGCCACAGATCCGATTGCTTTCCTACATCCATGCGCGCAAAAACGAATTGGGCAAGGATGGAGTCGGATGTTGGCTTTCCGATTGATCCGTGCGATCAGATAGTAATCACTACTTTTGCTTCCTACAGCTGGTGATGTCCTGTTTCCTGTAGGCGTTTAGTCGAACAGGTCGCGAGCGCTGTTGATGGCGAGAAACAGCACAGCGTCTGAACTAGTTGGGAGGAGCTTCCTGGTGGTGTTCATGTTGATTTGATGCAGCAGCTGGCGACTCCAGCGACAGACGAAGCAGCAGGACGTCGTGTTCCTCGGCGAGATCAATCTCGGCGAGTTGATGCAGGACGGCAGCGGCGTGCGAAGTAGAACGGGACGACAGCGGCGACGCAGCAGACCGGGGGCGGAGCTTGGGTCGACGGTGGGCCGGGCTGAGCGGCGCTAGAGTCGACATGGGATGGGGCGGTCCGCGGGTGGTGTGGCGTACGGGACCTGGGGCGTCGAGCTCATGCGATTGGAGCGATGCAGCAAGTTGAGCGATGGATCGAGTCCTTTCCTGTCGGCGGAGGTCAGTGCGCAGCGGATCTTTTCATCCGTAGACGATGGCCGGCGGTCGACGACAGATTTGCACAGCGGAAGAGGGTTTCCGGCGGCGACCGTGTCCGGCTCTGATACCAATGTTAGGTTTAGCACAATCCGGTCTAACCCCTATTCCTCCGATCATTTTCCGTGGTGCCGCTCACAATGATCAATTTGAGGCTAGGGGTTAGGGACCTTTATATAGTGCTAATTCCGGTTTTATTTAAACCGTAATTCCGCAGATATTTATTCCAGAAACTCCAGGTTAACCAAACCAACCACGATCATCAGTAACCATCTAGGAGTTTCAATCTGCAATTAGTCCCACGAGCACACGTGTGTGAGTCACGTGCCGAATTTGAATAATTCAAATTCGCAGCCTTTAATCAATTCATATAGCCAACATATGAACAACCTGGCTTTCCACTCTATACTGTCCCGGGTATAATTCCAGCATATTCACATACACTGTATTCCAGTATAGACGTACCGGCTTCCTTAAGTATATTTCCTTAAGTACAATTCCACATCATTAGTTCCCTGTTATTTCCATGATACTTCCACATGAAGTTTAATTCCGGAGAATGTAGTGTACAAATAAAATGTTGCAAGACACAAATTCCTACACAGAGGCCGCCCCAGCTTCCGTGCGTCCCGGTTCTCCGCCCTCCATGGACTTCCACTTCCTCCGGCCGCCGCCAAGTTGGGGAAATCGCCGGACGGACGGGCTAGAGTTTCGTCGGACAGCGAGTTGGGGAACGAATCGATTCGAGCTGGCCGCTGGGGAACGAGTCAACGAGGCAGTAAGCCAGTAACGATGGACGGGGCATGGCCGCTGGAGCTGGACGATGTTTTCTTTCCATCGCGAGCAGAGCCCAACAAGGAACTGCCAAGCCCAACATGCTCAAGGCCCACCATACGAGCAGTTTTGCCCCTCCTCGCAGGTGTTTTCATCGCTAGAATTCCTATTTCCTACGAGGCGAGCGCGATCGAAGCCCGGGCAAGCGCCCGGGCATAGGGGCGGCTGGGTCCGCCCATGTGTGTGCACGTCAACGATGCTCTATCCGAAAACAGCCGACGATGCTCTATCCGAAAACTCTCTTTGACTCTTGAGCTTCATTTTTTCAAATCGAAAACCTTAAATCTGGATGTAGTCAATTGTGTAACCTACAAGATTGTAAAACGTCTTATAACCTTTTAAGTAATAAAGCTCACTTTATTAAAAAAAAAGTAAAATCGCAGTACTGAATTCTTTGAATCTTGGGCTACAGAAGATGACAAAATCTGATAAATTTTGAAGTTTTCGAAAATATGCACCGTTCCCTACACCCAGATTTATACTTTTTTCGTTTTCATTAACCTCAAATAAAAAGTACTCCTCCGTTCACTAATACAAGGCAATGGACCCCTTTCAATTTTGACTATATACAATGAGTGAATCTATGTATAAAATAAGTCTAGATATCTTTGGATCAATAAAATTGAAATGGTGGATCCAATGCCTCATATGTCTAAGGTAGAAGCGCGCTGGAGTGGGCGCCCAAAATAAACCACTTGAGTGGGTGCCCAGCGCGCTGGAGTTCATATTTTAAATTGAGATTTTACAATTTGTAGGATAGAACATAGAGTACATCTAGTTTTTTTGGACGGTTTACTAAAAGTGCAATTCCTAGTTTAAAAAACAAAAGGGATAACACTTGAGCCACTACCAGAAATCCCAATCTGCCCTATCTCTCTTTTATTAACTACTACACTCAACGGTGCTCTGTAAAGATCTGTAATACTGAATGTATCTAGGTAATTTGCAGCAAAGTTCTGTTTGGAGGAAGTTGCCAATTTATCCGGGCCTGTTGTGTCAGCATCTACTCTAAGGGCCCGATTGGAAAGGATGTAACGTTTTACCCCGGTATTTCTCTACCCACCTGCGCGTGTAAATTATACGGACGTTATGAGGTCCGTTTTTTGTCCCGACACTTTACAGCCCGAATCCGGTGAACCAAGCGGGGCCTAAGTGGAAATTGGTTTCGGTGGGCGATCTTAACCGCTATCGTGGATCTTCTCCTTGTATACTAGTACTACTACAAAATCAGAGCGAAAGTGCTGTCCTGGACGATCAACTTTAACTGTTTTTTCAGTTCAAAAGTACACTACTGCTTTTAACTTTTAAATTGTTTTCGGTTCAAAAGTACACTACTATTTTTAACTTTAACGGATTTAAACATCGATTAGACTCTGTTTAAATGACGTAACCCAAACCTAGTTTCTCGAAGAACAACATGTCATGCCCTGTCTGTACATACATATCTGCGACTGAGCTCTTCGCTGTTCCCGCAATTCATTGATGAGCACGAGTGACCGACATGCTCTCCCCTCTGCTTCCTTCGATCACTTAAGCTTAGCTTACCACTGTCACTGTGCGCGGCACCGTCTGTCGCCGGGCGTTGTCGCGCTGCGTCGCATGCATGCATCCATGGCGGGGAGGTTCCTCCTGACCCGCGACGTCTCCGACCTCTGCATCGGCAAGCCGCCGCTGCGGTGGCTCCCGCCGTCGTCCACCGTCGCCGAAGTCGTCGCAGAGCTCGACGGCGGCGGCCCAGAAGCGGCCGTGGCGGTGTGGGATGGCGCCGAGAAGGGGGCGGGCGTGGCCGGCAGGGTGCGCATGCCCGACGTGCTCCTCTTCCTCTGCGGCAACCTGGCCTCCCCATCCGCCGCGCTCCAGGCCACGCTCGCCGACCTCCTGGCCGCCGCTGCTGCCGGCGCACCGCGTGTCCGCCGGATCGAGCCCCACGCGAGGTCGGTCAAATGCACGAGCCCCGAAGCACGTGTCACTCTCCCGGGCCTCCACCTGCGTACGTACGTGTACGATATCTGACTGAATTCTTTATTGTGTCGACGTGGTGACGTACAGCTTGCTGGAAGCGGTGGACGCCCTGCTGGGCGGCGCGCAGAGCCTCGTGGTGCCGATCCGGGGGACCATGACGCTTTGCTGGCTCACGGTGGAGGACGTGGTGCGCTTCTTCCTCGGCTCCGTCGCGCTCTTCTCCCCGACCGCTTCGCGCTCCGTCTCCGACCTCGGCGCTGTCCGCCCGGCCACCGCGCTCTCCGTCGCGGCCACCGACGACGCGCTCTCCGCCGTCGTGCCGGTCCTGCGCGGCGCTCTGGCGAAGCACCGATCAGTCGCCGTGTTGTCCGCCGGCCGCCGCCTCGAAGGCGAGATCTCGCCGTCGACGCTCTGCTCCCTCGACCGCGTGACCCAGGTGTGGGTGTTGGACGGCGACGACGATCTGGTGGGCCTCGTCGGGTTCCTGGACATGCTCCGGGTGCTCCGACACCACCTGCTCGCTTCGCCACCCGCGCGGACTAACAGCCAGATCAGAGCAGAGCATGCTTGTTAATCACATGAATTAACTCTGTTAATTTAGTTTCCGTGTGCGATAGCGGAGAGTGTATAGAGTAGAGTCTGAGGCAGCTCTTTCGAAATCGAAATTCTGAAGTTCCTTTTCGTGCCATTTAGTTTTAGAGCAACTCTTACACCTGAATTTTCTCTATGAAATCTATGTTGTCGCTGCGTCAGTGATTTGTGTATACCTTGGCAGCAAGAGCTTAAACTCGGGTTGGTTCCGGAAAAACCAAACCAAAACGCAGCTGCCATGCCATAGGACAATTCTTTCAACTCCAATGCATACAATCAATAGAGCCAAGCATACCTGGGAACCCTCGAGCTTTGTTGAACTTCAACAGGCTAGGCGTGTCTGTAGCATTGGGAGCTCTCAAATATTCCCTAACCAAATACTTGGATAACTCCAACTACAAAACGCTTGACGCCCCTCGAGCTTTGTTGAACTTCAACAGGCTAGGTGTGTCTGCAGCATTGGGAGCTCTCAAATATTTCCTAACCAAATACTTGGATAACTCCAACTACAAAACGCTTGACGCACATGATGGCTTGGCTCTCACCCATGGCAAGTGATCATCTACTAGATCCGTCGGTATCCCGTATGCTACCATACGCAAAGCGGCGGTAACATTCTGAAAGGTGCTATGCCCGAGTTCTCCCGCGGCATTCCTCCTTTGCTGAAAAAACCGATCATGTCTCGGCAGTTTCTCCGCAATTTGTTTGAACAACTCAATGCTCATCCTAAAACGTCGTCGAAAGTAGGATTCAGGGTATGTGGGAGTCTCAATAAAAATAGTTCCACATCAATCTGTTGTGGGCATCAATCATTTCCCTCCACAATTTCTGACGACCGAAAACTGAACTACCGTGTTTCAGCCTTTTGCTCACTCGGATAGCTAGGATAATTGCGATGTTCTCCTCCTCTTCAAGATCAAATTCTTCATCGGAAGAATCATATACGAACTCATCTACAAACATGAATTTAAACTCATCTACAATGTACAATCATATGACGAACAAATTCATACACACATATAAAAAGTTTAGGCAATATTTACCTTCTAGGCGTTTTGTCAAACACCTTGCGGGCGCAGAGGAAGAAATGGCCGGCGGCGCGCTGTTCGTCGAAGAAACTATGCCCCGGATGGGCGGAGGCGATGGCGAGGGGGAGGAAGTAGAGGCGGCCGCCGGCTGAAGCCGGGGCAGCGCTGTTGGCGGCCTCGGTGACGGTGTCCGATTCACCGCGGCGGCGACCCGCGCGCGTCCATGGGAAGCGGAGGCGCGCTGGGAAGAAGCGACGGAAGCGCCGGCGGCTTGAATTTGGACCGCGCTGCGTCGTCGGAAACGAGGGGGAAGAGGTGCGGGCGTCGGCGCGGGCGCCAGGAACTTTCAGATCCAGCGGTTGGTGAGTTCGCGCGAAAAATTCTGTGCCCAGCGCGCTGGAGCGGGCGCCCAAAATAAACCGCTCGAGATGTCGCAATGCCCCGCGCGCTCTTTTTCCCGTGCGCGCGGTTTTACCGTGATTGCTGAAGCTTCGCATTTCGCCCCACGCGCGCTATATTGCCGTCATTTGCCGCGCGCGGCTCCTTTAGCTCGGCTGTTGGAGATGCTCTAAGCATGGATGGATTTGTGTTATGTACGTTCGTTCTTGGGCTGTATGTGCATGGCCCGGCCAATACCTAGCATAACTTATGTGTTGGACTGCTCTTTTTGACATTCGAAGACCCATTTTTGTATTTCAGAAAAATTGTGCAGAGCTTTAAAAGAATCTTGAAGTACTCAAGGCAATTATCTCGCCAAAGCCGTGGATTATCACCGTTAAAGCGGGGAAAGGACATCTGCAGAAGTAGTGGACGCCGAACTGCAGGCTGCTCCCCCAATTGAAAAAGAGGAACACGAGGCATGTTGGAGTCGTCGTTGTGAGTGCGTGTACCAGGAACATCTGGAACCCGTGTGCGGACATGCGTCGAACAACTTGTTGGCGAGTTCATACCAGTACTGCCTGCACCGTGCAACACTCTGTCTCCGGTGCCAGTCAAGATCGAAACAGGCAGATGCGTTGTGACACTAGCCGGCAACGCGATCACGACAGGGTTGTTGCCGAGATTGACAGCCGATCCAAGTGTCGAACACGTGGTGGGCATGGCGGCAGCGCACGCAGCGTTCCGGTGCGGAGTACCGTCACCAATGACCTGAATCGCCGAGAATATCGAGGATGAAGAGGGCTTGGTCGTCTGCTGCTCCAGTTCTCGACCCAGCATGAACTTCGGCGTGGTTGTGGCGATGGGCGCGAGCGCCGCTGTCGTCTTCTTCCAATCCACTAGCATCTGGTCCTGCCTGGTGGCCATGCGACCCAGCGTCCCACTGAGCTACAGCAAGCTCTCGTTGATGGCGCTCAGGTTCGCCTCCGTCGTTGTCGTCGCCCCCTCCATCGCTTCCCGATCAAATTGGATGGGATTTTTTTTGTGGGATTTTGTGGGGAAAATTTCGTGGAAGGAACCTGGCTCTGATACCACTGTAACACTCCCTTGCCACCGGTGAGGATCAGGGCGTGAGCTCGGTACACGGATGGATAACTGGTGGCTTGTGGTAGCCGCCGGACCTGAGGAAGACGGTACTGGGAGGAGACAAATGGGGACAGAGAGAGTTTCAGACTTCAGTCATTTCTGTTCGATGTCTTTCGCTGTGCAGCTCCTCTCGTCTATATACTCCGATGCATCCATCTCTCTCTAAGCATGGCTGGAAACATGTTTACTCGTGGACTACACAAAAAAGACAAACATATATAGATGTATAATCGGTGTGGAGCCCTTCACCCCGTGTCGGTGCTTTGCCTATTAGTTTGTCCAATGTTGTTTGTTCTCCGTTGTCGGCTAGGCGGTGCGTGGCTCCGTGGCAGGGGTGGATGTCGAAGCGACCGCTCCGGTCTCTCGCCTTCGCCGTGTTGCATTGAGATATTAGGGTGTTGGTTCTAATCGATTGGACGACTTGGTCGTCGACTTGTGTCAGGTGCGGTGAGAGGTGAAGCTAGACCAATTTTTGATTGGGCTCATTGCTTTGTAAGACTAGGTTCAAAATAGGTATAAGTAGTGAATATATGGTGAATGTAAAGAGAGTAATCTAATTTTATTGGGTTCATGTGAACCCAATCGGTACATGCTGGCTCCGCCACTGGACGCGGTCTTGTGGGGTCGGCATGGATGTTGGAGTGGCCGGCTCTAGATGTTCGCCTCCGCCATGTTGTCTTGAGGTGTTTAGCTGTCGTCTTTAATTACTTGGCGATATGGCCATCGACTCGTTTGGGGGCGTGGCCTCAGGACCGACGTGATGTGTTTTGTGTTTGTATCAATTTTCGACTAGTTTATTTTATAAACTGCAAATTCTTTTCTATTATATCAACTAGCTAAATGCCTGTGCGTTGCGACGGTGTCTAAGTTTCTTTTGTTGTTGGACATATAAACATAATGCACGTAAGAATTCAGTGGTATAAAATACATATATGTTGCTATGGACTACATAATTGTGTACTCTGAAAGTAATCCGATAACACAATAATCCTTAATTAGAGTCGCGCATCAGTCTATCATAGTACAACTAATTATACTTCCAGACAAATAAAACTTCGCAACCCCATAAGATGTCTCTTGATAAAAAATAATCTAAATTACAATAATATCGGTACATGCACATGCAAATTAACTGTTTTTTTTAGCGTGAACATCACAAATGGTAATGTAGACTTCTCTCATCGAGTCTCTCTTGGCAGCACTCACCTCTTCCCACATCCAACGCCATAGAACAAGCCTCCTCCTCTCGATGAGTACGAGAAGCGTCAACGCACGTCATGGGAGGTCGGTAGGAGCGCGATACGCAAGACGGCGAGCACCCGCACTCATCTAGATGCCATTTTCTATACAGTATGGTTCTTTGTTTTAAATGATGTCATATCTGAATGTCAACAAATTGTTATATGAGGCCATCAAATTGTTATATGAGGCCATCATTGTTATATCTGAATGAACGAACCGAAAGGCAGACACTTCCATAGTAAGTCAATAAATAATAAGTTCGTATAGTACGATAAACAGGCTAGTGCTGCATTTAAAAGTTATGGGGTTCTAAAATGGCCACACATTACCTTGTTCATATTCTTGGGTTCCCTCTGCAGGATTTACATCACGTGATCTTGTATTCTCTTCAATAAGTACTCTCTGTGGCTCAGTGTCACTATTAGAGCCACTCAAGCCAGATTGTATGTCATGTGAAGAACAGGGAACCTTAACCAGTGACAACTTGCAGAAATGGTATGTACTTGTACTGATTGTAAATCTGGGCCTCCTGCAGGAACCCAAATAAAGGGTTTGTAAATTCAATAGGAACTCACAGACGCGCATGGGTTACAAAGCCTGATAATAAGTATGTATTCTTTCGGATTTCCACATGAACCATTGACATATTGGCTTATCCCCCAAAATGGTTCAAAAGAAAAACTGGAGAGTTGTGCACACATCCAGACCAATCATAGAGTGAAAATATATTGGAAAAAGAATTATTGGTTTCACAAAGCACCTGGTTAGTTAAGATTTTCTTTGAAAGGATACCAATACAGTTAATGGATGGCTACAAGCCTACAGCATAATATCTGTCTAAAAACATAAAATGGTAAAAATCACCATAAAGGGTGTGCCTTCCCTATAAGCTATGACGGATACTGTTAGACAACATGAATTGCGTAATTCTGATGAAACGGTATGGTACTCAGAACAGTATCCAGATTTTGCTCATTGCTAACTGATATTGTGGGTGTTGCACTTAGTTTGATGATAAGAACAATAGTATCATTAACAATATGACCAATATGGTAGTTAGAGAAACATTTAACATATTAGACAAGGACACCAAGTATGATACTGGCCCTAAATTAACGAAGCAGCTGTATTGTTTGGAGGCCGAGGGGTTATGGGCCTGAAACTGAATAATAATTTGATAGTTATTCTGCATTGAGGGATAGAAGCTATCTTGTAATAGTGTAAAGACTTCTTTTCAGTTCTTCATGGGATGTGTCACTTGTAAGATTTGAAATATCCTTTCTGAACATGGCATTTTCCTTGCATTTATGTTAGCAGGAGACTAATTCTTAATAATCATGTCATAGCTTATGTTTAAGGTAAACAGGTCTCGACTTTCTTTTATAAAAAAGAAATATGCCAACCCTTGGCATCTTGCCACTCCACGTGCAGTAAGTCATACCGTGAGAGCCCAGCTTCTTCAATAGCCCAGCCTTTGCACAAACCATCCCTGCCCTGGCTGTGTCAAAATAAAATACATAAGTACTGATCAGAATTCAACCAAAATCATCACAGCCGAAAGAAACATGGTCAAGATTACCCTCAAAGGAATTCTCTTCTGTCTACATTCTGCGATGCAACAAAAGTAGTTTATAAATTAAAAGGCTCTTAGATGGTTCAGGTCTATATAAATTTCCCAAATATGAAGAAGACATGCTTATACTGATTATAGATATGGAAAAAACTTCCGTGCCACTGCATCCTAGATCGAGCTAAATTTGAGGTATCCAATAAAAAGCACTCTTGACAAAATTCACCTCAATTCACTCACCTAACGATCATGTTCCCAAGTCCGACATGAGAAGCGATCGAAAACACCCAGCCGCTCCGCCATGAGCCCTGCAAAATCACACACCATCAACACCCAACCTCCCAAAAAACGAATCACACTCTGCTGCAGTTTCCATAAGCACAAGCTTACCAGATGGAGGAGACAGTGCGGTGGATGGCCGTGTCCCAGACGCTGAGCTCCCCGTCAGCCGCGCTGGACGAGCCAAATCAGAGACCAAGCATCAGAGCGCAACACAATCGCATTCAAAAGGGCTTGTCGCAAGCTGCTGTTGTCGGCGATCGCAAGTTGACGGCTGCGCGGTGCCCCCTGAGCACCGCCACGGGGTCCGGCGAGGGGCAGCGGCGTGGCTTTTCTGGGTTGGCCATGCCCTCCGGCGCGGCGCGTCGCCGGCGTAGATGGAGGGAGGCCAGCGAGCTAGGCGAACCTGGAGTCGTGGGCGGCGAGATGCGCCTGAAGGCGGGCAGAGGGGCTCGCGCGAGCTATGGGACAGGAGTGAGTACGGACGTCGAGCGGCAGGGCGGCGAGCTGCGGGTGCTGGGGCGGCAGGAGGCTGGTGCGGGATGGCGTAGGGTAAAGACCGGCCGGCAGCCGGCAGGTTGGGATGCGGTGGAGACGGCCTGGGCGGGGATCCTGGGTGGTGAGAGAGTCCGGCGAGGGTCCAATGGCGGCGGAGAACGACCGGCAGGTGGCTGGACGGGGTGGCGGCGCCGATCAAAGTCAGAGAGACCGGGATGTGCACGGCTGGGACGGCGGCAGTGTCTCGAGAAGAGAGATAGCGGAGCTGTAGAAGGGGGCAGCGAACGACACGTGGGGTAGACGATAGCGTCGGCGGTGGGGCTCAGATCGGTGCTAGGCGACGACAGGAGCGGCGTTACGGTGATTGCGATGCACGCGGGATTCAAGCGGAGATGGAGTGGGTGCGGTAGACTTTGGCCCCACTTGTCGGCGTTGAGTTTTCTGCCGAGGGCAGACCACGGACGACGGGAAGAAAATTCTATGAGACCAGGTCTCTTTACCTATCTGTGTAGACCCAACTCATCACATGCCACGTGCCTTTGTGAGTTTCAAAGCATCTCTTCTTCCCCAAATCCGCCCGTTCTCAAATTCCTCTCTCGTAAAAATCAATGGTCGGGTCCCTTTGAGGACATCCGATAAAATCAATGGCCGGCTCGATCCTAACCAAGCCATCTCGAGAGAAAAAACTGAAAGAAAACAATCACCGGTGTGGGGCTGTGAGGAATCAGTGCTGCTGCATTAGTATGAACCTATGAACCAGCCAAGAGTCCAAGATCTGAAATCGTTTTGCCTCACTCAGAAGTAATCGTTCTGGAACAAGGACGTCGTGGTTCTGGTCGCGCCATGGATGTTTCGCTTGGTGATCGTACGCCTCGAGCAAACACGACTCGGTCACTTCCATCAGCCTAGCTAAGTCCCGCGTTGTTCATCCTAACCGCTGCTACTGTTCTGAAGACTGAACTCCGGCAGCCGACAACGTTGCGACCTGGAGACCATGAAGTTGTTGTTATTGGCCGAGGAAATGCATCCACTTCCCATGAGACTTGTCAACGTGTAGGACACATAGGGCCTCAGGGCTGACGCTAGCCTCACCGGCGGCCAACCATTGTTGCGGAGATAGATTAGTAAATCTGGAAGATATGATTAAAGTAAGAAGAGATGCTTTGAGATCTGTGGAGACACGTGGCGTGTGATTAGTTGGGTCTACACAGATAGGTAAAAAGACCTGGTCTCATAGGATTTTCTTCCCGGATGACGTACCACCGACCAACCATCACGACCACAGTCTCCCATTTAATAGTACTAGTTAGCCTGCACGTCGGTGTCACTCACGCGAAGCGGAGGTCGGAGGAGCCCGCTGCCGGAGGGATTCACGCAAGGCGTCCGCCAGAGGGTCTCGTGCAAGGCGGCGGCCAGCCACTCACGCGAGGCGGAGGCCGGAGGAGCCTGCTGCCGGATGGACTCACGCAAGGCGGCCACCAGAGGGTCGCGCGCAAGGCGGCGGTCGACCCAGCCCGCGGCCGGAGGAGGTTGCACAAGGCGGCGGCGACCGGAGCTGCCGCAGCCCTCTCTCTCGTGTGTAAACCGGATACGGTGTTTGAACTTTGAAGTGTTTTTATTTCGGTGGCAATGATCGTAATATAACGAAATTGAAAAGGTGTGTTGAGGTGTTCAACATTGTTGGAACAATCTGATCCGTTGATCTCATATTGGACGAATCAAATTTAATGTATCCGCAACATGTTTGCTCTTTTAATAGTAGTATAGAAAAGATGATGAAAAGGCAAATCTTTTGACTCATTTAAAAAATGTTATTGCTGGGACAGAGAAGAAAATAAGAAGTCTGTCAGGGTGAATACAAACAGCTCAAATATCATATTTTCTTAAAATTCGGCCACTCTATTAAGATTTCTGTTTTCCTAAAGCAAAAGTCAACCAGAGTTGGGAGACGTCATCCTTCTTGAACCCTCCGGATCGTTCGGTTGCCTCGTCGGATACTTTGCGCGGCGGAGACGAGCACGAAACGTAGCCAACAAACAGACGGAGAACCGTCACGGCACGGGAATCCTTCCCCACCCCGGCCAGTCCCGAGCCGCCATAAATACCCGCCTCCTCCTCTTTTCCAATCCTCACAACCGATCCGAGGAACGGAACGAACAAATCCCCACCAATCTCGTCTCCAATCGCCCCAGCGCTCGTCGAATCCTCCTTCCCCCGGCGCATCAAGGTACCGCTCTTACTTCCTCTCCCCCTGTCGTTGCCTGGTGCCGTCCGATTTGATAGGATATGCTGCTCGTGGATGTTCGATCTGATGCTGTGGTAGCCGAGACTTGGCTTTCGATGATTCGATCTGTTCGCTAATGTTTGACCGGTGAGGAATTACCGAATCTGCTCATGTTGGATCGGTGACCCGTTACCGAATTCGTAGGGATTTAACATCCAGATAGATCTCGTGTTGGTTTAGCGAATTTGAGTAATTGTCATTGTTGTTTAGTTCTTCTCGTCCAAGTTCGATTCCTGACGCATGGTCTCCTGTTAATTAATCGATGCATGTTAAATCCACTAGCTCGTCTGTTCCTGCTTGTTAGTTACGTCTAACTGGTCATAACTGAATCTACAAGTTGCTTGTGAGCCATAATTTTGTTCCCCGTAGGTGTATGCTGCTTGATCTCTGTTGCTCTTGGTTGGATCGTTGTCATTGCAATATGCCTTGCTAAACAGGATGAGCTAGGTTTCAAACTTTGCAGATCTGTATCTTGTATGATATGCATGCTCGTCAGCTATATGGTTTTCTTGATATAGTTGATATTTTGTGGTTTGATGCGTAGTAACCTGTCAGCTACGGCCTGTCAGATCAAATATATTGTGCTTTTGTTGGGTGTTCTGTATAGCTTGATGCTTATTTACGGATTAATGTACTTTGTTTGATCCTGTTCGTTGGTCTGCTTCTTACAATTCTGCCTGGTATATTATTCTCTGCAGATGCAGATCTTTGTGAAGACCCTCACCGGCAAGACCATTGTGAGATCCTGGCTCAGGGCTTAACAGGATTGATAGAATACTCATATCAACAAGTTGCAACTTCTTTTCCGGAAGCTCATCTGGAAGGAACTCCGAGGTTAAGCGTGCTTGGCCCGGAGCACTCCAAGGATGGGTGACCGACCGGGAACTGGTTCCCGGGTGCGCACGAGTGAGGACAAAGTGCGCAGAAAAGACTAGTGTTGATCTGTGGGGCCAGTCTGGAGATCCTAGCGAGCTGCCAGGGGTGACAGGCCCGGCCCGGGGGTGGCCGGGGTGTTACAATTTGGTATCAGAGCCGACCTTCGCGGCAACACGGGCGTGTGCGGGTCAGGGGCGCGGACATGTGGAGCATGTGCCGGCACTGGACGCACAGACGTGTACCAAGAGGGGAAGTTCCTGAACTGGGGGTTGACCGATGAGGGCATCGGTCTTCTAAGGGGGGAAGGATGTGAGATCCTGGCTCAGGGCTTAACAGGATTGATAGAATACTCATATCAACAAGTTGCAACTTCTTTTCCGGAAGCTCATCTGGAAGGAACTCCGAGGTTAAGCGTGCTTGGCCCGGAGCACTCCAAGGATGGGTGACCGACCGGGAACTGGTTCCCGGGTGCGCACGAGTGAGGACAAAGTGCGCAGAAAAGACTAGTGTTGATCTGTGGGGCCAGTCTGGAGATCCTAGCGAGCTGCCAGGGGTGACAGGCCCGGCCCGGGGGTGGCCGGGGTGTTACAACCATCACCCTTGAGGTGGAGTCTTCCGACACCATCGACAACGTCAAGGCCAAGATCCAGGATAAGGAGGGCATCCCTCCGGACCAGCAGCGCCTGATCTTTGCCGGCAAGCAGCTGGAGGATGGCAGGACCCTTGCTGACTACAACATCCAGAAGGAGTCCACCCTTCACCTTGTCCTCCGTCTTCGTGGAGGCATGCAGATCTTCGTCAAGACGTTGACTGGCAAGACCATCACACTTGAGGTCGAGTCCTCTGACACCATTGACAACGTCAAGTCCAAGATCCAGGACAAGGAGGGCATTCCTCCGGACCAGCAGCGCCTGATCTTCGCAGGCAAGCAGCTGGAGGATGGCCGTACCCTTGCTGACTACAACATCCAGAAGGAGTCCACCCTTCACCTTGTCCTCCGCCTTCGTGGTGGTATGCAGATCTTCGTCAAGACGTTGACTGGCAAGACCATCACACTTGAGGTGGAGTCCTCTGACACCATCGACAACGTCAAGTCCAAGATCCAGGACAAGGAGGGCATCCCCCCGGACCAGCAGCGTCTCATCTTCGCAGGCAAGCAGCTGGAGGACGGCCGCACCCTCGCCGACTACAACATCCAGAAGGAGTCCACCCTCCACCTCGTCCTTCGCCTCCGTGGTGGTATGCAGATCTTTGTGAAGACGCTGACTGGCAAGACCATCACTCTGGAGGTTGAGAGCTCAGACACCATTGACAATGTCAAGTCCAAGATCCAGGACAAGGAGGGGATTCCCCCAGACCAGCAGCGCTTGATCTTCGCAGGTAAGCAGCTGGAGGACGGGCGCACCCTCGCCGACTACAACATTCAAAAGGAGTCCACCCTCCACCTGGTGCTCCGCCTCCGTGGTGGTCAGTAAGTGTCTTGGGGGAGCTGCTGTTGTGCCTTGGTTGTCCAGTGGGCTGCTCAAGTGAGTGTACCGTGTCTGTGTAATGGACAATCAATCCCCCCTATGTGCTTTGTTTAGGTGAAAACAGTTGCTGGTACAACAGTTCGTGGTAATGAATAAGTGAACTTCGAGTAATTGGCATGTGCATGATTTACTGTCGATTTTTATCTTCCAGTTGAATTGTTTGTGCTTTGGCTTATTCAGTTTTCTAGACTGTCAATGTTTATCGATTTACGGTCACTTTAGGTATAGCACTTACGGGATGTCGCCTGGTAAATGTGGCTGACTACCGAGGTTCAAAAAACATGCCCATAACAAGGATGGTCATATCAGCAATATCTGCAAAGTTCCAAGATGCATATGCTAGCAAAGTTGCTAGATATGGTACCGGTGGTATAGGCTGTTACTGCCTCGAACCAACATAGGAAGCTCTCTGCTTATTCCTGTATCATATCATCTTATTCCTGCAATAACACATTCGCTTGCATTATATTCGGAGAGTTAATCTAGCTTAGTTCAGTAGATGCACTAATCATTATTGTCAGGTGCAGAGACAAAACCAGCTAAGAAATCATAGTCGATGGGAAGAACCAACTGCAAGGTAGTGTAACAAATATCAGAGCAAGCAACAGTTACGCTTAATCTGTAAGGTAGTCAGTAAATTTCACTGATCTTTTTAAGTCTGCAGTTCTTTTGCTGTGAAAGAAATGTAGCGAATACCATATGCACTCAGACTCCTCGAGTGTATGTGGTCAGGGTAATTTTTTAAACATTCAGGTTTTTAGTCATAATGCGAAGACGGAAATTTGTCACAGAGAGCACCATGACAATGCAGATAAACAACGGCGCAGCAAGGCACGTCTTTGATTCGTTGTGGATCTTTTGCTTCATCCATGATTTAGCTTGTACTCGCTCCCTTCCAAATTAGTTTACACAACTTTGTATAGATATGGATACACACTAAAATAGGTTTAGATAAATCTGTATCTAGATAAACTGGTGTCAACTAATTTGCAACAAAGGGAGTAGCTCTCTAGATTTGCATCGGGTCGCCGTTTGTGGCTTCTGAATTTCCATATCAGATACGCCGTCACGCGACGACTGACCTGCTCCCTGCGTTCGTGCAGCTTTGGCAGGCGGTTGTGGCGCTGAGCCTCTCGGACGGTACGGCGGACGCCTTCTCTTGGCGCTGCACGGAATCTGGCTCGTTCTCCGTCGCGTCGGCGTATAGGTTTCAGTTCACAGGCTCTCTGGCTTCCCCGCTGCAAGCGCCAATCTAGCGTGCATGGGCACCGGCGAAGCATCGGCTGCTGGCTTGGCTTATGGTGCAAAACCGCGTCCTTACGGTAGAACCGCCTAATGGCAAGGCAATGGCCTAATTGCTATTTCTGCCAGCTGTGCCGTCGAAACCTCGAGACGGTGGAGCACTTGCTGGTCGAGTGCCCATGGTCGCGCTCCCTCTAGGAACTGGTGGTTGCACGCTTAAACCTGGCCTCCTTCGTCCCTGCTGCCTGGACCCTAGCTCGATCGCTCACGGATTGGCTGCTAGGTCTCTCCTCAAGCTCCACGGCTTTGGCAAAGACCCGCAAATCCATGGCGCTAATGGTTATTTGGACCATCTGCCATGAGCGTAATGTCCGTGTGTTCCGCGAGATAGATCGCCCTGCGACTGGGGTTTTGCAGGACGTCATCGACGAAAGATTTTCCTGGGGGTTGGCGGGATGCCGCCACCTGCGAGATCGCGAGTAGTTCCTTTCAGTTCTGGCGCTTGCCGCCTTCTTTTTGTACTGTTGAATTCCTTGTAACTTGTTCTTCTATCAATGCAATCGTAGCTCTCCCGCGACTTCCATCAAAAAATTCCATATCAGATATGATTAGTAATAAAGAGGGGAAGCTGTTTAACCTTAAATAAAAAGCTGAACAGACGATGGCACGACGCGTGAGATGAAAAAGTGTGGCCACACTCAGGATTAGCAATCTGCTTCTCAAAAACAAATATCTAAATTCTGATTAAATATCTCAAGATAATTATCGATCCTGGTCCGAAGAGGATAACATGCTGACTCGTTTCTCCGTGCGACTCTCTCTGTCTCCGTGGCCCTCTCAGCTGCGACCCGGCACCACACCCGCAATCATGCCAAGAATCTCACCAACCATCATGTTTAATTCTTTGGAGTAGTGCTAATTACAGATCGTGCTCTGTATTATTTGTTTCTCTCTTTCTGCTTCTTTTTCGTTTTTGGCCTAGCAATTTGGTTCAGAGGATCTAAACTGTTGGACAAGGACAATAGATCCCATACTAATGAGTCCCCTGTTTGGTGCGTAGATATGAAACGGGGACGATAGCCGGATCAAGCATTGACCGAGAAATGTAAGCCACAAAAATCCACATCACACGCTAGCATTCTGGAACCGGAAGCAAATTAAATTTTAGTCCTTCACCGTGTCAAACACGTACACAAGATCACAATGTACATTGAGAAGCAGAAAAAAAAATGTGAAGTGCAAATTCAGTAGTCCGACCACCGTAGGAGGCACCATCGCCGGTCGGCACGGACCAACACACACCACCTTTGGGTTGACGACCATTTAGAACATGGCTGCCTCGTCCCACGTTACGGCCCAGTTGGTTGCGCTGCCGACGCGTGGCATGGAGTTTTTTTTTTTGAGAGCCTCTCCTGAGAATACAAGCTGTAGCATCTGTTCGGGCGTGGCATGAAGTTGATCTTGGTGAAGGCGTCGACCTTAAAGTTGGCGCTGCACATGACGCCCTCGCTATCGACGCGGGCAGGGCCTTGAGCCGGTTCATGGGGTGCTCGAAACTCTTGAGCCCGCCCTCGCTGTGGAACATGCACCCGGCGGGGAACGGAGCGTAGGACTTGCCGCACCCTGCCTTCACTACGGCACAATCGTCACATATAACCGCGGATCCGTCGGCGGCCACGCCCCAGTAGAGCAGCTCACCGGCGTCGGTTAGGGTGAATTATCAAATTTTATGAAATTTCTGCCAGTCTATTAAGATTTTCTATTTTCCAAAACCAAAAGTCTACCAAGTTGCTCCAACGGCCGCCAATCCAAAAGGCCCCACACGAAGGAAACGGTCGCAACGCGGTGACGTCATCCTCAATGGCGGAGCTAAATTGAAGTCAGGGGCCGCCGCCCCCCTCCTCTCCCCCCCCCCCCCCCCCCCCCCCCAACAAAAAATAATTTTCTTCACAGGCAAGCAGCTGGAGGACGGCCGCACCCTCGCCGACTACAACATCCAGAAAGAGTCCACCCTCCACCTGGTGCTCTGGCTCCGTGGTGGTCAGTAAGTGTCTTGGTGGTGCAACAGCTGCTGTGTCTTCGTTGTCGAGTTGGCTGCCCCTGTAGCCTTTCAAGTGAATTGTCTGTCTCTTTTGTGTCAAGTCTACCGTCTCTGTGTAATGGACAATCGAGTCCCCCTATGCTCTGTTTTGGTGAAAACAGTTGCTGGTACAGTACTTCGTGGTAATGAATAAGTGAACTTCGAGTAAATTGACCCGTGCTTGATTTACTGTCGATTTGATGTCTTCCAGTTGAATTGTTCGCCTGAGTTCTACTGCTTTGCTTATTCAGTTTTCTAGATTGTCAATGTTTTATTGTTTAACAGTTGCTTTGAAATGTTCTGGTTGGAGTTAATATGTGATCTTCTCTTGCTTATTATTGTTTTAGTTCATGAACGTTGGTTTCTGCCTTCCCATTGTAGTGTCATGGTCAATTCTAGTTTTCAGTGTCATGGTCAATTCTATTTTTTTGTGAAATGGGGAGAAGCCCCAGCCTCTGCATCACGAGAATGCACACGTCTGTTTTATTACATCTTTTTCAAAGTATCAGGTTCCACTTATTACAACTCAAGCATCAGAAAGAGTAGCGATTAACACTAGCCAGCGAAAAACAAAAGGAATGAAACACTTATCCATCACTTAATCTATTGAAAATCTGCCAGCCAACTAAGTTGTGGAATGCCCGAGCGACCGCCTCAAGCTGGCCACATCCAGAAGCCACTTCCTGCAAATAGTTCATGCGTTTGGACTTGTTAATTACTAAATCATTCCTACACGTCCACGGGGACCAAAGTATAGCACACACGCCTACTCGTACACGTGCTTTATCTATTTTTTCATCCCTGTCAGCCAATTCCCAAACATATTCGTGATATTGGTTGGTGGTGGTAAATCAAAGGTGAATTCTACAATTCTCCAAATGAAACGTGCCAGAGGGCAGGTGAAAAATAAATGCTGAATTGAATCCATTGAGTCAAAAAATACGCATTTTGTGCACCCTTTCCATTTTCGTTTACAAATTATCTTTGGTAAGGATTACCTTTTTATATAGGAATCACATAAAGATCTTAATCTTTAAAGGAACATTTAGTTTCCATATATATTTCCTCAAGAAGACTCTATGATCATTCAACATTTCATGATACATCGATTTTACTTTCGCATCGGACAAATAAACCTGCATTAGGCGTTGCACCAAGTGCACCCATCTGTCCCAATTATTCCCAACCAGATTATGCCTAAACTCAATGTTTTAAGGATGCGCAGCAAGCACCGTTTTTTTCGGCGCACCAGATTAAAGAGAGAAGGGTACTGAACGGCTAGAGGCTTGTTCCCGGGCCCACCTGCCACAGACACGGAACGGGTGCACCGTGTTTATTAGGTCGTGCAGGAGGCCGTTCCGCCGATTAATGGCGTGCACTCGTCGGACAGTTTCCCAACGACACGATGGGATACCAGCACTCCTCGCATATATTAACGCCGGAGGTGAAGACGGAGCCAGGATGTGGTGCTGGTTAGGCTACGTCCCCTACCCGGTGCAAGGCGAGGAGGATGACAATGGCGACGCTATCGCTATAGGATTAGCTATCTTTTTCTTGAAAACAAACATCTAGCTAGATTCTTCTTAGCTTAGGCTTAGCTACCTCAAGATAATTATAGAGATCGTGGAGGTTAGAAGAGGATACGATGCTGACTCATTTCTCGGCGCGACTATTTTTCTTTCTATCTGTCTTCTCTACTGACCCGGCGCCACATCGGCAATCATGCCAAGAATCTTGTTTATGATGTCTCACCAATCACAACAACAGCTGTCACACTAGCTTAATATTCTTTTTTGAGGGATAATTTTTCCTCGGCTTTCTCGGCATAATGTAATTTGAAAAGCTGCCAAAGTCGCCGAAAATCCGAAAGGACAGAAACCAATATGCATGGTGGCCACATTACGTACGTGCGTATACGTGCATGTTGAGGTTGATCCATGTCAGTGTGGCCTTCCTCGATTCTGTGCGTGCCCGTGAAGAGATGGTGCACATGCTCATCAAGATTCGAGCCACCGACCGACACGGTGAGTCACGGCCACCCCCGTGATCCGATCCAATCCGGCACCACCACCTCTGCCTAGTGCCTACCCTATCCTGCCTCACTGTTTACTGCAGGTACTGTACCTGAGGAACACGTAGTTAACTTGTGATTGTACGACTAGATTTCTGCGGTAATATAAAATCAAAAGGGTGACCACGTTGCGGCAGCGCCGTGGAGAGGAAGGTGCAGTCGGTCTGGTGGTTTGTGGCGGCGGAGATCCTCTCCCGTGGCCTCCTTCCCGGTGCTCGCAATTCGGTGGAGCTGCCGTGCACCTAGTTCCCGTGCCGGAGTCCGAGGGCGGCGGCTCCGGTTGTTGAAGGTTTGGAAGATGCAGGTGATGAGATCCAGTTCGAAGGCGATGGCGACGATGCAAGGTGGAGTCCCTTCGGGTTCGAGGTTCGCTGACTTCCCGTCCGCCATGGGACTCCGTCCGATTCAAGGTTTCAGAGGAGGAGCGGCGGCGGTGCGCCAGCGGCACGTCTTCTTCGAATAATATACGTGCATGCATATACGTGCATACATACATCACAAGATCTGCTCGTATACGATCGTCGAATCAGAAATCTTGCAACATGAAAGTTGTGCAGAATGTTGAGATGAAACTACATGTCAAAGGATATCTCAAACGGTCGACCGAGTACGATGAATTTGACAAAATTCGTCCAAAAAGGGTGCAAATATGAGAAGCTAAGGTCGACGAAACTTGAAACCGAGCATCAGAATGGAAACTACTCGTCGGCGCGCATATTTTCCATCTACATTTTATTTTGAATCGAATAATATTTGGATTGATTATAGGGGCACTAAGTGGAGAAGATTAAGGGAGGTGAAGAGAAGCCCACGTGGGCTTTTCGCCTACCCGGAGGGTGGCTTGTTGGAAACGCTCAGATGGAGAGTTTCTATCGGGCATGACCCGAGCGTATTTTAAACACGGTGCATGCAGGAAAGCGAAAAATGGTGGGCAACCGAGCCGGCCGAAGAAGGCCATTTTCGGCTCCCAGCGACCACATTAGGTAGGTGCGTATACGTGCATGTAGAGGTTGATCCAATCCAATCCAATCCAATCCGGCAGCACCACCTCTGCCTGCGGACTCTCAGTGTTTACTGCAGGTACTGTACCTGAGGTACACGTAGTTAACTTGTGATTGTACGACTAGATTTCTTTTTTTTTTTTTTTTTTTTTTTGCGAAACACAGTACAACGTAAGCGCTCATATACACGCGCACACACTCACCCCTATGAACGCACGCACGCACACCCTACCCCTATGAGCACCTCCGAGAGACTGAGCCGGCGGGTCGAGTCTTGAGATTGACGAAGTCACCACGGGCGCCTCGCTGTCGACGGAACGTCGCCTCCCACTGAAGAATATTCCGCCTTAAATGAGAAACACCAGCGTCAAACCTGGGGTTTGAACTCTGGTGGGCTGGGGGTACAACCACCCACCTAACCATCTTGCCACAGGCAAGTTCTCTTGTACGACTAGATTTCTGCTGTAATATAAAATCAAAAGTTCGACCAACGGACACGGCTGGTAGGAGTACGTTCACCGTATCCCCGGCGTCCGTCGCGCGGTGACGTGTTCCCAGCGACCACGCCCTCGTGCCGGCCTTATCCCTCTGCCTTGGATCACGCGCTCTCCGGGCCCACGATCGCACGCCCGACTCGGTGGGCCCACAAACAGAGGCAACGTGGCACGCGACCTTCACCCGCAGCTGGGTAGGACCGCGACGTGCTACAGACAAGTGGTTCAGCTAGGGGCTAGCGCCGTTATGATGATGCTGGCAGTGGCAGTGCACTGAAACCGCTAGCTCCGGCGAAACTCACGGCGGCTGCCCACGGAAAAGCGCTCCATCCATTTTCACCGCCGATCGTTTCTACGATCGACGGCGACGTAGCGTCCTAGCTAGTAGTGCTAGGTACACCGCACCTGCATACGTACATGTACACGTCAACAATGTCCAAAAAGATCTTCATCACCATTCACTGGCTACATACGGTATACCTTGTGAGTAACAAATATCGCCGCCAACTCTTTTTTATGCTAAATGTAAACAAACCATCTGATGCTACTGGCGACTGCAGGCGTCTTTTCTTACAGGGTGACTATTTCTCTGTTGATTCTTACTCCAATAATTTTTTCGCAAAAATTTATGAAATCAACTTTAAAAACCATTCCTTTTGTTTTTTTACTTGTGCGTATAGTGAATGGTCTCATGAAGAAGAACCAATATAAATCTACATTCGATGAAAGCGGATTCTATTTCATCAACCATTTATCCGGTACACATATGGTTATATTATTAAGAACTTTGGTAAAGATATTAAAACCTTCATTAAGAACACAAATTGTCATATACTTTTGGATCCTATCGGCACCATGTCCTTTAGGAACAAGAGTAATAATGCCATATGTAAAGCATTTACAAGTTTACGTACCATCATCAAAAGCTTGAAAGAGGAAAAAAAACTCAGTTTGAAACTAATCAATGCGCCAGAGGTACGATCGCCGAGGCTTTCCATCTAGAGGGATGAAACATCCCGTGTAGACGTGCTTTCGGGCCAGCGGAGCAGAACCGATGGGTAATCTCATGAGAGTCCTCGAGACCACTCGAATATCACACGCTCCCGACCGAATCATTTGGGCCCTTGAACCTTCGGGAGGTTCACGGCCAGGTCCCTTTACCGCAAGCTGTGCGAGGGAACACCCCGTAGACACTTCTGCGAGATCTAGAGGATTGCGGTTCCCCAGAAGATTAAAGTGTTCCTATGGCAATTACTAAGGAAAAGACTGCCGTCCAATGACAATATCCGTCATCGGCATGGCCCTTCTACAGGCCTGTGCGCCTTATGTGGAGAGTTTGAGGACACAAACCACATCTTCTTCACTTGTCCTCTTGCCAAGTTCATGTGGAGTGCGGTGCGGGAGTTGCTCCAATGCAATTGGAACCCCGCCTGTTTTTCAGACTTCTACCGGGAGTTGCGTAGACACGTGGGCCAATCGAAGAGAGTTCTTTGGACATGTTGCGCAGATTTAGTGCGGTCACTTTGGATGACTAGGAACAAGTTTACCATTGAGGGTGTCTTCCCCGCCCAACCCGCTGACGGCCTATATAAACTTTCTATGTATCTACAGGTGTGGAAGCCGATGGCTAGGAGACAGGATCGCGAGGCGATGGATCTAACGATCAGCAGGATTCGTCTGCTCTACACACAGGTTCGGGAGGCTACAAGCTCCTGATCCCCGACCTTCCTGTTTGTATCCCTTTACTAGGTGTTGCATCGTGTGTGGTAGAGCCTTGGGGGGCTGCTAGTACACCCTTGTTTTCGTACCTATATGTGTCTCTTCTCATGTGCTACTTGTGCGCTTCCCGCGTTGTCTTTCCATTTCGAGCATGCGTGCTCTGTTGCCGGTTCACGACGTGTACGAACTATGTTTGTGTGTGTTGGCTTCGTGCTCTATTGTGTTCCATAGAAACTACCGCTACTTTGATCTCATCCAAAGTAAACTGAGCTATCAAATTAAGTCGGTATCATACTATCATCCAGTAAAGCAGTAACATGATCAGATGAAGTCACATGTAAAAGAGAAACAAGGCCAAAAAGATTTTGATAAGAATCTATGGCATGCTCTATAAGCTTATGGTCACCCTCAACAAAACCCCGAGAGTCTAGCTAATTTTTATATTTCTACTTCTAAAGCAAGCTTTAATCAGAAAATGTATGGAAAATCATTGCCACCTTCGAGTAAATTTCTCTCTAGCACATTGGAACAAATTAACATCCTCTGCTTTGAGGATTCTACTATCAAGTTACTAGATCAAGGCCGGATAAATTAACCTGCACCGGAGATAGATAAACCGGAGCATCGTCGTCTTGTGCAAGATTAGCAAACCGTGGATCCGGTGCAACCTGCGAGCCCACCCCCACCCACCGGATTGGGGTGAAGAGAGACTACTAGTACTACTAGTGTCACATCACGGTTAGCTGCCGGTCTGGGTAGAATAAGCTGGTACGCGATGATCTTATCCCCGTCGTCGCGTAGCTATCTTTATCCAGATCCAACCCATCCTTCCTCTCCCCGTCATCATCACCTGCACTGACTCCAAATCCACGCACAAATTTCCGGTTCCTGCCATCGCAAACCGGCGAGGTCCCCCTATAAAAAGCGGCCTCCATCTCGATCCCAAAACCTCCATTCCATTCCCCATCTCCCATTCGTCTTCTAGCTTCTCCATCTCGTGTGTCGTCTCCATTAGCAGCTCGAGCAAAGCTAGCTCTGCTTCCATCCAGTGCACAAAAGAAGATTTTACTAGTGTCTAGCATTTGATTCGAGGATGTTGGCCATCTTCCAGAAGCAGGTGGCGCACGCGCCGCAGGAGCTCAACAGCCCCCGGAGCGGCGCCGCCAAGCCCAGGCAGCCCGACCAGATCCTCCGCGACTTCCACGCCGCCCACCCCGAGGACGCCTTCTCCACCTCCTTCGGCGGCGGCGCCGCCCTCGCCTGCGTCGCCGCCCAGCCCCGCACCCTCTCCGGATACCAGAGGTAAGCTCAGATCAGCTCGCAATGAAAAAGATTACGGTGGACGGACGAACGGCGACTAATCAAAGATCTGTTCTTTTTTTTGGCGCGCAGGATGTTCTGCGGCCTGGACGACATCTACTGCGTCTTCATGGGGAGCCTGGACAACCTGTGCAGCCTGATGCGCCAGTACGGCCTCACGGGCCGCTCCACCAACGAGGCGCTGCTCGTCATCGAGGCCTACCGCACCCTGCGCGACCGCGGCCCCTACCCGGCCGACCAGGTCGTCAAGGACCTCTCGGGCTCCTTCGCCTTCGTCGTCTTCGACAGCAAGTCCGGCGCCGTCTTCGCCGCGCAGAGCACCGACGGCGCCGTGCCGCTCCACTGGGGCGTCGCCGCCGACGGCTCGGTGGTCATCTGCGACGACCGCGCCGTGGTGAAGGCCGGGTGCGGAAAGTCCTACGCGCCCTTCCCTGCAGGTTGTATGTTCCACAGCGAGAGCGGGCTCAAGAGCTTCGAGCACCCCATGAACCGGCTCAAGGCTATGCCCCGCGTCGACAGCGAGGGTGTCATGTGCGGCGCCAATTTCAAGGTCGACAAGTTTACTAAGATCAACTCCATGCCGCGCGTCGGGAGCGCCACCAACTGGGCCGCAACCTGGGACGACGCGGCCATGTAGTACGGCTGGAGTACTCGGGCTGATGTGCTTGCACCTAGCTAGCCACGGGGGTGTTTACCGGTTCTCGCCGGCTGCGTTCGCCTACCTCGCCGGACTTCTGAATTTGGGCTTGCATTTCTTTTTCCTTGTTTTTTTTTTTGGCTTCGTAATGTACATTCTGATCTTGTGTACGTGTTTGATACGGTGAAGGAATAAGACTTTGCTTCCGGTTACAGATTGCCATCGTGTTTGGCCATCACCAATATTTTTTTCTTCCTCGGTCAGAACTCGATCCAACCAGCGTCCCTGTTCATAGATTCAGACGATCTCCACCCCAAGCTCACTGGCTTGTTCTACTGTGCCGGGCTCGCTCTATTGGCTTTGTCGAATCGTCTGGATCCAACGCGGAAAAAAAGCAAAGAGAAAAAAAAAATGTTGATTCCTGCTCACTACACATCGTGTTCATCGATGATGCAAATTTAGGTGTCGAATCGGCCCTTTTCCATGTAGTCTAATGTTTTGATGTCATTTAGAAATCTGGAACTAAAACTATGTGGAAATCATACAATTTTTTCTACGCAAAGTAAAACTACTTTTACATCTCAAGAGTTGTTGAACAGCGTTCTCAATCCCGGCTGCATATGCATGCACCCTTTATTTAAAATATTTAAAATGTTACTACCTCCAATCCATATTAGTGGGCACAACTTTGCCTAGATACACATGTATCTAATCTAAATACTTAACTAGATACATATGAATTTAGACAAAGCTATGCCCACTAATATGGATCGGAGGGAGTAAATCAAATTATCTTATGTGTTCACAAAGTTGTTTTACGAACCTATGTAAAAAACACAAATTATTGTGCTAAAATAAGGCTTTTCCTCAGACACATTTTCTCTTTTTATAGAAGCCACACGTACCAAATATCGGTTTTTACTGAAATTTTATGCGCGCACATAAAACATGGGGATGTACGCTCTGATTTTTTGGTGGGGGGTTTTTTGACATAGGAAAATATCTTTTTTTTGTTATACGGAGCATATGCAAATGGGACTATGGGAGCCAAATTGAATTTCTGATCTTCTTGCAAATTTTAAGTAAATAAGTACTCTGTTTATCGTAAAAGCCAATTCAATGTTAAATTTTAAATTATTCTATATGTTTGCATATCTGTAATTCTCTCCGGACTATGAAAAACAGGAAATTGAGCACATGTCTTTTTTTCTTGTAATTTATAGACTTGTTCTCTTAAAACATTCCATATTGTACTATATGCAGAGTATGTATTATTGCAAAATAGTGGGGTGCCATGGGGTAGTGGTACACCCACATCCAACCATTGGATACACTATAGGGAGCACAAGTTTGATTCCAAAGGAAACGGCAGATTTTGACGGCGTCACACCGAGAGCATGGAAATGCATGGAGATAATTGTTGTATGCATGCGGGATACATCATTCTCTCTCCTATCCATGTCATTTACATATTGCTACATGACATGGATAGAATTGTTGCATGGTGGTGGACCATGTCCTTTAAGAATTTCAATCATCTTGAGGTGTCCATGGATATAGAATTGTTGCGTGTGGTGGTGGACTGTGTCAGTGTTTGCTTGCTTACTCTGAACTTTTTTGTCTCCCTGTTAAATATTTTAATTTTACATTTATTTAGTTGGACTGATTCCTACAAAACTCGGTTAAAATTTACGTGGAACCATCGGTACCTAATGTTAATAACCCACTAATTTGCTGACTGAAAATGCAGATCCTCCCAACCTGAAAAGATTGGGTACGAAGCTTCTCTAAGAGACTGTCACTGTCACAATTTGGACGAACTCAGAACTATGTGTTCATGGGTTTCTATGTTCCGGCCATCCGTACTATTGAAATTTAATTAAGTTGTACTGCCTCTTTTCCGTACAGTGCTTTCACGCAATGCATTCATGTTTCCACCACTAGAATTGTCTAATGAATGTGGTGGAATTGTGTAATGGGTGTGGTGAAATTGTGTAATGGTTGTGGACGGCAACCCATGCATGAGACAAGAAAATAGACGGAACCTACCCTGCCGTTGCATGCACAAAAGGTTTTGCTAAGTGTGGATTCATCAAGGGAGCACATGATTGATTTATCCAACGGTGGGCACCCTATGCACCACTACCCCCATGACACCAAATCCGCGTCGATGTATTATTTGTTACTTTATTAGATTTTTCTTATGCAAATGTCCTATTTTGGAGATTTTTTATAACTTACATTGATGCCACATATACAAAGACATTGTCAAATCATATGACTAAAAAAACTAGAGACCATGTCTTCGCGAATTCAAATTAAGGGATCAAAGTTCGAACGACCACAGTGTACACATGTATATGTCTTTTAGAAATAATTCACATTATACTTTAGATTCCTAAATATTTCTACATGTAAAGTAAAGTAGTACACAGATGGATGGTGTGCGACTTAGTCGACTTGAAAAAGATGAAGATTTGTTACCAATTCTCATGAGTTTGTTCCTCGGAAAGCAATATCAATCCACACATAACAAGCGATGAATCACATTTTGCAGGCATGAATCAAACAAGTCGTCCACTTAACAATACTCGTCCTAATTATTAATTAACCTAAACAACACCGAGATGACAAGATACATGAATGATTCTAGATTTCTAGTTGACACTGCGGCATAGTCGTCCTGGTCCTCGTTCATCGACGGCTTTTGCGTCCGCCTCCGCCGGCGTAGTTGTCCTCGTCCTCTTCGTCTGCCTCCACGCCCTGCTCATTGTGCTCCGGCTCCGGCGCCTCGTCAAAGACAGCAGCAGGCACATCGACCTCCTGCTGGCGGTCCACCACCACCACACGCACTGGCCGAGCCGCGACGACCGTCTTGGGCCGCAGGACAGGGCGAAGAGGCGGGAGGCGGTGGCGAGGAGCGGCCGTCGTCATCGTCGCCGCCGCCTCGTTCTTCTTGATGTCCGTGAGGGCGGCGAAGGCCTGGTTGACGAGCTTGAGCGCGCCGGCGACGGCCGCGGAGGCGCCGCCGTCCTTGGCGGGGTCGAACGCGTCGCAGAGCGCCTTGTGACGGGCCTTGACGGCGTCGTGAGACTCCTTGGTGGGTATGCCGTTGGGCGGCGCGGTGACGCCGAGGACGGCGTAGTGGCCGCTGCCGTTGGCGGCGTGGACCCTGTAGGCGTCGTGCGCGCGCTGCGCCTCCGGGACGTGGCCGAAGAGCGCCTTGGCCATGTCGGCGTACCTCTTGGCCCCCTTGAGGTCGCGGGCCGCGAAGGCCTGCTCGGCCGCCTCCAGCTGCTTCTTCAGCGCGGGCGGGACGATGGTGCTGCCGCCGGACGCCATGGGAGTTCGATCGCAAGCTCGAGTTCCAACCGCCGGCTTGTAGGTACGTTCTCGCTGGTGCTGATTCTTGGTTTGATTTGCTCGGTCCCGGCCCGTATGTGGTGAATTTAAAGGCGCGTGATCCATGATCCCACGGAGCCTGACTCGCAGTCGGTGTTGGATTCGCGTGCAGCACGTAACCGGCGTACTTCATCTCCGTCTCCGACACCAGCTCGATCGCATCCTCTGCTTCTTTCCTTTTTCGTCCCCTGTCCTGAATCGTGTGACTACTCTGTTCCGTTTTACTACACGGTGTCCCGACTCCCCGATCGACACCAACTCGATCTCTGTTTCTTTCCTTTCTTTTCTGTCATGTCTTCCTTTCATTTCATGGCCAAAGTGTAGGCACTCTCTTAGCTCGAGTAAATTTTTTTTTGCTCCTGAGGCCTAGTCATCCCTTATTTTATTTTTTAAAATCGAAAATAATATTTATGAATTCCAGAAAAATATGAAAAAATATTCGGACATAGCCAATGGTATATCACACAATCGTGCAAAATATCAATTTGAAATACTTTATCTTTTGAGCTACACAAAATGACAAAGTGTTTCGTATTTGAAATCTCTAAATTTTTCCGATTTTTTCATTTTTGTGTAGCTCATAATATAAAGTATTTCAAAATTGATGTTTTTGCACGGTTGTAAAATACACCATTGGATACATCCAGATTTTTTTCGGAATTTTTTGAAACTCATAAATATAAATGGAGGGAGCCGTGGAGTCCGGGACTCAAATTCACTTTCCGCACTATCTGATGACTACTCTCTCTTCCCTCTAGGTTGTGTTCATTTGACCAACAACTAGTTTGTGCCATTCGTTGTGCACTTGTGTTCTTTCTTGCATTAGAACTTGTTTGATCTATAGTACTAGTTAAATACATGCGCCTTGTAGGATGTTTAGATTTTAGGGGGAAGATCACATCTATATTTCATTTTGTAGACTTTGTTAATAAGAATGCCTTTCCAAATCTTTTCCTTTGAAAAAATCCTTCACATGCAGCTAGGACGAATTTCTAACCATGATTTTTTATTGATTTTAATTTAAGTGCTAATCCAATAATCTGACATAGGCATGCATGCAATATGTTTTTCAAACTATTTCTGAGAGAATGTTGGTTTACTTTTCAGATTTTTGTGTTTCCTTGTAAGAGTTGTGATTAGGCCGGCTTGTTTAATTTGCGGTCTTACCATCTTCATACGGTGATTGGGTCTAAATTATCTATGATTTCACTATTATTACATTAAATTAGGCGTTTTATCATGTGCAATTCCCTCATATATATTGTAATCACCAAATGTTGTTATATCATTTATTTCTATCGGATATCTCATCCAAAGCTACCCTTTTCTAATAGTCTTGGGAGAACACATTTCCACCTAAATATGAGCTTTGCCGCGGATGTGAAGCCTCGAACGCGGGTGGGCTGGTTGGTCTCAACAACACCTTGTCAACCGATCTAAGGTCGGTACTCGTAATCGCGTTTATGAAACTCGTTAATGTTGATAATACCGCGTCGACACTTTCTCATGTAGTTTCATCCAGTGCCATGCTAGATCATCATCACCATTGTACAAAATTAATAATAACCCATTGTATGGAAAATACATACTCCCTCCGATCCATATTAGTGGGCACAACTTTGTCTAGATACACATGTATCTAGTCTAAATACTTAACTAGATACATATGAATTTATACAAAGCTATGCCCACTAATATGCCGGCGGCGCCCAGGAGGAGGTGGAGCTGGTGGTGGGCTTTTTGGTGCTGGCGGGTTCTTCTCCGGCGACGGCGCTCCGTGGGGCACGGCGTCGACCCGCGCGGCTGGCTGGAGCTCGAGGCCCGGCGCGGTGCTCGAGATCCATCGTTTCCCGCCAGATCTGCAGTGGCGGCGGATCGGGCGGCTGGATCCCGGAGGTGCTCGAGTTCTTCAGCCTCTTCTGCGACGGATCCGAAGGCGGCTAGGGTTTGGCGGTGCTGTGGAGCCAGGGGGGCATCCGCCACGGCCGTTCATCGACAAGAGCCCCGCCGCGGAGCGGCGGGCAGTCCAGGCGACGTCTTTCAAGGGACAAAAGTTTCCCAGGCAGTGGAAGATCGGCGGATGCTGCTCTTCGTCTCCGTCGCCGGTGAAGCTGGTGATCCTCGAGCTTGTTCCGGCTCCTCTCCCTCGTGTTTGCTCTTTCTTTGCTTGTTTCTATGTACTTTGTATGTGGAATCCTGGTGAATATACGTGGTGAAGTTGGAGGTGTTCAAGTTAAACCACTTTTTTTCAGAACAAAAAAGGGTTTAACTTTTTAAAAAGGAAACTAATATGGGCCAGATAGGCCACGGCCGAAGTAGTGTAGAACTGGGCCGCTTCGGAACCGACCTTCCGACGGTTCGGCAACAGAAAAAGACCAGAGGAGAAAAGAAACCCCTCCGTGGCCGTTCCCCTCTCGACCCCAGTCCCCAATTCCGCGCCGCCGGCGAGAGTTCGTCTCCCGCACGGCCGCGCCTCGCCCCGCCGTTCCTCCTCCGCGCGCCGCACCTGCACTCGGCGACGATCGAAGGCCAGGTCCTCGCCCCTTGTCCTACGCCAGATCCGTCGTCTTCAATCCCAAGTAAGGTTTCCTCCAAGTTCGGAGGTTTCAGTTCGCCGATTCCGCAGATCCTTATTATGGTTTAATTAATGGAATCTGAAGGGCATTGATCATCTGTCGTCCTCGCCGTCGCGATCTGCAGGGAGATGACACGCAACGGAGGGTTCGGAAGTCCCGCAAGGAAGCGCCTCCGGATGCCTCTGTTCAACGCGGAGGACAGCCCTAAGCGGCCGCCGAGGAACAGCCGCCGCCGTTGGACCTCGCCCTACCGGTCGCCGGCGCCGTCGCCTTCGCCCTACCGCTCGCCTTCGCCATCGCCCTGCCGCTCCTGGTCGCAGAGGCTGCCCAGCGAGGATGGCCGCTCGTGGTCGCAGAGGCTGCCCAGTGAGGACGGCCACGCTGAAGCCGACGATGGTGTCGACGACCGCAGCCGTAGCCGGGGTTCGGACGAGATGGACGGGCGGGGGCGGCATCTCTGGAGGCCGAACGGGTACAGAGGGTCCGAGGAGCAGGGCCACGGCGGCGTGTTCAGCGTCCACATCGACGGCTACGACTACGACCGCCTCTTCACCTGCAAGTGCTGCCGCCGCATGCTCAGCTCGCCGGTCTTCCAGGTGAGGTTCAACTCCGGTGCTTTATCATCAGACTATCAGGCCATGTACAATGCAATGTGCTTACAAAAATAAACCAAGCATTTTTCTAAGCACCAATGCTTATTCATATAGAAGAGGTGCCTAATTTTGCATTTATCTAGTGTAAATAAGCACTGGTGCTTAACAAAATAACCTGTTTATTCTGCTAAGCACCTCTATAAGCACCTTGCATTGTACATGCCCTCAGAGTGATAACTCATGACTCATGGTTCTTGATTGTGACATACCTGCAGTGCCCCTTCGGCCACCTCACCTGCTCGACGTGTGACACCGTGTTCGGGGGCAACCGGTGCAGCAGCTGCGGTGCCGCCGATGGCTACGCGCGCAACCGCGCCGTCGAGGAGTTCATCGGCCGCATCAGCTTCTCCTGCCGCAACAAAGGCTATGGCTGCACGACCCTCCTCGCGCACCACCAGATGCGTGGGCACGAGGAATCCTGCCGCTACGAGCCCTGCTTCTGCCCCGACCCTCACTGCGGCTTCGCCGGCCCGTCCTATGCCCTCAGAGCGCACCTCATCAGCCGCCACAGCTGGCGCACCGTCAACTTCCGCTACGGCGAGAGCTTCCACGCCCATGCCCGCGAGTCGACCATCATGCACAGTAAGGATGATGGCGAGCTCTTCTTCCTGGACAGCTCCCGCGAGGGCCGTGGCACTGCTCTGTCCATGATCTGCATCCGACCCAACAACGCAGTCACACAGGAGTTCGCGTATGAGCTGAAGACGCCGACAGGGAACGGCAACAGACGTCACAGGCTGCAGATGCAGTCGACGGCACGGAACACGTCGCTGCGGGACGGGAGGGGGGAGAAGGAGAAGGTGTTCTTGCTTGTCCCTAACGACATGCCTAGCACAGAGGATGGCTACGTGGAGGTGTGCATCCATAAGGATGTCGCCGGCGCAACTCCGTAGGTTAGATGACCTAGATTGACGGCGATGCTATATCTGGTTTTAGGATTACTGCTAGTAGATTCTAGTTCATTGCTGAGTGCCTGAGGTAGTCTGAATTTCGTATCGGTGAATGCTTGGTCTTTTTCGTGGATCTTCTGATGATTGAGATGAGAATCATAATTACCCGCCCAATTCCGCGTTAACTGTAAGCAATATGTAGATATATTTATATGCTTCTTTGAGTATGAAGTGAAAATTTATGAAAAACTTTGGAGGTAATCAGCTTCCTTTTGTTTATCTGCCGTTTCACATGTTGTTCATCTCTTGCAGATTTATTCTCATCAAATGCATCGTGGCGCATCTCTGGATGTACAAGATGTTTTTCTTTAGTCAGTCTGTAGGGCATTTTGTATTCTCTTGTTTTGTTTAGTGTTACTGGGATGAACTGTGGGCATACCATACATTCGACTGATTCCCATGGTTAACATACATGAACGCTTAAGGCCCATGAAGTTTGTTTCTTCTCCATTGAGTTTAAAATATGCAAATTTTGGTTGCCTTGTTTCTTTACAGATTAGCTTCAGATGTGGCATACTATTGTTCAGAGTGTTTTTTATGAAGTTTGTTTCTTCTCCATTGAGTTTAAAATATGCATATTTTGGTTGCCTTGTTTCTTTACAGATTAGCTTCAGATGTGGCATACTATTGTTCAGAGTGTTTTTTTGTAATTTGCTGAATCAGAAATAGTCGAACAGGCAGAAGTTTGTGAAAGTTTTTCGCAGGAACTTCAATACTGAATATCTCTAGTGCATTTAGTGGGTATCAAACCGTGATTTGGCCTCTCAAAGTATTTTGTTCCCCGGAACATTCGGTTGGATATTTTGGACATATTGTTGATCACAGACAAGATTTTCTCTATATTTTACATCTGCAGTTTCTTTGTGCAATTGCAAGTTTTGCTACCTCTTTATTTAGCAATAGCATTTTAATCACCGGGCAGTAACGTGACCGAAACTTTTCAAATTTCCAGTCACCTCCCCAATAAACGTTCTCAATAAAAGAACTTTTGAGTAATGTGACGGAGTGTTCATTAAGAAGAGTAAAGCTAAGAATTATGCGAGACAATGTTTCTTTGGGGAGCATACTGAAAACCCCACAAAAAAGGAGCACGCGGATTACTCGTGTACAATTCCAGCACTCTTGACGTCCATGCCAAAAGCAATAGCCCTCTCTTTCAGCACCTTTATATAGGTTAATATCTGACCTCTATTTCAAAGGAGTTTCGGGAATGATCCATGAAACAGAGCCGCGTCATCCAAAGCCAGGAAATGGAGTCAGGTCGCAATAGACGACGCGGACATGGTTAAATTGATAAGGAGGATGGTGGAAGAAAAGGCACCACGATTTTATACCCAACGTTCTACTCCCCTCACACGCAACGGACACATGGAGTCTTGAGCACAGCCTTTGTGTGAACAATTTCGAAATGTGAATGCGCTGTGCAAGTGGAATTCAATGGGCGAAACCCTTTTGCAGGTTTTGTGACATGACGACAACGTCAGCGGTCACAACAGCGGCCAACCAAACTTAGCTCCAACTCTGAAAATACACAGAGGACGATTTTCATTCCCCGAATAAAACCAGCCAACATGTGCTGAGTCTAGGAATGCGGCGATGTCAGGGTCCATTGTGACCGAGCACCGGATTGAATTTTCGCTAAAACCAACTCACACAGAACGAACATGACAACATTGTTAACGCATCTTGGCAATTGAGTGCATTTAGTTGAGTCCAATGTTTCAAAACTTATAACTTCCAACAGTCACAGGCAGTCCCATGAGCAAATAACACCAGTCCCAGTAACATACATTATAATCAGGTCTGTCTGTTAACAGAACATGGACAACCTCCACAAGGGTTCCCAAAGGACAACCACAAGACAATAAATAACAGTGGGCACTTGCTAGATGTGGACTATTAACAGAACAAGGACAACCATGACACAACTGATAGCGCTAGTCTTGCTCGACATTACTTGCGAGATAAAACTAGCGGAGCAAGGAGCCGAGGACCACGAGACAACAGCAAAATGACTTCTATTGGAGTACCCTCCCGATAGACCAATATGGCTCGGGCACGGGCCACCTGTAACTGTAATAATAGAATATCCTTGGTTATTTATCCACTCTATACATAGTATTAAACCTAACACAAGCAAGTGGTTACGAGAAAACAGAGAGAGTACCTGTTTCCTGGCAGGTCATTTTTTAAGTGCACAGGAGCGTTAACCCCCCTACTGAATTTTTTCAATGTAAGTTCGTCGAACACGTACCCAGCTGGACTTGACGCAACAGGGGAAGAAAATTACCTTTCCGATGGAAGTAGGACATTAATCTCTGATCTTAAAACTTGGACAATCTTACTCCTTGGCAGGAAAGGAGTTACCATCCTTCCATCGAAAAAGTTCATGCCAACACAACTCCCATCAAGATTTATAATCGGACCTCCAATTCCAGCCTAGAAAAAAAATATGATACAGAAGCCTGATGTTACCGAATCTTGTAAAATTCTTCCTGATTTATAGTTCACGAGAAGTATCATGATTAAAGAGAGACAATTCAGATTCCCACCCTACCACGTACGGGAGAGAAATCCACGCCATTACCTTCCAGATCTTACAAGTGGACAGCTTAAGATCTTTGCAATCAAGTTTGCAATCCTTGTATCTACGCTTCACTTCACCGATTGCGGCCATTAACAGTCCATCTAGAGGCTCACTCCCCACGGCTATTACTGTTCCAGACAACTTCGGAGTTGAGTACTTGCTGGAAATGTCTTCTGGACAAGTTGAAATGAACTTCTTCTCGAAACTAACAATAGCGATATTATATTTTAAACTATACAATTCCAATTTCCCACTGGCACGTTGCTTTGGTGGGAGGAACACCTCAATCTGCAGTAATGAAGTGGAGCTCAGCTGAGTATCACATAACTCAAAAGACCGAGAGAAATGGTTGAGAGAACATCAACCGTCAAGTCATTATCAATTTCGTCTTCATAAACGTCTTCATCATTACAACTCCTAACCAAACTGGCTGAAGTTAGAACAACAGTTCGGCCATGCCACTTTATAAGCAAGCCTGTGCATGCAAAATACCTCTCGTATCCTGAAAATCATAACTTCAATTATTAGCTGGTGAAGATCACATACTAAGCATATAGCTGTAAGAATTACCATGGAATGAAGCAACTGAGACAACACGGCGGGATATATCTTTCACGACATTTTTTCGAAGATGCCTCCAGACAGGCCTCTCACAATAATCGGGTGAACCAAAAGGATACCCTTTCCATGCACGTACATCACCAAAGAAATCTTCAAATTGATTAAGCAGTTCCCCATTAACTGGTTAACGAAACAGGTTCAGAACTTAAACAGAGAACTTGCTGGAACAAGGGAGACATCAGCATGTATCAAAAGCAGGACTTACCTTCGAGCACAAGTGGTGGTGGCATGGGATAGCCAAGGTGTCTAAGCCGGTAAATTTTTTTCATAGATCCTGATGCAGTGGTGATCAATAATAGTACTCAGATGAAATGTATCATAATATTCAGCGTATAATAGGTAATGTTAGAATAATGGTTTGCATCATTAATGGTACCTGAAGGGACTATGGTGTTTACATGTTCAGGCAATGAATATCGATGGAAGTGGAGTTCTTTAGGACTGCAATGGAACACAGTAGAGTTGTTATGACAAACTAATAAGAAAAAAGGCGATTTGGAATGAACCGAATCATATCCAACAGAAGGGAAAAGAGGTATGGAAAAAAGACTTGCAAACCAGGCCACATATATTCAAAAGAAGAAACGAGAGGATTAAACAAATTCAGGTGCGACCAATATATGTTGCAATGTCCATATTTTCTAAGTGGATCGTTTTAACTTTTAGCTCCTCTTTAGACAACAATCCTATATTTAACACCATGCAAGAGAACAAAAATAGCAACAGGAATTGTGGCACCGACTCAGGTAGCCATCAGGCAGAGGTAGCAAGAACCGAAGTTATGAATCCACATGTTACCGTGTAAAAATTCCTAATGCTCCAATGCTTTTACCACCAAAAATAGCTTGTGTTAAAAAGAGGAAGCTGAGCAGAAGAGGGGATTTGGAACATATGCAGTATAGGCTAACAGGGTAAGATATATCTCGTAAATACTGGAACTATAGAATACATACTTGAGTATCCGAAAATGCTTCAAATATGTACACAGTAGTGCCAGTGGTAGAAACGATACATATGCACCATCATGGTCAACTTCAATGTTCATGCCAATAATCCTGTTATCTTTTCCAAGAACTGGCCCTCCAAGTACAACCTATACAGAAGCAGAGTGGTAGGGTTTATAAATAAAAACTGCAATTTTACTACGGTGCACACAGTGTACGTTAGACAACTGATATACAGTGCATTTTTTGTTCTATGTTCTCCAATCATGCCAAACAGTAAGGTATAATACCAACATCATACCACTGGGCCACCTTCATAGCTGCTGACAGGTTTCCAGAAGCTGAGACGTTCCTCGGTGTTCGGTGGGTCAAGCTGAAGTATATGTCTTGCAAACCGACCAAGACCGTTGACGAGGGGTTAACTCATCAAATCCCATGGTTAAGGACCTATGGTTGAGATTACGGGGGAGAGAGCGTGGTAGAGCTGGTAGTTTCGTCGGCTGACAAGCAAAAGTAAGGATTTACCCAGGTTCAGGCCTCCGGAGAGTAACACCCTACTTCCTGCTTGTCTGGTATTGATTTGAGGGTATATGCGAGCTACAATGGAATCCCGGCGAGATGTCGATCTCGATAGGGTTTTGGTGGTTCGAGTATTGCGTGTCCTTCATCGGCGGCCCTCCCAGCCTTTATATAATAGGCTGGGTCTCGAGAGTTCGCAACCGACTCAGGTTTACAAGTAAGAAAAGTCTAAACCGACTATGGTTACGTCTAACTTGGAGGATACTCCGCCTTCTTGGGCCTTCCTTTATGGGCTTTATGTAGGCTCTTGATAATTGGGCCCAGTCGATACGTGCACCAGGTACCCTTATGGTAGGGTACCCAAAAGGTATATCCCTGTCAGTAGCCCCCGAGTATTTGTATGACTCGAAGAATCGGGCATGGACTCATTCATCAGTGCACGTCATATTCTTTGTACCTGTGTTTATGATTGGAATTCCTTTATGAATAGCACATTTTGTCTGGCTACGTCGATTATTTCATTCACTACGGTTTTTGCTTATGATCAAGGGATAATAACTTAGTAGGCCCGGTACACACGACGGATCGGGACCGGTTAACTGCACATTCAGGCAAAACCTTACTAGCTTTCAATCAAACTCGAGTCCTCGGACTCGAATCTGGAACAGACTGGTCAGACTCGACTCAGTCCGTTGAGGTCTTACTGAATCGTTCTGCAGTATAATTTTGAGATTAACCAATGCGTCCGTCGGGATTTTTCATCATGTTTGCTGACAAGGAAAGTTTTAAGGATTAACGCTGCTAGAGCGGTCCTTAGCCTAACTCGACAGATGGGCGGGTCTTACCTTTGCACTTATGCATGCAGCATCCGAGATATTTGCGGCGGACGCAACTCGGGAATTTATCGTGTATGATTTTGCGTTTCATTTTGCTTATCAGCTGAGTCAAGTCGTCTGTCGACTGATTCTTTGCCATTATTCTATCGGGTGCGCGACAGCGCTCCCGATGAGTGTAGCCCCCGAGATTGTGCTTTGTTGCTTGCAATGGAGGATAATCTCAAATCTTTTTATCCTGTACATTTTCAGTCGAAGAATTTTTTGATACGCTCCCGATGGGAGTAATACGTTTCAGTCGAAAAAACTATCGAGTGCCTTTATGTCTTGTGTTGCGTAATTTGCAATTTCACCCCCAAAACAACCGAGGCAGTCGAAGTACTGGCTTTGTCGTAAAGTTTGAAGGACTCGACTTTCTTATCAGGTTATGAGACCTGAAGTGATGTCAGCAATGATGCATGCCTCGACTGCAATTTCTGACAAGCGATGGCGTGCTTGGTATGACTGATGGGACACGACACGCTTGTGGGCCTGTTATGCAGTGCTGACCGAGGGGCGGTGCCGTTTGGACTGGATTTGACCGCTCTGGCGCGATTTTCACGGGGTGTGATGATGGTTCCTAGATTCCCGTGCGTAGTGGATAGAATAGCCGGCGACGGTTGTTCTCCATGCCCGCCACGTGTACGACAGGATTCTGCGTGGAGCACACGATCTTGGATTGACGACTGTGATTGATTTTCCTTTGATGGTAAATATGCAGAGGGCGGAGCTGGGTAAGTTTTACTTGCCATTTCCTCCGCCGCCACTTTCCTTCTTCTTCCTCTCACATCGCCATAGCCTGACATCCAAGCTTTTGCCAAACCACCTCTACGATGACGAAGCCTGCGACGCGGAAGGGCAGGAGCGCTGCGAATGCCTCGGCGGACAGCGCCGCTGGCGGGGCCGCCGCCAGCGGTTTGAAGAGGGAGAAGCGTGCCTAGACCAAATCTACGGTGAGCAAGCGGATGCTCACCAGCCTGAGGAACGACGGGCTGATCCCAGCGGACGCGACGCAGGTTCGCATCCCCGGCGCCGAGGTAATCCCGCGCCCAGGCCCCAATGAGAGGGTCTGTTTTGTGGATTTTGTGAACATGGGATTCTCCTTCCCTGTTCACGATTTTCTTCGTGCGCTGATGCACGTCTATGGGGTGCAACTGCACGATTTCACTCCCAACGGGCTTTTGCATGTTGCTTGCTTCTTCGTGCTTTGCGAGTGCTTCTTGGGTTGTTTTGACGCATTTTCAATGTCAAGCGCCAGCACAGCGTTAAGGGCCCTGGCGGTTTTGGAGTGCAAACTCGACCTGACGTCGAGTACTTCAAGATTAAGTTTGTTGAGTCTGTGCAAGGATGGCGCCAGAAGTGGTTCTACATCAAGGATGTGACCACGGGCAACCAATCGTTCCGGTTGCCTCCCTTTAATGCAGACGCCACGGTGGCGAAGAGGCCGTCCTAGATTGTGCCACCGACCGGAGCCAAAGCTGAAGAAGCTGACATGCTTTTGGAGAAGGTTTTGAAGCTGCAAACCAATGTTGGCAAGGAGGTGACTGGCTTCCATTTGCTGGCCACCTTTATCGAAAGGCGTGTAATACCCCACAGTTTAGAGAGTCGGAAGGATAGAAATATGATTTGTGCATTTGCATAGCATGCATCTGAAAATGCGGGAAATTTTGGCGCGTTAAATTAAACGATGCAAAGTGATCGATGTTTCTCTCGACTCGATGAATTAGGGTTTAGATCATCGTGTTGAGTGCTATAAACTTCGACATGACCTTTCCTAATTATCAACACTTCTGATCACAATTCATAATATGACAAGGTATAATTCAATTTAACAAAAGACACAAACACAATCTCATCTATATGATAATACAAATCCAACAAACATTTATATTATCATCACATCTCAATTCATCACATTAACACATACATGATCATATCACAAGTCCATTACATCATGTCCCAATTTCAATCTTATCTCATCTTATCATTACACTCATCTCAAATTTCTAATACAAATGTACAAAATCTTTATAGGATACAAAATGGACACAAGATCAAACTTTACAAATTTGAAGGAATAAATGAATATTACAACATTTCAAATGCAAATGTCCAAAGAATCTTTAGACACATCAAATGGAAAGATCAAACTTTACAAAATGGAAATGAAGAAGTAAATATTCCATCTTTAATCGAATAAGTACATATCTCATTTAAAAGGAAAAGAAATTTGCAAAATGAATAAAAAGATCCTAAAATTAAATCTTGATCATTTCATCATTATCTTGATCATCTTATTTTCTATCTTCTCAATCTTTATTCCTGCAAAACAAACAACAAAGACAAAGGAATGTTTGTTGTTATTAAAATGTTTGCCTTCACCACAAGGGCGAGGCAATTTAATTTTGGAACTTAACTAATGGATATTAGGAACTTGTCCTAGAATCCATATTTTGACTAGAGGGATCAATATCAAATCGAAGGCAACAATGGATCATACTTGTGGATCAATTTGGATCATTTGAGGCAACATGGATCAACTAGGCAACAAGGGACATGATCCATTTGAGAAGATACAAAGGCAACATGGGACAAAAGGCATCATTGATCCACATTTATCTATCTTAGGCAACATATTTATTTCTCTCTAATCTAGTCAAGTTCCTAAATAAAAAAGCCCACATGAAAAGATAGATTATTTCTCCAATGGTATTATTTACCAAGGAAGAAAATAGATAAATGCTAAAGCCCACAATCTGAAATTATTAAGCCACATGATCACCACCCATAAATGGCCAAGCCCACATATGAGAGAAGCCACACAAGCCCATCTAGTGACAAATGCCACTTGGCTTGATAAATTTTTTAATCCTACAAGGAGATAAGATCAATGACCATGCATTCTTATCCACAAGCAAAATATCTCACATAACTTGTACCTCAAGAATATCTCACAAGAGGATAAGACCAATGACTACTCATCTTTATCCACAAGGGAAATATCTAGCTTAACTTGAACCTCAAGAAATGCCTAAGTATGAGAGCTTGACAACAAGTAGCTTACTCATCCATGCAAAGCGAGAGTCGCCACTTGAGGTGTCAACTTGTGGGGGATAGCTAGATCCTATAAAAGAGCATGTCATCCACATAAATAAAGGAATTTGCTCACACGTTCATTTTCAGCAAAGAACCAGCCGTACCAATTGTTCATTATATCAAGGAATTCATCTACAACAGTACCCAACTGTTTCTACAGCCCCAAAACAGCAAGAACACCTCACCCATTTCTCACATCAGATCAGCTAGAACAGCTTAAGAACATCTCAAGAACACAAAGAACATCCACTGAAATAATTTGCAGCTAGATAAATACACCCTAGGAACATTGAAGCAGCGAGGAGGAGCAGGCTAGCCACAAGACGCAGGTTATCATCATTTTCCAGAAGACCAAGCTGCTCAACAACAGCAGGTTAATTCTTTGTGTGTGTGTGTGTGAGGCAGAGGAGAGGTGCTAGCAAGTTCTGTAAATGACAGACAATGCTAGAAAGAGAGGAGAGTAGGGCAACACATCAAATCCATGAATACATCTTTAAATCATTCCAATTACCCTTCGACTAGATTTTCACTAGGAGGATAGAAAGAAGTGTTTCTCTCAGATCTGCATAGAGTTGCTATGCATAAATCATCACAGAGATTAAAAGTCACATACTAGTATCTGTTCTTATCCAAAATTCATGCCTCAGCCTTTGCATCATAGGCTCGGCTAAGAAAACATGTACAAGATCTGTTCATATATCAGTTTAATAGCCAAATCTTTCAAGGAATACATTTCATGAATCATTTCAGCAACACTAGCATCACCAGATCATGCTTGGCATGGATCTGAGCATAGGGCACACTCCCAGGAGGCACCACAGGAGTAACTCATGATCAACAAACCAGCACATGGGCACAAAATCATCCAATAATACATCTTAACAAAATAGGCAGTGTTTGGGGAATACTTTCTGGATTGACTCGCGGCCCAGTGCGACTTACTTTACTCGCACGGACAAAAACCCACTTGGGAGCAAGCCCAATATTGAACCGCCATAAGGGGAAAGTTCTAGAAGACATATCCCGGAGGACGTGAAGACCAAGTAGTCTCCGAGTAGGCCTCTGTGGACATATTCCTTGTGGGGAAAGTTTCCTTTGTAACCTAGCGAGCCTCTGTGTATATAAAGAGGACTCGCAGGACTTAGAACGGGTCGAGCTATCAAGCCCTAAACCCTAGTTCATACGGCGAGTACCAGATCGGATCGCCTCCATTGTAACACCTCGATTATCATATCAATACCAATCTAGGGTAGGCAGGAAGTAGGTCTTTTACCTCACATTGAGGGGGCCGAACCTGGGTAAATCTGTGTTGATCTTTGTTCCTGCGATCCCAAGCTCGGAGATGCTTGACTCGCGTAATCCCACACCTACGAAGTCATCTATGACACCTGACGTGACAAACCCACGACAGTTGGCGCCCACCGTGGGGCCTGCGGTCAAGAGCGTCACGTTCCGCGCAGGATCCATGAAGGGAGCGGAAGATCTTGTTGTTGGCCGTATCATCACGGTCGATGGCACACCCCTCATCGACGATTCAAGCTGGGGACCGGAAGCAGATTACTTGGAGACCGGCCACGTCATCCCGTTTGGATCCATCAACGTCTTCGTTGGCTTCATCGGCGGCAGGTCCATTAACTCGGTCCGAGAAGGCGATTCAATAGAAGGAGTCGCCGATGATGGGGAAGAATCCGTCGAAAGCATGGACTCGCAAGAGTTTGGGTCCATTGTATCTGCCTTTGAAGAAAATTGCTGGGGTTGCCCACCAGAAATCGCGTTATCACCAGATCAAGAGATGGCGCAAGTTGCGGTTTACAGCTGGAGTAGAAGGTGCATCAGGAACTGCTGGAGAAACCGAGGTATCGGCACCCCCGAGCAACCCACTTCTTGTCCCTGTGTCAGCCACGAACGCCGCCCTCCGTGCAACAGAAATTGAGGCCGCCAGGGCCGAGCTCCTGTATGAGGTCCGGAGGATGGAAGAAGAGCGCCGTAGGATCGATCAGATAAACCAAGGAATCCAACAGGAGCGGCAAAGAGTAGCCGCGCTGGCTGCGACTCAACGACAGGTTGACCCGCAAACACAACTGCGCGCGACTCAACCAACAGTGGAAATCCCGCTCACCCCAGCCGCAGGAACGGGAATCCAGACGATTGTGGAAGGAAGGGTACCAACAAATCAAGAGACCCAGCAACAGCCAAGGAGGTTTCACACCCCGCAGGGCCACTACCAGAATCCTGTCGATAACATGTATGCTGCGGCTAATATCTTGACTCAGATGGTACCGACAGGCGACGACCCGGTCAATGCTGAGGCGCGGCGCGCGATCCAGATGCTAAGTACAGCGGTCCTGCAACAAGCCAATAGGGCGGAAGCCGAAGCGCGGCTGCCCCTCATACCAGCCAGTCACAGGATTGCAGCGGAAAGGAGCGTCCAAAGCAGGCCGCCAGAGAACGCATCAGGAGTCGCACAGAGGTTAGGAGCGAGTCGCAGAAGCGCAGGCAAATATGCCAGTAGTGCAAACACGGCCCGCAGATAATCCTGCGGGCGCGCCCGCAGCCCTGTCCTCGCGACTCAAGGGGCCGGCATGTTTCACTGAAAAGATCAGATCGGAACCTTTTCCCGAAGATTTCAAGGGGCCACGCAAGGTGGCAAACTATAACGCCAGCATGGATCCAACCACCTGGCTGAACAATTACGAGATGGGGATGAGCATTCTTAACGCCTCAGAAGAATATGTGCAAGGTACCTCAACATGATGCTAGAAGGCACAGCGCACATATGGCTGCAAAATTTGCCTCCCAACTCTATAAACACTTGGGAGGAACTGAAGGATGCCTTCATTAAAAACTTCCAAGGAACTTGCAAGCGACTCTGCAATATAGAAGACCTCGAGCGTTGCGTCCAGAAGGAAGGCGAGTCAAGTCGCCATTGGATGAAAAGGGTGGCAGAAATAATACACTCCTCAGATAATATACCACCAAGCTCAGCCGTCCTGGTAATGGAGAAAAACTGCAAGTTCGAGCCGCTGATTCATAAGCTGGGTCGCATGAAGGATAAAGTCAAGAGCCTCAGCGAGGTGATGGCTGCGGCTAACAAATATGCCGGCTCAGATAAAACCAGAGACGCGTCAGACGGAGAAGAAGAGGAGGCTGCTACCAAAGGAAAGAAAAACTTCAACAAGCAGCAACAACACGAATCAAAACAAACGCAAAAGCGAAGATGGTCACTCAGGGCTCGTCGCCAATGCGCGTGGAGGATTCAGAGGCCAGCGTGGAAGGGGTCGAGGATACGGCTCCCGTCCAATCAATATGCAAGAAATTTTCAACCGGCCATGCGACCTTCATGCGACAGGTGATGGACGGCCAGCGGATCATACCAAGGCGCAATGCCACTATTACAAGAAGTGGAAAGAAGAGAGCCAACACAACGGGGGAATTCCCATGAAGGAAACCCTAGTGCGGCTCATAACACAAATATTGGGCAGCACGGCGCAAGTAACCCCAGGCAAACGGGGCAGTATCACACAATAGTTATCGATACCTCCAAAAGGGAAGAGAAATTGAGCCGCAGAAGTCAGCAGGTGAACGCCGTGATACCAGCAACACCCAATTGGTTAAGGTGGTCAGAAACGCAGTAACCTGGAGTCGCGACGATCACCCGCCACAAGTACGGGAACCTGGCAAGTTGGCACTGGTTGTGGCACCGTACGTTGCAGGATACAAGCTGACCAAAGTGCTTATGGATGGGGGAAGCAGCATTAATATCTTGTACTACGATACGTTCCAGCGTCTAGGACTCAAGGATTCCAGCCTGCAGCCCACGTCAACAGTGTTTCACGGCATTGTCCCAGGAAGGTCCGCACGACCAGCGGGGAAAATAACCCTAGGGGTAACTTTTGGGACAGAAGAGAACTTTAGAAGCGAATTCCTATGCTTCGAAGTGGTAAAATTCCAAAGCCCATATCACGCCTTGTTTGGAAGAACGGCCTTTGCTAAGTTTATGGCCAGGCCATGCTACGTGTACCTACAGTTGAAGATACCAGGACCAAAAGGGGTCATCACAGTGTACGGAGATAGAGAAAAAGCAATAGAATGTGAAAAGGGAGATGCGGCCTTCGCAGAATCCGCCTGTGCCGCGGAAGAGCTAAAAGGTTATAAGTCGCAGGTGGACCCAAACGACATGAGTGTGGTTACCACGCCATCTGCCGAGCCACCAATGAAATTCAAAGCGGCCCAGGACACTAAGCAGATAAATCTTGTTCCTGGCGACTCATCCAAGCAAACCAGCATTGGAGCACACATGGAAGAAGAGCAGGAGAAGGCCCTCGTCGCTTTTCTCCAGGAAAATAAGGACATCTTCGCATGGAAGCCGTCAGATATGCCAGGGGTACCAAGAGAATTAGCAGAACATAGCCTCAAAGTGAACCCTGCGGCTAAACCAGTGAAGCAGCCACTACGGCGTTTCCACGATGATAGGAGAAAGGCAATAGGAGAAGAATAGCTCGCTTGCTGGCTGCAGGATTCATCACAGAGGTATACCATCCGGAGTGGGTGGCAAACCCAGTATTGGTTATGAAAAAGAACGGTACATGGCGAATGTGCGTTGATTACACCAGTCTTAACAAAGCTTGTCCAAAGGATCCATTTGCTTACCGCGAATCGACCAAGTGATTGATTCAACTGCTGGGTGCGAGCTGTTATGCTTTTGGACGCCTATTCAGGCTACCATCAAATCAAGATGAAGAGGAGGACCAAGAAAAGACGTCCTTCATCACACCCTTTGGAGCTTTTTGTTATGTCAGCATGCCCTTTGGGTTGAAGAACGCAGGTGCGACTTACCAAAGATGCATTCAGAATTGTCTACATGAGCAAATAGGTCGCAACGTTCACGCCTACGTGGATGATATTGTGGTTAAGTCGCAAGTTAGCCAGGATCTTATTAGTGATCTGGCAGAGACATTCACAAATCTCAGAAAATACAACATGAAGCTCAACCCCACAAAGTGCGTCTTTGGAGTACCAGCAGGAAAGCTATTGGGATTCATAGTATCAGAAAGAGGCATTGAGGCCAACCTGACAAGATAAAGGCCGTGATGGATCTCCAAAAGCCAGAAAAGATAAAAGATGTGCAGCGACTTACCGGTGCGTAGCAGCTTTGAGTCGCTTTATATCAAGATTGGGAGAGAAAGCACTACCTTTGTACAGACTGTTGAAAAAATCAGACACCTTCGTTTGGGACGCAGAGGCCGACGAAGCTCTGACAGCCTTGAAACATCAATTGACAAATGCTCCAGTTCTGGCGGCTCCAAAGGATAAAGAGCCAATGCTACTATATAGCGGCAAATTCCCGTGCTGTGAGCGCTGTCATGGTTGTGGAGAGACAAGAAACAGGAAAGGAATACCCTGTCCAGAGACCAGTATATTACGTGAGCGAAGTCCTCACAGCTTCCAAACAGCGTTACCCACAGTGGCAGAAGTTGGTGTTTGGAGTGTTCATGGCGAGTCGCAAGCTGAAGCACTACTTCCAAGAGCATCCAATAACTGTGGTTAGTTCAGCACCATTGGCAGATATCATTCGTAATCGAGAAGCTACTGGAAGAGTCGCTAAGTGGGCGATCGAGTTGGGACCACATCACATCAGCTACGAGCCGCGCACATCAATTAAGTCGCAAGCCCTTGCAGATTTTATTAACGATTGGACAGAAATCCAAGTCGCTCCTAGCATGGCAGAAACCAAATACTGGACCATGCATTTTGATGGGTCAAGACAGTTGCAAGGCTCGGGGGCTGGAGTTGTTCTAACATCTCCCAAGGGAGACAAGCTGCGGTATGTGCTACAGATACACTTCAACTGCACAAATAACGTGGCGGAGTACGAGGCACTGCTTCATGGTCTACGTATAGCAAAGGAGATGAACATCAGTCGCATACGCTGTTTTGGCGATTCAGACTTGGTGGCACAGCAGGTCTCTGGAACGTGGGACAGCAAGGATGCGAACATGGCTGCATATAGAAGAGAGGTGGACAGAATTGCTGGACATTTCACTGGATACCAAGTTGAACATATTGATCGGAGACAAAACGAAGCTGCGGATGCCCTGTCTCGGCTTGGATCCAACAGACAGTCAGTCCCACCCAATGTTTTCCTGGATGAACTGCACAATCCATCAGTCAAACCTCCAGCAGAGATTGACATTGCAGAGCCAGAGGATGATTCAACTTTAGTCGCAGCCCTGCATGAACAGCCAGGATGGACAGAGCCATACATGGCATATTTAAGTCGCGGAGTGCTGCCAGATGAATTGAGGCGCGCAAAATCATACGACGATCAAAGGCCTATACAATCATCAACAACGAATTATACAAGCGCAGCGTGTCAGGAGCATTCCAAAGATGTGTCTCACCAGAAGAGGGACGAAAAATCTTGCACGAAATTCATTCAGGCGATTGTGGCCATCATGCTTCGTCAAGATCTTTGGTGGCAAAGGCGTTCCGACATGGATTCTTCTGGTTAACAGCATTAGCAGATGCAGAGCAAATTGTCAGAGTGTGCGATGGATGTCAAAGATACGCTAGGCAAGATCATATGCCAGCTCAAGCACTTCGCACAATACCCATCACATGGCCTTTTGCCGTATGGGGTTTTGACATGGTAGGGCCTTCAGACGGTCTTCAAACGGAAAAACTCACCTCTTGGTCATGGTGGACAAATTCACAAAGTGGATAGAAGCAGAACCTGTGGGAGATTGCGAGGCTGAAACAGCAGTCAAGTTCTTGAAGAAGGTCATATTCCGCTTGGGTACCCCCATAGTATCATTACAGACAATGGGAGCAACACCTCTGAAGGGGCTACACAGATATTTTGCGCAGACAATGGGATAAGATTGGACCTCACGTCAGTAGCACACCCGCAGAGCAATGGACAAGCTGAGCGAGCTAACCAGGAAATTCTCCATGGAATTAAGCCGCGCCTTATTGAAAAGGTCGAAGCATCTCCAGGATGTTGGGTGGAAGAACTGCCAGCAGTACTGTGGAGCTTAAGAACAACCCCTAACAGATCCACAGGATTTACACCATATTTCATGGTCTATGGAGCAGAAGCAGTCATGCCCAGCGACATCATACATGATTCACCAAGAGTTGCGGCTTACATCGAGACAGATAATGAGATAGCTCGGCAAGACTCGGTGGACACATTAGAAGAGGTTAGAGACTTGGCAGCATCAAGGTCAGCGTATATCAACAAGACTTGCGACGCTATCATGCCAGACGCATCAAAACCCGCACCTTTCAAGAAGGCGACCTAGTACTGCGACTTAAACAAGATCACAAGGGAATGCATAAGCTGTCCTCTCCATGGGAAGGACCCTACATCATCAGCAAGAAGCTAAACAATGGGTCGTACTACCTGCTGGATGTAAGGGAAGAAAGCAGCGAACGCCATGATTTCGAGGATCGTCTCGAGGCACCTCGCCCTTGGAACGTCGCACACCTGCGACCGTACTATACATAAGAAAAGGCTAATCAGAGCCAAGCATCATCCTTTCCAGCTTTATAGCTGAGTATCATCACAGCCACTCAGGGCTAGAACTTCAACTTTGGTCGCCACCTAGGCGCGACCTATGCAACATCTGATCGCCACCCAGGCGCGATCGACCCTTGTATCAGAAACCGGCTGCCACCTAGGCGCGGCCGTAAACTTTGTATCATCTCTGGTCGCCACCTAGGCGCGACCGACCCCATGTATCACCATGGATCGCCACCTACGCGCGATCCAACCCTATGTATAACACTCGGTTGCCACCTAGGCGCGACCTTATGTGTCATCATAATCAAAGCTTATCATAGCTTAGCCTATCATGGCAATATCATTATGTTTCTTGGGGTCTTTGTTACCCTGAAACAGCCAATTTATTGGCAATTATCAAATTTACCTTAAGTTGGATTGCTACTCGCATTATGTGGCCAAAGTACTGGGGTGTGGCGTCAATCGAGCTTGATTGCCTATCATGGCCGCTCTCGACCCTGAACACACATGTTCCTAGGAAATACTGAGTCGCGCGAGTGCCCACTTAAGGATTCAGATGGCCTAACTAGAGGTCGATGTACTGCTTATAGTACGGCAACACCAATTACAATTACTTGTATCTTAACAATTGTTTTATTCATGATATCAAGTTACAGGTGATGACCTTCAGAGTTCTCTGAGAAGAATTGAGATGATTACCACATTACATCCTCTCAATCCTTGGGGGCTACATCATATTATCATCAAAAATTTGAAGATGGTCGTCATCAAGTTCTGAAGCTATCAGGCTACTCTAACAAAGAAGCTCACGAAGTCAGATGATCTTCCAGGTGCGAGTCAAGGCCAATCCTGCACAATTATAAGTCGCGAAACAAGGAAAAGCGCGGCCTAAACATTCAAGATCAAGAATACTATGAAGTTCAGGCCACGCTTGGGGGCTAATGTCGGGGGAATACTTTCTGGATTAACCGCGGCCCAGTGCGACTTACTTACTCGCACGGACAAAGGCCCACTTGGGAGCAAGCCCAATATTGAACCGCCATAAGGGGAAAGATCTAGAAGACATATCCCGGAGGACGTGAAGACCAAGTAGTCTCCGAGTAGGCCTCTGTGGACATATTCCTTGTGGGGAAGTTTCCTTTGTAACCTAGCGAGCCTCTGTGTATATAAAGAGGACTCGCAGGACTTAGAACGGGTCAAGCTATCAAGCCCTAAACCCTAGCTCATACGGCGAGTACCAGATCGGATCGCCTCCATTGTAACACCTCGATTATCATATCAATACCAATCTAGGGTAGGCAGGAAGTAGGTCTTTTACCTCACATTGAGGGGGCCGAACCTGGGTAAATCTGTGTTGATCTTTGTTCCTGCGATCCCAAGCTCGGAGATGCTTGACTCACGTAATCCCACACCTACGAGGTCATCTATGACACCTGACGTGACAAACCCACGACAGGCAGTGCATCATATTTAATCCTGCTATACCAGGGCATCAGATCATCCAAATATTCGTGGGAAACATCCACACAACATCATCTGGATGAGTAAATCATCTAGATTTCTTCCCTGAAATTAAATTGACAGAAACAACAAGTGACTAAACTGAATATTTCTTCAGTTAAACCACAGTCCGAGACCAACCAGAGACCATAAGCTCGATTTCATGCACAAGTTCATCACCTGGATGAACTGGAGCAGTACCACATCCCTTAGAACAGGGGAAAACCTAAATTACACACGGTCTTAAGCAACAGATGCTCGAGCAGGGTATTAGGAAGAGGAGAAGCATCTAGAAGAAGCACCAGAGCGTCTAGAACTAGAAGCAGTGGAGAAGCACTTACCAAGCGGCCATTGCCGTAGCTCTGAGGCGACGAGGCAGTGCTCATGCAACCTCTAGAGGGGGCAAACGGCAGTAGAGGACACGTAGAATAGCACCAGAGCACCGAGAGCAGCTCGGAGGCTTCCATGGCGCCGCACAGCGCGGAATCGTGCGCCGTCACCGAAACACTAGCTGAGGGGATCGAGTTGCGCCACTAGCTAGAGGGCAGTAGAGACAAATCGCATGGATAGGAAGGAAGAGCAGAGAAAGGAGAGCGTTTTGCTCCACAGCACGGCGGAGGAGGTGGCCGGAGCAACTCGGGAGAGCACGGCGGCAGCATATCGCTAGGGGAATAGAAAGAGAGAAGCACGGGGAGAGAGAGAGAGGATTAGGGTTTGACCAGACCGGCTCGGTCGGTAGCCTGGTCTGAACCAATTTGACTTGGTTCGACCAAGTCAGCAGAGGGGCATTTTAGTCATTTCACAATTTGAGTGTTAAGCAAGTTAATATAATTATTTCTCACTGAAATAAAGTCCTAAAAATACAATAAAAATATCCACACACATCAGAAAAATACAAGGAATTTGATTATGATTTTTATTGAAATTTTTGAAAACCTTTGAGTGATACAAATATTCAAAGATCCTTAAGTGGATTATTCTTTGGAATAATTTCTTAAAATTATTTTCTCAAGAAAAATAATCTGGGAAAATAAATACTAAGTTCAAAATAATATTTGAACTATACCAAGACTATCTTGTTACTCATCCTAAATCAAAAATATTCAAACCTAAATGAATTTTTACACCAAATTCAAATACACCAAAAATCAACTAAAAATATGCAACATACTCTATAAAACATGAGGAATTTTTATGTAAGTTTTATTTGAAGTTTTGAAAAACATTTTGTGGATGAAAAATTCAAGGATTCTTAAGTGAAAATGACTTGAAATTCTTTTTCAAAAACTATTTTCTTAAAAGAAAATAATATGGGAAAATAAAGTCTTGAAATTCAATTATATTGAACTATTTAAATTCAATCACTTTAAATTTATTCCTCATGAAAATTGTTGTCAAACACTTTATATAATTAAAAACTCCAAAGCACTTGAAAAGTCTTAAATCCGCAACTTGGGAATTTTGGGGTGACGATGCATATCATGATTATGCATAATAGCATGCTGCTAGATTTTTCAGTAGTCCTTATCAGGATTACTTTGCTACTTTCAGAACTCGGGGTTTTACCGCAAACCCTAGAATCCCGAAGAGTTGAGCGGCCATTTCTATCACAGGCAAGTTCATTCTTGCATGTCCGTTGAAATATTTTTATCAGCGTATTTATAAAAGTAATATATTTATTCATCTGCATAAAAAAACTATTTTTGAATGATGTGAATTGATATATATATTATTTGGCTGGCAATGGAACCACGGATTGATGTTGTGGTGGAGGTTCCATTGTACGGGAAAGTATATACCTAGGATTAATTACCAATGTCACAGTGATCCTTGCACCGTATTGAAGCGTTTACCATGAGATCTGCTATGGACAGTAAAAGTCAGCCGTATCTTCTCTCGTTCACATATCCTCGACAGGCTATTACCTGGTTGTGTCCGTTGCGGCGGCCAACAGCGTGGAAGCGCGTGACCTTCCCACCTGACGGGGTGACTGGAATAGAAGCTCGGGAGGGGTGGCGGGATAACGGTCTTTGTTACCGGCCGCGCCACAATTGGGCGGATATGTGTTGTGCGGAGAGGACGGTGATTGGCTTTGGACTCACACCTGGCCCCATACCATGGAAGTATGGATGAGTTTGGCCGCTCGAAAAGGCAACAAGGCTGGGTTTCTCTCATGGGTAAAGTTACGCAGCTCTGCAGAGTCAACAATAAGAAATTGTGGCTGTCACATCCTTGTTCCAGGAGGGAACTACAGAACGCTGCGGGAAAGGCATGGCAAGTGATGACTAAAGACCCGTGGAGACTGTGAGCATAGTTTTCTGAAAATAAAATGGACCCTTTCCTAATAACATTTTCCAAAACCTGCATTATGTCAAAGACTGTTGGTCATGGCAGTAGCTAGTGCATAAAACACCTTATCGCCTATAATTTGAACTTGCTGAGTAACGCTCGTGTTGCTCACCCTTTTACTCGTTGACCCCCTGCTTAGATTTTGGAGCCATCAACGGAGTTGCCAGTTAGCCATCACGACGTCAAGGAAGTATCCAACAAAGAGTCAAGTCTACTGATGGAGCTTGAAGGAGTCAACAGCTACTTCACCGACAGAAGGATGACAACCACCTTGCCTAGGTGTATATAACGACAAAAATTGCCGATGGAGGAGACAACATCATATTGGAAGAAGGAGTACAACTTGGATAAAGATATTCTAGATGGAATAGATTAGGGCTGTGACAACAACAGTAGTGGATTAGGAATTAGAGATAGAGCTGATATCCAGCTTAGTGATACGAATTGGATCTTTTTGATGTTTCATTTGCACGAGACCTACTTCTATCTGTAAAGAAGGTTCTCGAGATTTTGTATTGAATAGTGTTGTAATCCTATAGTGTTACCTTGGACCGGCTATGTTTCTGTTGTACTACTCTGAGGGATGTAATATTTGCGGAGAGGTTCTTCCATGCGTGTTACATCAACGACTTGTACACTACAACATGCAGTGGTGTGCTGGGTCACCGCAAGGCGGGTGCAACCTCTCCGAGCCCGGGTGCACGCCATGTGGGCATACACCGGGGTGTCTGATCCAACCCGCTCACTCGCAGAGGAGCTGTCCGCTAGTGAGGTGAAGAAGCTGGAGAGGACTCTTACCATACTGACTGACGACGAACCGTGCGAGACGAAGTCGCCAGTTGCACCTTATGAAGCCAGCAACCCTCTACCGGAGGTAACACTCACCACCATTTTGTTAGTTGTTATGTTACGCATGTGTATGTTTATTTCTTTTGCTATTTCCATGTGCAGGGACACAGAATTTGCGAGTCAATGCCTCCATGTGCCAGAGAGTGGCCCAGTGCCGAATAATGAGCCACTCGAGGCTGGCTCGGATGATGAGGTGACCTCAATCGCTACCGCCCATACTCCAGAAGCTGATGAAGGCGACGCTGAGACGCAGACCAATGATGGTCAGCAAAAGCGGTCGCGCGAGGAAGAGGACACGGCAGACTCTGAGGGGAAGGAAGGGAATGCGACGGAGTCGACCATGGCCCCGCTTGAAGTTCCTCCAATCCGCTCTCCTCCTCCGCGCCCGACGAAAAGGTCGCGTCCGAGCGTAGGCATGCTCGCACCTGGTCGGATGGTCGACCTCATTGGAGAGTAAGTTTTATGTGCCCTACCAATTTTGACTTATGAATTTTGCCGAGTTAGATACTTGGCATGTGTGACAAAGTGTATCATCCGATGAGGACCTGCCACCGCCACCTATGGTAGAGAAGAGCAGTGCGGCGTCGACGGCGCGTAGCCAGCCGCAAGAAACCCCAGCAGCCTGCGACTGCGGCTGCCACAGACACGTCCGTACCGCCAGAGCCTGAGATTGCAGCTGACAAAGATGAGACGGCGGCGACAGGTGCTCCTGCGTCGACTTCCGCCTCCGCAGATCATGTAAGTTTGTGCTTTTGTGTCGCAGTTAAACCACTATCGGGTGTTTTTCTCAACGGCAATTGAACTCAACTGAAGCGGGCATACAATGAACTGAATTTTAACTAAAATTTAACTAAAACATCCATCGATTACATAGCCAATTCCATGGCGGGCATACACATCGTGGCGATTATCGGATCAAAAGCCACACGTAGGCGGCCGCAGGCACAACAAACCTAATTATATAGCTAAAGGGGGGGCTTCCGTCGCCGCTCTAACCCTAACTAGGACCCAAAATTGGGCTCACACCGGAGCCCCAAGGGTGCGGCGACGGCGACTAGGCGGCGGCGCCGCTCAGTCGGAGTCGGAGAAGCCGAAGTCGGAGGAGTCGGAGTCCGCGACGTCGTTGCGGGACGCTGTGAGAGCGTACTGGAGTCGGAGTTCATTGAGCTCCGCTTCCATGACACGGCGCGCGCCGAGCTGCCGCTCCTCCTCCACGCTGCGTTGGATCACCTCCTCCATGATCCAGGGCAGATCTTGCTCGGCGGGGAAGTCCCCGGGGAGGAGGCCGCGGCGCGGTGCGCGATCCTGCTGCTCCTCCTCCTCCCTCTTCGGCGGCGGCAGCTGTGCCGCCATGGAGGAGCTCCCCGCGCCGGAGGAGCTCCCGTGCTCGTAGAGGCTGCAGCCGGTGGCGGCCGCGAACTCCATACGGTAGTCGTACTCGACCACCTCGCGGCGGGCGAACGCAGGCGGCGCCGAGACGCCGTAGTTGGTGTACCTGCGCGCGTCGCGTTTTCGACCGCCGTCGGAAGCTGCGCAGCGCGCCCGAGCGTGGTCAGCAGGCCGCCGCTTCCGGCCGTTCCGCTCCTCGTCGGAGTGGTTTCCACCACCGGAATGGCTACGGCGAGAGCTTGAACCCCCCACGCTTCATCATCGTCGGCCGACGGTGCTGGATTTGTACGCGGCGGGGCTGGTTTGTGTCGCCGGCGGCGAGAGGGGCGAGATCTAAAATGCTGGGGAATAGCTATGGTGCGACGCCTTTGAGTGGATAAGAAGGGGAACGGGGCAACGTGTCCGGCGGGCCGTGGGCCATGGCGAAATGGAGCGGGAGTTGGGCTGTTGCATGAGATAAGGCCCACCGAAAAATAACTAAACACTGCAGCAAAAAAAAACACGCCAGCATGAGTTGGACCGTGTAATGAGATACGGCCCACCGGAAATAACTAAAACTCTGCTGCAAAAAAAAAGCCAGCCAATCACAGCGCAGAACGAGAGTGCAGCGGATCGACCCCGGGTTCTTCTAGAAGGCCTGATCGGACGGCTTAAATCAAGTGTGTGACCTCAAACACTTTCAAATGAGTATAACTAATTCAAAAAAATCATAAAAACATGAAACCTTCGCACATAGTCTTCTTGTGTCATACAGTAACTACAAAAAAATAGATATGGCTCACATACATTTCCATGAAAATGTGTTCGTATCTAGAACACAGTAGTATGGATTTCAAGGGAGAGAGGAGGTGGGTTTAAAGTTTTTGAAAATGAAAATTGTCCAAAACTCACAAAAGCTTCATTTTGGTGTGACTAAGATGGATCCATGCTTAGTTTTTCATTTTCATGTTTAAAACTTGTTTAAATGTTGGTCAAACTTGGGTAAACATGGGTTTGACCAATTTTGAAATAAGCATAAAAATTCAAAAAACATCAAAAAAATGGAAAACCAGTGCACATGTTCTTAGTTTGTCATATTCTAACAACTCAAATTTATAAACATGGTCTAGATACATTCAAACAAAATATGCTTGAATGTGGTGTGAAATCTCAAATCTCAAACTATGAACTCTCATGTGTGAAGATAAGTGGTTTGTGATTTGCAACATGAAATTTTTAAAAAACTCATAGAAGATTCATTTTGGTGTGACTAAGAAGGATCCAGGCTTGGTTTTTCATTTTCATGTTTAAAACTTGTTTAAATTTGGTCAAACTTGGGTTTGACCGATTTTGAAATAAGCATAAAAAATTCAAAAAACATCAAAAAAATGGAAAACCAGTGCACATGTTCTTAGCTTGTCATATACTAACAACTCCAATTTATAAACAAGGTCTAGATACATTCAAACAAAATATGCTTGAATATGGTGTGAAATCTCAAACTATGAACTCTCATGTGTGAAGAGAAGTGGTTTGGGATTTGCAACATGAAATTTTCAAAAAACTCATAGAAGATTCATTTTGGTGTGACTAAGAAGGATCCAGGCTTGGTTTTTCATTTTCATGTTTAAAACTTGTTTAAATTTCGGTCAAACTTGGGTTTGACCGATTTTGAAATAAGCATAAAAAATTCAAAAAACATAAAAAAAATAGAAAACCAGTGCACATGTTCTTAGTTTGTCATATACTAACAACTCCAATTTATAAACAAGGTCTAGATACATTCAAACAAAATATACTTGAATATGGTGTGAAATCTCAAATCTCAAACTATGAACTCTCATGTGTGAAGAGAAGTGGTTTGGGATTTGCAACATGAAATTTTCAAAAAACTCACAGAAGCTTCATTTTGGTGTGACTAAGAAGGATACAGGCTAGGTTTTTCATTTTCATGTTTAAAACTTGTTTAAATTTTGATCAAACTTGGGTTTGACTAATTTTGAAATAAGCATAAAAAATTCAAAAAACATCAAAAAAATGAAAAAAAAACCAGTGCACATGTTTTTAGTTTGTCATATATTAACAACTCCAATTTATTTGGCTGATTTAGACATGGTGGAAAAAAAACTTGCTTAGAAAAGAGTGACAAACATTTTGGTAAGAGTAACAAATATTTTGGTTCATTGCAACACCGAAACTCAGCAGAAATACCATGTAAAGTTTGAATTTTGGTTCAAAGTTGAATTCAGAATTTACGAAAAACTAAAAGAAAATAAATAGTATGAAAATTAATTCAAATTTTTTGTCCCAGTGCAACATCCTAATGGATGAGACAACTCATTATTATAGATTAATCTACGCACGAAGCTGCTGGACTGAACGGGAATAATGTGCAACACCTAAATTGCGAGTATGGGGACTCGAACTTTGGTGGGCAAAGGGAGGCATCAACCCCTTCCCACTAGGCTATGCCTATGTTTGCGACAAATCTACCACCATCAGCTAATAGAATTGTTTGAGCCAACACGAAATTCTTTTTTTTCCTTCACTTAATTTAAGTGAGTACTCACGGCTTGTGTAACATCCCAAATTTATAATAAGAATAAATAAGACCCAAAATTCAGAACCAACAAAAACTTTTTTGAATTATTTCACAAATGATTGTGTTTCCCTTATATTGTTCTGTTTGACCTTGTGTAACTTGATGTTTATGATTGTTTGGCTAGTAAATGTCAACCCAAGAAATCAACCTAAGTAAAAATATATTTAAAACTCTGGTGATCATGTTATGACAAGAATATATTCCATATATCTTTTCCATTCTTATGTTGGCCAAAAGTCTATTTCAATAATGATTTGGTTTTAGCAACAAATAAAATACCCTTTAAATTGAGACAGTAAAAGTATTTCCAAAATTGCATGTTTATAAAATATGGAGAACTATCTGTGATCTCCTATCTATTCTTCAACCTTGACATTTTACAATTCCTATTTTTGTAACCTCCTATGTTTCAACTCCATTTTAAAAGGAATACTAGCGGGAAATATATTATCCCACATATTTCTCTTTATCAAACCTTCTTGAAAACTATTAAGTTATGAGTTGATATATCCCTTAAACAACATCTTGTCATAATTGAGTGTGACTATTTTTACAAAATAGTATTGTTAATTATGGAAAAGGTGGTGTGATTTATTCTTGTGGTTTGAATTGTGTGGTCTTGTTAGTGATGTGAATATTGTTGTGTTGTTGATATTGTTGTGATGTTGCTATTGTTGTGCTATTGATATTATGTGTTGATTGCTTGTGAGGATAATTCCTCAGTGGTGTTAATACTAAAATTAGGACACACTTGGCAGCAAATTGGGGGTGTGACTTGAATAAAAACAAATCCTCTAAAATCATTCAAACCTAAGTTAAAGTCCTAAATTAATGGAAATGATCTTATTGAAATTCCCTCTCTATCTATTCCTCTATTCTATGAAAACAATTATATTTTCTTTATCAAAATTCTAGGAGTGAGATGAACTAATAATCATCCCCACTTCATATCACTCCCTCCTTAAGTAAACCTACTTTTCGATTTAAATCAAACCCCTCAAATCATTTATTAAAAAGGAAATGAAGGTCATGAATTAGAAATGGTCTTCATAAATAATTTCCCTCCCCAATTCTCTTTTTCCTCCAAACAAATGTTTTCTCTATGAAAATAAAACTTATTTGAAGTTATCTTATTTGTCAAAGAAGTTCCAAAAGTTCAAAACCATATTTTATCACATGCTTTAAAAATATTAAAGGAGTATCAAATACAAATTTCCAAAAATGATTTATTTAAACCCTATGAACAAATATTGCTCAAAACATTTTATTTTCAAAAACCAATTTTTGTGGAGCTTCTACATGTATATGGGAGGCTACATGAATTTTCTCAACTTTGTATAAAGTGTTTAAGTGCCCCAATTAAAATCCCTAAAACCTACTGGTTTCAAAAAGAAATAGAAGAAATAGAAGCAGGGACTTGTTTGTGATTGTAAAAAGTATTTCAGGGGGCGTTATGTAAAATCTTCGTTGACCTCCTGTAGTTGACGGCGCCCGACGCTGCGCCGTGCTGCCGTGCTCGCTGCGTCGCCGTGCTCTCCTCGCCTCGCCTCTGCCTCACGCCTCGACCCGGAGGAGCTGAAGCCTCCACGCCACTCACCTCTGCTCTCCCTTGTCCCCCATCACCCCTGTTGCAGCGATGCGGCACGGCACGGGTGCCGTGTTGCTCACACCGTCGTCGCCGTGCTCTTCCCATGCAATGTCGACACCGTCTGGACCCCGCTCCTCTCTGCCGCTCTGCGAGACGATAAGAAGCACCACGCCGCTCCTTGGAAATTGTGTGACCCTGGAAATTCCTGATTTGCCACTGGTCGAAATCACTCTTTTAGTCATAGACTGAGTTAGGATGATCAAAAATTTATGAACCCAATTGTTTTAGAAAGCTCTTCACATTACCTTTCAGTAGAAATTGGTCTCATGTGTTTTGGATGTTTAGAACAAAAGTTGCATGCATTTCTAGTTTAGGCCAGCAAGCACTTTGTGCATTTTTAATAAATTATGTAAATAACTTTTTGGATCAAACTCACTTGGAGTAGTTTCTAATAGCAACAGAGAACACAAACTCGAGTTTGCATGGTTGTTTGATTGACAGAACTCCCTAGGTGTAATATTTAGTAAAAATAATGTTTCTGCCTCTATTTGAAAGAAAGTAATTAAAATGGTCTTGTTATTAAAAATATGTTTTATTCTTGCAAATACTTGTTTTGGTACTATTGCTTGCTAGTTACTATGGTTAGCATGTTGGCATATCTTAGTACTGTTAGTGAGTGCTATGCTTGTTTAACTTGTTGTTAAATTAGTTTTGTGTGATTACATTTTTTTAAATTGTTGGCTAAAATAAATCGTATAGAAAGTAAATAAATCCATATCTCAAGATCTAGGAATCCAAATAAATCAAACTCAAATGCTCTGAAAAGCTTATGAAATTATTTAACTCACTGAAGTGGTTTCATCTCATTTAGTTTAATATTAAAAATGTGTTATTTAAAATGCCACAGAAGGTTTAGATTCTAAACTTGTTTGTTTCTGATACTCAAATAGTCCAAATGATACCAATCCAATTTTGTTAGCTTATTACTGTGATAACTTAGCTCCCCTATTTTTGGTAGAATTAATTGACTATTATTATTTAATTGGCATTAGTTTGGTTATTAGAAAACCTTTCTGGACTAAAACAATTATAGAAAAATAATGGTTAATCCAAATGGGTTAGGACCAATTTTGTTAGGTCACATTTAGTCAAGGTTAGTTTCCCCTAAAAGGATTTAATTTTTGAATAACATTAACTCGCGTTGTAGCAAAAAATTGATTAAATAGTTTCTGTAATAAAACAATTGTGTAGGGAGTTTTATAACTCCAAATGAATCAAATCCAAGTGTGTTGTCTCCTACACTTCAGTAGCTTTCTGTAGAAGTTTAGTTTGTATTTTTGTGACCAACAGAACCCAGGTTACGCAATTAAACATGCACCACTAGATTCTGCCATATTTAAAACCTAATTAAATAATGGTCAATTCAATTAAATTGAAATCAAATTGTGTTGCTTTGTGTGTGCAGTAGCTATGTTTGATGCTTGAGAGTTGTTGTGATGCTTGATTGAGTAGTGTGGCAATTGTCAACTTGTTTGTTAGATAATAATCTTCCCTCATGATTGTTGCTTGTTAGTATTGCTTGATGTTGTTGTTGGAGTGTTCTACTGTATGTTGATTGTTCTTTCCTCTTTGCGACGCTAGATTTAAACGCTACCGGAGTAATCGTTGGAAAGGTTTTATGAGAGAAGAATCGAAGTTTATTTCTTTGATCAGTAAGGAGAAGTCCAGGGACATCATGCTGGAATCAGGCAAGCTACTTCACTGAGCTTGCATTTATATACATCTATTTTAATCTCAGGAGTTGTTCAAAAGTATCAATGATTTTAGAAAAACCCCTTTTTCAAAAACATGAAAACTATTTTGCCACCCTACTTAGAAGTATAAGGTAGTTATTTAAAACTATAGGATGGGAAAAACAATGTTTTTCAAAACTCCTTTGAAGGTACTTGGATGAAGGTGAAATGCCGAAAGGTCGGTATTAAGTTGGAGAATGGTGGTGTTGTTTTGGAAAAGTGCACATTGTGTCCTAATACTATGGCGACCAACCAATAACCGGTGCGACCACATTTACCCCCATATGGGCACGGGCGTAGTCATATAATTTGCTCGTGTTAGTACTGGATGCCTCAATAACGAGGATAACCTCGTTCCATGAGGGGATGGTCTGAGGACCTACCCCCTGACCTGGGTCCTCTTAAAAGAAGTCTACCGGAAGCCGGTATGAGCGTAAAGAAGAAAGAGGATTGAAGGGCTCCCTTGGGTCCGCCGGGCAGAACTACGAGTCCTCACACTTAGTTTCTGAGGATTTAAGTGTCGATGGAAAGTGTCGTAGAGGCAGGGTCCTATACTAGCATGAGCAAAGGACAGGCTATGGCCGGGAACTCAACTTCGCATACCTCTGGTATGGCGGGACGTGGCTGACACGATGAGTGACCGGATGGGTGTGGGAAAAGCGTGCTACCTCTGTAGAGGGTAAAACTATTCGAATAGCCGAGTCCTCGGATATGGACAGTTGGGAGGCTGTCTTAAGACCATGTGCAAGTTTTTATAAAATTCTGAGTTTTGAAAGGAAATTGAAGTGGAAAAAGGTTGCATACCTGTACCAATGAGTTGGCACAAGGTTGTAGGGTAAAAAGGACCATGATTGAGTTATGGTCAGAAGAAGGTGGAGTTTGGGTGGTAACTAAAACGATGATTTCTTAAAGGATAGTTATAAACTTCTTCTTACCTTTTTAAATAAATATATAGAGATGTTTTTCAATAAAGATATAAAGATGTTTTTCAATAATAAAAGTCTTTGAAATAAAAATAAAACTAAAATAGTGCATACTCAAGTTGGGGTAGTTTGCGAGTACAATCAAATGTACTCATATTGGTTTCGTCCCTGGCTATTGTCTTAGCCAGATTCTAGAGAAGAGCAGATTAAGGAAGACGGTTTCGATGACGTCAGTGCGAACTAGGGCGCTTCCCAGTCAGTTGCTGCCTGTAGGGTTCTGGCAAATGACTTGGGCTCCACGTTGTTTGGTGATTTCCGCTGCAAGCACCTGATGAAGCTGATCACTTCCATCAAGTAAGTAAATAAATTCGGTATGTATGGATGTTCTTGGTTACCAAGTTTAATTGTGCTTCAGCGACGCACTGATCATGGGATCGCTGATATGTAGGCACAAGGGTATTTCGGACAGTTAGTCCGGGGTCCCCACAGACTTGGTATCAGAGCCATCCTGACTGTAACAGACCTTAGTTAGCATGGACGTTAGTTAGGAAAGCAAATATTTTGTTAAAAATATATTAATACCAACAATATATCTTTATCTAGGGAAGTCCAAAAATGATTTCCACTCTTCTCATCTTCTCAAATAATTTCTGAGTCTTATCCTTCTATTTTAAGAATTACCAAGGATTTCTATACTCCCTCTTACCCGTTCAGAATGCTTGACGCTGAACCCCAAGTGAGACCTAGTTAGCTAGCACCTGCCAGAAGAAGCCTCCATCTCGAGTAATCAACATTCAACATCAAGGGATCAATCTGCAAATATCAAGATCATCGATAACAACAAAGCAAGAGACCCCGAAGACCTCAGCTCAACGTCAACAATTCTACTCAAGTTGCAACCTCGACAATCTCAAGTATTCCAGCTAAAGCCTAAGGTGATAAAATGAAGACTTCATCAACCATGTAGACTTCATCAACCATGTATAACTTATGATAGGAGCTTTAGTTATATTACCCGACTACCACGAGTAGTAGGCGTCCATTGGTACTAAATGTACCTTGTGTGTTGTTTGTCTGTGAAGTTCCTTGCTTGTGTGTGCTCTGTTTGTGTGAGGTTTTTCATGTGTGTTTCACAAACACGCCTTGTCGGCAGCACAAAGTAATTTCAAAAATTTCTCCTTATTATAAAAACTCTTTTTGTCACCTAACCAAAAGAACCATTCTTGACCTCTTGTCCATAGCTGCACCTTGTTGCGGATATAAACCCGCCTAGGAAATCTTCTCAGGTATTTTTCCCTCTCATCTAAACCATCTCCCAAACAGAACTGACAGTTCCGCAAGATACAAAAGACCCCCGATCTTTAACCAAATAGCCTGAGATTTTTGTACCCTTTCGAAAGTCCGACTTAGAAAACCCTTCAGAAAATTTTGTCCTAGTAAAAGGAACAAGATATCGAATACTCTCTACTTCAACCCTGAGGCCCAAGACTCAACGACCCTCTGCAAGACGGATAGCGGCCTTCATACATCGTTTTGTACAACCACATCAAGCTATCAAGAAAGATGAAGATTCAAGACCCGACGTTAGATGACATTAGTCGTATCCCGTCGGACTAACAAAAGATTATGAAAACTAACATAACTAACCTAATTGATCTAATTTTAAATCTCTCATCTAACCAAGTTTTGCAAAGCTACTAACTGCTTTTTCTAGACAAAGGAAAGAGATGCCATAGGACGACTCAAAACTATTTGGTGGAAAGGAGAACTTTAGGAGGATATAAGAGTGTTGAACTCTAAGATTATTAGTTAAAAGGATCCCTTAAGAATCTAGTTGATGAGATCAAAACTTGTTGGATGATGTTGGTAATATCAAAAATTTGGGGTTTAGAATAGAAGTAAAAACTTGGAGTGGATCGATAAATTAATTGGATTTGGACAAATGATATATCTGATTTATGCTCTGGGGCTAACCAGTTGTGGTCCCCAACCATTGGTGATTATCTGGAGCTAGAAGATGTGACCCTTGATTTGAGGTTTAGAAATACAGGTGAAAGTTATTGGATTTTTAGGAAGCACTTGCTGATAAAATGATATTTGGATTGGTTAGAAGCAAGTAAATTAAGAAGAATACTCCTGTGTTGGAATGTTTAGGGTGATTCTTAGCGCAAGTGACCTTTGTAATAAATTCTTATAGAATTATAGGAAGTGGTCAAAGATGAGTTAGCAAATGAGCAGATCGTTGTATGCAAGAAATAATTGGTGGAGGATGAATGAATGTTTATCGGATTCTAGGAATCAATATGACTTGGTCTAGTAGCCAGGCATTCTAGGTGACAGTAGTTTTCAGAGCTTGTCACGCTCTGTTTGGATTGTTCTTAGAAAGATCATTTATCTTTGATTATGAGATCAAGGCCCAAAAGTGTTGAGATAACAATCTGAATTTGGTTAGAAAGTGGGTCAATTCTGGATGGTATGATCACATGATTGTTGGATGCTTCATTTAGCTTTGATGATATGGTCGTGGGAAAATGGCAACCTGAAGGAGTCAGATATTATGAGGTATGCCTATCTGGAGAGAAAAATCAATCAGGAAATAATTGGTGGAGCACTATGATTTTTGTGATAGAAGGCAATGGGAAGACTATGCCTAAAAAGATTTGATGGGTACCCGATAGATTGAACTATACCATGATAAAGAGTTTATGCCCAAGGAAGATGAGGGCAGATTAATAATTTTAGCCTGGGCAAGGACCATGTTTTAAATTAACTAGTTGATAGTAGTGGCCTTACCAGAGATTTTGGAATGGCATTTTGAAAAATCAAGAATTAGAGGCCTAGGTAAAGTTGGACGTTTAGGATCTTAGGTATAATAAGTTTGATGTTTAAGGTATGGCACCCAACTCCCTTGAAAACTAACATAAGCCCCTCAACCCCAAAGTTTTCCGGGAAAACCCTAACTATTCTGGTGCACTCTAACTTACATGTGAAGACACCTGCGAAGCTGTGTGAAGACTCAGAACCAAAGAAGCGATATACCAAACTATCATTGAGTATTTGGAAACTCTTATATCAGAATCTATTTTTCTTAACCTCTCTAGAAATAATGTGATATTCCACTGTTCGTGTTATATAAAAGTACTTTGGTAACAAGCCTCATGAACTTGTTAGCAATTCACTTTTGTATGCTCAAACAATTGAGTGTCATATACAAATAAACAGAACGTCAGATAATTCAGTACATCTCAGCCTCTGGAATATGAAAAGTAGTTTGATGACAAGACTAGCTACCTTGTTAACAAATTCTTCTTGTATGACTAAGGCAATTCGATGTCATAAAAGACACCCACATTCTTATACAACTACCCAATAGAAGGCCTCGCAACATCAAGTTGTTAAGATCTCACATGGCGACCTCACTAAAGGAGCATCGACTTCGGAAGTATATTCAGCCCAAAACCCGTGCCCTCGTACTCCCCTGTAACCCCGGGGCAAATCTCGGGACGAGATTTATTCTAAGGGGGGAAGGATTTGTAACATCCCAAATTTATAATAAGAATAAATAAGACCCAAAATTCAGAACCAACAAAAACTTTTTTGAATTATTTCACAAATGATTGTGTTTCCCTTATATTGTTCTGTTTGACCTTGTGTAACTTGATGTTTATGATTGTTTGGCTAGTAAATGTCAACCCAAGAAATCAACCTAAGTAAAAATATATTTAAAACTCTGGTGATCATGTTATGACAAGAATATATTCCATATATCTTTTCCATTCTTATGTTGGCCAAAAGTCTATTTCAATAATGATTTGGTTTTAGCAACAAATAAAATACCCTTTAAATTGAGACAGTAAAAGTATTTCCAAAATTGCATGTTTATAAAATATGGAGAACTATCTGTGATCTCCTATCTATTCTTCAACCTTGACATTTTACAATTCCTATTTTTGTAACCTCCTATGTTTCAACTCCATTTTAAAAGGAATACTAGCGGGAAATATATTATCCCACATATTTCTCTTTATCAAACCTTCTTGAAAACTATTAAGTTATGAGTTGATATATCCCTTAAACAACATCTTGTCATAATTGAGTGTGACCATTTTTACAAAATAGTATTGTTAATTATGGAAAAGGTGGTGTGATTTATTCTTGTGGTTTGAATTGTGTGGTCTTGTTTGTGATGTGAATATTGTTGTGTTGTTGATATTGTTGTGCTGTTGCTATTGTTGTGCTATTGATATTATGTGTTGATTGCTTGTGAGGATAATTCCTCAGTGGTGTTAATACTAAAATTAGGACACACTTGGCAGCAAATTGGGGGTGTGACTTGAATAAAAACAAATCCTCTAAAATCATTCAAACCTAAGTTAAAGTCCTAAATTAATGGAAATGATCTTATTGAAATTCCCTCTCTATCTATTCCTCTATTCTATGAAAACAATTATATTTTCTTTATCAAAATTCTAGGAGTGAGATGAACTAATAATCATCCCCACTTCATATCACTCCCTCCTTAAGTAAACCTACTTTTCGATTTAAATCAAACCCCTCAAATCATTTATTAAAAAGGAAATGAAGGTCATGAATTAGAAATGGTCTTCATAAATAATTTCCCTCCCCAATTCTCTTTTTCCTCCAAACAAATGTTTTCTCTATGAAAATAAAACTTATTTGAAGTTATCTTATTTGTCAAAGAAGTTCCAAAAGTTCAAAACCATATTTTATCACATGCTTTAAAAATATTAAAGGAGTATCAAATACAAATTTCCAAAAATGATTTATTTAAACCCTATGAACAAATATTGCTCAAAACATTTTATTTTCAAAAACCAATTTTTGTGGAGCTTCTACATGTATATGGGAGGCTACATGAATTTTCTCAACTTTGTATAAAGTGTTTAAGTGCCCCAATTAAAATCCCTAAAACCTACTGGTTTCAAAAAGAAATAGAAGAAATAGAAGCAGGGACTTGTTTGTGATTGTAAAAAGTATTTCAGGGGGCGTTCTGTAAAATCTTCGTTGACCTCCTGTAGCTGACGGCGCCCGACGCTGCGCCGTGCTGCCGTGCTCGCTGCGTCGCCGTGCTCTCCTCGCCTCGCCTCTGCCTCACGCCTCGACCTGGAGGAGCTGAAGCCTCCACGCCACTCACCTCTGCTCTCCCTTGTCCCCCATCACCCCTGTTGCAGCGATGCGGCACGGCACGGGCGCCGTGTTGCTCACACCGTCGTCGCCGTGCTCTTCCCGCGCAATGTCGACACCGTCTGGACCCCGCTCCTCTCTGCCGCTCTGCGAGACGATAAGAAGCACCACGCCGCTCCTTTGCTCCTCTGCTCCCCCATTTGCCCCTCTCGCTCGCTCTCTCTTTTTCTCTCCACGGACACGAACCAAGGCCGATTTGCCGTCGCGCATCGCCGGCCATAGAGAGCTCCCCATCCAAATCCCAGACCACCAGCAGCTTCGCCGTGCCCTACTCTCCCTCTCTGCGCGAGGAATCGCAGAGGGAAGCCCTGGATCGAGCAAGCCGTCTTCACCTTCTTCCTCTCCGGCCGCGGACATGCGAGCAAGCTCGCGAGTGCCACGAACCTCCATTCATCACCATTTTTGTGCCATTGAGCTCCCCTCATCGCGCTCTCTCTCACTGGCATCATCTTTTCGTTTAGGGACCGCCGGCCGCCGATGCCGTCGCCGCCGTGATCCCCTGCCGAGCTTCGTCCCTCTGTTCGTGTCGAGGAAGACGAAGACAGGCCGTACCCGTTCGCTCGCCTGCGTGGGCCGCGAGCTGGGCCTCTCCCCGTGTTGCTCAGCCCAGATCCAGCCAGCTCCAGTGCCAGATCCAGCCCGCGAACCTTTTTCTTAGGTTGTTTATTTATTTCCTTATAGATTTGTTTCTGTACCTTTAGTTTAAATCGTTTTAAAATAGTTTAAGTGCAAAGTTGACCAAACCAAAAATCACACAAGTAGCCTGATAAGTTTTGAGTCATTTCTAACTTACAGATCTGAAAAATATCAAATTGTGTGACCCTGGAAATTCCTGATTTGCCACTGGTCGAAATCACTCTTTTAGTCATAGACTGAGTTAGGATGATCAAAAATTTATGAACCCAATTGTTTTAGAAAGCTCTTCACATTACCTTTCAGTAGAAATTGGTCTCATGTGTTTTGGATGTTTAGAACAAAAGTTGCATGCATTTCTAGTTTAGGCCAGCAAGCACTTTGTGCATTTTTAATAAATTATGTAAATAACTTTTTGGATCAAACTCACTTGGAGTAGTTTCTAATAGCAACAGAGAACACAAACCCGAGTTTGCATGGTTGTTTGATTGACAGAACTCCCTAGGTGTAATATTTAGTAAAAATAATGTTTCTGCCTCTATTTGAAAGAAAGTAATTAAAATGGTCTTGTTATTAAAAATATGTTTTATTCTTGCAAATACTTGTTTTGGTACTATTGCTTGCTAGTTACTATGGTTAGCATGTTGGCATATGTTAGTACTGTTAGTGAGTGCTATGCTTGTTTAACTTGTTGTTAAATTAGTTTTGTGTGATTACATTTTTTTAAATTGTTGGCTAAAATAAATCGTATAGAAAGTAAATAAATCCATATCTCAAGATCTAGGAATCCAAATAAATCAAACTCAAATGCTCTGGAAAGCTTATGAAATTATTTAACTCACTGAAGTGGTTTCATCTCATTTAGTTTAATATTAAAAATGTGTTATTTAAAATGCCACAGAAGGTTTAGATTCTAAACTTGTTTGTTTCTGATACTCAAATAGTCCAAATGATGCCAATCCAATTTTGTTAGCTTATTACTGTGATAACTTAGCTCCCCTATTTTTGGTAGAATTAATTGACTATTATTATTTAATTGGCATTAGTTTGGTTATTAGAAAACCTTTCTGGACTAAAACAATTATAGAAAAATAATGGTTAATCCAAATGGGTTAGGACCAATTTTGTTAGGTCACATTTAGTCAAGGTTAGTTTCCCCTAAAAGGATTTAATTTTTGAATAACATTAACTCGCGTTGTAGCAAAAACTTGATTAAATAGTTTCTGTAATAAAACAATTGTGTAGGGAGTTTTATAACTCCAAATGAATCAAATCCAAGTGTGTTGTCTCCTACACTTCAGTAGCTTTCTGTAGAAGTTTAGTTTGTATTTTTGTGACCAACAGAACCCAGGTTACGCAATTAAACATGCACCACTAGATTCTGCCATATTTAAAACCTAATTAAATAATGGTCAATTCAATTAAATTGAAATCAAATTGTGTTGCTTTGTGTGTGCAGTAGCTATGTTTGATGCTTGAGAGTTGTTGTGATGCTTGATTGAGTAGTGTGGCGATTGTCAACTTGTTTGTTAGATAATAATCTTCCCTCATGATTGTTGCTTGTTAGTATTGCTTGATGTTGTTGTTGGAGTGTTCTACTGTATGTTGATTGTTCTTTCCTCTTTGCGACGCTAGATTTAAACGCTACCGGAGTAATCGTTGGAAAGGTTTTATGAGAGAAGAATCGAAGTTTATTTCTTTGATCAGTAAGGAGAAGTCCAGGGACATCATGCTGGAATCAGGCAAGCTACTTCACTGAGCTTGCATTTATATACATCTATTTTAATCTCAGGAGTTGTTCAAAAGTATCAATGATTTTGGAAAAACCCCTTTTTCAAAAACATGAAAACTATTTTGCCACCCTACTTAGAAGTATAAGGTAGTTATTTAAAACTATAGGATAGGAAAAACAATGTTTTTCAAAACTCCTTTGAAGGTACTTGGATGAAGGTGAAATGCCGAAAGGTCGGTATTAAGTTGGAGAATGGTGGTGTTGTTTTGGAAAAGTGCACATTGTGTCCTAATACTATGGTGACCAACCAATAACCGGTGCGACCACATTTACCCCCATATGGGCACGGGCGTAGTCATATAATTTGCTCGTGTTAGTACTGGATGCCTCAATAACGAGGATAACCTCGTTCCATGAGGGGATGGTCTGAGGACCTACCCCCTGACCTGGGTCCTCTTAAAAGAAGTCTACCGGAAGCCGGTATGAGCGTAAAGAAGAAAGATGATTGAAGGGCTCCCTTGGGTCCGCCGGGCAGAACTACGAGTCCTCACACTTAGTTTTGAGGATTTAAGTGTCGATGGAAAGTGTCGTAGAGGCAGGGTCCTATACTAGCATGAGCAAAGGACAGGCTATGGCCGGGAACTCAACTTCGCATACCTCTGGTATGGCGGGACGTGGCTGACACGATGAGTGACCGGATGGGTGTGGGAAAAGCGTGCTACCTCTGCAGAGGGTAAACTATTCGAATAGCCGAGTCCTCGGATATGGACAGTTGGGAGGCTGTCTTAAGACCATGTGCAAGTTTTTATAAAATTCTGAGTTTTGAAAGGAAATTGAAGTGGAAAAAGGTTGCATACCTGTACCAATGAGTTGGCACAAGGTTGTAGGGTAAAAAGGACCATGATTGAGTTATGGTCGGAAGAAGGTGGAGTTTGGGTGGTAACTAAAACGATGATTTCTTAAAGGATAGTTATAAACTTCTTCTTACCTTTTTAAATAAATATATAGAGATGTTTTTCAATAAAGATATAAAGATGTTTTTCAATAATAAAAGTCTTTGAAATAAAAATAAAACTAAAATAGTGCATACTCAAGTTGGGGTAGTTTGCGAGTACAATCAAATGTACTCATATTGGTTTCGTCCCTGGCTATTGTCTTAGCCAGATTCTAGAGAATAGCAGATTAAGGAAGACGGTTTTGATGACGTCAGTGCGAACTAGGGCGCTTCCCAGTCAGTTGCTGCCTGTAGGGTTCTGGCAAATGAATTGGACTCCACGTTGTTTGGGTGATTTCCGCTGCAAGCACCTGATGAAGCTGATCACTTCCATCAAGTAAGTAAATAAATTCGGTATGTATGGATGTTCTTGGTTACCAAGTTTAATTGTGCTTCAGCGACGCACTGATCATGGGATCGCTGATATGTAGGCACAAGGGTATTTCGGACAGTTAGTCCGGGGTCCCCACAGACTTGGCCCAACAACAGGCCCAACATCGGGTCCATGAACTTGTCGGTTTTCTATTTCAGAAACGGCTAACTAAACATGTTCGAGGTGTTAACTGAATTCAGAGCTAATTTCCGCCTGAATTTATACGCTTTCGATTTCGACTGGAAACATTTCGATTTCAACTGCTTGTTCAATTTATGCAACTCCCTATTCACCACAAAATCCTCCACTCAAAATGGCCGCATTCCTCCAAATCTGAAAAGGAGAACGGAAATCCTAATTCCCAAATCCATAGTGCAAAATCAAAATCACGCCAAATCGAGAAAAATCAGGACGGACCCTACCTTCTCATCCTTCCCCTCACGATGCCTGCTCTCGCATTTGACAAATTGCCGACCGACATTGCCCCTAGGCGAGCGCACACATGTCAAGCGCTTCAGTGGATCTAGGCGAGGGCACTGGACCGTAGCTCGGCCATTTAAGCTGGCAGGCAGAAGCGGAGCTCGACGACATACCTCTACCGCCGCTACCGCCGGCGTTGCTGCGCGCTGTCGCCGGAGAAGAAGGCGGGGATGGCTATGGCACGGGGGCGAGATGGCTCTGTTTTTCTACCAACTGATGAGGTGGGTCCCACGGTCGGAGGTGCTCCTGTGGGTCCTTTGCTGACGTGGATTAGTTGGGGTCCCACCAGGCTCACATAATTCCAACCCTAACATGTCCCTTGCGGTTAAGCCCTGACTGTCGCACGAGAGCTATTGCAGCCACGAGATGGCGTCGCATGTGAGCTATTCAGGCAACGATGTCGCATTTTTCACCATTACGTGGAAAGACGTCGCACAGGAGCTATAGACCCGTATAAATTGGAGTGGTATTTATCCAATTAACCCTTTTTTTATTTGGTTAATTTTATGTCCAAATTGGCAATTTTTTCTGCAATATTCAAAGGGGGAGGCCTATTGTTGGCTCCCTAAGCAGTTGAACGCTTGTTTGCTCTGCCGCCGTGTTCTCTCTGGACACTTGTTTTGTTGGGATATTCAAGTGGCTTTCATCATTTATTCAACATGCACTACACGAAAACCTCAAGTATTTGCTGGTTAAAAACAGTGAAGGAAATATTAATTCCTGTGTGCTGCTGTCTTGAAAACTCTGAGAGATGAAGGTTTGGACCGATCACCACACTCTAAACTAGTGATGGAGCTGAAGCTTTTGATTAAGGGTCCTTGGGAGCCTGTTCTCATGAAAGTAGATCGACAACATAATAAGGTTGCACATTTGTTAGCTACTTATGCGAGACGGGAACAGATCAACCGTGTTTGGTTTGACTGTGCCCCTCGTTTCTTATCAGACTTTGTAGTTTCTGATTGTAACCCTATTTCTGAGTAATAAAGCTCCCACCTTCTGCGCAAAAAAAAGTTAATAAAACTTGGCGGTAAACCATCAGGCATTCGCGCTCAGGCACCTATGGCCAGCAAAATAAATTTTGTTTGAGTGTTGGTCGTCAGGTTTTATTAACTTGACGGGAATGACCGTCAATCTACACTACTTGCGGTGGATGCATCCATCATGCCTAAACTGAATACCTACCTACTCCAAGAAAAACAAGTCGAAGAAAAAGCCATGGTTACCTGCTGCTCGATAAGCGCTCGTGGCCGCTCCAAGATCGAAGCGACGACGGCTCCTCCCGCCCTGGCCATGCGATTCAAGACAACAGAGTGACTAGGGAAGGTGCCATATGTCCTCGCCCAAGTCCAAGTGGTCGAAATACCGGCAGCTGGTTCAGACTTCAGACTGCGACAGTGTGGTCGAAATACCACTTACATCCCGCAAGTAACTCCATTGGGTAAAATGGAGCTTGATTTGCAAGCCTAAAAAGAAAGGTGGGCTGGGTCTTAAGAATCTCACTCTGTTCAACATCAGTTTGATGTGCAAGTGGTGGTGGAGACTTGAGAATGGCAGGGGCCCTGGCAGGACTTTATGAAGAGAAAATATTTACAGAATGGTGGCATTTTTGCTATCAAACACAAGCATTCTGATTCTTGATTCTGCTTTCTGGTCAGACATGCTTCAGGTTAGAGATATTTATCTCTGTGGCAGGAAAATGGCAATTGGCAATGGTCTCAAAACTCATTTCTGGGGTGATGCCTGGTGTGGACCAACTGCTCTCAAAATCAGATTCCCACAGTTATTTGAAATGTGCAATGAAAACAATATATCAGTAGCTCAGGCTGCTCGCCTTGGTTGGCGTCTCACTTTCAGAAGATGGCTACCTGCTGATCTGCAAGTACAACTGAGGGAAATGCAGAATCTGCTTTGTGGGACTGCTCTAAATTCTGATGAGGACAGACCTGTGTGGAAATGGACCAAAAATGGGTGCTTTAGTGTCAAATCCATGTATCATTCTCTCAGTAGTGCTGGTATTGATAAATCTTTCAAGCATCTCTGGAAGGCTAAAATACCTTTGAAAATCAAGATTTGGCTTTGGCTCATCTGGCACAATGCCATTGCTACAAAGGACAACCTCCTGAGTAGAGGTTGGACTGGAAGTGATAGGTGTCAGTTTTGTGATGTGGTTGAAACAGTCCATCATCTCTTCTTTTCTTGTCCAGCTGCTAAATATGTTTGGTCTTCTATTGCACAAGCCATTGGGGCACCTACACGCCCTGGCTCTTTCTCCCAATACTTTTGGTGGATTCCTCACTACCTTTGAGTCAGTAGAAATGTCCAAATCACTTTTGTGGCAGCAGTTTGCTGGGCCATCTAGAAGACTCGTAACACGGCTTGCTTTGAAGGGAAACTAATCAAGAAACCTAATGAACTAATCTGCTATATTTGTGTCTTTGTGAAATACTGGGCAGGTTTACACAATTCTGCAGATCAGGAGGACCTGCGGGTGGGAGCTGACATGCTGATGAAGTTAGCTACGTCGTCTACTAATGCTGGGAGCGCTGCTGGAAGCTCCAGTGGTCAGAGGTTGCTGGGAGGACCGAATCAGGATGCCTGAAGCTTCAGAAAGTTGCTCTATTCCGTCGTTCGTTTCTGGAGCTGCTCTTTTGGGAGCTAGATGTCTCACCTTGCTGCTGTTGTTTTGGTTTTAGCCTGGTTTGTGGTTGCAGAGGGTTTGTTTTGTAACGCATGGTTAAAAGGTGTAAAGTTTAATCATCTCGAGGTGCTTAGGATTTGAATTTCGCTCGCCGTGGCGGCTGAACCTAGCTCTCTCGCGCTGTCGGCGGAGAGGCTGGTTCCTCTAGTGCTTTTAGTTAGTAGTTTTTCTCTTTTGTTGTTTTTACTTTGCACGCGGATGCTGTCGTACCCCCTGTATTTTCGTTATCTGATGGTAATGAAAATCGGTCCCAGTGGGGATCGCGTTGATAGCAATGGAGAGTGGCGCGATTCGACGATGAGGGAGTCACGACGGGGTGACGAGTTCCGGCAAGACGCATCAGGCGAATCGGGGACGGATTTGGGGATATCTAGGTTTGAGGAGGGGAATCACGGGGCCGGAGTGGATTCTGAGACCAGAACGGCAACCGCTTATTCACATCGAATCAGGGCCCAGGTTGGGTCAGTAAGTAATCGGTCTTCCTCTCGTCGATCTCAACCCGCGCCGTGCCTCCTTCTCACGCGTGGTCCTCAACTTCCCTGCTCTTTCCAGGCTCCACCATTGCTGCCCTACGTCACTCCTTCCTCGCCTCGAAGCCGCGACTTCTCCCATGATCCCTGCCCATTGCTCTCCGGCGGGCTCGCCACCGTACCCATCAAGGCATCAACCATCAGGCACGGCGCCGGCGGGTACACTCTCTGAACCTGGAAGCGTCTACTGAAGTTAACACCGCTAACCGTTCAGTTATCCGACGGCCAGCAAGGATTCAACATCAACGGCTGGTATAGATCGAAGAGGGACCCAAGTTACTCGGTTTCTACTTTCTAATCACTTTTTATCGTTGGACTTATTTCTAAATCCACACGTGCATGGAATTATTACGTGAGATTTTGAGATCTAAAATGTAGTACCCCAGAAACAATACAACTACTCATTCAACATTCTTGAACTCAAAATTGCACAAAACAATTATGAGTGGTTTCAGGTTAAAGAATATGCAAACAATCGAGTTTCACAGTTTTGTGTTCGTGCATTGCACGACTTATTTTACCATTACATGGAAATTTGAATGGATCTTTATTCACGATAAAAATCTTCGTAGAAGGGACTAACAAAAATTAGAAACCAACTAATAAAGTATCACTCAAAATGATCCGGTGGTGAAAAAATCAACTTGTTGAAATTACAATCTCCAACCATGTACTGCACTGGACTTTTTTTTTTGGACTGAGCAAGACTGTATGCAAATTTTCACAGGACAAAGATATTTTTCGGTGTTGGATTCTTAACTACCGGATTCTGAGTGCCGGTAGCGCTTAATAAAGGGAAAAAAACCCTCGACAAAGCCTTTGCCAGTGTAATACTTGACAAAGGTCGCAACACTGTAATGGGAAATCCATGTTTGTCGAGTGCTTTTTATGGGCACTCGGCAAAGTTTTTACTGAGTGTCAAACGTGAGTACTTGACAAAAAAACATGAAGAGATAGAGACGACAGTACCAAGTGCTTTTCCCAGGAACTAGGTTTGGGAAGGCATTTGCCAAATGCTTGATGGAAAAGCACTCAATAATCAACTCGATTCTTGCAATGCTTATTATTTTTATTGTTTGCATCACGCATTATAACTGATGCAACACTTACACACATAGTGTTGTAAAGAGATAAACTGAGTAGTATTGCAAGTAAACCTCGCAAGCATTCAAATATTCAAGAATAATTTTATCTATAGAATGTGCATGCACTACATCAGCATGTAATTTGGAACAAATACAATCACTTTACATGTACCCATGTAGAGCTGTGAAATTGTCTTTTCTTTATGTGAGATCAATCTTCTTTTTAAGCACAAACAAGCACAGACAAGCACGCACGAAATATGACCAGAACAACGAAAAGAATAGGGATACTTATGGTAAACACGGACGAACTTGCACATATATAGATTTGGTAGTATTTGAGGTTTGGGCGGGACGGAGAGAATTAGCACTTGAGCAAATGCCGTACATACGACTCAGAGATTGACTACAATGCCATACATACGACTTATAGAGATTGACTAGAATATATAGTTACGATTTAGAGACAGACTAGAATTCTAGAGATATGTATTCCAAGTTATTATGCTTCATATTTTTTCCTACGTTGTGCTGCAGGGGTATATTGCATATCAAATCCTACGTAGAAGCGAACTCCCGAAATATATAACACACATAAAATCACCTAGCTATATATCTAGCGACAGTAGTACACGGCGGTTGGGTCAAGAATAACTAGATCGTCGGACACATATCGATCAAGAAAAAAAGATGGACGTCGCCGTGGCCGACGAGAAGGCCGCCGTGTCCGACGAGAAGGCCGCCGAGGCATACATTAAATTTTATTGGCTAGACCTTGTGCTTTTCCGACTGGTGCGTGGTAGCGGGCCCTTCTACCGCGGCCTTGTGCTTCCACAGGATGACGCCGGCGACACTTTGATGTTGGGCCGCCTCGACGGCTCACTGGAGGAGGAGGAGGCCGTTGACCTCATCTTGCTTGACCGGAGTGCTCTCTACGTCGGGCAGATCGTCGTGTCCTCCACCAACGTCGGCGGCCAGATCGGCGTCCTCACCGGTGTCACCACCGTGCTGGACCTCGCCCACCTTAACGACCGCGGAAAAGCGACGAAAGTCATCAAGGGCGTGTCACCGTCCGGCGTGCGGCGTGTGAGGGCGCTCAGCCTGGGCGACTATGTCGTGTCCGGGCCGTGGCTGGGGCGGGTGGTGGAGGTATCCCTTGACGTCGACGTCGTGTTCGATGACGGTGCTGTCTGCAGGGTCGCCGATGTGGAGTCCAAGGACCTAAGAACAGTGAATCCACCAGGTTTTTACCGGCGACAGATGAACACCGTATACTATCCTGGGAAGCGTGTTGCCACCGGTGACTCGGCAGCCGTCTTCAAAGAGGCGCGGTGGCTAAACGGCCACTGGAAGCCGGACCGTGAAGAAGGCACGGTGGTAAACGTGGAGATGGCCGGCGTCTCTGTCTACTGGATCGCGTCGGCGCAACATGGCACCAAGCAGCAGCTCGTCCACGAGTCCGCTCCACAGGCGCGCCAGAGTCCCAACGACCTGACCTTTTTCTGCTCCGCGCACGATTGCTGCTGGGGTTTAGGTGACCGGTGCTTTCTTACTACGGATGCTTCTGTTACTCTTCCTGACAACCAACGACGCGCACAGCCCACCATGGCCGTCTACAGAACTCACACCACCGTCGACGTGCTGTGGCAGGACGGCACGCGGCAGCATGGTGCAGGATCGACGACCCTCGACCCCTTCAGTTTCATGAACGAGCACGAGGTTTCCCTGGGTAGTACGTTGTCGACAACGCTACTGCTGACGGCACCGGAGATGGCACTGCATCTAGTGGATTGTCGAAGCGCGTCGGCGTCGTCAGAAGTCTGAATTCCAAAGATCACACGGTAAAAGTGTCGTGGTTTAAGGACCCTGACAGCTTGGAAGTCGAGTGCGACGACACCGTGGTGAGTGTGTATGATTTCGGCAGGGACCCTGACCACTCTGTTTTCTATGGAGACGTCGTCGTCCGTATGATGGCAGACATCACCGGAGCACAGGATCAGAGCGACCCCGCCGATCTTTCATGGGTCGGACATGTTGTTGACCTTCTTCAAGACGGCCATGTCCAAGTGAAGTGTGGCGATGGCACCACGTCAACGGTAATGCATGCATAGCCATACATGTGTTGTTACGGTTCAACTTAATATATACTACCTCGGTTCCGAAATAAGATGTTTTACCTTTTTTCTGATTGTTTTAGTGTGTAAATTTACTCATTTCATTCCGTATATAGTCCATATTGAAATGTCTAAATATCTTATACTAATTCCATATGATGTCGCATGCAGATATTGCCCCATGAGATCAGCGTCGCCAACATGGAAGACTACACGGAACTGCTGGCTGAAACGGGGGTGGAGGAGGACGCTCCTCAAGATCTGGGAGCTGCCAACGCGGTATTTATCCACTTGCATACAAACATTATCGCATGCATCATGCGTGTTAACTATACAAATGTTCAAACCTGGCTAATTATGAATGTATCATGCATAAAATAACAATGATGTGACAATATGTCCTATATGATCAAATAACAGGGAAGTCATCAGAGCAATACCGTAGATGCGGGAAATGTCGAAGGCGGCATGGTTGAAGGGGGAACGGTTCTGTGAATGAATTAGATGGCCCTGCAGGAAACACGCAGAATGTGGAAGTGACCATGCATGTATCCGCTGGTAGTCACGAAGATCCTGGCGTTGGTGGTGCTGTGAGTGTGACAGAGGGTGGCTTTGCTCAAGGGACAAGAAGCACAGCAAGTGACGACGACGACTCTGCAAAGTATGCGGTGGTGATCCAGGCCACTACATATGCCACTGGAGATGACAATCCGTTTAAGGTCGCACAATTTGATGTAGTGCAGAGCCCGACAGATCATCATTACCTCGACACCATGGAGCAGGTACGTAGGCTCATACACCATGAAATGTTACTCTCGTTTTCCCCATTAAGTGTTCAGTATGCATGGTTAATTTCTCCTCTTTTCTAAATAAATAGATATAGTTCTCTATAATATATGTAGTACTCTAAGAAGACAAAACCCGTGTGCACTTACTACAAAAGACAAGAACTTTTAAAAAAATCGCAACAATTATCAATTTTTCAATAAATTTGTTCAACAATTAAGGAAGGAAACTACGATTTGTAACTAGTTGCGCCCGCAACCCATTGTCCGGTGCCCCACTTCGGAATTTATAAAAATTGTGAAAGACATCATGGACATAGATTATGGTGTTACCTGTGCACACACAAATTTTCATCAAAAATATGACCATATGTGACCTGTACAAAAAAGACAAATAAAATGTTAATAGCACATGATACTATTCACTCAGCTCTTTCTCTTTTTTGCACAGGTCACGTATTGTCATTTTTTATGAAACTTTGTGGGTGCACAAGAGACAACATATTCTACGTCCATGATTTATTTCACATTTTTTACAAATTACAAAGTGGGCATCCGGCAATGGGTTGCGGGTGCAACTAGTTACAAAATATTCGCACGTACAAACTAAGGCCCTGATTGGAAAGCCTGTTAGTGTTTACCCCGGGTATTTCTCCATCCGTCTCGTGCAGTAAAATATACGGATCTGGTTAGTTTCGTTTTTTTACCCAACAGTTTACGGTCCAAATCCGGAGAACAAAGCGGGGCCTAATAGTTTGGAAATACATTTTCCACCCTAAAAGAGGGCTATCTGGCTCACGTGTGTCTAGAGCCATTTGAGTTCCCAATTCTTCAAGATAACCCTTTGTGTGAGACTGGTATCGGGCTCCTCTCTTATACACCCAGAAATATATAAATATTTGCCTTTTTCTTTAAGCGTATGTTAATTTAGCTCTATTTATTGATAGTTTTACATCTATGTACCACTATTTTTTGTTAGTATTTTTGTAAAAAAAAGTACCAGCGTTTGCCATAGATGCTTGGTGCAAAAGGTATATAACTTATTCTTCAATATTTTTGTTGTGACACTTAGTTCATTGAGTGATTGGTTTAAATGAAGGCCAATGGGTTGTTTGAAAAAAAAGTGAAAGATAGGGGTATTAATTGTAAAGGTTCTTAGTAATGACATAATTAATTGGAGAATTGTAGAGGTTTCATATAATGAAATATTTTCAAAATCATTTCATGTCATGACGTTGATCAGCAGTGTTGTTTCTTTTATCGAATGAAAACTGTAGGGCAGCGGCTGCCAAAAGAAGTGGCTCAAGACGGTGCAAGAAGAGTGGAAAATACTGGACAACAACCTACCGGGTATGTAGTTTTTGTCTAAAGTCAAATTTGATAAACTTCAACCTAGATTACAAGAAAATGTAACCGTTTATAATCCTAAGTAGTTAGCATTATATCCATCATAAAACTACGTATGTCTCAATAATGACTCGATGAATGAAAATGACATATCAATATGTTGCTTATGCATGTAGAAACTATCTACGTGAGGGCATTCGAGGACCGCATGGACCTACTCCGGGCAGTGATGGTGGGCGCTAGCGGGACGCCGTATCACAATGGGCTTTTCTTCTTCGACCTGCAGTTACCGCCGTCCTACCCGGCGGTGCCACCCCAGGTGTACTACCACTCCTTTGGCCTACGACTCAATCCCAACCTCTATGAGTGTGGCACAGTGTGCCTCAGCCTATTGAACACCTTCGGCGGCGAAGGCACGGAGCTCTGGTCACCGGGGACATCGAGCCTACTCCAGGTCATGGTCTCCCTTCAAGCTCTTGTTCTCAACGATCAGCCGTACTACAACGAGGCTGGCTATGAGCTTCCCTATAGTGAGAAACTGAGAAGGCCTTCTTGCTCACTCTCCAAACAACACTTCACCTGTTGCTCCAGCCGCCAAAAGGATTTGAGGAATTCGTCAGGGACCACTTCCGCCGACGCGGGAAATATGTGCTCGAGACGTGCCAGACGTACTTGCAGGGATGTGTTCCTGCCGATCATGAGAGCATGGAGCTACCGTGCTCAACTGGATTTAGGATCACGCTTGCCAAAATGGTGTCGAGGCTGGTTGGCATGTTCACAGAGATTGACGCCGAAAGGTTTTGATCAGTTCCTTCTCACAAGTCTCGCAACTAGTACCTCATAAATTCTTATATACGTATATGATAACAATGTTGGAAGCAGCAATAGTGCCGAAGTTGGAGTGTGTAGTTTTATTATGTGTTGTTTTACGTTGTAATTGCTACTGCTTGGCGGGAGTAGTATTGGATTATATTGACTTTTAACTGATTTTAAGATGAAGTTTTTTTTTTTACAGCGCAATTCACTAATCTCTACTTCTTGGTGGGTGTAGCATTGGATTAGAACCACTATTAATTAACTGGATTTATGGTATTTCTTATTTGGTTAATTTATGCTGTGTTTCCCTGATTTTTACGTCTATGTTCTCCATGCACAATCTCAAGTGGCAAATGAGACCGAAAGGATCAAGTAGCCACCAGCACATGCCGTGCGCATGCATATATTGATGCTGGGTGTACCTAGGGTTGCAAAGCGGCACCGGAAATCCGGCCCACTTCTTCTCTACTAGGTAGAAAATCAGTTCTAGTTTCAGCTAATTACAGCAAGTTAGTTCAGTTTAAACTGGCTATACATTGTAGCGGGTCTTTGCGGAACGCCGCTTTGCAACCCTATGTGTGCCAACTGCCAAGGCAAGAGAGTTAATCGGTATTGCCCACCGAAATTAAATTCAGAATTGTGCGCAGTACTACTCGCTCCGGTTCTAAATATAAGATGTTTTATCATTTCTCCATATTTACATATATGAAAATGTAAGTATACATGTTTTAGCATATATACTCACTCATTTTAGTATGTATGTATGTATACAATATGTGAAACAATTAAAACATGTATTACACATTGAAAACAGAGGGAGTACTTACTATAACTTCTACAAGTAAGAAAACGGAGTAGTAGTAGTGAGTAGAGTGAGTGAAGATTTGGTGCTCCCGATCTCCAGTGATCTCGTCCATTTAAAAAAATAAAAAACATATTTAAAAGTTTCAAAAAAATCTGAAAAAAATCACGCATGTTTCTAGTGATATGTCCTATAAACATGTAAAATCTTAATTCAAAATACTTTGTGATTTGAGCTACACACAGAAAAGACAAATGTGTAGATCTGAGTATAGTGAACAATATATAATTTCAAAGTTTCAACTTTTGTCATTTTTATGTAGCTCAGAATATATTGTATTTTGCATTGAAATTTTGCACGTTTATAAGTGATATCATTAGGAACATGCAGGCTTTTTTCCAGATTTTTCTTAAACTTTTAAATATATTTTTATTTTTTTTGAAATTGGCGGGATCAATGGAGCTCGGGAGCATAAAGGACTTTCCGTGAGTAGAGCGCTTTTGAAGTCCAAACCAGGACGAGACCGGTTGGTTTGTCACGTGTACTCACTATGTTTGAAAATAGATGTCTTAGCTATCTCAAAATGTATACATCCAAATTTTGAGATAGCTAAGACATCTATTTCCGAACGAAGGGAGTATATATATATCCAACAAGCCACTGGCGCGTGGGCTCTAGGATCCGCATAAATCGGAGGTTTTGGCCCACGGCCACGCTCAGGAAAGGTATCTTCGGCCGCGAGAGATGTGGGTGGTGTGGTCAAGCACGGAAAGGTTACCTCAGGCCGGGTTTGGTCGATCAGAGGAAAGGGATATGATCGGACTGAAAGTGCAAAGGCCGAGCTCCATGGAGCCTTTATATTTGAAAATTCGAAAATCATATATTATTTTAAGTTTGAAAAAGGATTGGATGTATTCAATGATACACTACCAAAGTACAAAATATCAATTCAAAATAACTCATATTCTAGGCTACATGAAAGTAACAAAATCTGACAGATTTTGGAGAGTTCAAATTATCACTGTTCACTATTTTCAGTTTCAGATATTGTATTTCTAGCACAGCTCAAAATACAACATATTTCTAATTGATATTTTACACATCGTTAGAATACAATGTTATCTACGTCATGTTTTTTGAATAAATATGATTTTCGATTTTTTCCAAATAAAGAGCTCGATCGAGCTCGGACTCCAAAACGCTCCACCATATGATCCACAAGGACTTTTGCTTGATTCGTGCGTAGCTGCTGTTAAATGAGAAAATGCTCCTACCGCGCATTAATTCGACTTAGACAAGTTTGTTACTAGTACATGAACTGGTTCGTTTGTTTTTGTCGTGTGTCGCAAAACCGTGCATGAAGTCTCTTTTCGACCGTGTGTAATTGGGGTGTTTGTACTAGTGTATATATATAAATTTATATTTGGCAAATCTAAGACACTTATTTTATTACGGAAGGAATATGTTGTTTCTCGTGTTGCCAGAACACTATTATTTTAATATGATCCAAAATTCATATAAAGATAGAAACTAAATTCGGACGGACCAGAGCGGGGCCATCGTCAGAGGCTTGGGCGAGTTGTTACCGACTTGGATTAGGATTACACCGTTATATATACCTCTTGTAAAACGCCTGTTGAGATAAGTCGTAAGTTGTAAATCCCTGTCGTTTGTAACCTCACCCGATTGTAGTAAAAAATTGTTGTCTGACGCCCGTGGTTTTTTATCTTCCTTATTGAATGGGTTTTCACGTTAAATCTCGTATACCACCTGGTTTGATCTTATTTTATAGTTCATCGTTTATTTACCTATCGTTTTAACAGACACAAAAACGTAAGTTACCTCCCATGCGCGCAAACGTATAGTCATTTACATCCCCAGAGAAGAAAAGGCAAATCCGTAAGGCTGCCTTTTACAACACAAACGCATCGATGCATGCCTTTTGCCTTTGGTTTTCCTCGCAAAACTGTTTGGCTTTTACCTAGGGCGCGTTTGGTAGCCTGCGGCCCGCTGGCTGCAGAACCACCCTGCTTGTTTGCTTGCCTGCAGCCCGTTTTTTGGCTGGCACGCTGCTTAAAGCACTCCCGGGCCAGACCCGATAGGAAGTGCCGAATCGGCAGTTTCCATGGAGCCAGGCCGCGGGGCTGCAAAAAGTGGAGACGAGCGTGCGCGCGGGGAACGGCGGGAAACGGCGAAATCCTTCCCCTGTTTCGCGCCATACCTAGCTCCTTCCCCCCTCTCTTGCCCGGTCACCTCCGCACTTTCCCCAAACCACACCGGCGGCTCCTTCCAGGCGACCAGATCGGCGACCGGACCGGCGACCACACCGGCGGCTCCTTCACCTGCACTTACGACGGCTGGCCCGCTATTGTGGCACCGGAGCGGCTGCAGCCAAGGATCCGCGCCGTCGTCTCCACGGGCGGCAAGCCCTGCACTTCTTCATCGCCGATAGCGCCGACCTCTCCATCATCTCCAATGGCGGGAGCCAAGGTAAAACTCTTCCCTACTAGTGTTAGAACAGAACGGTACAATAGATCTAGAACGTACTCATGTCAGATCCATTCTATTAGGACGACGCAATGGCGTTGACCAAGCAGACGGCATCACTGGTTGCCGTCATTCAAGCCTGGATGATGATGATTCACAAGATCTTAGTTAAGCGGTATGCTTTTGCTAGACTCCCATATGGTCCTAGGTTAGCTCGAGATCGGGAGAGGATGGCAAATCTGAACTTCATCTACAACACTTGTGAGATAGAGTCTATTCAAATGCTTAGGATGGGTAGAGGACCCTTCTATGAACTTGTCAAGAGGTTTAGGGAGGGGGGTCTGCTCAAGGATAGCATCCACACGTCTGTGGAAGAGCAAGTTTACATCTTCCTTCATGTCGTAGGCCATAACCAGAGGTTCAAAGTCATCCATAGCACCTTCAGAAGATCAATTGAGACAATCTCCCGGTACTTCAAGCAAGTACTGTACGCTATCGGTGAGCTAAGGCATGAGATGATCAAGCCACCCACAGGCCAAACGCCGGCGAAGATTAGAGATAGCTTCAGATGGTACCCGTACTTCAAGGTAAGCATTGATCTATTTGTGCAATCAGTGTTGCGAAATGTTAGGACAGAGTATTCACTAACAGTTCTTGCCATTTGCAGGACTGTATTGGCGCCATCGATGGTACTCACATCACAGCTAGAGTGTCCAAAGAACAATTCAAAGCTTTCAGAGGAAGGAAGCACTACACCAGCCAGAATGTGCTTGCAGCTGTGGATTTTGATCTGAAGTTCACCTATGTGCTGGCAGGCTGGGAAGGATCAGCACATGATGCAACCATTCTTGCTGACAGCATGTCTAGACCTGACGGGATCAGTATACCTGATGGTAAGTTTTACCTTGGTAATGCTGGTTATGCTTGTCGCCCTGGAGTTCTACCCCCCCCCCCCCCCTTCGAAGCACCAGGTACCATCTGAACGAGTTCAGTTCAAGATTCGCCCCTGCGACAGCCAAGGAATTGTTCAACCTGAGACACTCGAGTCTTAGAGTGACAGTCGAGAGAGCGTTTGCTGCACTGAAGAATCGATTCAAGATTCTGGACCAGAAGCCATTTCACACCTTCGAGACCCAGATGAAGCTTGTCCTTGCATGCTGCATCCTACACAACTGGATCCTGGGGTGGGGTTTTGATGAGCATGTCCCAGATGAGGAGGAGGTGACACCTGATGACATTGATCAAGGCCATGGCGTCGCCGCTGATGACAATGAAGCTTGGAAGAGCAAGCGGATGGAGTGGGCTGAAGCAATGTGGGCAGACAGAGGCAACAGCAGGTTCTGAAGATGAAGCATCACCGTGAAGAAGAAGAGGACCATGAAGAAGAAGATGATGAACTGTGAACTATCGCACCCCCTCCCCCACAAACTATCTACCGGTCTGTAATATCAGTACTGCTAATTGATTCGTACTAGTTAGGGCTGTGGTATGGATGAACTGGAACTGCCATTCCTAGTAGTTAGGGCTGAATTATGGATGAACTGCATTTGCCTATGTCCTACCGTTGTTTTGCTTGCAACCAAACAAACCACCTTGCAGCGAGTAAGCCGTTTGGCCGTAGCTGCAGGCTACCAAACGAAGAGCACCAAACTTGCTCACTGCTGCGATGCGGGCTACCAAATAAGATGGACAACACGTATTTAGAGGTGGCTACACTCAGCACTGCCTCCTGGAGCCTGCTTCCAAGGCAACGAGATATGGCTGCAGGCTACCAAACAGACCCCTAGTGTCTGGAGGTGGTACTACGCAAGGCTGCTCGCCGGAAGATACGCGTTATTGCATTGTATGGGACCATTATGTCGCCGGCGGCCGGTGGTCTGCATGACGGCGCCGTTGGACGCCCATGGGTGCCGGCCGAAAGGTAATGTGTGCGAGAGAGTGGAATCCTATGGGCTGTGTGCGGAGGAGGAGATCACTTACGGCATCCGAAATATGTTAATACTAGCATCATTTGTTCAAATCTTGTCAAAATTCTAACGCCTCGCGATGGTTTTTTTTTTCGCGGCGAAATCGGATCGAGAGCTTTACTCAACCAGAAGAGCTCCTGATCGATCAGCTTGAATGTCTGGGATACAGTTGATATACACACTGCCCGTATTCATCACGTACACGAGACGAAAAAACACCTGACCACATAGGAGTATACGTCTTGACAGGGTCCCACCAGCACCACCAAACGCCAAGCTGCGTGAAGAAAAGCACTGCGACAGGCGGCAGCAGGACTCCCACAGCTTGGTACGTTCTGATTCCCTGGTCGGACGTGTTGCCACTGGTCCCCTCCAAGCTCGCGATCCTATATATCTTCTCCTGTGGAGTGGGTCATGCATGTGGTCATCTGTTTTTTTTATTTGCTAGTGAAGACAACTGTCAACAACTCGGCACAATTACAGAAAGGTCCTCAAGGAAACACAAATTACAGAACGCTCCTTCCTGCAACTCAGCCTCGCCGCCATCCATGGCGCCGTCGGTGGCGTGCCGCCGCTCCTGCTCTCCTTCAAGCCTTGGATTAAGAGCAGTCCCCGAGCGCACGGGAGTGTCACCAGTCGCCGGCCCCGAAGGGCCACACCGGAGGACGCCGTCGAAGCTGAACCAAGCCGCCACAGCCTCTCCAAGATCTTCAACAACCGGAGCCGCCATCCTCGATCTCCGGCACGGGGAAGTCACGCACGGCAGCTCCACCGAGCTGCGAACGCGACGGAGGCAGTAGATCCACCACGGAACTCCACCAGAGCACCGCCGTCGAGGAGGAAGATCACCGCCAGCAAACCACCACTCCGGCCACGCCACCGCCCTCCCGACGCCGCCAGCTGGAACCCACGCACACCTAGGCTATGTACAGGCCGGGATCCGCGGATTCCCCGCCCTCCCGCCGCCGGAGCGGCCGCCGGAGGGCGAGAAATCCGGTGAAACGCCGGCTGCGAGCTGGTGGACGCGAGAAGCTTCAAGAAATCGCCCTCTGTACTGTGGATGGGGGAGGGAACGGTCCAAGGTCCGTCTCAATGCTCAACCGCATGTGGTCTTCTATTGTGGGTTTGATCCGTCAAATTAATGATCTTGTGCTTTGGTTTAGAACATAAACCCTCCTCGCGCATTCGACTTGATAGTTTGTTTCGTGACATGGATTTATACCGGTTAAGTAGTAAAGGGCTTTTTACTTATTTATTTTTTTCGTTCAAAAATTAAATGAGCCCTTTGGACTAGAGGAATACACAAGTGATTTAGTGAAATGAGAGATATAATTTGGCGAGAGAAGACAAGATAACTAGGCCAAAGAGTGCTTTGCAAGATTAAACTATTAAAATATCATATGCGCGTGTGGCTGATTTCGACAGCTAGACGACACGGGTTTGCTGCCCCAACCTCCCGTTCATGCCCGCCTTCTCCTCTCCGCTCACCGCCTTGCTTCACCGCCCACTACACTCCTCAAACCTTCACTTACGTTGGTTCCCCACCGACTTTGCGATCTCTCTAAGCCCCCTACACCCAATCTTCCTCAGGTGTCGTCGACCCCGCACCCCACACCTAAGTCCAACATCAGCGAGCGCACCTCACACATCCAACCCTAAGTTCTTGGCTTTGCCTCCGCTACAGGTGGTCAAGTCGGCAGTGGCTCTAGGAACTAGGCGGCCAATGTGCTGGATCTTTACCCATGTTGCTTTCTGTCTCCATCGTCGCGGGTGGGAATTGGGAGGAGAAAGGAGAAGGTGAGATTCCGATAGGTCGGGGCATGCGGCTATGCGCATCAAGCGCATAATGTTGCCACTGTTAGTTGGACGCTAGAGACCAATCTTGAACTAACGTACATTACAAGATGATTGAGTAAAAATGTAAATTTAGATAAAACCCACGATAAATTAAGGTGCATTTGCAAGATTCTGTTGATTCGAACTGGGTTATTTTCCCTTTCTTTTGCCGCCTTTTCTTTCACACGATTGCGTGTTTCCTCGCCGCCTCTCTAGATCTCTCTTTCTCAAGAACCTCTTTATGTTGGCGTTCATTTTCCCTTTCTTCTTATGTTCCTCCTCTCGCCAAGTTTCATCGTCTCCTTTTGGCGGAGAGGGATGCATCGTCTTTTTCGGGCACTCGTTAGGTTTGGACAAAGAATTTGCCTACTAGGTGACAACGGCTAGAGATTTTGGCGAGAAGAAAAGACGAGAGAAAGAGAGTGTGTGTTTCTGGGTGAAAGAAGCTTATCGCCTGCGCGGCGCGGCATGGCACGAACGAGGCACCAAAATGCAGCATGACTAGGAGGATCACATACCTTTTTCTTCTTGTAAAATTAGTGTTACTATGTTGCCGCATGAAATATGTTGTTGCTAGATGTATGTACCCTGGGCAAGAAACTAAATTTTGCTCAAAACGTGTATTAACAGTCAAAGAAATAAAGGAAGAAAACGCATCCACAATTGTGCAAAGACTCACTAGCAATAGCATCAGGAGGAAGACATGCACGTAGACGAGATTGTCTTAGATTTTGGGCCCATTTTGGGCAGCCCAATAAAATTACTGAAAATCTCAAATTGGCCCATGTGCATGGCAGAATTTTAGAGGTGCAAAGTGGTGCTAAAGTTTAGTCCCACATTGCTAGTTGGAGGAGACAAACACCACCTTATAAGGTGGAGTGTTGTACCACTTGGTAAACTTGTGAGAACAAGAGGCTCTCTCGTGCGCACTCCTCCTCCTCCTCCGCCGCCGTACGCACGCACCGCACCGCCCGCCCGTCACGTCACGATGTGCATGGTTGCGATCTCTGAAAGTGTTCGAGTCTAGTGAGGGTTTACCTGAAGGAACTATATCTGACGAGGATCAGAACAAGTTCAAGGAAACCAATACTGCCTTTGTGGGACTCGTTCTGAGTGCTCTTAGCAACAAGCTGTTTGATGTGTACATGCACATTACAGATGCCAAAGAGCTCTGGGAGGCACTGAACGCTAAGTTCGGTGTAGCAGATGCTGGCAGTGAACTGTACATCATGGAGAGCTTCCATGACTTCAGGATGGCTAACAACCGTTCTGTAGTCGAACAGGCTCATGAGATACAGTGCATTGCTAAGGAGCTTGAGCACGCTAAGTGTGCCTTACCTGACAAGTTTGTGGCTGGATGCATTATTGCAAAGTTGCCCTCTTCATGGAGGAACTTCGCCACAACTCTCAAACACAAGAGACAGGAGATTTCGGTTGAAAACCTGATAGCGTCTCTTGATGTTGAGGAGAAGGCTCGGGCTAAGGACACTGCTGAGAGGTGGTGAAGGTCAGTCTAGCGCCAACATGGTGCAGAAGAACTTTCACCATGGCAAGAGCAAGGCAAAGAGCAAGTCTTCCTTCAACATGCCTACCAAGACTACTTCTTTCAAGAAGAAGAAGAAGATGCTGAACAAATCTGAGCTAAAGTGCTACACTTGTGGAGAGCCCGGACACTTCTCTGTGGACTGCCCAGATCGTGCAGACAAGAAAGGGAAGAAGCATGTCAACGTCGTGACCGCTAGCAATGCTGATGGGTACGGTAATTTACCGACTGTGCTTTCAGTATTTCAATCTCCATGTTGGTGGATTGATACGGGTGCTAATGTTCATGTATGTGCTGACATCTCTATGTTCACTTCTTATCAGGTCGCAGATTCAAGCGTCTTAATGGGGAATGGATCACATGCTTCTGTTCGTGGTGTTGGCACGGTAGATCTGAAGTTTACTTCGGGGAAGATCGTGCAGCTGAGGAACGTGCAGCATGTCCCTACTATGAACAAGAATCTTGTTAGCGGCTCCCTTCTATGCAGAGATGGGTTTAAATTAGTCTTGGAGTCCAATAAAGTAGTTGTGTCAAAGTTTGGACAATTTATTGGTAAAGGGTATGAGTGCGGAGGCTTGTTCCGCTTTTCATTATCGGATTTTTGTAATAAGTCAGTAAACCATATTTGTGGCAGTGTGGATTCGGATGCTAATGTTTGGCACTCTCGTTTATGTCATGTTAATTTTGGTTTAATGAGTAGACTTTCCAGTTTGAGTTTAATTCCTACTTTCACCATTGCCAAAGGTTCTAAGTGCCATAGCTGTGTGCAATCTAAGCAACCTCGAAAGCCTCACAAGGCAGCCGAGGAGAGAAACTTGGCACCTCTAGAACTCGTACATTCGGATCTATGTGAGATGAATGGCGTGTTGACAAAAGGTGATAAGAGATATTTCATGACTTTAATCGATGATGCTACTAGGTTCTGTTATGTATATTTGTTGCACACTAAAGATGAAGCTTTAGACTACTTTAAAATTTATAAAGCTGAAGTTGAAAATCAATTAGAGAGAAAGATCAAACGTCTTAGGTCAGATCGTGGTGGCGAGTATTTCTCCAACGTATTTGATGAATTCTGTGAGGAACATGGTATTATTCATGAGAGGACGCCTCCCTATTCGCCCCAATCAAACGGGGTTGCCGAGAGGAAAAACCGCACGCTGACCGACTTGGTGAACGCCATGTTGGACACTGCTGGTTTATCTAAGGCATGGTGGGGGGAGGCTTTGTTGACTTCGTGTCATGTCCTGAATAGAGTTCCTAACAAGGATAAAGAGAAGACACCTTACGAGGAGTGGTCTGGGAGAAAACCATCACTTTCTTATTTTCGTACTTGGGGATGTTTGGCGAAAGTCAATGTTCCAATTCCTAAGAAACGAAAACTTGGACCGAAGACAGTGGATTGTGTCTTTCTAGGTTATGCTCAGCGGAGCATTTGCTATAGATTTTTAGTGGTTAAATCTGAGATACCTGATATGCATGTTGATACTATTTTGGAATCTCGTGATGCAACATTTTTTGAGAACATGTTTCCTATGAAGGATATGCATAGCATTGCTAGAATTTCTTCTGAGATATTTGCTGAACCTAGTACATCTGTTGATCATTCTGAACAACCACTTGTTGAGGAAGTCCTTGAGAAGGATGACAATGAATCAGCTCCCAAGAGGAGCAAGAGACAGAGGACTGAAAAATCCTTTGGTGATGATTTCATTGTGTACCTTGTGGACAATACTCCCACGTCCATTGCAGAGGCATTTGCATCTCCTGATGCTGATGACTGGAAAGAAGCTGTCCATAATGAGATGGACTCGATTCTTTCTAATGGAACTTGGGAATTATCTGAACGACCCTACGGCTGCAAACCTGTGGGTTGTAAGTGGGTGTTCAAGAAGAAGCTAAGGCCTGATGGTACTATTGAGAAGTACAAGGCACGGCTTGTAGCCAAGGGCTACACCCAGCGCGAAGGCGAAGATTACTTTGACACCTATTCACCTGTTGCTAGACTCACCACCATTCGAGTACTACTTTCCCTGGCTGCCTCCTATGGTCTTATCGTTCATCAAATGGACGTAAAGACAGCTTTCCTTAACGGAGAGTTGGAAGAGGAAATCTATATGGATCAGCCTGATGGGTTTGTAGTAAAAGGTGAAGAGAGAAAGGTGTGCAAATTGTTAAAATCTTTGTATGGGCTGAAGCAAGCACCTAAGCAATGGCATGAGAAGTTTGACAGAACTTTAACTTCTGCAGGCTTTGCCATTAATGAGGCTGATAGGTGTGTATATTATCGCCATGGTGGGGGCGATAGTGTTATATTATGCTTGTATGTTGATGACATACTGATTTTCGGTACAAGCATGATAGTGATAAATGAGGTCAAGTCTTTCCTGTCAAAGAGCTTTGATATGAAAGATCTGGGACAAGCTGATGTGATCCTGAACATTAAGCTGATTAGGGATGAGAGTGGGATTACGTTAACGCAATCACACTATGTTGAGAAGGTCTTGAGCCGCTTTGGTTATATAGACAGCAAGCCTTCTCCAACACCCTATGATCCCAGTGTGACACTCAGAAAGAACAAAAAGGAAACGAGAGATCAATTAAGATATTCTCAAGTGATCGGTTCACTCATGTACCTTGCGAGCGCGACAAGACCTGATATCTCTTTTGCTGTGAGCAAGTTGAGCAGGTTCATGTCTAACCCGGGTATTGATCATTGGCATGCACTTGAAAGGGTCATGCGCTATCTGAACGGTACAATGAGTTATGGGATTCACTATTCAGGGCACCCTGCGGTGCTTGAGGGATTGTGATGCGAACTGGATCTCAGATGTTGATGAGCTCTACGCCACAAGTGGATATGCATTTATTCTTGGAGGTGGCGCAGTGTCATGGAGGTCTTGCAAACAGACCATTTTGACGAGGTCAACCATGGAAGCAGAACTTGCTGCTTTAGATACAGCTTCTGTTGAGGCAGAATGGCTGCGTGAGCTCTTGATGGACTTGCCGGTGGTTGAGAAACCATTACCGGCCATCCTTATGAACTGTGACAACCAAACGGTTATTACGAAAGTGAACAGTGCTAAGGATAATGCGAAGTCATCAAGACACGTCAAGAGACGCTTGAAGTCTGTCAGGAAAATGAGAAACTCCGGAGTAATAACTGTTAGTTATATTCAAACAGACAAAAACCTGGCAGATCCCTTTACGAAGGGACTATCACGTAATGTGATAGATAGTGCATCGAGGGAGATGGGGTTGAGACCCGTGAGTGTTACACCATAGTGGTAACCCAACCTATGTGATCGGAGATCCCGTGAATTAGGACCTGGGAAGAACAAGCTAGTGGTTTAACTGAGGAGAGTTATTTTATAACCCTCTCCGTGGGAAGATGCATAACTCTCACATTCTGTAAGGCAGGTTGGCAATATGCCTTAATGTGTTTTGTTGGCTATTCGTAGCAAAGGTGCTGTCCTACAGAGCGACCTTGAAAGAACACACCTATATGAGTCCGACTGTTAAACGTCGCAGTCTATGAGATTTGGGTGATCTCTAGTAAGCTCATGAAGAGACCAGGGAGTATGACGCATATGCTCCACCCGCGGGGTAGGCTACTGGCAGCCACGTACTGGTTATGACTTTGAGTGAAGTCTATTGGCACCAAACTTGCAATTCAAGGTTCGTCCATTGTTCAAGTTGCTGGTAGATGTAGCTTGAAGCTCTAGGCGGAAGTTCAACTTAACAGTCTCTGCTGAAACACTGGTATATAAACAAGAAACGAGGTTTGGCAAAATCTCTAAATGGGAATTTGAGATCTGGTGGGGGATTGTTAGATTTTGGGCCCATTTTGGGCAGCCCAATAAAATTCCTGAAAATCTCAAATTGGCCCATGTGCATGGCAGAATTTTGGAGGTGCAAAGTGGTGCTAAAGTTTAGTCCCACATTGCTAGTTGGAGGAGACAAACACCACCTTATAAGGTGGAGTGTTGTACCACTTGGTAAGCTTGTGAGAACAAGAGGCTCTCTCGTGCGCACTCCTCCTCCTCCTCCTCCGCCGCCGCACGCACGCACCGCACCGCCCGCCCGCCCGTCTCGTCACGACGCGCCGCGGGTTGCGGGAATCTCGCCGAGCCGAGCTTTATTTTTGCAGTCCGGGAAAACGGTTTGGACGGACGCGTCACAGTTAGTCGGTTCGGGTCGCTCCCGGATCGTGGGCTACTGTAACCGACCTAAAACGTGCGCGACGTGGACTTGGCCCACGTTGTACCCGTTAGGGTTTTCCCGAGCCGCACTATATAAAGTCGTGCACTGCGTGCGCTGCAAACCACCGAACCAATCTAGGTTTTGCCAATCTCGTGCCTTGCGCCGCCACCGTAGTCTACTCCATCCCGTGCGCCGGCGTGCACCGGCGAACGGGACAGCAGGTCTCCGGAACCGCTCGTCCTTGTGATCCTGTACGGGAGAGGGCGAATAAGGTTTTTGGGAAGCGCTCCGCGCGACTGCTTTCAAGTTCTTCATCACGGCTCGACTTCCTGGACGATCTCCGGGTCCGCGGGCGACTCGTCTCCAACGTCGTCTCCTTCGAGCTGCTACCGTCGCCGCTCAAGCTGCTGCCGTCGCTGCTCCAACGACTACTTCCTCTACAACCGTTCGGTACGTGCGGCGTGTTCTGAACTGTTTTGCTATGGATCTGTTGGCGTATGTGTTGCTGCTGTTCATGTTGATTAGTACATCTAGTATGTTCGTATTCTACATGTTAGTAGCTGGTGTAGTTATGTTTAATATTCTGGAATTAGTCATGAAATTATTGCCTAATTATCCAACAGATTACAAGACACCTTTTGAGATGAGGACGAGGCCAAGATCGACCGGGACCCACCGCCACCCGCAAGCTCCGACCTTCCGGACGGGTGTATCAGCGCAATGTCGCGGGGAACGGGGCCCACTTCCAGATAGTACTGTGGTACCTTATTCTTCGCGTGGGTTTGAATGACCGGATGGAAGGGATAACCATGGGTTAATACAACATATCGTGGTTTGGTTATGACATACTACTACTACTATTGCTGTAGTAAATGAATCACCACGAGATCGAGGACCTGCAAAAAGCTACATGGTGAATGCCCTTTCTTCCTGTCGCCCTGCTGTACTGTAGCGGGTTAGCGTCGCCACGGGTTGCTTGGCTTCCTTTTGCATCTTGTGGGTTTGATCCATGGATACGGTCAAATGTTTTTGTTTTTGCAATCGACTTACTTATCTATTAATTATTACTCCTCAGCCAAGTTACAAGAGTATGTAATACTATAATATTTTAGATAATACGGAGTAAAAGGAACGTAATCCGTCAAATGATCCTAGAGGCTAGAGCTAGTAGCCTGTTCCACATTTGTCAGCAGCTTCGTTTAGCACCCCGCTGGATCTCAACAATCTTCTCGTAGAGCATCACCGTGCTAATAGCCTAATACGGAGTACGATACTAGAAACAAACTTGTTTTTGGCAGAGATTTTGTAAGATCGTTGCCGCAGTGGAGGTAATATTCTGCGTTGTGAGTTTTGTTGGCAGTGGCTGCAGAGATGGGTAGCTCCGATCAGAGGGCGGCCGGCGGGGCCGTGGGCGGCAAGTCGGCGCGCGCGTGTGACGGGTGCATGCGGCGGCGGGCGCGGTGGTACTGCGCGGCCGACGACGCCTTCCTGTGCCAGAGCTGCGACACGTCGGTGCACTCGGCGAACCCGCTCGCCGCCGGGAGGGACGACGCAATCATCTACGAGTACATGCATATCTGACCAATATGGCTTTCTTCCTGTCTCTCTGCTGTTTTGTAGTGCGCGCAGGCCACAACCCACGACCATGGCACGGCGACACGGGATTGATGCGTGCAGTGGCTTGGCTTTCTTCAAGTTACGCTTAACCTCCCTCTCTTGGAAAGTAACCACGGGAGACCGCACGGAGGCGACGCTGGATCATGCCGCGGTGGCCCACGCGACAGCGTCTGTACGCCATCAATGAAGTGGAATCAACCCATAGTTGGATTAACCAGACCCAGTAACTTTTCTAACTAGAGCTGAGCGCGGCGTCCGAGGAGGAGGCCCTTTCTCCCTTTATAACTCGCACCCTCCCACCTCAACAGCCCATTCCAGTTCAGCAACCCTCCGCCCACGAAAACTAGAGACAGAAGGAGAAGGGAGAGAGAGAGCCATGGCGTCCGTCGGGAACAAGATAGCGGCGGGGGCGGGCAAGGCGGTGACTCCTCTTCGCGTTCCACCTCGCGCCGGCCGTGACTCACTAGTAGAATCAGGGTCTTTTATCCCTATCATTAGTCCCAGCAAAAATCGACCCGGGACTAGTGTGGACATTAGTCCCGGGTCCGTCGGAGGCACCGCGGAGCGCACCTAGTCCCGCGTCGAACGGGAGCATTAGTCCCGGGTCGTAATACGGCCCGGGACTAAAGATCCCACGGCAGGCATCCGCAGAGGTGGGGTCCACGCGAGGATCTTTAGTCTTCCATATTTTTTAGCTCGGGTTCATCTTCATTTTCTCCATTGTTTCCTCTCTCCCGAGCTCGAGTTCATCCCATTTTTCTCCACGATTTGTCAAGATTAACGGCACCCATCTATCAAAGGGTTAGCAACTTGATCCTTTCATCCGACATTGCTCATTTTTGTTCATTTCCATACTAGCTTAGCTTATTTCATTTTTGTAGTGCTAGCTAGGTGTTTGATGAAATGTCTAAGTTAGGTAGTTCATTTGTTTTATATGCAATTTGAGGTAAAATTAAAGTATTATTGGTTTTTGACCGACGTTGGATGTACGATGACCGGCGTGGTTTTTAATGTGATATATTTATATAATGCCGATGAGCCGACAATGGATGTACGGTGACCGACGTAGTTCCGAGTTCATTATTGGTCTGCATATTTTCTCGATGTGGCTGAGGCAAACAAGCGGGATGGTTTTATTTGTTGTCCATGTAGTCTCTGTAAGAATTCAAAAAATTACTCTTGCTCAGATCGACTGCACTCCCACCTGTTGCAGTACGGTTTCATGTCCAGCTATAATTGTTGGACCAAGCACGGAGAAAAAAGGGTTATAATGGAAGGCAATGAAGAAGAGGATGATGACACCTATCCTATGTTCCCCGAACATGGTGGTACTTCAATGAGGGAAGACGAAGCTGAAGAAGAGGCCTTTGTTGATGAGCCCGATGATGATCTTGGTCGGGCCATTCTTGATGCACAGATAAACTGTGAAAGTGAAAACGAGAGGTTGAAGTTGGAGCACATGTTAGAGGATCACAAAAAAATGTTGTACCCAAATTGCGAAGATTGCCAGAAAAAACTGGGTACCACACTGGAATTGCTGCAATGGAAGATAGAAAAATGGTTTATCTGACAAGGGATTTGAAGGGTTGCTGGGCATAATGAAGAAGATGCTTCCAAGGGATAACGTATTGCCCCACAGTACGTACGAAGCAAAGAAGATTGTCTGCCCTCTTGGATTAGAGGTGCAGAAGATACATGCATGCATCAATGACTACATACTCTACCGCGGTGAGAAGTACGAGAATTTGATTGAATGCCCGGTATGCGGTGCATTGCGGTATAAGATCAGGCGAGATGACCCTGGTGATGTTGACGTCGAGCTGCACCCCAGGAAGAGGGTTCCTGCCAAGGTGGTGTGGTATGCTCCTATAATACCACGGTTGAAACGTTTGTTTCAAAACAAAGAGCATGCCAAGTTGTTGCGATGGCACAAAGAAGACCGTAAGAATGACGAGATGTCGAGACACCGTAATGGATAAACGCATGTATCAATAATAACACCATGCATTCATTAACATGACAAGTGATGACAAAGTAAAAAAGTTTAGTATAAATGGGCGAGAACTGTTGGTTATAAGCCGCTCGTGGCATATAAAATGGTTGGAACATTAAAATATGCATCAAGAAATGGCAGTAATAAGTATGTGACTACGGTTTAATAAACCGACCGAAGAAGGATAGTCTATTCACGTCGAACCCCTAGGTGGTTGGGCCTCGCTCCGTGCTATGTTGGCACCCTCTGTCTATACTGGAAGCCAACGAATCACTAGTTATCAGAGAAACTGTGTTTTTCTCCTAGCGTGTGGAAAGATAACTAAAATAAAATTGTTTGAAGCAATGCGGCCTACGACAAGAATATCAGAGCGAAAAAATACAATATTTAGTACGACTACAAGCTGGAAGTTCTATTTTTTAACACAAGCATGGTAAGCAGAATGAATGAAACAAAAACTTTAAGATCCCATCCCATTTTAAAATATTATGTTATAATATTTAGTACGACTACAAGCTGGAAGTTCAATTATGTTATAATATTTCTTTCATGTATAAAATCATATTCAACAATGAAATCACATTTTTGAGCAGAACGGAGGGAACCTTTGCAAGAGTTCGGTGGATCTTGGTTTTGGATGTTCCTATGTCCTAACCTAACACAACCAAGCAAAAAAAATCTATTGTCCTACCCCCTTTCGACTCTGTTCAAAGGGGTACACGGGAATTTTGACTTTTTTCAGCAGGTCTAAGGTTTCGCCGAAGCGGCGCTCCGGAGCGTCGGAAACCCACCAAAACCTAGGTGGTTCCATACCATATGTATACAAGTGTGTTGGGTGTTGTAAATGTCCAAGATCCTACTCCGGTGTGTGACAGACTTCACCGGCTTCACTTTCTCTCTAGTAAGTTGGTAGACTTATAGCTGAAAACTCTCACTTTGGGCGAAACAGAGGGAATCTTTGCAAGAGTTGGGTGGATCTTGGTTTTGAATATTTCTATGTCCTAACCTAACACAACCAAAAAAAAAGTCCACTGGACTACCCCTTTTGACTCCGTTCAAAGGGGTACATGGAAACTTTGAGTTTTTTCCAGCGGATCTAGGGTTTCGCCGAAGCGGGGATTCGGAGCGTCTGAAATCCACCAAAATCTAGATAGTTCCATACCATATGTATACAAGTGTGTTGGGTGTTGTACATGTCCAAGATCCTACTCCAGTGTGTGACCGGCTTCACTTTCTCTCTAGTAAGTTGGTGGACTTATGACTGAAAACTCCCACTTCGGACGAAACGGAGGGAAGCTTTGCAAGAGTTGGGTGGATCTTGATATGGATGGCATATTTGAATTTCTCTCATATTTCTAATCCACTTAGACATTTTATTTGTCAAATTTCGATTTACGGATGTAAAGATATGAATTATTCCATATTAAATGTAAAAAGAAAAAATAAAGTAAAATATATTTTATTGTTATTTATTCAAATATACTATTACATAATCATTGTTACTTATTCAAACAAATTTTTAAATTTAAACAATGAAAAAGTGTAACATCGTAACCGAGGGGTTAATATGATTGATATGATACTAATATCAGTAAGTTCTAACTTCTCATTTGGAAGCTAATTTGAAAGGAACTCAAAAGTTAAGCGTGTTTGGGCTGGAGCAATCTGAGTATGGGTGACCGAATGAAAAGTTTGACCAGAGTAATTTGACTAAGTGTGTAATTAGAGATTAAGTATGTGGCTAAGCGAAAAATTTCAAAATAGAATTAAAAAAGTTAAAAGTAAATCAACAATAAAAAAATTAAAAAAATTAAATTTTTTTTCAAAAAATTAAAAATTGTTGAAAAAAAATGCCCTTACGACCAGGGACTAAAGATCTCCGGCCACGCGCGCTACGCCGTGGCCACGTGGGGGGTCATCAGTCCCGGGTCGTAACCGACCGGGACTAAAGGGGGGGCTCATTAGTCCCGGTTGCTCAATCCCGGTTTGACAGCCGGGACTGATGAGCCTTACGACCCGGGACTGATGAGCATGTTTCTACTAGTGACTCCGCCGCCGGGCGTCTCCTCCGTGCCGGTTTCGAGAAGGACGACAAGCCCCAGGAAGTCGCCGTCAGGCTCTTCCCCAACCTCGACGGCGAGCGCTACCGCAGCGAGCAGTTCGCTCCGGTGAGGGCGCTCAAGCCGGGCGTCCTCAAGCCGGGGAACCGCTACGGGCCGCTCGCCACCACCAACGAGGACGACGGCGACGAGGAGGCCGCGGCGACGGCGGCGGGCGGCGAAGACGAAGCCCCGGCGGCGGGCGACGACGGCGGCGACGAGGCGGCGGCGGCGGCGGCGGGCGGCGACGAGGAGTAGATGCTGCTTCTCCGACCCGACAGTATGGAATCGTCTATGTTCATGTGTTCTGGGTCGCGTAGTTCCTCTAGTGTCCCACCGTGCTTTTGTCGAGCAGAGGTGAACAATTTGGGTCTCGTGACTGCTCTAGTAAGATGAACCACTGCTATGCGTGATAGATATGATCTGAATCTGAATCAGTCAGTTTTGCTTACTTTCTGCTTCTGTGCTGATGCTTCTTTTCATATGTATGCTCGATCTACAGTTCGGTTTTGTTCTGCTATGAACGAATGCAATTTACTCTTCTATGCTTTGTGGAATCGATGCAGTTTAACTCAGTCTTGTATAATTGATTCTGCGTGTTAATTTTTCTTCTGTATGTTTGCGTGCCTGCCTGCTTTGAGTGGGTACAATCTGTGTAGGAACTTGTGATTTACACCGTCAGTACAAATAGAGGGTGCAGCTTCATCTGAACGCGGTGCTTGCTGCTTGAGTTCATCACAGCGTGCAGGACTGCAGGCTGATGAGTGGCCGCGCCCGTTTGCTGCTTGTCATACATTCGATTTGGTGCTGTTAATTTGTGTCGTTAGTTTCGTTTGCGGGCGTGATCTGCGATTAGCGACGCGTCGATCCACACTCGCGCGGCGGCGGCCGGCGGCCTTGCGGGCGTGGCGCAGCGCGATTGTCTGCAGCGACCTCCGCTGTGATTCTACTATCCAGCCCAACTTAGCTACCAGCTCGGCACCCTCTACCGTTGGAACGTCGCGTCCTGGAGTTGCTTCAATTTCTGCCGTTTGGTTGTTTTCTTAATGTTCGTCGGGATTGGAGGGAGCGATCTGGTGTTCATATTCTAGTTTTGCCTTGATCTGGCTGGATTAATCGGGGTTGGAGGGAGCGATATCTGGTGTTCATGTTCTAGTTTTGCCTTTGTCGGTGCCGCACGCACGCGCGTGACTTGGCTATGGCGGATCACCCGAGGCAGCGGATCCACCCGGCGGACCTGGAAGCGGGGCAGCCGAGGCCGACGTCACCCCTTGTGCCGCCGGGAGCGCGTTCCGGTCCGATAAGGGCACCGATCCGGGCGCGGACAGGAGACCGCCGCCCCAGCACCAGAAGCTGCCGCCTCCTCCCCGCCGCTGCCTCCGCCGAAGCGGCGTTGTGGCTGCTACCTCGCCGTGATCACCTTGTCATCCTCTCCGCGGCTGCGCTGGGGGGCGCGCTGGGCGCCCTCTACCTGTTGTTCCAGCCCAATGCACTGCGCTACTCGGTCATGGTCATGGTCGGGAAGGCGCAGCTGGGCAGTGCGGCAATGATGGTGCTCCGGAACGCGCAGCAGACGGGCGCCGTGCCGCTCTTGTTCCGCGCCGACGTGCCCCGTGGAGCTCGGCAGCCTCAAGGTGTGGAAGGTCATGCCCAGGATGCGCTGTGAGCTCGTCGTCGACAGCCTCCTGAGTCTTGAAAGCCAGCAGCCAGATAAGACCAGCAACTGCAAGTTCAGCTTCAAGCTGTGATCCATTATTTGGGTTGTTCGCGGGGATTGATCGACCGACTTCTTGCCTGGCCGCGTTGGATTCTTGTCCAAGCCAACGCTGTGTAATCCTTAAACTCTCTTCTATCTTCTAGTATAATGCATGAGGGCAGAGCTCATGCCGTTCCCGTAAAAAATGCACATGATAACAAAAAAAAATGCACATGATAACAAATACTACTCATTTATGTTCCCCATTTTTTTATGTTTGAAAAGTTCTTCAACTACAGTGTTCATCTCAGCACACACATGCTCGTAGGATCATCATGTTCATTCTTCAGGCGGCTTCTCGCTCATGTTTCATGCCATGTCGCCATCCATGAAAATCTGGCTTGACCATCTTCATCCAAATTGGTTGTGTCAACTTTTCAATCATACGATAGATCTAAGGATTCCTTTGCTTATCCTAAGTTGCTGTTAGTGATATTAGTCTGATGGCTCATCTAGTTTTGAAGGTGGCGTGGAATAAATATAGCTAATGTTGCATAAGGGCTATAGAGTTCTAATCAATGTTTTAAATAGCGGGCTATAGTAAATAGCGACAACACTAAAAAAAGCTATAGTGGGGCTAAATCGAAACTAAATGGGGATATATGGAAAAAAAAAAACTCTATGTGGATTCATTTAGTGGCAACATGCTCAAAAACTATAGCGGGCTGTTTAAAACTATGGTTCTAATGCTGCTTCTATCCTCTGTCAACCCAACCAAGGAGCCTATACCAGCTATTTCTCTAGTTAAGGACCTTTTCTCATTTTTGCCTTAACCTTACCTTAACAAAGCCTTTTGTCCCAAACAAGTTGGGGTAGGCTAGATATGAAACCCTTTCACGAGGACTTCTCAGGAGGTCACCCATCCTGGTACTACTCTCGCCCAAATGGGTTTCATACCCATAGGACTGGCTAGTTTTTACGTTGGCTCGCCAAGCCTATCACAACCCTTAGATATGAAACCTTTCACGAGGACTTCCCAGGAGGTCACCCACCCTAGTACTACTCTCGTGGGTTTCATATCCATGGGACTGGCTAGTTTTTACGTTGGCTCGCCAAGCCTATCACAACCCTCCTCCTTTACCCGGGCTTGGGACCGGCTATGCCTAGAAGACATAGGCGGAGTTACCTTTTCTCATTTTTGCGCGAGAGAAATATCACCAACTGGTAGGCATTTGTGCACACAACTTTCTTTGAAGCAAAGCTTCTTAAAGTTTGTCAAAAAATTATCAAAAATGTGAAAATCTACATAGATACGACATGGATATTTTTCTCTTGAGGTTAATGAAATTATCTTTATGACAAATATATTAATATAGTTTAGATATTTTATATGTATGTTGTTTTATCCATGAACTCAAGTAACCTTGAAGCAATTTAAGTCAAGACAACATCGACATGCCTTATGTTTTGGGAAAGAGAGAGAGACAGAGAGAGTAAAATGTATGAAATGTACTTTTATTTTCTTGACGAAAGGCAACCAGACCTGTTTTCATTGATTAGAAGAACGGTACGGCCCGAAGGGGAATAAAAGAGAAGCTAAAAACAACTACTCACTCCGTTCATAAAAGGATGTCTCAACTTTATCTAAACTAGGAAAAATGCCCGTGTGTTGCAACGGTGAGAAGTCAACTTCTGAATGAAAAACGTCAAAACGACCCAAACTTTTTTCCAAAGCCTACCAATTGTTCTGTCACGCCCCGAGACCCGGCCCGGAGGAATGACAGCCGCCGCACGCATATAGACTCGAAGGCCTATACACGCGAACGGCTAGAAAAGCAGGCATAAAATCAGCACAGTGGATCTCAACAGCTCAATATTTATTTACATGATTTATACATTTACAAGAAATTCTCTACTCGTATCCCACCCACTGGTCCAGCCTACTCCTCGAACGACGACGTCTTCTGCTATGCACTCTGATAACAGATAAAAACTGAGGAAACAAGGGTGAGTACGATAAATCATACTCAGCAAGCAGGTACTTTACAAAATAAGATAAAGGAGGATTAAATACAGTGCAACGGATAAACTGTATTTAAAGGAAGTCAATGGAAAAGAGAAACAAAATATCAGCGGAACTGGATTTAGGGAATGTAAAGGGATATGTATCGGTATCACATGTGACCAGCAAGGTTCCCTACCCGGGACTCACAGGGGTGAATATTCACACTTTTACACTCTTAAGAGGGGTACTCCGACATCGACAGCCTCGACCAGAACCACGCGGATTCCAGAACGAGCAGAGTCTTTAGCCCGCCGGGACACGACAACTTGACTTACTAGTATGGGCCGTTCCCAAGGAATCCATCGCCGATACCCTGTTCGGACCAAGTGTCGCTCCCATTGGAGAACTCAGACAGTCCCATACCTGAACTGTGACCGGTACAATATGGTTGCAGTCGTGACACCAATACGGAAAGGGGATTTTATCAGTGGACAATAAGGAGGTTAGACATATGAAGCCGAGATATCAACTCTCACGTCTCCGCGTGAATCAAACTTAATCATGATGACCTCTCTCTTGTCATCGCACATTTATCTCGGGTGACATCATGCCTAACAACGAACATCAGGAGATGACATCCATCTAATGGCACCATGAGCAAGGAAGAGATAATATCAACAATATCATCTCATAATCAACAAAGAGATCAGCCGGAGTATGGTGCTGGTAGCTATACAAGCACCACAAGGATAAAGCAACATCAACATGATAGAACTAGAAGTAGTAACACTACTACTAGCAGGAATCAAGAGATCAGCAAAGCATGATACAATAGATTAGCAAAATATCCACTTGCAAGAATCAAGAGGATTAGCAAAGCATCCACTTGCCTCGGTGTCGCTAAGCCGTATAGCAATCGAATAACACATCGACGTTGGTCAGGTCTGGTACGATTGACCAATCCAGCAACTAGTAGTATCAACATACGAACTCAACCGCCCACCACAGTAGCCAAAGAATATCCCCCATCGCCAGCTCCGGCGTTCTCTCCGTATTTCGGCAGCATCTCCTTCTCTCAGTTGCTCACTAGCTAGGAAGCTCACACTCTCTCACACACACGAGCGCTATGTCTCCGAACTATTTGGAGATGTGGATTATGAGCAACTAGCAGCACTCCTATTTATAGGACTTGCTCGTCGGTATGAGGTCTAGCTGAAAATATCTGAGACGCCGTGACCCTCAAGCTGACCCTTGGAGATGGATAAGCATCGCTGTCTAAAATATCTAGGTCGCCGCTTGCCGCTGACCTGAGCAGGAAATATCTGGTAGCCTTGCCGGTTACTCCTTGACCCTTCGATGCTAAGGGAATATCTGCCGACGCGAGCATGCAGGTCAGCTGCCGTAGTTGGCCACCATGCAGAAGTCGGATCCTTGGATAAGATGGCCTCTCCTATGCTGCCACGTAGCTCCTTCATGGTTAAGCTAGCTTGCTTGTACTACACTGGTACGATCGGTTGCATATACTAGTACTAACGTTGGTCACGCACAACAAGTCAGTCGCCACACTCCTCTATTTCTTTTCATACATAAAGTTTTTTTAATACTAGCTTAGTAAAAATAATAATAATTAGAAACCAAGTTTTATTTTACCCAATTTAATGATAACTCGAAAAATCTGGGTTGTCACATGTTCTCTGCCGATTGTCAATGTAGAGAGACCCCTATATCTTAGTGGTTTGTCAATGATCTGGGCTGCTGATTAAGCAATGGACATTTATTTTGATTTTTGAGCAAACCAAAAATCCATGAGGTGGCCACACAACATATTTTAGATGAATGGGAATTATGCAAGAAAATAGCCTCCAGTTTTGAGCAGTGATGATACGTCATTGAGATGCTAGCTTCTTTGTATGCTCCTCTCTTCCAAAGCATAACTATCTTATAACATGGATAAACTTTGAGGATCATCAAAGCTTAATATTACGTACTCTAGAGTTGGAGAAAAAACCAACTTGCCTCTAAATTCTGCATGCAGCAAACTATATCTGGTTGGATGCCCTTTTCTTCTAATTGAGCTTCAAACCCATCCAGTTATACAATCCGCCTTAACTGACAGCTCTGAACAATTTAATGTGTCGTATGGGTCTCCATTTTTCTTCTATAGTTCGCTGGCACCACTGACAGCCGACGGAGAACATGATGGTTTTTTAGGAGAAAAACATCATGCTTTATTACGTTAACTGGTGTGATCAGCCACCACAACTTCCGCAGGCAACGTTGGCCCTATATCGAGATCCCAAATTATAGCCTCCTGGGCATCACAGTATTTTCCAAGATTAGCTAGTTCATAAGCAGCCCTATTAGCAAAGCTGTCTACAGGCCAACCACCTCGATGCTTCAAAACCAAGAGCACCATTGGATCTTCAAGCCATCCATCAATGTAACCAGTTGGGAGATTGGCCTCACCGTTCAGAGCCATTGCAGAGTTGAGAGTCCGTCTAAAAATTGGGCGTATAGCACCGATGTACGTAGCTCTGTCTACGGCACACACCATTGCATGGACTCTGCACCGAAGGCATCCTGGATCCCGTCTGCTTTGCATGCACTTGCAAGAACCAGCCCACCGTGATGCTCTCCGAAGGAATTTGTACCCATCAGCACATGATTTTTATATAGCCGATTGCCGAAGCAGCAGCACCACCAGCTTGAGAAAGACGTTTTAGGAAAGACCGACGATTCCACGGGGATGATAGCGTGTCTGCTAGCGACGGCGGCGCCTGCACATGAGCGAACTGCTCTCCTGCGCTTTGTGTGAAGTCCTCGCCATCCTCAAGCGTTGTCGCCGCATATCCTCCGGCGCAGCTCGCCGTATGCCCCTGGTTTGTCTCCAGCCTGGAGCAGAACTGATCCTTTCCTCTTCTCTCTACTTCTTCCATCGCACGCCACCACCAAATTGTTCGGGCAAAAATCCTGTCCCGACAGCCATAGCTGTGCTCGCGGACTCGCGGTGGAAGACCTGGCGCCTGAGCAGCGGACACCGATCCTGCTATAGCACCCGTGCATCGTTTGCCGGCGAGGAAGGAGCTCCTATCCGCCTAGCGGTCTCCTGCATCCGCTCGGCTTGCGAGGACGCCGCCGATCATCGCCGAGCCCGTCTCCTGCGTCCGCGTGCCGCTCGGCCGACGAGGGTGCTGTACTGCGGTGCGCCCTTAGAGTTTCCCTCTGCGCCGATCCTGTCGATCAAGTCTGCTTCGACGGTTCCGTGGCCTGCTGTGACGCTCTTGGGAGGCGTATTTATGGGGCAGCTTATGTCCTGCTTCCATCCGGAGCTAGAGTCCATATCGAAAATGGTTCAGCGGAAGACGTGATATGCGACGGACGAAAACATACGAACAGTTGGGAGTCTTTATTATCTGAACCGTTTTTTAACTTACGGGCGGCATACGTGGGTAATTTTGTACAACTTTAAGTGCAATTTCAATGACGTACCACAAGAAACCTTAATGGCTTTATTATTAGATATAGATTTGGATATATTTACACACTAAAGTATGTTACAAATCTAGAAAAGATTGAGACATCTTTTTGTGAACGGAGTGAGTAGAACAGAGATTTTCCCTGGAATGATCACCACGGTGAACCGTGGCAAACCACGCTGGGAACTAGTCGGGTTCCCGATAACTATATGAAAAAGACAATTTGGAGAACTAACGTGTGTTTTGATGGTTAATAGAGTAGCGATTATATTGCGGAGCCATCGAATCGGGCTCGGGTTAGATCGGAAGATGGCCGTGACGTGTATTGTACTAGGTAAATTTGGTGCGGCGGCACCGCCGCACCCGTGTGGTAAAATTCAAATTTGAAAGCGGTGACGTTTAAAATTTACGTATATTTGAGAATTGTTCGAATGGAAAGAGAGTTTGTGTTTTAAAATTGTTTAGATTACGAAAATTTGTCGAATTGGAAAGTTTTTTACATTTTAATTACTTTCACGTTAGTAAAAATGGCTAGAATTGAAAGGCAAATGAAATTTTAGAATATGCAAATTTGCTTGTAGTGTTGTAGCGGTAGAATTGAATTTTGAGAAATGTCCACATCTTTGAAGTGTGTAAATTTGAAAATAGTCGAATTGTAAAGAAAGTTTGCGGTTAAAAATTGCTCAGGTGCCGAAATTAGTTCGGAAGACTTGAAAGATATTTTTAAACTTTGGAGGAGCTAAATTTGAAATTTGATTAGTTTTGGCGAATTTTTTGTGGGGACAGTCTTAAAATTTGGTAAAGTCTGAACTTTTTTGGGCATATTATTACATTTTTTTTCAGGACGGAATGTTTGTGCAACTTTTGTGTGAGAACTTTAAAAGTTTTTTTTTTGGATGATCAATTATGGAAATGTTTCCATTTTCTGTTTTTTGTTTGAAATGATTTTTTTTGGCTGTATTTTCTGTGAAGTTGGTTGGAATGACTATTATTTGAAGAAAAATGTCTCGAAGAATTTAAAGTGGCTATTTTGATTTGTACAAATGGTTTTAAATTGGTTTGATTTTTTTTTTGGAGTTGCATTTGAAAATTTCTGGGAAATTGTAAATTTGATTTACATTCCCGTGATTGGTGCATCATTTTGCTCAAATTTGAGTAAATACATTACAAAGGGTATTATTATTATTATTTTCAAATAATGTTTAGAGGGAGTGCATTTAAATTTTCTTGAAGTGTCGATCAAATTTGAATTTGAAGACATGTTTGTTTTTTTGGCCATAAGTAGGTAGTATTTTTTTATGCATATTTTTTCGGGTGGACGAAATGGTCAAATTTGAAAGGTACGTAAAATTTTGAAATATTCAAATTTGTATTTTTATCGTGTGACATGAATACTCACAAATTTTTTTCTAGACACTTTATTGATTTATTGTTTTGTCGCAGTGGATATATTTAAATTTAAATTTATGGATTTTTACAGCATTTGGCAGGGAAAAGAAAAAAAAGGAAAAAAGAAAAATCTGACGCGTGGGCCCTCTGTGACGTCATGATGGATCCAGAGCGGGCTGCTTCGGCCGCGGCGGCGCCGAGCTCGCCGGCGAACCAGGACGCAAGCGTGGCCGCGACGGACGCGCACGGACATGGGGAGGCTGTGGGTGGCGGCGCCGCCCATTTTGGGTCGCCGGAGCGGCCGTGGCGGCATGCGGAGGCGGCGGAGGACAGCGAGCGTGGCGGCGCTGATTCCAGTGAACTCGGGCCGTCCCGGCAGGCGAGAGTGGTGGAGGAGGAAGAGGGCGAGGCGGCGGAGCTCCCCGAGTGCTTCGATCCGTCGGGGCAGGAACTTCGTGGGCGTGCGCGGCGTCGGCGGCGCCGGCGAGCTCAGACGCCGCACGGGAGAGAGAGGGAGGGGGGATCTGCGGACCTTTTTCACGAACGCCCCTGGAGTTTCTGCAATTTTCAGTAAGGTCCTTGCGGGTGCAAAGTCGGGGACCAGTACGTAATTGTCTGGGAACTGAAGACGCTTTTCGTAAAAGCATCGCGCGGGTTGTCTGATGGCCGTCCGATCGTAAATGGACGGCGCGGAGTGCGTGAGGCACTGTAGAAGTGCGACACTGTTCTTAGAACAGTGGCAGCAGCGTGGGTTAATCTGGGCCGTCCGTTCCGCCGATCGGACGGCCCAGAAAAGGGGGTGACGTGGAGGGTTGGAGAGGAAGGCTAGCCGGGTTCTCTTTGATATATTGATAGATTAGTATATGACACATTATATTCTCCTTGAGTTACCACCAAACCTGCACCAAGCCGAAGCAGAACAGCTGCTGCTGCTCATCCAATCGTATCCGTGAAGGACGTAGTCCTATCTGCTCAGCTCGTTCAGTGGACTCGTAGTCCGTACTTTCTTCAGTTCTTATATCGTATATATACTGTAGATGATTTAAAAAATAAGACCCTGACCACTGGTCAAAAAAACAGGAGCCAGAGTGAACTACCAGTGCTGTAATTTAACATGTACAGCTCAGCTAGTGTATTTTCAGTGTAATTTGGACAATTTCTTACTCCCTAAGGGCATGTACAATTGGGTGACGGTCAGCCCTTTCTTAAAAATGTCACGTCGGATTTTTGTTGAGTTGAAGGTGAGAGAATAAAGAAAAAGTTGGTTCTCTTCCCTTAACTAAGAGATGATCTCTTAAAAATTAAGAGAAATCTATTTTCTCCATTGTACTATATACATTCCCTTATTAACGCAATTTCACACTAAAAATAATTAATTATCATTAATTGCTAGAGATGAAAATAAAAGATAATGCATTGTACGATTGATATATTTTTTTCCTTTATTTCAAACATGAACCATTTTCAAAAAATGGAACCATTTTAAAAATCTGAACCATTTTAGAAATGAACATCTTCAAATATAAATCATTTTAAAATATCTATTTTTCGGCTCACCGGTATTTTTAGTTCATTTTTATTTTTGGTTCACCCGTATTTTAGTTTCTTTTCGGATCATTTTTTTAGTTCGTTCGGCGGTATTTTTGGTTCACGAGTATTTTTGGTTCACTATTATTTTGGTTCACCCGAATATTAGATTCTTACCGGTTCACTATTATTTTTTGCTTCACCTGAATTTTGCTCCACTATTATTTTCGGTTCATCCGAATTTTAGTTTCTTCCCGATTCATTATTATTTTCTATTCTGCAATATTTTGTTTCACTATTATTTTCGGTTTACACGAATTTTGGTTCACCGTTATTTTCGGCTCACCTGAATTTTAGTTTATTTTCAGTCATCGTTATTTTCGGTTTGGCGTTATTTTTGGTTCATCCAAATTTGGTTCTTTTTCGCTCACTATTATTTTTGGTATCACCGGCATTTTTGGTGCAGTTTTAAAAATGTGAAAAGTTTTCAAAACTAGATTTTTTCAATTCCGGACATTTAAAAAAATGGGAACACTTTTAAATCCTAAATATTTCAAATCCGGTCATTTTTTTCAAAATATAAACATTTTTTAATCTGAATTTATTTAAATTTGAACATTTTAAAACTCTATCTTAACAACATTTCCATTAATACAGAAAAATTACAAGCAATAAGGAAACGCTAGGAAGCGTGTGGGCGTCGCTGGGGGAGATTGTCGTTCTTCTCCGTAGTGAGGTGCTGGGACAGCGCACAGGCCCATGTAGGAGCGAGCAGGCGCTCCGTGCGGGCGAGTTGGTCCCTTCGACTCGCAACGAGCGAGACATAGGGGAACCCGCTCGAAGTTGGTCACTGATCGGTAGTACTACGGAGCGAGCATGCTGGGCCAGACTCCCAGACCCAAGTGACGAGGGGGGCACTGCACTTGTGCGGGAGAGTATCCTAGACTCGCCAGGAGCGAGACATAGGAGGTCCCGTGCTCGATGGCCACACAGAAATAATTTTCTCATGGGAAACGAGACAGCCAAGCGAATATATCTGGAATGCGGAAGATCGTACCGAGCCTACGGCGACAGAGATTGTCCTTGACTCCCGGTGCACCAAACACCAAATGCGGGAGAGTTGTCAAATGATGTAATTGTATGGTGTTATGTTATATGCAAAGTATTACCCCAAATGCTGGTGTTTCCACACAAAAATGTTGGTTTTGTGAAAAAAAAATGTCACAAAAATAACCTCTCTCCTTTAAGTGCAACGTGTAGCTCTTTATTTTGAAAAATCATATTTGAAATGTCAAAAGATCTAAAAAAATCCTGGACGTAGATTATGTTGTTTTCTACCAACATGTAAAATCTTAAATAGAAAGATGTTGTATTTTCTCCTATGCAAAAATGAAAAAAAATCTGAATCTTAAAATAGTGAACAGTGCAAAATTTCTCCAAAATCGTCTGATTTTATTATTTTCTAGTATCACGGAATATAAATTATTTTGAGTTGAGATTTGCATGTTGGTAGAATGCAATATTGTCTTCGTCAGGGTTCATGATTTTTTTTTAACTTCAGCAAAATGATTTTATTTAAAAAAAATAAAAAGTAGCTCGGCCTCCAATCCTCTCAACTTCTAGACGACCTCCTCACTTGAGGAGAGTGAAGGTCATGACTTATTGAAGCAGAACGTCAATTGGCCAAGAGAAGGGGAACCCGATTGGATTTCTCTTTTTGTTTTTCTGGAAACCAAAAAGGAAAAAAAGATAATAAGAACTAGCGTAAAAAAATAAAATAAAGTACGGATAGAGCAAGAGCTCAAAAGCGGCAACTTCTTCTTTGTTGAAGTGAAAGATTTTTTGGATCCGAAGGTACTCCATCTCCTGCCGATCCAGCGTACCTGTGAGGAGAAACAAAGAATCTCTCATTTCCGATGCGAACAGATTTTGTTTTTGAATTTCGAAATAAAGGTTCTTGTCTTGTGGGGAACGATGCACAAATTTTTGGAATCCGGTACCAGCAGGTATAATCCCCCCCCCCCCCCCCCCCAGAACTACGTTTTCTTTCAACCCTTTTAACCAATAAATGCGACCTCGTAGGGCAAGTTTAGCTAAAACTCGAGCAGTTTCTTGAAAACTTGCTTCAGGTATGAAACATTGGGTATTGAGGGAAGCCCTTGTTATCCCCAATAAGATTGCCCGATAATATATCGATTCATCCAAAGCTCGCCCTGCTCGTTCCGCTCGCAATAGTCCGATTAATTCCCCAGGTGAAAAAACATTAGACATCCCATCTTCGGAAGCCCGCACTTTTGATGTTACTTGGCGTATAATAATCTCTATATGACTATTATGGATCGGTACCCCTTGGGATCGATAAACCTTTTGTATTTTATTGACCAAAGAGATACGACTTTGGGGTATGGTTAGCTCAGCTCCAATCAAGAATCCCAAGGGGATACGCTCATTCCAATCCTCAATTCTCTTTTCGAGATTCGAGGAAAATGAATCAATTGAACGCGCTTCAAAGATTTGTTCCACTTTTGGAAGACCTTGCGTTATGTCACTATATCTCGATTTTTCATATATAAACGTAACTAACATATCCCCCTTGTAAAGGATTTCTCCATAATGCCCATTAACAATTGCTCATGTAGTGGCCAAATAAGGTTTAGCTGCTCTTATAATAAAGGAATCCATATTAACAATAAAAATTTGGCTTTTTACAATAAACTCTTGATTTGCCTAATGGAAACACTGCTTGAAAGAGTTGGCACTCCTCTTTTATAAGTTGCAATATAGATTTTTTTCTAATTAGTTTCTCCTTTAAATTTTGAAAATTATTTCAATAAAATGGACAAAATCCAAAAAGGTTTGTTTCTATTTAATGATGAAATTAAAATGGATAAATAGAAAAGGCTTTTTGGATTTTGTTGAAATTTAAATTTATAGTATAGAATGAAAGTCTTTATGCTCTTATTAATAGGATTTACTAATCTTAAACCACTTATTTTGGAGAAAATATATGGAAGAGGTAAGTCCTATTGCAAGAATAATCCACTTTTCATATTCGAATTCTCATATTTTATTATGAAAAGTTCATTAATCATTGATAGGAAAAGAATACTTAGCACACAGTATACCAAAACATTTATTCCATATAGCAGATAAGAGGGGTTTGTTCTAAGAATATTGTATTGTGTAATTCGACACATAAAAGTACATTAATTAATTAATCCAAATTATTAATATTAAATAATGGGAATTATTTTTTGATAGGTCAATTCAGATTATTCCAAAACCTTAACCTTATTATTTGTTTATTTGTTGCCCAGAAAAACCCTTTGGTTTTGGATGCACATTGCCACTGGAAAATGATTTTGATTTTGCTAAACAATAAGCGTGTACTATGGAAAAATGTCTTTTTCTTCCAAATATTTTTACGAATACGCTTTTTTGACATTGAAGTACTTTTTTTGGAACTGCCATTCAGAAAGGAAATTACTTTTTTCTAGTTATATGTGAAAGACATCTATTGCCGCAAATAAATCCTTCTTTCTTTTTTCTTCTTGGTTTTTCTACTAAGATATTGAAAAATACTGAAATTCTGAATTATTTTTTACTTAAATTTTGTCTAATCCGGATAAGACATAAGACAAAAAAAATCTGTATATATTTTATACTTTGTTTTAATAATATAGAACTAGCAAAAATGCCCGTGCGTTGCGACGGGTTAGGGAAAAATAAACTTAGAGTCTTCTTGGTTTTGTCGTTTCGTAACACAAAATCGAGAGTGGAAAACGCGCTTGGTTCTTCTTTTAGTATTTATTCTTCCACGGTTTTCCTTAGAAAATATATTTTATAAAAGTTTCATTTTCTGCCCTCTTATCTTTTTAAGAATTATAATTTTATTTATTTTCTCTCCACAAAATTTCCATGTTGACATTCCACAAAGTATTTAAATACACATCCATATAACAAAAATATGGCATATTGGTTAATGTTTTTTCCATCTTTAACGTGCACCCTTCTCTTACCTGTATTTTGGTCAACCTTTATTGTCTTCACTACATTGTCTAATAATTGAAACCAGCTTGAATGCATAAGTGCAAATTACTCCTAGCGAGCGACATAAACAGTCCTTCTTGTGCAAAGCTGCAAACAATATACCCTTTCTATTCTCTCACGAGCTTGCAGCACCAAAGCTTTGGAGCCGATGCTCTTATCAGTGAGCTTTTGCTAAGGTTAGGCGTATATGTGTAGAAGCCACCGATCTGCAGACCTCCACAAGGAGAAAGCAGTGTCCTTCATATATAAGATTGCGATCGGTTTTATCGGCAGTTCGTCAGTGAACTTGTAAGCCCTTTCAAGCTGACCTGATCGTGCTAGCAAATCAGTCACACAACCGTAGTGCTTTACCCTAGAGACGATCCCATACTCAATCGTCACATGAGGCAGGATAGGACGCGCATGGGCCATCGACGGGAGCCGGGTCTACCCTGGCTATGAGACTTCTCCATCGTCGTCGAGATCAAAACACTGGATGCAGGTTTACATCATGCTTCCACAGACATCGCATGTGATGCATCATCGATCGGGATGAATGTTGGCCGCACCGCGTCTGATATGTTTGCAATCCAGTTTAGCAGTCGAGTCCAGGACGGCAGGATGCATGCAGCACCATGCGATGCGATAGCATGCGACATGCATCGCGCGAACACTACTTCAGGCTGGGATGCCATACTACATGCAGGACTATGCAAAGTTGGAGACGGCAACTGCAAGCCTGCTATCGCATCGCATGGTGCTGCATGCATCCTGCCATCCTGGTACAGTCGTTGCGGGAGGCGGCGATGGCGAGCTTCTCGCCGGGGAACTCCTCCGAGTCGTTCGGCGTCTCCATCTTGATCGCTGCCCTGACGTACTCCGGCGGCGCCGTCCACTCCCTCGCCGGGACCTTCTTCTTCATCGGCTCCGTCTTAGGCCTGACGAAGCGTGCGTGGCCGCGGGGTGGCTCGTTGATGCGAAGGCTGCCGCCGCTGGGGATGCGGCGGCCGGAGTTGAGGATGATATCCTCCGGCTCGGGCTTGACCCAAGCGAAAGCCGACGTCGTGGGTGGTGTCGACGACGAACGCGCGCCCGAAGAAGATGAGGAGGTGACGCGACTTGTTTCCAACTCAATGGACGTAGTACGACGTCTTTCCAGACAATAGCCTCCATGCGACGCCTATACGAGGAGAAATAGCCCAGAGGCAACATGGCATTTAAACGCTCGTTAGGTTTGGGTGACCGTTTGTAAACAGGCGACCGTTAGGAACCGGGCCCACCACTTGTCCACGTACGCACTGCGTGGGTCCCACCTCAGGTCAGTTAGAAGAGAACCTCGCCCGTCCCCGACCTCCCGACGCCGCCATTGCTTCCCCTCCCCTTTCCCGCATCCTTCTCTCCCTCTTCTCCGGCGACGAAGCGCAGATGTCTGTCTCCTCCGCCGCGCGGTCACAATGGCCGCGGTATGGTGCAGTGCCGCTGACACGGTGCCCAGACTGCAAACGCCCAGAGGCTCTCAAGCGTTGGGTCAGCAAGACCGACGAGAATGGCAATCGAGGGCGCGAGTATGTCAGCTGCTTGAGCAAGAGGCACACCGGAAGTGATGGGCAGGTATAGATCTCAGTTCTTTCGCATCCTTTTGCTTTGATTTCACCGCAATTCGTTTTTGCCCATCGAATTTGGGAAATTTTGAATTTAGGGTTCATGTTGCTGTTTTCAGATTCTGAAGAAATTTGGCTATTTCGAGTGGATGGATGATTATTTAGAGAGGATTGTGTTTGAGGGCTACATTGATTCGATGGGGGGCGCAAATTTGCAGCTCAGATTGGGGGGGCTGCCGCCGGTGGGCGTGGAGATGGGGGAAAGCTCGGGGATGGGTGCGCCCGGTGCTGACAGAGAGGTGAAGAGGAATGCGCGCAATGGTGAACTGCCCGGGCTGCCCTCGGAGTCCAAACTGAACCAGGAACTGAAGAAGATCAAGAAACATCTAAAGCAGATGGTTGATTTGCAGAAGCAAGCAAATATGATGGCTGGTGGATTTTATTGTTGCATCGTTGCTCTGTTTTTCGTTTACTTGTTGATCCGTCGTTAGGGCAGAGGAATTTGTTAAGTTCGTGTCACTTAATCGAATGCACGCAGCAATTTGTTAAGTTTCTGAATTTGTTGACTCTTTGTTCTTCAGTTAACTTCAGTCGACAGTTGTGTTTTCCTTACGAAAAAATCGTACTGGGCTGCCAGAGTAGATGTTGGGCCGTGACGAGTAGATGTTGGGCCTTGGCGTTTCAGAATTTTTCTTATTTCCTGTAAAAAAAAACTACTGGGTTGCCAAATTTTGCACGCATAGAGGCACACATATATTTACATGTTTTAGCTAGCACGCGTTGCCGAGCCCACATGTACTTGTTTTAGCTTGTTGTAACAAAGTTTGAATTTTGTTACTAGTTCCATTGTATTATCCTTTGAATTTTGTTACTCCCTCCGATCCATATTAATGGACATATCTTTGTCTACTAGACATATCTTTGTCTACATATCTTTGTCTAGATGCATTGCATCTAGTAGACAAAGATATGTCCATTAATATGGATAGGAGGGAGTACTTTTATGGCAAATGGCATGTTTAGAATGACCCAAGTACAAATATTAAACTGAGGCAAAAGAAATGCAAACATGAGCTATTTTATAGATATGGGGCATATATACCCAAGTACAAATATTAAACGGGAGGCAAAAGAAATGCAAACACGAGCTATTTTATAGATATGTGGCATATATGCCCAAGTACAAATATTAAACTCACGCAAATTAAACAAACCCATTACATTTAACGGTGGGCCCTAAATATAGGGGGCCCACCCAAACCCTAAACCTAAGCGCTGGCGCCCCTTCGTCTGCGGGCGCCCTTCCGGCAGGCCAACCGCCGGGGGTTTGGCCTACTTCGCCAGTGGAGGTGCCGGCGCCGTCCACTCCGCCGCCCTGAGCGCCGAAGCCCGTTCGTCACGGGCCCGGGCGTTGTCCTCCCGCATCCGGTTGTCCACTTTGTCCCAGCACCGGCGGATGCTGCGCCGGAGCCTCTTCGCCTCCCTCTTCGCCTCCCTCTCCTCCTCTTTGGCGAGTTCTCTCGCCTCCTTCCTCTCCTGGGCGGCGAGGTAGCGGTGGATGCGAAGCTGCTCCTCTTCGCTGATGGGGCCGGGGTTGGGGTTGGGGCCGGGGTTGTGTCTGATGTGCTCCACGCACCAAAACTTATTCCTCGGGCGAGGCCGCTTGGGAGCGACGCCCAGCTGCTCCGGCGTGTAGCCCGCCTCGTGCCAGGGCCGAGCCTTGGACTGGTTGTCTTCGTCGCTCACGGACTCGGGGCTGGAAGGCATGGAGTACGTCGACCAGCACGACATGGTTGGGGAGGAGGAGGCAAAGGGGCTGGAGAGGGATGAGAAGAGGGAGGAGGAGGCAAAGGCACTATTTAAAGAGCCGATGAGGTGTAAATAAATTTTGGTAGATGAAGAAGCAACCGTGTGAAAACGGGGTGAAAACTTAGGATAGCTAGTTGAAGCAACGGGGTGACAACATTGGTCTCCTCTGCTCTGCGTGCATTAAGCGCTCTGCGTGCATTAAGCGTAGGACAGCTAGTAGGACGTTGCGGTCAAAGCGGTGCCTGCGAAAATAGCTATGATGCGACGTAGGCTGCATGCGTGCATTAATGCAAAGAGGTGAAACAGATGAAATACAAAGTCTCACGCCAAAGTACGTTGCGGTCAAAGCGGTGCCTGCGAAAATAGCTAAGTATGATGCGACGTAGGCTGCATGCGTGCATTAATGCAAAGAGGTGAAACAGATGAAATACAAAGTCTCACGCCAAAGTCTGCGTCCCTGCGTGCATGCCTCACGAGGCGTGCAGGGCTGCGTTGCTGCAAAATAGCCCTGGTGCGACGCGACATTGTTTACTCTGAAACGAGGCGTGCAGGGCAGCGTCGCTGCAAAATAGCGCTGGTGCGACGCGACATTGTTTACTCTGAAACAACTGGAGCCCATCACACGCCGGACCCACCTGCCATGGAGAGAAAGTCAGAGAGCGTCAGGTGGGCAAAGTAAGAGGATATGTTCCATGCATGCAAACTACGGCGGCGACGGCCTGCAGAGGCTGAGACGAGCGCGTGGGTGGAGAAGAATCGCAGAAGAAAGGGGAGACAATGGTGGCGAGCTCGAGCGTCACTGACAAATGGTGCCCATCAAACGCCGGACCCACCGGTCATGGAGAGGAAGTCAGAAAACGTCGGGTGGGCAAAGTAAGAGGATCTAGTTCCCTCTGTTTTCAGCGGCCAATCAGGTGGCTGGAACCAACCTCTCGCGGATCGCCATCGGGAATCCTTCTAGAAGACCGTATCTGAGGGCTGTCGTTGGCGCCAGGGCTTGATCGGACGGTTAGGGTGCGACGGTACGGTTTGATCAGATGCTGCGCTATGGTTTCAAATGAGCATATTTAATTAAAAAAAATCAAAATGACATGAGACCAGCGCCCAATGTTGTTATATGTGATATAGTTGCTAGAAAAAAATATAAACATGATTTTGGGATAATTGATCGAAAATGGTTTCCACAAAAGAGCTATCTTGTATAGACTTGTTTAGAGTTCACTAATAGAGCGATGGTCTCAAATGAGCATATTTAATTCAAAAAAAATCAAAATGACATGAGACCAGCGCCCAATGTTGTTATATGTGATATAGTTGCTAGAAAAAAATATAAACATGATTTTGGGATAATTGATCGAAAATGGTTTCCACAAAAGAGCTATCTTGTATAGACTTGTTTAGAGTTCACTAATAGAGCGATGGTCTCAAATGAGCATATTTAATTCAAAAAAAATCAAAATGACATGAGACCAGCGCCCAATGTTGTTATATGTGATATAGTTGCTAGAAAAAAATATAAACATGATTTTGGATAATTGATCGAAAATGGTTTCCACAAAAGAGCTATCTTGTATAGACTTGTTTAGAGTTCACTAATAGAGCGATGGTCTCAAATGAGCATATTTAATTCAAAAAAAATCAAAATGACATGAGACCAGCGCCCAATGTTGTTATATGTGATATAGTTGCTAGGAAAAAATATAAACATGATTTTTGGATGTTTTATATATGATTTTCTATTAAACCATGTTATTTAAATAAAAAAAAAAAAATAGAAGAATTATTCAAAACATAATGAAACTTCAGATTTACACTATATAGGTAGAATAGATGTCTAGGAAATTAATTTGGCTGATTTAGACAAGATGCCAACAAAAGTTGCTTAGAAACGAGGGCATTTACCCTACCTTTGGAGGTCGTTTCAAACACACTTTTGATGACTATGAGCTTAACATAGCAAAAGGGCTCGGATTGATCAGCTAACATAGCAAAAGAGCTTAACATAGCATGGAAATATCAATATCACAGTACTAATTTGAAATTTGAGGCCAAATTTGAATCGGTTTTCAGTTCAAATTTGAATCGGTTTTCAGTTCAAATTTGAATTCCAGCCGAAATTCAAATACAAAGACCACAGTACAAATATTATTACATGTCACAAATGTTATTACATGTCACAAATGTTCAAACACGCCGTGTGCCCTTCCTACCACGCCGTGTGCCCTTCTTCGCACATCTTGTTTTTGGTTCTCCCTCCTCAACACATACAAGTTCACTGAGCATCTTGGTCTTGTTCACGGGCTTCTTGACTGAACTAGGTTGGTCGTTCACCTCCTCAAAAATCTCAGTTTCAACCTCGAAAGCAGTTTCATCTGTCTCAAACTGCCAGTTATCTGTCTGAATGTTATCTGTCTGAAACTGAGCTGCAAAATCATCGTCTTCAGGGTGCACCTCTACATTCCAAGGTTCAGTCTCAAACTCAGCTGCAACATCATTGTCTTCAGTGTGCACCTGGGCATGCCCAGGGACATGCCCAGGTTCAGTTGAACCAAACACAGAATGCACACTTCTCCTCTTGCCACTGACTCGTGCCCTTTTTGCTTGCCAATTATCTTCAGCAACAAATGGAACAAGTGGAACAGGTGGAACAGGTGGAACAGTTGCAGCACGCTTCCTCCTGAAAATAAAGCATGAAATAGATTTAGTAATTAAAAAAAACCAAAAAAAAGATAAACAAATCAAAAACAAGAACATACTTTGGCTTTTCATCTGGATAGGCGCAATTGGCAGATCCTGCTCTGTGCCCAAGTTCCTGACAGTAAATGCATCTGTTCTTGCTACCTTTTTGAGCCCTTTTGGGCTTGTCATCTTTCTTCTTTTTCTTACTACTCCCACCTTTCTCAAACCAGGACTTAAATCTACTCTGCTTAGGCCTGCCAGCCTTTCTTTTCGTTACAGGAGGACACAATGTAAATTCCAATGGCTTCTCAGGCCACTGTTTCTGATCTGTAAGTGGTGGAATTGGAGTTGCATATGCAGCTTTGAATTTTGCTACCGAATAATATTCATGCAAATATGGGTGCATGTTTACCTTCTGTTGGGAGGCTAAGAAAAGAATGGCATGCTCACATGGTTTGCCGGTGTGTTGCCACTCAAGGCAAGTGCAATCATGCAATTCAGTATTAACAACATGCCTCCTACCAGTTTTGCTATCTTTAACTTCAGCACCCCACAATGAAGATTTTTCAACAGACAAATGTGTAAGACTTCTGCTCCTGTTGACCACCTGTTGTACCACTGCTGGAAGCTTATCACCTTGCAGACAATCAGCTATCTTTCTTCTCAATTCCCACAACCGCATAATCATGATCCTGAGTTGGTCAACCATGTCATGCACAGGTAAATCTTTTAAAATCTTTATCTTGCTGTTGAAACTTTCTGCCAAATTGTTGTTGATATGATCGCACTTAATTGCAGTATTGAAACCTGACCTATACCATAACAGAGAATGGTGGGTGCTCAACCATGAAGCAAAATCATTCTGAGTACATGCAGCCTTTATCTTACCAAGGTGATAGGAATGTGTCTGTGCGGTGTACGATCTTGCTGCTGGCCACATGCGCCCAAATTCATCGCCTCTGAATTTTTTGATCAAATTCATCCACAAATGGCCGAAGCACTCCCTTTTCTCAGCATGGGGGAAAACATTGTTAACTGCATTTTCTAGCCCCTTACATGCATCTGTGTGGATTGCCAAAGGTGACACTGGACCTATACATCTTTTCAACTGCATCATGAACCATGTCCATGAAGCCTCCGTCTCTGACTGAAACAAACCAATAGCAACAGGGAACATCCAATTGTGCCCATCTAGAGCATTGCATGCTGCCAACTGACCACTCCACTTGCCTGTCAAAAAAGATGAGTCTATGCTCAAATATGGACGACACCCTGCCTTGAAGCCATCGGTGCAAGGCTTCAAAGCCATAAAAAACTTGGAGAAATAAACTTTGCCAGCCGCATCCACCTCAGTATCTATCTCCACAATACTGCCAGGAGATCTCAACTCAACCTCTGCTTTAAAGTTGTAAAGCATCCTAAATGTGTTTGCCCAATCACCATATAAATGTTTCATTGCCCTTTGTTTGGCCTTCCACACTGTGGTATAATTCAGTTTAATTTTGTACGTATTTTGCAAGTCCAGTTGCAGTCTCTTGGCAGTAAGGTTAGGTGTTTTCTCTAGCAATGGTTTGATCTTTTCTGCAACCCAAAGCTGTGATGTCATGGTTGATACTGTTTCTGAACTTGTAAGACAAGTATGTTTTTTGGGGATTTGGTTAACCCTGACAGTACTTCCATCAGCCTGCAGTCTAGCAGATATGTACCACTTGCAAGCCTTCTTGCCAGAACCATCAAAACCTCTGCACTTCGCATAAAACTTCTTTCTATCAGTCCAAACAGTCTTTGCATCAAACTGATGTCTCACTGCATAAGTCTTGAAAGCCATCCTGAACTCTTTCATGTTCGGCCACATCTTCCCCACTCGAATGACAGGGTTTTCCTTGTCATACACATGCACCGGCTCATCATCGTGTTCATCATCTACATAGTCTGCAGCATCTTCCATCAGCTGTTCATCTACATCTTCAGATAAATCACTGTCAGTCCCATCTTGTTCACCCTGCTCCTCATCCCTCTCATCCACTTCAATGCCAAAAAGTTTGGCCATCTCAGTGTCAGCCATCGGTGCAATGACCAAATCAGTAGGTTCAGATAGGTCAAGTGCATTCCAATCAACAGAAACTGCAGGTGCTATTACTGTCGGTTCAGTAATAATGGGAATTATACGCCTATCGGAAGCCCAATCATCATCTGCCTGCTGCATAGCTAACTTTGAGGGCACATAACCCACCTTTGAATCAACATTCAGATCAACAAGCAGAGCATAAAAAAGTAAAACTTTGCTCCTCCAGCCATCTTGCCGATCGATTTCCTCAGCAAGCTGTTCACCATCCTCAATTCTGACATATTCACCTTTCCAATTATCGAACCACAACAGTGATACTTCTTGCTCTGGACCCCAAATAACATGCTCTGCAATTTTCTCCACCATTGCCTTCACCGCCTTCTCCCCCATGTTCGGTAGGTCTGTTGGATCAAGCTCTTCAAGATCAACCTCCCACTTCACAATCGTGTCTCCATCAATGTCCACCATGCTCCCATCAACTAATTTTGCCGTAGATCGTAAGAAATTGACTGTAATTTCGAAGGTGCTCCGAGCAGCATCCTCTCTGTCAGTAGCGGGCAGCGTGAGGTCGAGCAAACGAGACCCACATCGAAGTAAAATTGTGCGGTAGAGAAGCGCGTTACCTATTCGAAGTTGAATCTCCCGGCTCAACCCGCGGCTCCACCATCTTCTTCTTCCCCCGTCCGCCCCCCCGCCCAGTAGCGCCGCCCCGCGTCCTCTAGCCATTTGAATCAGCAGACAATGAGCAAATTAGCTCAGATCTCAAATACATTCGGAGGGGAACGGGGAGGAAGACGAATTCGCTCACCATTGCTTCCGCCGCCGCCGCCAAGAACGAAAGCTCTTCCGCCGCCGAGAACGAGAGCGCCGCCGCCGCCGGAGAAGAACGAGAGCGGAGTTGGGGGCGGGCACTGGCAGTTGGGCGCGGAGTTGACGAATTCAGTCAGCTGTTTGACTCAATCTTGTGGGACCCACATGCTTAATCTAAGCTAACAAGCCCGCTAACAACAGTTTTGGCACCCGTGTGCCTCTGGGCTATTTCTACTCATATTTGCGTCGCATGGGAGCTATTGTCTGGAAAGACGTCGTACTCCAGCCAATACTCTGAAAACAAGTCGCACAGGAGCTATTTGCCCCTCCGGGGCAGCCACGATGACGCGCCCGTGCGCCGGGATATGGGCGGAAAGGCAACGTGGAAGTGTGTTTCACCATCAACAAACACATACGAGAGTGCTCCGGTACAGACCCCATTAGCTACGCCCTGCAAGTGGAAGAAACAAGAAGAGAGAACTATGTGAAAGCCGGAGTTGATGCGAAGGCTGCCGCCGCTGGGGATGCGGCGGCCGGAGTTGAGGATGATACAAGCCCGAGCGAAAGCCGACGTCGTGGGTGGTGTCGACGACGAACGCGCGCCCGAAGAAGACGAGGACGAGGTGGCGCCCATCCTCCGGGGCAGCCACGACGACGCGCCCGTGCGCCGGGAGATGGGCGGAAAGGCAACGTGGAAGTGTGTTTCACCATCAACAAACACATACGAGAGTGCTCCGGTACAGACCCCATTAGCTACGCCCTGCAAGTGGAAGAAACAGAAGAGAGAACTATGTGAAAGGAAAATTTGATGCAGCTTTCTTTCAAGAAAGGGATAATGGCTCTCAGATGAAGGGCCTTTTATTGCAGGCCGAACTGGAAAACTCCAGAATACATCAACGGCTCTTCACGCCTTGCCGCCATTGAAGGTGCAGCTAATCTAGGCTTTCACCGTGTTAATTTTGCACCCTGGCGTTGGTCCATGCACTCAACTCGGGTGATGATGATCTGGGGTCCTGTTCAAAGAAGCAAGGAGCCTCGGTATTTTAGCATTTGACTTCGTTCGAATTTGTTCATTATCGGCTTGCTTGTACTAATGTAGCTCATGAATTTTTTTTTCTAGAATAATGTAGCTCATGAAATAGCTGCGTACAGCTATAGTGTAACTGAACCAAGCTTATCTTGGGTCGATGAGGTGCCCCCAAGTTTTGTTGGTCGTCAGCGAGAGCGACTCTGCTGTGTTGGTCAACGAAATTGGATGCACAGAAACCTGGACATATTTCATCTTGAGTTCTCTCCCTGGGATAAGGTTTACTTTCGGCGCACCCTTATGGAATAACCGAAGTCCTGTAAAACCATATCACGGATCTTTCCTTGCAAAAGAACAATGCCACACATAAGTGGAAAAATTACATCATGCCCTCACTAGAAATAGATTAAAACTGATTGCAACTGAAGAGTTGTCCAGAGCCATCGCCACATAATACAAGATATCCTCATATTAAGCCAACATCGTAAACAAGATAACAGCACATGGCAAAGAAACCAAAGGCTACGGCATTACAACATAAGCCTACAGAACATCAGCCATAGTTCCACAACAAGTTCCAGCTGCTTACGGGGTCGGCCAACAACAGTCAAAATGGAGTCGAACTCAAAACAGTGATGGACCACACACAATACCCCGAGCCAAAACTTGGCAAACATACACAGTCCTGCAGCATCAGAACAGCTCGTGGGATCCATCACATCCTGTCCTCTCTCCTGCGCGGGGCACAGGTGATGATCTCGTCGACCCTGAGGATCATCTCCGCAGCCTCGGTCGCGGAAAGGATGATGGCTTGCTTCACCTTGAACGCCTCGCAGATCCCGCGCTTTTGCATGTCTCCCAGCTGCAGAACAGTAGACCATATTAGTATCGAAACTCGGGCACAGGTTACATAGAAAAGAAGATATTTATGGAGCTTACGCCGCCGCTGATGACATCGATTCCAGAAGTGCTGTTCTCTTTGTGGTGCTCAGCTCGGAGCTGGGAGATCAGCTCAGCACTGTCCAGACCAGCATTGTCAGCTATGATTGTTGGGATGGCTTGCAGGGCACGCGAAAAAGCATCTATCGCATGAGATTTCTTCCCAGGGGTTTTCCTTGCAAGTTCATCCACCTCTTTGGCCATCACCATCTCAGGCCATCCACCACCATATATGACACGTGTGTCAGTTACTGTCTGAGAAAGCACACACAAGGCATCATGCAAGGACCTCTCGGCCTCATCAAGCACATGCTCACTGTAGACAATAAAACACATGTATTCAATGTGTGGCCAAATACATTAAAATGCCTAAATATAGTAAAATAGTATCCTGCATGATAAGGAGCTACACAAATAAGACATACCTTGCTCCTCTCAGGACAATGGTGCAAGCTTGCCCCATTGCAACCCCAGAAAAGTGTATCAGCCTGTCCTCCCCAATCATAATCTCTTCAATGAGCTTGCAGTGCCCAAGCTTAACAGATTCTGGGTTGTCAAAAGTTGATGCAATATCACCACCAGTTACAAGAGCTAGCCGTTCGATGCCTTCAAAGTCAGCATGCTCGACTGCAAGTATACCAGCATCAGCAAAAAGTTCTTCAGGGAAGTTATAGATCAACTGCCTGTTGACAAAGCAGTTGATTCCGTGGCCAATGATCTTATTAACTTTCTCTCTCATCTTCTGCTTTTCAGCAGCTTCGATGTCTGCAACCTTGGACATCGAATCTACTCGGACACGTGCTCCATAGATCTTAACTTTATCTGTGTCCATAGCAGTATTTGCAACCAGAATATTAGCATTTTCAATTCTCTTTGGTTGACCAAGGCCAATTTTCTTATCAAGAATGAACCTACAAAACAGAGTCAGAACGTTAAATAGATAGCAGAATTATGATCATGGTTGTCTTGGAACCTCATAAGCTTTCCATCATATAGTTGGGATAAAAAATAGCAGATAGTTTGTGAAAGAACATACCCTTCGTCCAAAAAGGAATCCTTGAGAGATCCTCCAGGTTTCTTCAGAATTTGGATTGATTCCAAGTTGGTGCTACCCTGCCAGCAGGAACCAGTGTGGTGCATATCAAATGAAAGTTTTACCAACAGCATGTAATAATATGAATGAATAATTATGAACTAGACTTGAAGCAACATCTCACAGATTGTTATGAGCAACTTCTCCCCAACCATTTTTACCTTAAGCCTTAGGACAGCATCAACTGCAAGTTCAGCAAAGTATTCCTTGTCCTGGGAGAGAATTTTTGAACTAAGTGTAGTCATGGCAATGTTCATGAGATCTGATCTGAACTTATCTGCAGTACCAATGGAGGTTTATTGTCAGCAAAATATTGCTGGTGGATAACTCTTGAGATGAAACATAAAGCATGATGAGTAAAATCAAATTTATACATTTGACATTTTCGCGGATTTCAAATTTCAACTATGACAAATAATTATTGTCAGCTATGATTTTAGTTGAAATTTCAGTTACTCCCAAATTTCAACTATGACAAATAATTATACCAGATCCTATAAGCTAGTATTCCAGGACGACATGTATAGAGGATAAAAAAGCAAATTGTGTCTCCACCCCAGAGTATTAGTGCATGCACAAATTTTGTCCCACGTCATTAACTACTAACAGAAGATTAGAATGTGTCTAATACAGTTACAAAATCATATCTGAAAAGTAACTAAACAGGTAACCTGTATCTCCTTTGTTGTCCATGGTCTTTTGTAGAAGAGCATTTCTGGCACACTCAGCAGCCATTCTGTAACCTGATAGTTCATGGAGATTCTGGAGCATTAGAGATGTTCAATTGCAATCAAATGATTAGTTACAGATTCACGAACAGTTCCATCATGAGCCTTTTTTTTGGAAATATCATGGGTATCCATCCTATATAAGCAAGAAAAGCAAACAACAAAAGAAATGAAAAGGCAAACATGAATACATAACATGTAAAACAAAGGGACATATTTGTCCATTGCCACTATGGCATCAATGCGGAAGTGCTTTGGTTCAATTTTATTTTTCTTATGTATAGTCTTACTTTAAAAAAAAGTTACCTAGATTCACAGAGCTGCTATTTAATCATTTGAGCATGAATATTCAAGATGAAGTATTTCAGAATGAAATGCCATTTTTCAGATTACACATGGCTGACTGATATAAAAAATATGTTATTGTATCATTACTAACCAGAGAGGCTGAGACTTAGTAACATGTGTTGAAGTGGATTTAAGAGTTACATATAACATACTGAAAAAACTATGCCAAAAGGTGACTTTAAAATGAGGATTACCTGCAATTATAGTCATTGGATGAATTTTCATGTTCACCAACTTTTCAGCCTCCCTCAAAAGTTCCCCAGCCAAAACAACAACAGAAGTTGTCCCATCACCAACTTCATCATCTTGAACTTTCGAGATGTCTAACGATCATTAAGGACTAACTTTTCTTCAATTTAGGGACACTATTCATTGTACAATCAAGTAACCAAATGGGGTCAGGAGAAGCTAGAAGCCTAGAACAAGCATAAATTGCAAGAGCCAGAAACAATCACCACCTGAGCAGTAAAATCATCAAGCAATAGATCCAAACAAAAGGATACCAACAAGGACCTTGGCAGCAGGGTTGTCGATATGAAGGGACTTCAAAATGGTAGCCCCGTCATTTGTAACAGTGACACTCCGCCCTCTGCCAGTTGACTGAAGGATCTTGTCCTGAATATAAATAAGGAAACATGTAAATTTCAAGGAAAATACACCACAGCAACTATTATCTTTTGCCCAAACTACAAAGTGCAATTTTTTGTGTGAACAGCACTTGAGGACATACCATTCCTTTTGGTCCCAGTGTGGTCTTTACCAAGTCGGCGATTGCCATGGCACCTACAAAAGATGCCTGCCAGGAGATGAAATTGAATGAATAAGAACCCCATATAACAAAAACAAGGTTGAATAACTATTCCACAAAGCAATCTACATCTTTTACAGACTAATAATGAGATTATGAGAGTATACTGCGGACCAGTAACCTGCACCCTTACATTGCAAAATAGTCTGCCCTAAGTTCACAAAACCTACATCATGTCCTCACCACAGAGAATCGAACTCAATGCACACAGTTTCGAAAGCATGTTCCAAAAACAACAACAACAACAACAAAGCATCAATACGCCGATGTAACCAACAGATCCTATTAAGCGGAACCACCAGTTTGCCGATCTGGTACTCTTCCTAACCCTTATTCAGGTGCGAAAGCAACCCAAGGCAAGAAGGAAACCACCAAAGCGGATCAGAGAGGGATCAGAGGGGGTTGTCTCACCATCCTGGCGCGCTCGCCCTTCTCCTGGACGGCGTCATCCCTGAGCACCCTCTCCATCTATCCAACCACAGAGAGAAAAATGTCAGGAACACATCTCGCAAAACCCTGAACCCTGGCCACATCACTCCACGAGGGTGCTGGCGGGGGATCACCGGCCGGAGCTAACCGAGCGGACCGCGGGGCAGCTCTGGAAAACGGAGGAAATGAAGGAAGGGGGAAGAACTCACCGCGCCGGTGGCCGGAGAAGGATCTGGCGGCTGCGCTTGGGGCGGAAACGGAGAGCAGGAGGGGACGGGAGGAGGAGGGCCGGGCAGAGATCTAGGGCTCATATGGCGCTTCTTCGTCTATGTATACGACCGGGCGTTGTTTGGCTGGGCCTTGACGAGTCGGCCCGTTGCTGTTATCGAAGCAGCGGCGACGACGCCGGGCTGTAGGTGCTAGAAGCCGAAAAACTATATATCGCTCTTTGCGAGTCCTATCACCGCCTCGCCTGCGTACGGTTTATTAACGGCCGGCCCAACTGCGCTTCTTCGTTCCTCCTTAGCTTTCCTTCGTCTTCTTCGCTCCGTTTCGTTTTTTTCCTGTTTTCTTTTTTCTCTGTTTATTTTTCGTTTTAATTTTTCTTTTCTCTTTCGTTTTATTTCCATCATTTTTTCATATTTTCAAATCTGAGCCATTTTCATTTTCGTTTTATTTCTGAAACATTTTCAAAATTTGAACACTTTTCAAATTTAGAACCATTTTTAACAATAAACAATTTTTTAAATCTATTTTTTTAAATGAACCATTTTTTAAATGTACAAATTTAAAAATCTGAACTACTTTTAAAAATGAACCATTTTCAAAAATGAATAATTTTCGAAATATAAACAATTTCCAAAAGAAGAACCAATTTCAAAATTTGGACCATTTTTTAAAGTGAATATTTTCAAAATTGGAACCATTTTCAAAAAGAACATTTCTCAATTTTCTGACACAGAATACACATATAAATATGAACCACTTTCGTACCGAATTTATTCAAGACTCCGTTGTACGTAAAACTGAAAAAACGAGGAAACATGAAGGGAGAACGCTGGAAATATGTTGTAGGTGCGCAACTGAATGGGCTTTTCTGACGTAATGGGCCTTCGCCTCCAAAGGAAGTACGCGGGCAAGTCGGACCATAGGTCTCGGTAAGAGCGATAGGTAGGGGAACCCGCTAAAAGGGCAAAACCCATTTGCTGCTCGTTGCGACAATAGACAGCGCGACCCAGCCTTTTCTGTATTTTCTTCTTTCTTTCTTTAGTTCATTTCTTTCCTTTTTTCTTTCTTTTAAGCCTTTTTTAAATTTCTTGTTCTTCGATTTATTTTTATTTCATGGTTTCGAAGGTCCAAATTTTCATTTTCACTAGCAGTCATTTGTTTATTGTGCGCTCAATATGTTCCAGAGGCCTTAAAATTAGATTAAAAAAACTTATTTTAGTTGGTAATTTTTTTCCACTTAGTTAAAAAATTGTTCTATTTGTACTTGTGATTTGTTCCCACTGGGACTAAACTTTTTGTGTTATGTTTGAAGGCGAGATTTGTTATACCAGCAACATGATTTTGTTTCTTAACCCCCTCCCTAGTGGTATTTTGTTCGGAAGCGCAATATATTTGTTCCTCTTGGCCTCATTTCGCAACATAACAGGTTGTGTTAGGGATTTTGTTTCACTTGATCCAAAAACAGATCTCCATGCGCAAAACTTTGTTCCTATGGGTACTAAAACTAATTCGGTGATAAACTTTTTGACCAAAAGCCGTGAATTTCCATGAACCAAGCGTTGGTCCAACGGTATGTGGCTTCACATACATCATAACCACTGCAATTTAGAGGCTTAAGAAGTTCTTTATTTTTTTGAGATGAGCCTGAAGAAGCTTGGTTGAACGGGTTTGAACCTTTTTTTTAGATGAAAACACAACTTTCAGGGCTCAATCAGCGGCGCTCGTGTCTGAAGATTTTGTTTTTTGATGAAAACGGGATGTTATTTTTTTAGATGAAAACACTATTCTACTGGCTAGGCTGGTGTCTGCCCGTATTTACATGCCTAGGCTCAACCCCGGGCTCTTGTTTTGTGTTGGGCCTGCGCAAATCCTCGGCCTTGCCATGCGCAGGAAATATCCCTCCGCCGCCCTCCCCGACAATCTCTCCGCCGGCGCCGCCCGCCTCCGTCTTTCCACCATCGAGTTACGCCGCCTCCCCGGCGGAACTGAGGTTAAACCCAAGTCTTACTCTCCGGCTCCCGTTGTGATTTGGTCAGTTTGCGATGATCAGGTGAGGATACTTCGACGATGAAATCCATACTACAATTTTTGATGGTTTGCATTCACAAATGACAATCATTGGTGTTTTATGTAGAATGGGGATCTTAGGTTGATATATAGACCGTGCAGTGCTTCTGCTTAGGTTAAATGATATCCTCCTACGTTCCTAGCAATACAATTGGGCATTGGCAACTGTTGGGTTCCTTTTTAGGCCCTGTTTATCTCAAAGCTCAGTGTTGGACTAATTCAGTATCTGCAGACTAAGTTTGCTTATTGATTATATCGTCAAATTTGTTTAGGCTTGAACTTATCTACCATGGCTTGTTTTTATTCAATATAAGTTTTGGTACTTAAAATTCATCATTTGGACTGAAAGCCACGAATCTTCGTACGTGATAGCTAATTTCTGTGAACACTTATTTTTAAATAATTATCGTATTTCAAGCTTGTTATTTTTATGGTAATTAGGTCAGATATAATGACACAATGCGAAGATTTTCCATTTTTTTAATTTATTTGAATTTATTATGCCGATTTCAAAATAGGTCAAAACGGCGGACTCGACCGTTCGTCGCTATGGCTGGAATCTTGCACGGATTTTTTTGGATCTATAAAGAAATGAATATTTGTGTACCTAAAAATGATTTTCTCAAAAAATAAAGAGAAAACTATCAAGCACCTGTAGTTCAAATTTGACCCGCTTCCTGCTGAATCGACCGAATTTTGTCTTTTTAAGGACACATCGAATGGAAAGCTTTTGACACACAACCATTTGGTTATTTGTACATAAAATGTGGTATAATATTTTAAAAAAATCTTGTGGCGTGAGTTTGCAACATATATTTGGTAGGTGCTTCACAAAAAACACTATTTTTGCCATTTGAAAAATGAATTTTTTATTCAAAGAAAATGAAAACTTTCTTCAGCAACATTGTTCGCCATTCCAAGATACACACTTTTGCATGATCTGATATCTTTCAAAAAAAACTATGCCATGAAAGTGGCAATAAAATTCGTCATTTGGGCGGAAAGCCACGAATCTTCGTACATGATAGCTCATTTCTGTGAATACTTTAAAAAAATAATTGTCGTATTTCAAGCTTATTATTTTTTATGGCAACTAGGTCACATATAATGACACAATGCGAAGGTTTTCCTTTTTTTAATATTTTTTTTAATTTCTTATGCCGATTTCAAAATATGGTCAAAACGGTGGACACGACCGTTCGTAGCTATGGCTAGAATCTTGCACGGATTTTCTTGGATCAATAAAGAAATGAATACTTGTGTACCTAAAAATGATTTTCTCAAAAAATAAAGAGAAAACTATCAAGTACATGTAGTTCAAATTTGACCCGCTTCGAGCTGAATCAGCCCAATTTTGTCTTTTTAATGACACATCCATGGAAAGCTTTTGACACACAAGCATTTGGTTATTTGTACATAAAATGTGGTATAATATTTTTAAAAAATCTTGTGGCATAAGTTTGCAACATAGATTTGGTAGGTCCTTCACAAAAAACATCATTTTTGACATTCAAAAAATGAAAAATGAATTTTTTGTTCAAAGAAAATGAAAATTTTCTTGGGCAACATTGTTCGCCATTCCAAGATACACACTTGTGCATGATATGAGATCTTTCGAAGAAACTATGCCATAAAATGGCAATAACATTCGTCATTTGGGCTGAAAGCCACGAATCTTCGTACATGATAGTTCATTTATGTGAACACTTTAAAAACATAATTGTCGTATTTCAAGCTTGTTATTTTTTATGGCAACTAGGTCACATATAATGACACAATGCGAAGGTTTTCCATTTATTTATTTATTTTTAAATTTCTTATGTCGATTTCAAAATACGGTCAGAACGACTGACACGACTGTTCAAAGCTATGGGTTGAATTTTGCACGTATTTCGTTGGATATCTATAGAAATGACTACTTGTGTACCTAAAAATGATTTTCTTAAAAGATAAAGAGAAAACAATCAAGCACCTATAGTTTAAATTTGACTCGTTTCCTGCTGAATCGGCCGAATTTTGTCTTTTTAAGGACACAACGCTTTGGCTCGAGAATGATGAGAACCATGTGACCGCTGCGCAAGAAATATCAATCATATTTAGTTTGATACGAAATGGAAATCTATTAAATTAAAGCACACTTATGTAGGCAAGTGCCTTACTATGGACAATAGGGCATGAGAAGGCTTGTCTTGTCCTGATTCTCCAGCATGAACTTTGTAAGGTATTTCTGCAATCTTTTACGTTCGACACTACTTTTGAAGGTGCCCTGGTGTAGGTGTTTGTGGTCCACAATCGCGACGTCCATGATCTTGTCGACTATGATAGCAGAGGTTAAGTGGAGCGCCCATAGGCGGAGTAAGGAAAGAGACAGCTGGCACAGGTGGAGCATTTTGAAGACGTTTTCGTAGGTCACATAAACACATCTGAGGGGAATTCACGGCCCCAGTTTACATATTCGCCAGGCACACTCAGCCAAAGACCGGAGACGTGTTTCTCTCCTTTAAGGAAAGAAGCCATAACTCGTGTTTGAGGATTTACTGGTGCAGATGCTGGGTCTCGTGGTTCGTGGCAGATCAGCTCTAGTCTGGGTTTCGTTCTTAACATGTAAACTGAACTACTCCGGCTGGTTTCATTAAAGTAATGGAACTGGGGCTCCCCGCTTCAGGGCCTTCTTGATCTAAAAAAAAAACGTAGGCATCGATCGCTCATACTGGTGACTGCGCTCAGAACGCATACTGTTAAAAAGTTTAGGATTAACATCTGAAGTTGGCTGTCTTTTCTACACGCCACTTAATATTACGTAGACTGCTGACCTGTTACAACTTACATGTCACACTATAGCAGTAGTAGTTCGTACAACCATACGATACAAGAAATGAAGAAAGTGTCCCAGAATCTGTGAAGTTTACTGGTTCCCTCGATCAAGTCCACTGAATGAGTCGAGCTGAGCCCGTGAACTGAAATTGGAAGGACCGAAAACATATAAAAACGCCAGTGAACTGTATAGCAAATTGCCAAGTTTCAGTAGATTCATTCCAGAAAATCAAAACAGCCCGCACCTTCAAAGTAATAACTACTAAAATAGGTAGTGGCCAGAGAGAAATCGTCAATTTGAGTATTATTTGCATTGAAATTGTTAATCTCTGCTGCATTACCATTAGCAGTTCAGTGTAGTTAGTGATGATATCCATAACATTGAGTTTTTCAAACCCATCTTTATTCTCCCTAGAAGCGTGATCTGTTGCTACTTGGGTTTGTACAGAACCACAAGTATCTTGTTTATGCATACAACAATGCAGTTTGTTATTCTTCCTAGAAGCATGATCTGTTCCTACTCGGGTTTGTACAGACCCACCTTTCTCTTGTGTATGCATACAACAATGCAGTTTTTTATTCTCCCTACATTGAATAAGAAGTTAAGAACACAAGATTACAAGTTAGTAAGGAACATACACTGGATTTTTTGGCACTTCCTTTCTAAACTTGCGTAATTTTTTCACCCAACTTTTTGGTTTTGAATTTTTTTGGTTAAACTTCCACGTGGAGCACTAAGGAAATCTTCTTCTTGAACATCTTGTTGCACATTATGTGAGTTACTCAAAATATTCAAAATGCATTCATTTTAGCCTCAGGATTCTTACCGAGGCAATCAAGTGCTTTATCCAATAACAAGCAATATTCTGGAGACTGGGCTGCTTGATATGCCATGATAGAAATTTGAGAAATAGAAATCTGTAGCTAAGCGTAGCATCCATTTTTGGATTTTCAATGATGCTTCGTCCTTGATTGTCTTCTTTAGTTCCACATCGTGCCTCCCTTGTCCACCGCTTTAAAATACAATGTCTTGGCAATAACTTGATATTCATCAAGTCAAGAACTTCCAAAGCATGGTCTACAAAACTACAGTCCTTGTTAACAACTCACCGCTGAAAAAAGTTGTTTGCTCCAAGGGGTTACGAACAACTATGCGCTCCTTCTACACAAAGGCTAAACTGTCATCCCCGCTCCCAATTGCAACAACATATGTGCTATTTCCATCCAATAGTTTTGCGTATGCAGCCATGGATCTTTCATATTGAGTTTGGAATGCTTCACATATAGTTAATGGTATGCCATTTCCATGTCATAAAAATGCATGCAATTATTTATGTGAGATTTTGAGATTTAATATGTGTTTGCAGCGATGGATTTTTCATATTGAGTTTAGGATGCTTCAAATATATTTGGTGTGTATAATTTGCTTGTTTGATCCACCATTGGTGTTTTCATTCTTACTCCAGATGTCTTTTTCCTTGCTTCAATTTCTGCATCTAGTTCCTCGTTTCTCGAAGGATATCAAAATCTGATTTAAATGATTTTTCAAGTCACTGTTGAAACTCTCACTTAATTGTGTGCTTCAAAATATTCAGCCCGTTTTTCTTTGAACTTGTATATACTATCAAACCATGTCTTCTTCTCCGTCTTTCCCTCATGTGGTATATCCATATATCTATAGAATCGTACCTACATATGTCAAAACCGATGGATATTCACAATTGTACCTATGTGTATCACGTAAATGAATTCCCCATATCGAAAACTAAATGTATCACAGCTATAATAGACTTTAAAAGTGCACCACAACATATACATGTTATGCCTTATTTAAATATGTAACACTTGAAGTTTCATCAGAGGATGACTAATGAAAGTTTGCTCTTTATGTCCCATCAGAGAATTTCTGTTTGTATAGGGATTGTTACCTCGATGGTACACGGTAACGAGAGAGAGAGAGAGAGAGAGAGAGAGAGAGAGAGAGAGAGAGAGAGAGATCCTAGATGTGCCTGTATATGGAGATTGAGTGATTCAAAATTAGGCGTATGCATGTGCAAACGAGAATATCACTACCCGAATATGAGTACCAACAAAAATGATTTCTATTAGAAGTCATGATAATAGATAGATCTAGACAAATTTAATACGTTTTCATTGGTCAACTTGTTTAAAAGGGATACACTGATTCATTAAAAAAAATTAGTTTGTTATTATCAGTGCCATATTTCCATTTTCCAGGTTCACATAGAATTATTTATTGGAAAAACATAAAAAAATGGGCAACATTATAATTAATGCTAATGACTAAAACCCTCCCATAATGTTTGAAGATCGGAACAAAAGTAACAACCAGCACGCGGTCTGAACTTAAATTATTCAGACGGATTTAACATCATGTTAAAACTACAACAAAAAATCAATATTTCTTACTACTAATTCGATCATAAATTTTAAATGCATTCCATAAATGTGATATTTAATTTAGCATAACATTTCCGTGACTATAGTTCCTATGAAATGCAATAAAACTAAAAAAAAATCTCTGTCACTTGTGTAGTAAAAAGAGTTGCCCTCACATTTGCAAGGGCCGACTTGCTAGTTAAACGAACAGTAGTGGCACCGTCCAAATTTCGACGAGAACTAGTAACACATGGTCCTAAAACCTCTAAATAATCCAAGTTTTGCCTCTTCCATGTCAGTCGGCATCTTCTTCCTCCACACTTGTTCGATCGGATAAGAGTTTTCGAGAGGTGTATTATGATCTGAACTCGGCAAAGGCACAGTCCGGTGTAGTGGGACATGAAAACTCGGTAGGAGTCTAGGGTTTGGGGTAAGTATCGTGGCAGCCTCAATTGCCCTGCCTTATATTATATAGTGGGTACAGAATACAACAAGGAGGTAATACGGTCGGTTTACAACTCTACCGTACCGTATATACATACAGGTCTACTATACAGTTTATCACCCTCCCTCAATCTCAACCGATCCATGAAGATTGAGATTGCGTTTACAAAAGTTAAACAAAGGTAACGGGAGAGGCTTGGTGAAGATATCAGCTAACTGATCCTTGGAGGAGATGAAGCGTATGTGGAGCAACTTCTGAGCAACTCGTTCACGGACGAAGTGAAAATCAACCTCAACATGTTTGGTCCTTGCATGAAACACCGGATTAGAAGAGAGATACGTTGCTCCAATATTATCACACCATAGAATAGGTGGACAACTCTGAGATACTCCAAGTTCACTAAGAAGAGCTTGCACCCAAATAATTTCAGCAGTAGCGTTTGCAAGCGCTTTGTATTCAGATTCTGTGCTGGAGCGAGAAACATTAGCTTGTTTTCGAGCACTCCAAGCAACAAGATTACCACCATAGAAAACAGCAAAACCCCCGGTGGATCACCGATCATCAGGATTACCAGCCTAGTCCGCATCTGAGAAAGCAGACAAGAGATCTGGCGCTGTAGTGGACGGCCGAAGTAGCAGGCCATGAGACAGTGTAGCCTTCACATAACGTAAAATGCGTTTGACTGCCGACCAATGAGTACACCGAGGAGCGTGAAGATACTGACACACCTTGTTGACAGCAAACGACAAATCTGGACGGGTCATGGTAAGATATTGAAGGCCTCCAACAATACCGCGGTAGCGAGTAGATTCTTCAGCAGACAAGAGAGTACCATCTGTCGCTGAAAGTCTATCAAAGGAAGACATAGGAGTAGACACGGGAGCACCCTTGAGCATTCTAGCACGTTGTAACAACTCAGACGCATACTTGCGCTGACTCAAAAGAAGACCACGTCCCTATATGTGTACCTCAATACCAAAGAAATAGTGGAGAGGACCAAGATCCTTAAGTGCACACGTCAGACTAAGCTGATGAACAAGGCGATCCGTAGCTGAAGTAGAGGAGCTTACCACAATGATATCATCCACATAAACAAGCAGATATAGTGTAACACCGGGCTGATGCAATATGAATAAGGACGTATCAGCAGTGGATGCAGTAAACCCAAGCTCGGTAAGAACAGAACTCAATCGAGCATGCCAAGCACGAGGAGCCTGTTTTAATCCATAAAGAGCTTTATCAAGCAAACAGATATATCCAGAAAATGCAAGATCCTCAAAACCAGGAGGTTGTCGCATAAACACCTCCTCCTCAAGAACACCATGTAAGAATGCATTTTGTATATCGAGCTGTCGAAGATGCCATCCTCGAGTAAGAGCCATCGACAACAACAGACGAATAGTAGTTGGTTTGACAACAGGACTAAAAGTATCCTCGTAATCAAGACCATACCTCTGTTTAAATCCCTTTGCAACCAGCCGTGCTTTGTATCTCTCAATAGAACCATCAGCCTTTCTTTTAATTTTGAAGACCCATTTGCAGTCAATAATATTTATGCCGGTGCGAGGAGGAACGAGACACCACGTCTTGTTCTTCTGTAAAGCTGTAAACTCAGTCTCCATCGCAGTGCGCCAATGCGGAGAAGAAAGAGCAGTACGGTAGTCACGAGGTTCAGTATGCAGCAGTGTAGAATCATTATGAGAGCGAATCGTATTCCATGCAACCATGTCATCAGGAATTTTTCTAGGATTACGTATACCCTTCTGTAACTGGTAGTCACGCCTGGACGAGGGAGCGGAGGAAGCTGCACATGCGGCCCATTAGTGGGCACTGGAGACGGAGGCCCAGCAGTAGGTGCTGGAGACGGGGGCCCATCCGAGGCTGAGACGGACGAGGCAGTCCCTGGCATCGCTGGCGAGGCTAGCTCGGAAGATGGGCCAGGCGAGCGGAGAGGAGTGGACGTAGGAGATCGGGCCCCTGATGCATGGCTGCCATCAGGTGCATGCAGACGATCGACGTCCTGCAGCTCCTCTGTAGGATCGACGTGAGCTCGTATCATCATCCAGTAATTCGAGACGAGCACCACGTCATGCACCATGGTTAGCCAAAAGCAATGGGGTATATGCAGCATCAACAAATTGGTCAGACTTTAATGGTAAAGTAGATGATGGCGGAAGTGTGGAAGTGGACGCAATTTGAGAGACGGGAAAAACCGTCTCATCAAAAACAACGTCACGTGAAATGTAGACTCGATTAGTAGGAATGTGTAGACATTTGTATCCTTTGTGTAAAGTGCTATAACCAAGGAAGACACATTGTTTAGAGCGAAACTGAAGTTTGCAATTATTATAGGGCCTGAGATGTGGCCAACACGCACAACCAAACACCTTTAAAAAAAGTATAGTCGGTGTGTCACCTAAAAGATGCCCAAGAGGTGTTTGCATTTCAATAACACGACTAGGAAGTCGATTAATAAGAAAGCAAGCAGTGGAGAACGCATCACTCCAAAAACGAAAAGGAATGGAAGCGTGTGCTAAAAGAGTGAGACCAGTTTCGACAATATGTCTATGTTTACGTTCAGCAGTGCCATTTTGTTGGTGGGTATGAGGACAGGAAACACGATGTGAGATGCCAATATCAGAAAAGAATTTGTTTAACCAATGATACTCGCCTCCCCAATCACTTTGAACATGTATAATTTTTTTATTCAAGAGGCGCTCAACATGTTGTTGGAATTGAAGAAAAATTTGAAACACATCAGACTTATGTTTAAGAAGATACAACCAAGTAAAACGACTATAAGCATCAACAAAACTAACATAAAACTGATGTCCACTGACTGAAGTTTGGGCAGGGCCCCATACATCAGAATATATAATCTCAAGAGGACTAGTAGTGACACGAGTGGACAACGAGAAAGGTAATTGATGACTCTTGCCTTGCTGACAGGCATCACAAACTATATTGTTATTGACTGACAAGGATGGAAGCTCATGACGACGTAGAACATGTTGAACAATCGGAGTGTCGGGATGACCTAAACGTGAGTGCCATTGATCACGTGACACCTTGACACTGCTGAAAACTTGCTTCACGGATGACAGATCAACGTTGTAGAGACCTCCACGACATCCCCCTCTAAGAAGAACCTCTCTCAAATCCCGGTCCTTAACAAGAAAATACCAAGGGTGAAATTCAAAAAACACGTTATTATCGAGAGTGAATTTTTTTACAGAGAGAAGGTTGCGAGTAATGGAAGGAACGTGAAGGATATTTTTAAGATGTAACACATGTGATGAAGTAGGAATTATAGACTGACCAATATGTGTAATGCGCATACCTGCACCATTGGCTGTTTGGACTTGATCTTTTCCACTGTATTGCTCCGTTGTGGTCATCTTGTGGAGATCATTAGTAAAGTGGTCCGTAGCTGCAGTATCTGCGTACCAGCTGGGATCAATTGGGTAGGATGATGTAGAACCCGTACGTGTAGTGTTGAGAGCGAGTGCAGCGAGTTGTCGTTCCATGTTTCTGCCATCGTTGCCGGCGCCAAGGTAGTCACGCTGGTAACGCTTGAAACAGCAGGAGGCTACATGACCGACCTTGGTGCAAATCTGACAGATTGGTTGCGATCTCGAACCACTTGTACCGCCGGTAGTAGCACCTGAAGGACGTGCAGGTGGCGGACGAGAGTTCCCTTGAGGAGCAGAATTGTTGTAGGGTCAATTCTGCTGGGGATCAGAACGTTGCGGTGGCTGAAAGGGGCCTCGACCTCCAGTTGGCCGCGCCGTGTAGTGTGCCATGTGATTATCAGCAGCAACCTGTGGGCGACGTGCTTCAACTCTTTGCTCCGTGTTCAGCAGCTGTGCATACACATCACGTATCGGCATGGGATCCCAGATCGGCCGAGCTGAAACGCGATCGGCAAGAGCATCATACTCACTGTCAAGACCCGCAAGAAGGTAGGAGTTGAATTCTTCAGGGCGGAGAGGTTGTCCTATTGAGGACAGTGAATCAGACAGCGCCTTCACCTCATTGAAGAAGACGGCGGCTGTCTTGTCAAGCTTCTGAACCTTGGAGAGGGCGCCGCGTATCTGCATGACGCGCGCGGTGTATTGATCGGAGAAGCTTGCCTCTAAGGTTTGCCATGCCTCCCTCGACGTGGTGACAAGGGTAACCATCCCAAGAACGCTCTCGGTAAGAGAGGATACAATGGCGGAAAGGGTCGCTTGATCCTGCTGATGCCAAGCTGAGTACTGAGGGTTCTCCTTGGTAGGGGGAGCACCGTCTTTGATTGCATCAGCGGTATTGGGAAGATCGGGTTCGGGGCACTCCAAGGTGCCATCCACGAATCCGTACAGGAGATTGCTCCGTAAGATCGGAGTGACCTGAGTACGCCAGTAGATGTAGTTGTCAGAGTTGAGGCGGATGGTGATCCGATTCTCCAACGAGATCGGCGTCGTCGGGATCCTAGACGCCATGGAGGCAACTCTTCTGCTCGCAGTAGGGCCGGCGCTGACAGTTTGGGCGGAGACAGAGCGCGAGCTGGAGTTGATGGAGGCAGACACGTCGGAGGTGGCGGACGGCGATGGTGAGGTAGCCATCGGGTACCAGGGCCGGGCCCACAGTAGTTCCAACTGGTGCGGCCCGCACAGGGCCCATAATTTTTAGGGGCACACAATTTTTTATGCCTTTGTATATATGTATAGCAAGACTGCAGAAATTTTCGAATTGGCCCATGAAGTATCCTAGCAGGCCCGCTGGAAACTGCACTCTGCGCGTCAATCTCCCTAACTCCCTTGTTGGGCTCACGTTGGAGCCAGCCCTTGTTGGGCTCGCGTTGGAGACAGACAGCCAGCCAGGCCCTGGTTCTCGATTCATCGATCGATTGATCGATCGTTCTCTACTAGTCAGTACGCGTTCCTCTAAAAAAAATACTAGTCAGTACGCGAACACGAAACGGCCAGGTCTCGTCTCTGGTCGATTCCTCCCAGACTTCTCGTCTTCTCGCCGACGGCCGACGCGGAAGCGAGCAGGCCCTGTCATCGAGTCACCGACGCCGTTTGCCGCTAGCCGGCGACCAAATCCGGCCGACGCACGGCCGCAGTCAGGGCCCTGGACGCAGGTTTCAGGTTTGTTTGTTGATTCCCTAATTTCTGCTCGCATAATTTTTGCTTGCATGCTCGATTGCTCGCATCCTCACCTAAAATTTGTTTTATTCATCTTTTGTAACTGGTCTAAAATTTCAGGTCCGATTCATCATGGGGAAACAGGAATCTGGTTATCAGAAGCGCAAGAGAAAAGAAAAGGAACAAAACTTGATTAAAGCCCAAAAAGGCGCCATGGACAGGTTTATTAGAAAAGAAACGCCACAAGTGTCATCCGGTAATCAATCTGGTGATCCTTCCCCCCTTGAGCTTGCAATTGTTCCTTTCAATAACATAGATGGCCAGACAGAGACAGATAATATTGAGGTAGAGGAAGATCATATTGACGCGGAATTTGATGATTCTTTTCGGTCCGATATATTTGATCCAAGAAACTGGGATTCTCTTGATTCTAAACAGATTGATATTTTAGCACTGAACGGTCCAAAAAGAGATTTATCAATTAAGAAAGGTCCTAAGGATATATATCGTAAAAGGTTTATTGCAAAGTTTTATACTAGATTTTTATCAAATGGGGAGCATTGTGATAGGGATTGGCTTGTCTATTCTAAGGAACTTGATAAAGTCTTTTGCTTTGGTTGTAAATTATTTACAAAAGGTCATCAGAAAGGTCATTTGGCAAGTGAAGGCTCTCATGATTGGTCACATATGAAAGAGAAACTACAATATCACGAGACAAGTGCAGATCATGTTTCGTGTATGGCTCATTGGTATGAGTTGCGTAGTAGATTGGAAAAACATCAAACTATTGATAAAGTTGCTCAACGACAACTTGAGAAAGAGAAGGACCATTGGAGAAAGGTATTATTCAGAATTGTTTGCATTGTAACATTTCTTGCCAAGCATAATCTAGCATTCCGTGGTAGTAATGGCAAGTTGTATGAAGATAGCAACGGTAACTTCTTGGTTTGGTAGAGATGTTGGCTGAATTTGACCCTGTTATTCAGGAGCATGTTCGTCGTATTACAAATGATGAAACTCATGCTCATTATCTTGATCATAAGATTCAGAATGAACTGCTGCACTTGCTTGCTTCTGCTATTAGGTCTGAAATTCTTAAGAAAATAAAGAGTTCAAAGTATTTCTCTATCATACTTGATTGTACCCCTGATGCAAGTCACCAAGAGCAAATGTCTTTAATTATAAGATATGTGGATTCATCTGGAAGTGATGTTTGCATAGAAGAATCCTTTATGGGATTTATACATGTAAATGATACGACTGGGAAAGGACTTTGTGAAGTGCTACAGAATGAGCTGAAGCTTCTTGGTCTTGATATAAATGATGTTAGAGGACAAGGTTATGATAATGGGTCCAATATGAAAGGAAATCATCAAGGGGTACAAAAGCTAGTTTTGGATGTAAATCCTAGAGCTTTCTATTCTGCATGTGGTTGTCACAGTCTTAATTTAACACTTTGTGATATGGCCAAGACAGATGGTAGAGCTAAAGACTTCTTTGGAATTATCCAACGCATCTATACAACTTTTGCTAATTCTACTAAGAAGTGGCAAATTTTGTTAGATAACAAAGGATATGCTTATAGATGTTGCTATTGAGAAAGTGGAAGGGCTTATATCATTCTTCAAGGGGTATAGGGAAATGGTTTCTTAGAAGCATTGGAGATAGCCAAAGGAATTGCAGTTGAGCTGGATATTGCTACAACATTTCGTGCAAGGAGAGTAATTAAAAGAAAGAGATAGTTTGATGAGAACCCAGATGAAACAAATATTGCCACACAGTCTGCAGAAGAATCATTTCGGATCAGCTATTTTATACCTCTTGTTGATCAAGCTATTGCATCACTCACAAGAAGGTTTGACCAATATCAGGGTTACCAGAAATTTTTTGGTTTCTTATTTACCTCGGAAACATTGCGTTCATTGGATTATGATAGCCTGGAATCTTCTTGTGATCATCTTGAGGCTGCCCTTAAAATGGATGACAAATCTGATATTGATGCTAATGATCTATTTGTTGAGCTGAAGTTTCTCCAAAGGTTCATGCCAAACGAAAATATTGGGCATGTTGAAGTGTTGAAGTTTATAAAGCGGCATAATTGTTTTCCCAATGCAAGTATTGCATATAGAGTTTTGTTGACCATTCCCGTGACGGTTGCATCGGCGGAGCGAAGCTTTTCTAAGTTGAAGCTATTGAAGTCCTATATGCGTACTACAATGACACAAGAAAGACTCAACGATTTGGCCACAATAGCTCTTGAGGGCGACATGTTGGAGAAGATAAATTATGAGGATATGATTGAAGATTTTATTTCAAAAAACACGAAAAGAATGATGTTGTTCAAATAAATCTTATGCAGCTTTGAGATATATAGGTATGATTTTTTAATGTATTCAATTGTTACATAAAATATTCTATCATATATATTTGAATTTTTTATTAATTGGTTTTTTTTTGTACGAGATAGGGCACCGTTTTAGATTTTGGCACAGGGCACCGGATTTTGCCGGCCCGGCCCTGTCGGGTACGAGCGGAAGCAGATCGATCAAGAACTTGCGTTTGTAGATCGCCGTAGCTCTGATACCATGAAAACTCGGTAGGAGTCTAGGGTTTTGGGTAAGTATCGCGGCAGCCTCAATAGGCCTGCCTTGTATTATATAGTGGGTACCGAATACAACAAGGAGGTAATACGGTCAGTTTACAACTCTACCGTACCGTATATACATACATGACTACTATACAGTTTATCAGGACAGAGTCTTCTGCACACATTGGAGAACACTTGAAACGATAAATCTCGGTGTTTTCTTTTTCTTTTCACAGAACTATGTGCAGCACTTGAATTGTTTCCAAGAGCTACTCCACTGTTGTCCAATGGTGTTGGCTCAAATAAGCAGTATTATTGTACAGCCTAGAACCAGGGAGGACAGGGTAGTCCACAAAAGCAACTTGGCAGCGGGCCAAAGCAAACAGCGGTCGTCGTCGTCATCATCGGTGATCTGCTGCTTGTTGCAATGGCGATCAAGGGCGTGTTTTCTCTTGTCGAGGACGGGGGATCCACGGATTCGTGCCGTATGTAGATTAGGTGTGCGTGGTGGTGTGGCTTCTGGCGGCGCTGGGTGGTAGCGGCGGCGTTGGTGTGGCTTTTGGATTCGGCGGCGGTCTACCCCTTTTGGAGGCGGCGGTCTACCCCTCTGTCGCTCGTCGTGGTGGGCGGAGGTGCTACGGCACCGAGGGGCGTCGACTCCCTTGTCGCGGAGGGGTGCCTCCCAGTCCAAGGTCATGAAGGTCGTGCGGCGGGCTTCGCCGGCGCAACGTTCAGCTCGAAGACGACGGCGCCGAAGCTCAGGAGGGCTTCTTTGTAATTTCTCTTGTTTCCTGGGTTTTTCTGTAAGAGTCCTGGTGTCTGTATTTTCGTCGCAAAAAAAAAGTTCCAACCGGCACCTCCGCAGGGCTTCCTTGAGAGGCATGTTGTACACGTGGCTGCGTACGTGGAGCGTCAGGTCCGTGTCACTGGGCACCAGATAGAAGACCCCGGCCTCCACGCGACGGTCTTTGTAACGCTTGGTTGCCTGGACGATGGTCTTGATCGAGCTCCGTATTGCCTGCCGGTGCTGCTTGTAGGCTCCCCACTTGAACATGCCCAAGCTCTGAAGCTCGCGGTAGTAGCACGTCGCCTTTCGCATCTCCTCCTTCAGCGCCACCTCGCGGCCCAGCGACGTCGTCCGTAACATGCTTGCTGCGTTGCCGCAGCATATCCTGGTGCCCCCCTCGTCGCGAATGCATAGCTGGAACTTTCTTCTCGCAATCTTTAATACTTTGATCGGAATGCCATCTCGGTCACCAAAAGATAATTGGACCTAAGCACCAGTAAATTCGGTTGAGATTTGGGCGCCCAATATAAGGGTATGTTGTTGGAGATGTTCTAAAGCGCACTGCTTGCCTCATAGCAGAGGAGGCTTCTAGTGGCAAAATCATGAAGGTGAAAAAGGCTCTTAGGAGCATAGGCAAGAAGAGTGGCGCCATTGGTAAGGCGTCCGCGACTGCTTAATGGATACTCAGTCTCTTCGACCACCATCTGCAGTTGGCTCGTCTCCGGGTTTTGGTGGTGCTTGGTCTTCAACCTTGGTTTCATTGGAGGTTTCTTTGCGAGGTAGGAGTGAGAGGGGTCGGTGTGAGTTATGTTTGTTTGTCGGGTTGATCGTGGAGTCATGGAGTGTCTTTCTTAGCGAGTAGTCCACATGTGGTCTTTTTATATCAGTTGTGTGGGCTTCTCGCTATGGTGTCGATGTCTGTTGTATGGTTTTCGTCCTTCTCACACAAATAAACCGGACACCTTCTTCTTAATAAATAGATAAGGCAAAGCTTTTGCCTTCTTTAAAAAAAAAAGAATACTTATCTCCTAATCATCTACTTATACCTCATCGGCCCATCCCATCACTTCATGTGCTGCGTAGACGATAAGGGGTGTCTGCCGTGGGCTTATGTCCAACCGATACGTGTCAAAGAGTACATGAATATTTGTCTCAAGTTAAAGATTTTTACTGATACTTAGGTCAAGAAATTGATGTATTCGAGTTGAGTACACAATTTAGGGCTTAAACTAATTTGTTCTGAAATATAAGATAAAACGACCAGGAACAAAACTCCAACATACAAAGTTTGAATCCTAAATACTCATGCATGTTTCCAAGGGCATGATTTTGATACTAAGCATAAAGAGAAACATGTACCAATGAGTATACACTCCAGAACACTCTACAAGGTTCCGTCGATATTTAGCTTTAATATTTGCAAGGAACCAAGAGCCACCAAGTTATTTGTGAAGTGTAAATAAACTTTTTGGTTTGTTATATTTGGTGTAAACCCATTGCCAAAAAATATTTTATTTCACAACTCAAACATAATAGAATACCTTATACGACACGTTATAATTTCAATTTTGCACGGGGTAGTGCATTCTTGTTGATAAAAGATTGATAACAAATATTAAGTTATCACAAATGACTAATCAGAACATGATTGCATTAACAGTTAATACAATATGTCAAAAGACGTCAACAAAAACAACACACATTTCGTGTATGAGTTTTCTGACAAAGTAAAATAGTACAATATAAATAAGTAAGATAGTACAATATAAAATACTAGACTTACGTCCCCGTGCCACCACGCCGCTGGAGGCCCTCTGCCGCAGGGCGCCTGCTTCCGCGCCCTCCCCAAGCCCATGAAGGTCATGGTAGAGCTCCTGCTCTGGGGCGGCAGCTGCCAAATCCCAAGTCCGCACCGCTCCCCGATGGCGTCCTGAGGCGCTACAATCGACAAGGAGGAGGAGGGGGTGGCGAGGAGGGCATGGCCGTGCAGCAGGAGGCTGACGGTGACGAGTAGCCGCGTTGGTTTGGTGCTTTATTTGGTGTTATCTTCTCCTAGTTCTTATGTTCCTTCAATCATCTTATCTTTCATGTGCGTTCGTGATGTGATGAACTCGTGCTGAGTAGAATGGAAATTATGCTGGACCATATCGTTTTGCGTTGTGAATTAGTGTCGTTTGGTTGAGTTTGCCTGGGTGAAGTGTGTTTAGCGCGGCGGTGCCGACCCACACTCCCGGCGGCCTTGCGGGCGCGAGCGTAGCGGGATTCTTGTTTCCGTCAAGAGCACTGCGCGTTGTGGTTGCGATTGCGATTGTGAGCGCAGATTATGTGCATCTAGGGCGTGTTTGGTAGCCCACGCCCTCCCCAAACAGGCCGTGGGGATGCAAAACGGGCAGTTTGGTTGCTCGTGTTTTGGCTTGGCCCACGCACGCACGATGTTTAAAGCACCCCTCAGCCAAGCCCGAGGGCAACTCGATGTCAAGAATGTGTTCTTACATGGTGTTTTGTAATAGAAGTATACATGAAACAACCTCCTATGTATGAAGAGGTCAATGCCCCTCAATATGTGTGTAAGCTTGACAAGGCTTACATATGGGAATTACGAATCAATCATTGTCAAAGATAACTACGTGATTTTTCCTTGTATAACATGAGATGTATGGGTGCACTTGAAAATCCAGCACTGAATGGGAAAAAATGTTAATAGGTTACACAACTAACTACAAATTAATAATATATAATAAGAGACACTTAGTTGTTTTGGATTTTATCAAAATATATTGTAAGCAAAGTAGCATGCTATTAGTTTTGGAGTACTAAATCTCTGTCTCTTTCTATACACATGAACTTTGTTGTGTAAGTATGTACCAAGTCAAACAGTTACTTATAAAACTGATCGTAAGCAATTGACCAACTGAGCAATACTAAATGTGCAATGAACATCTTGCGTACTGCGATGTCTGTGTGTTTTCTGTTATAGCTCTAATATACTGGCATCAACAATTGCCAAAGGTATGGTAAAATCTAACGATGGGAAATCGGCGAAATATCCTAGCTGGTTGGTTTGTTGTGTCAGCTCTCCACAAAGAAAAATGTCTGGTGTCAACTGTTGCCTCAGCATTGCTGCCAGATTCATCCACAGTAGTATAACATTTGCTATATCTTCACGCTCAGCATGCACCAAATCGGTGAAAACTGAGAAATAATCTGGATCAGCACAGGAAAACTGAGAAATAATCCAACATATCTCAACTTTCCCTCAACACATCAAAGTTTTCATCCTAGATGGATTTCTCAGAGTTTTTCATTCCTGATGTCCTCTGTGCCAACTCGAACCACCAGCAATGCAGTATCCCAGGCAGACAGAGTCTCATCGCTTGTGCACCAGATGTTCGCCGTCCCCGAGCTCTACTTCTCCACGGCCACCATCACCACCGAACAACGTCTCGATCTGCTCCAGAGACTTGCCGCTCGTCTCCGGCACGAACCTGTGCACGAACAGCACTGACAACGCTGAGACCACCGCGAACGCCGTGAAGGCACCCGCAACGGACACGGCGCGACAGATGGACAGGAACGACATGGCCACCGCGCCGCTGGTCAGCCGGTTTACCGCGAGTCCAACGGCCACCGCCTGCGCGCGCAGCCTCAACGGGTAGATCTCGGAGCTCAGTACCATGTTGATCGGTCCGATGCCCACCGAGAAGAACGCCACGAAGCCGCACACCGTCAGGATTGCCAGAGCGATCGCCACGCCGCCAGGCAGCGCGTCGCGCGCGAGCAGGGAGAGCGCCGCGGCCAGCGTGGCCAGGCACGTGGTGATGCCGATCGTGCTGATGTAGAGCAGCGGCTTCCTGCCGACGTGGTCGACCAGGGCGATGGCGATCACGATGAACACTGTCTTGGAGAGCCCGACGGCGACGGTGGCGGCCAGCAGCTGGCCCTCCGTGGCGATGCCCGCGTCCCGGAATATGGTTGGGCTGTAGTAGACGAGCGTGTCGATGCCGGTAGCCTGCTGGAAGAACTGGACGCCCAGCCCGGCCACAAGCATCCTGCGGATCACTGGCGACGGCCTCATGAGCTCCCGCCACACCGCCCTGTCGGCGGCCGTGGCACGCACCGTCTCCTCGATCTCGGCGAGCCTCTCCTGCGCCTCCTCTTCTGTTTCCGTGACCTTGAGAAGCACGGCGCGCGCATCGCCGGCTCGCCCCTGCATGACCAGCCACCGCGGCGACTCGGGGATCACCATGAGCACGAACGCGATGGAGATGGACGGGAGGATGCCAGCGGCAAGCATGACGCGCCAGTTGATGTGGTCGGGCAACCCCGCGAAGGCGAGGTTAGACACGTAGCCGAGGAGGATGCCGAAGCTGATGAATATCTCTGGGAAGGACGCGAGCGAGCCGCGCAGCGCCGCCGGGGAGATCTCGGAGATGTACACCGGCGCGACCATGAGGCCGAACCCGATGCCGATGCCGGCGAGCAGCCTGCCAGCCATGAGCACGGCAAAGGACGGCGCGAGCGTCATCACGGCGGCACCCACCTGGAAGATGCCGCCGCGAGGCCGATGGTCCATTTCCTGCCGATGGCGTCGGAGGTCCTGCCGGCGGCGAGGCTGCCAAGGAGGGAGATGAAGCTGAGGCAGCCCACGAGCACCTCCTGCTGCACCTCGTTGATGTGCAGGTCCTTCTGGATGAAGATGATGCAGCCGCTCATCACACCGACGTCTGCAACAGAAGCAGTTTCATCACCAAATCTGCATCAAGAAACGCCATTGAGGAGCAGAGCTCCGAAGCTAGCTCACCGTACCGTAACCGAGGAGGACGTGGTTGAGGGAAGCCAAGACGGAGCAGAAGAACACGTATCTCCTGGCGCCGCCGTTGTGCATACGGACACCGCCGCCGCCGGTCTCTTCCACCCCCTCCTGCTCCAGCACGTCATCCATGCGAACATACCTGCTCTTCCTCCCCAAGAACCCCGGCATGCCGGCGCTCTTGGCGCCAGGAAGCCCCATGGATACCCTACCTAGCGCTTCGTCCTCCTCCTCTAAGATTCAGTGTTGATTGTGAATGGGGACTGGGGAGAGCACCGGAAATGGATCTGAACGAGGAAGGAGAACACGACTGCAGCTACAAGAGGAGAAGAAACCGATGAATTTCATATTCAGATGCTACTTGTTTAAGGGCAAGTTGGCATCGGAGGCGCTTTTTATATGGTGCCGGTCAGTGCAGGCGATCAGCTCAGCTCAGTGGACTCGACCGATGGGGGCAGGAATCTTAGAAAAAAAAAGGACTTTCTTCAGTTCTGTATCGTATAAAATAAGACTGATCACTTGGTCATGAGTTGGGCTTGTACTGCTGTAGAAAACACAAAACCTGATGAAAGAAACTAGTGTAGAAAATGTATTACTCTCGAGCAGTATATGTTCTGAATTTACTGTGAGAGACACCAACGAGCACTGCAATCAACTTTCATTGGCTGTTATTTTCTGATCAAATCTAGTAGCAGAAGAATTAATAAAATTCCTGCAGATGTAAAATCCTAAAATCCAGCTCATAGTGGCACCGTTAAACCAACAAACAATACACTCAAAATGGCGATGACTTGTAAAATCCAAAAATCTAGTGGATAGTAACACCATTAAACCAACTAACAATCCAGCTTACCTCCGCATTCCGCAATGAACTGAAAACAGCTATGGCAAACGAGAATCTGAACTTGCAACCAGTAGACAACAACATGCGTAACAAATAACATCTATAGAAGCCAGCACTGAAAAAAAGCCTATGGTACACATCCTTGGATCATCAAATGGAGAAATGCACCCCGACTTTTCCCATACAAAATCATTAGCTGGTATTAATGACAGACGAATCACTCACCAGTATGGGAATTCAGTCTACCTTGCAGCCAGCAATGGACCCGAAGAAACTACCAAAAGAAAAACCTGATCTCGCTACCAGTAGACAGCATCATGCACATGCGTACCTAATAACATCTAGGAAAACCAGCATAGACAAAAAAAACTCTGGTACATATATTTGGACATCAAGATCATCACTCAGAAATGCACCACATCTGGAGGGAGAATTATCTGCTCATACAAAGGGCTGATCAGAAGGAAAGCTTACTTGAAACTTCAGAATATCCGAATTTTCTTTTTCATGTACTCCCTCCGTTCCAAAATAGATGACTTCCATTTGTTCAAAAATGGATGTATCTAGACATGTTACGTGTATAGATACATCTACTTTTTGACAAATGAAAGTCATCTATTTTAGAACGGAAGGAGTAGAAATTAGTGCTGTACTGAAGGAACATGTAGAAACATGCAACACCTCAGCTCCCACATTTTTACTGTCATGTAGAAAATGCACTAGTGCGGAACAGTATATGTTAAGAATTTTATTTTAGGGCAAAGGACATAGCTTTAACAAATGAGACAACGGCAAGTTTCATGGGCTGGGAACTGTTCAAATCTAGTAGCAGAAAAAACTAGCTCAGACTTGGAAGATGTCAAATCCTAGAACACACCTGATACTGATAGTAGCACCATTAAAACACAAGTAACAATGCAATCGAAATGCCACACCAATGGGTCATCAGAAAAATCCACTAAAGACCAAGCAGTCACAATATGTATCCAGTAAACCTCTCAATTCAGCAATGAACTGAAAACTACTAGCCAAAGAAACTATGAACTCTGCAACCAGCAGACATCAACATGCATAAGAAATAACATCTTGGCAAATTGCTTAAAGAAACCTCTCGTTCCTCGTAAAGTTCAGAAATGCACCAGATCAGATGAGGAAGTTATCTGCTCATACAAGTGCCGATAAAAAGGAAAGCTTACTTGAGAATTCAGCTCATCCTAATTTTCTGTTTCACCTAAAAAAAGACTATATCTAGATATCAGCGATGCACGCATTGGATGCCTATAATTCACATCACAACTCAATTACCAGAAGAGCCAGCAACCACTAAGCAGTTCGTCCCAAAAAAAAGACCAGGTAGTCACAAATATGCATGCCATTCAAGTTTTCTCGACTGTAGACTGAACTCAAGAATTCCAGTAGATACTATTCGTCGAACCAGATTGTGGAGCACCATGAAACCAGCTACTGGTGCAACCAAAACGACGATGGCGACGATGTAAATTGGGAGCGTTGCTTGAGCTAATTACTGGCTGCACCGGCCACCACCTTGTTGATGCACACCTCCACGGTACGGCTACTCTCGATGCCGGGCAGCTTATCGGGGACCAGCAGGAACACGTCACTCCCCTCCCCGATCCCGTACCGCAGCGATGTGTTCCACACAGTTGACTGCATCTGCAGCCGGTGCCGTCCAGCATCTTGCATCTTCAGCTCGTACGTGAACTCCTGCTTGCAGGCGTTGTCAGGGCGGATGCAGATCATGGACAGCGCGGTGCCATAGCCCTCGCGGGAGGTGACGATGTGGAAGAGCTCGCCGTAGTCGTCGCAGCGGAAGACGGCCGGTTTGTAGACAGGGGCGTCGAAGCTCTCGCCGTAGCGGAACATGACCACGTCCCATCGGTGGAGGGTGGCGAGGTGGGACTCGAGCTCGCGGGTGAGGCCGGCGAAGCCGCAGCGAGGCACGGGGCAGAAGCAGGGCTCGTGGCGGCAGGACCGCTCGTGCGCGCGCATCTGGTGGTGCAGCAGGAACGCGTCGCAGCCGTACTGCTGGTTGCGGCAGGAGAAGCTGATGCGGCGGAGGAACCCCTCGACGGCAAGGCTCCGCGTGCAGCCGGTGACGGCGCAGTGGCTGCACATGTTGTTGTCCGCGGTCTCGCCGTGGCACCTCGCGCAGGTGACGTGACCATTGGAGCACTGCAAGAATGTCAAGACGACCAAGTGATCAGAAAGGTGGTCTTTTTATTGCAAGAAACATGCGATGGTTCGAAGTGGATGAAATGTTGTCACCTCGTAGACCGGCGAGGTTAGCTTTCGGTAGCAGCCCCGGCAGGTGAAGAGGCAGTCGTAGTCGCTGATGCGGACGCTGTACTCGCCGTCCCCATTGTCGCCGTTGATCTCTCTGTAGGAGTGCGGCCTCCAGACACGCCCATGCCCGTCGGTCTCTTCTGACGAAGGGCTGCGGCTACGGCTGCGACTGGCACTGTGGCGGGAGCTTGGGCTGGGGCTCAGGTCGTCGGGATCACGGTCGCTGGATCCGATTCGCGGCCGCGGCCGCGGCGACATCCCGGCCAGGGGAGCCGGTGACCGCGACCGCGACTGCGAGGGCGAGGGCGCCAGGGACCGCGACTGCGATGGGGAAAGCGAGGGCGAGAGGGAAGGATGGCGGCTGCTCCTCGGGCGCTTGGGGCTGGCCTCCGCGTCGGCCAGCGGCATCCCGGCGCGCTTCGCTGCGGTTCCGCTGGTGGTGCTCATCTCAGGCGCCGCCTTGCTGGGAGTACGTTCCTGCAGGGCGCAGCAGATTTAAACAATGGATCGACACCACCAACTAATCGAGCCGAGCGATTCGGAGTAGAGTAGGTTGCCTGGGTTCGAAGACGACGGATCTGGCGGCGGCGGCGAAAACCGGTAGACGGAGGAGGAGGGCGGCGAGCGGAAGCGCGGGGGAGGAACGGTGGCGCTAGGTAGAAGTGACTTGGACCGCTCTCCTCTCCTCCGTCAACAGTGCTCGAGAGGCGATTTTCTGAAACTTTCCCGTCTCCTCACCTTGCTCGCCGGGATCCGTGGATCCCTCCGCCTCCGTCGGCCGCTCCGGCGGCGGGAGGCTAGGGAATCCACGGATCCGGGCCTCTATATAGCGTAGGGGTAGAGGGGGTGGCAGCCGGCGACGCCAAGGAGGTGGAGGTGTCGGCGGTGTGCTGTTTGGTGGCGGTCTGCTCTTCCTCCGGCGACAACGCTCTCCGGAGCTCTGTCGTGCGCGGATCGTCTTCGCCGAGCTCTGCGGTCCGTGGATCCGTCGAGTTCGTCGTTCCCCAGCCGGTGCCGGCCAGACGGCGGCGCCGTTGTGTAGATCTAGAGGGTGAAGATGCAGGTATCCAAGATGGCGTCGCCGCCCGTGGTGCTGGGTGGAGGTGTCAAGCCGAGGAGCGTCGACTTCCTGCTCGCCGTGTCCAAGTTTTTGGAGGTCTGGCGGCGGGATTCGCCGGCGCAGCGTCCTGCTCCGTGGAGACGAAGCCAGAGTCCAACGAGGACCTCGTTGTAATTTCTTTAAGTGTCTGGACTTTTCTGTAAGAGTCTTGGTGTAATGCATTGTAACCCTTTCGCAAAAAAAAGGCGCGGGAGCCGCCACTGATGCCGGCGGCGGGGAGCGGATTTGGGGATGATTTCGATGGTCACACTCGTGGTGGGCCCAGACTAGTGGCAGCCGGTACCAAAATTTTCGGCGCAGCAACAAACTTGGAAGAAAAATCCGAACAATCTCATTTTAAACGTCGAAAATTGAATACACGGCTAAGAAACAGACTACTCTTTAAAATAGGAAAAAGCAACGAATCATGAACTCTCAAATCATAAATTGGCACCATGTATTTAACATGATAGTGAAATTTCATATGGTGCTAAATGGAAATTCGCACGACTCCTTCACAAGGTGTAGAGTTGCCTACGCACGAGGACACAATTATCAATTTACACTCTCTTAGTGTTTTTTTTCGAATTGTTGCCATCTGGAAATTTATTCAAAAGACGACAACATGTCTGATTCAACAATATCAATCAGAATACCAAGGGCAGTATCATACACAAAAAATAAAGTACTAATGGAGAGAGCCTCACGTGTGCAAAGCATGTGCCGGTTTGTTAGCTTCTCTTTTTAGAGAGTACGCGAATGCGTACCGTAGTTTTATAGAAGGCAGAATAGCAAATTTACTAGAAGACCTTCAGCACAAAGTGAGAAGGCCAAACTCCGAAAAAACCACAGAATCTACTCTCTCGCTACATCTACAACTCCAACTCCCTCTCCAACACGCCTCAACGACTTCAGGAGCCTAAGTTCCTCTACGATGTTCAAGGCTAACCTACTCGTCTGAAATTGCCGCTGCACATTATTGAAGCACCAAGCATTGCGATTCTTCCAAATGGCGTAGCAACCTGTAGACACCAGGGTGTTAAACCAAGCTCTGCTCTTCTTCTCCGAGAACTTAGCACGTTCCTTGGTCCACAGTCCAGCAATGTGCTTGCAGCGTCCGGCGGCTCGAAATTGAGACTTAGATCGCGCTTGAAAGCGCACCAGACCTCCCTGGCATAGACACATTGCATCAAGATGTGCTCAGCCGTATCCTCCTCCTGCAGGCAAACAAAGCATGGCGAAGTAACTTGTTGCAACCCGTGTCTGACTCGTCGATCCGACGTCCAGATCCTCTTCTGGACTGCTAACCACATTAATATTTTGCTCTTGGGGGTGCTCTTGCTCTTCCAAATCTCCTTGCCCATGTGCAATCTAGTGGTTCCCTGGAGCAACATCATGTAAGTCGAGCTAGCTGTGTAGCTGCCCGAGCGATCCCATGGCCAAGCAAAGGCATCCGGCATTCCCTCTGTTCTCTGCACTCCTCGCACTGCCAGCCAAAGGGACAGGCATTCCCGCACCCCTCGATAGGCTAGCACTCCTGGTATATCTAGCAGCCAGTTGTTCCCCTCAAGTCCTTGCGCTACTGTCCTCGCATTACGAATCTTGTTGCTCACTAACGAACACAGCCCTGGCGCAAAATCTTCTGCCCTTCTTCCCTCAATCCAACGGTCTCGCCAAAACAATGTCTTCCGGCCATCGCCAGGAGTGATTCTGACTAGACTGTCGAACACCTGACGTGCATCCGTGTCCTTGTGCATTGGCAAGCCTTGCCACGGTCTGCTCTCGTCGGTTCTCCGTAACCACTCCCAACGAACCCTAAGCGCGAGTCCCTGCAGTCTGAGATCCTTGACGCCTAGTCTGCCAAGATCCGGCGGCTTGCACACCTGCTCCCACGCCACCAGACACTGGCCCCCGTTGGCTCGATCCTTTGCTGTCCAGAAGAATCCCCGCAAAGTTTTTTCCAGTTCCTCGAACAGCCAAGCCGGCGCCTCCATGACCAGAAGCTGGTGTACCGGCCTCGCCGACATCACCGCTTTCACAATCACCAACCTCCCAGGACGCGCGATGAGTCCTCGCTGCCAGGACGGTTTGTTAGCTTCTCACCTCACAAAACTTTCATCCAAGAAAAACCCTGAAATTTGGAGATACAATCTTTCATCTCCAACATAGCAGGATACCCATCCGCCTTCTGAATCATATCATTCATCCAAGCTGTAACAACTGATTGACAATCAGTTTCAAGCTACCCACCCCCACACCCCCACCCCAGGTAAGTTTTCGAAGTCACATGGCATCCTCTCGCGCGCGATGGCAAATTCTAGCAGCTAGAGATCATTCAAGTGAAGAATAATCTGCACAAGGTTCCTGCCATCGATCCAAGTGACTATGCCCATCAATTTGTGATGAAAATGAGAAACAATAGGCTACTAGGGCCTCTTCCTAATGTCAAGACAACTCTATACACATTCTCCGAGAACACTTTTTGCACTGATAAGGTTGGTGACATATATGCTCGCCAAAGGTAATGGCACTACTTTACATCCTCACCGAGGTTGGTTTCCCAAAAGTCTAATCAAATCTTGGCTGGAAATTAACCCGTGCATGGAGTGGATTGGCATTACCTTCTTTGATAGGAAAGTGAGAATGATATGACTGTTTTTGATTCAGTGACAAATCAACAAGTCTTGGGAACCTCAAAATGCTCAGAGATGTCCAACTTGACAGAAACAACTTTACTAGGCCCATGCCAGATAGCCCAAAAAACTTAAGCCACTAACGAAGCTTGATCTATCCGGTAATAATTTGGTTGGGCCATTGCCAATGTTTAGTCCCAACATAGGTGGATAGCGACATGAAATCGTAACTTGGAGCGTGCACCGCTAGGCCAGTCTACAAAAGGAGGAGTCTCCAAACACCATCTAATTGTGTTGGTTACAACCATTCCATTTCCAATCATTGTGTTCATTCTGCTTATTATTTGTCATGGTATATATCTACAAAAAGAAAAGGTCCTATTACCACGTGAAGAGTAGTCAAGCCGGTGATATCCACATGAAGGTTTTCCATGAATATCCTTCATGTTGCCGCTAGTAACTTCTTCCAGGATATATTACCTGGCCATGGAACCTTTGGTGCCGTTTACAAAGGAAAAATGCTTGATGGCAATTGCACACATGGAATACATTGAATAACAATGATGAGGAAAACACGACATAAACATCTGCTTCATCATACACTCTGCGTCTCATTGCATATTCTGGTGCCACATAACAAAGTACCAGCGATGGATGTCAAGCCGTTGATATCAACAAAAAAGTTTCATTGTGTCTCACTGAATATTAAGATAAAGCCGTTGATATCAACAAAGTCTTGGCCGATTGAGCTTGAGATACCCGGTCTTCTGCAAAGAATGAATTCTGCACGGTAATGTACAGTACAGGCTGAATTTTTTTTTTGAAAGCCCACGTATAATTAACAAAGTACCGCATACAACGTATACAGTACAAATACAGAGAAAAAGTAGTACAATACGTAGGGGAAACAGAGCTAGCACCGAGAACGGCGACAACTCCGGCTTTGAGGACGAAGACCGCCAGCCACCATCTTGCCCAAAGATCGGGGACACCTTCTTCCTTGGAGGATGCCGCAAAGCCCGTCCGCCACGCCGCGGCGGAGCTTCTGCCGGTGAACGAACACTGCAGGCGCCCCACCACCCCAGCAACTCCACCTTGCCGCAGCCGCCTTCAACTCCGACGCAGGCAGAAGTCGTCGATCTCGTCCAGCCCTGGGTTCCGGCCACCGGATCCTCCGCCACCACAGATCCGGCGGGAAACGGAGGGGCTCGAGCACCGCACCGGGCCTCGAGCTCCTGCAAGTCGAGCGCGGCAACGCCGAGCCCCGAGGAGGTGCACCGCCGGAGAAGACCACGCCGACACCAAACCGCCCACCACCAGCACCACCTCCTCCATGGCACCGCCGGCGGGAACCCCACCCTAACCTACCATATGTACAAGCCGGAACCGGGGATCCCCACCCTCCCGCCGCCGAAGCGGCCGGCGGAGGAGAGGAATCCCGCGGCTCGGCGGCGAACACGCGGTGGATCGACGGGAGCGCCCAAAAAGTCGCATTCGCCTCTCTTCAACAGTGACGGGGAGAGGGAGAGGATAAGGTTGGGCCACAGGCTGAATAATTTTGTGCCACTAGACAGTATTCTTTCAATTGCCTAGTGTCAGCTGTACCAATTGATGTACTGTCCGTTATCGTAAAAAGGAATTGGAGATGCCAGGTATCTATCCTTGTGCGGTTGTGCCTAGCGTCAGCTGTGCCAATTGCTCAACTAACTGAGAAAATTGCCTGTGGCAAGATGGTTAGGAGGGTGGTTGTATCCCTAGCGCACCAGAGTTCAAACCCCAGGTTTGACGCCGATGTTTCTCATTTAAGGCAGAATATTCTTCAGTGGGAGGCGATGTTTCCGTCGACAACGAGGCGTCCGTGGTGACTTTGTCAATCTCAAGACTCGACCCGCCGACTCGGTCTTTCGGATGTGCTCATAGGGGTAGGGTGTGCGTGCGTGCGTTCATAGGGGTGAGTGTGTGCGCGTGTATATGAACGCATGTGTTGTACTGTGTTGCGAAAAAAAAATTGCTCAACTAACTGATCGGCATTCCTATTTGCACGTGTAACAATAAGTCAATAAATTGCTCGACTAATTTTTTTTTTGTTGAGAACCGCTCGACTAACTTTTTTTAATCCACATTCCAATTGCTCAACCAACTATTCAACCACGAGCCCATGCCAGCGGTGGCCCAATAATATCTCGAAAGTACGAACGTGTATTAGGCCCAACATAGGGTAGAAGCAGCAGCCAGCCAGCCACGTCCGAAAAAAATGTGATCCACAGAAAGAGTAGAACCGGTCCAACAGGAGATGCCAGGCGTCCACGTCCTTCTTGTCAGCTCTGCTTACATTATTAATGCCCACTAAGTCAAAATAATTTTTCGTATTTCTCTAGGGTATTAAATTTCCGTAAATAATTAATCTAACCCGTGTCCATGAAGGTGATCATTCGATTAAAAAAAAAAACTAGGCACGAGTCTCGTCTTGTCCTAGTTCCAACAGTTCAATGCGCACGTACTTGGCCGCATCCCTTCCTCCCGGAAAAAAGATCCACATGAAAATTTGATGAGAGGAAGATGGGTGGAAACCCTAGCCGCCTCCGGGTCGCTCCCAGGCGACCCCGAGGCGCCCCCCGCGCCGCCGCCACAACACCCACCGCCACCTCGCCCCCAGCCCTCGCCGTCGCCGGAGGAGGCCGTACCACGGCGGACGGCGGCGGCGGGGGCTCTCTTCCAGCCGTTTTCCCCAAAAAATCCAAATCCCCACCGCACAATCCACCCAATCTCGACCCGGTGCAACTCCAGGTTCGACCTCGGCGTGCGCGTCTGCCCCGACGGCGCCAGGCCGTGCTCCGTCTCGGTGAACGACTCCGACTCCACGGCATCCGTGCCGGCGGCGCTCGGACGTGCTCCGTCTCGACGAACGCCGGGCATCCGCGCCGGCGGCGTCGGCGCCAGGCCGTGCTCCGCGTCGGAGGCTCGCATCCGCGTGGCTCGGCCACCATGGCCGCCGCGCCGGCGGGCGCGTCGCTGGTCCTCCATGGCCTCCACGCGTGGATGCAGAGCATCCTCCGCCATCCATGGCCTTCGGCCGGCCGATGGTGCTCTCTGCAGCTCCATTGCGGCTCTTGGATCTGGGCCTACGTCTGGAGGCGGCCACGGTGGCCCATCTGGGTTCGATGCGCACGGCTGCAACCCTGATGGTGTGGCGCTGGTTCTCCGGAGGTGCGCACGCCGTCAAGACCTGCTCGTCGCTTGCCTGCCGTCTGTGCTCTCCATCCCGGCGGAGTCCTTCGCCGACAAGGTACCTTACCCTATCTCCTGGTACAGATTTTTGGTGTGCGGGTTTGGAAGTGCGGGAGAAATCCCTGCTGGTATGTCCGGCACTGGCGCGGCGGCGCCTGAGGGCGTCGTCATCCTCCATGGAGGGCGTCATGGCATCCCATGTTTCCGCACACCCTAAACGCCGGGGGAAACCCCAGGACCAGCTCGCTGGTTCGGGTAGCAGCGGCGCCTTGCGTCGTAGTCCTTCCTGAAGGTGCTACCTAGATGTTCAGTGATCTGTGCTGTCGATGTGAGATAGTGGGACGATGTCAGACTCTGCCTCGGACGCGCACTCACTCCCGTTCTTGTTCTGCTGTGAAAGCTCCCGTGCCAGCGATTGATCCGAAGACGATGGACACTGCCCTTGTGCTATTTCACTTGTTGTGCTTGCTCAAGATCATCCCATGCCCGGTACTGTGTTGAGGAAGCTTCGAGCTTTTGGTGTCGTCTCGGCTCATCTTTGCTCAATGACAACGCAATGAGGCCTCCCCAACCTGTTAGTCGTCTCGACCTCCCGTGGCGGAGCTCCTAGTCAAGGTTCGTGCTCAGTGCTAGGCTTAGCACTCGTTGATTGGTATGCTCCTCAGTAGTGCCTGGGATTCGATACGCACGCAAGTGCGGCGCGCTAGGCTGTTTGCTGAGTCTTGGTATTGTGATCCTCGACAGCACCCCTCTCTACTTGTGCCTCATGGTGACGGACCTTCTGCCTGCTAGATTTTCTTAGATAATGGGCTCTTGGTCTTTGTTTGTTCAGTAGTGCACAAACATCTGATGGCCGCCTCTCACAGGCGAGACCCATCTTTCCCTCTGTATTTTCTTATGTATCCTGACCGATGTCAACCCGTTGGGTGGACAGGAGCCTAGTCTTGTAACCGATTTTTGAAGTAATAATATTCAGGTGGGGATTCTCTCCCCCGGTGACCGCTTCAAAAAAAAAAATTGATGAGAGATCCTCGAATGCATAGTCAGCCAAATCCATACGGATTTGATGAAGAGAAAACAAAATGGAGAGATCGAGCGTTCGAGCAACGGTTTGTCTGACCATTTGACCTCTTGCCGACAGCTTCACAAAAACGATATGAATCATGTTTTAGACAACGCGCTAAGTTGGTGTGAATCAATCGTGTTGTCAGTGGTATTTCACGAATCGGGACGAGCGAGAATATATCGTGCCAACATACCAACCAGTTGCTAATATACTACAGTACTATATCATCACATCCGTGACGGATTTTCTCTCACTTCTCGGGCAACCTCTGTTCCACGGTGTAATCCTTTTTAACAACACACGATCTTATATTAAAATAAATACATTGTGAAACAGAGATAGTACTTCATCACACATGATCCATAATTATCCATCGTCCAACCAGTCCACGCTCGCGATTGGTCTACGGATGTGCTTCCCGGTTAGTTACCTGACAGGAAATTCATGTTGTCTCCACTCTAGAAGCCGAGGACTAGAACCAGAACTAACTAATTACCAAGTATCGCGTTTTTCAAAACAACACTTGCGAACCGGTACGAAGGAAGGGAGCGCGAGTTGGGCGATCGTGGCGGCGGCCTAGGGTTTCAACCCTAGCCGCCGCCGCCGGTGATATCTACAGCTTCATCGTCGACACCGGCAAATATTCGATGGGTCCTCGCCTCCTCTAGGTGCCGTTCTGTCACTAGGAGGGGTGGGGATCTCGGACCTGCGCACAGCGCTTTTCGAAGGTCCTTAATGGTAGAGTTTGGTTTTGGTCGTCATCTTCTTCGTTAATGGAGATGGTATCGTCTGCAAAAAGTGATCTTCCACGCTTCGTTCGACGGCGAGATATCCTTCCCGACGTCAATGGTGGCTTTGGAAGATTAAGTCTGTCTAGGTATGGTTCTTCAGATCTTGCTTCGTCAGATCAATCTTGGATTGTTTCTCATGGTTGCCGCGATGAGGTTTGTCCTCGCAATATCTATCCCGTCTATTACGTCTTCGGCAATGGTGATTCGTTCTCTCGGCTCCCAACAACGTCGACAAAATGATTCGCTTATTTGTCCTTGGAATATCAGTGGTGGTGTTCTTGCCGATGTTGCTTGATTAATTTAATGGCTGCGTGCGTGCACAAAGTCTTGGTATTGCGGCTCAAAATTAAAAAGGGAGAACCTTCGGTGGTATTCACAGGTCTGTGGTTTGGTGGTGTTCGCGTTGTTCTACGGCTGCCTTCAGAAAAGTACAAGATTGTATCATGGATGAAGAAATGGCTTGAAGATCTCATAGATGTGCTAGTCTCTTTTAGTTTTATTTTTGTAATCGATTTAATCGTGTACTCTTTGCTGGTTTAATATATATGGAAAATTCAAAAAAAAAGAACCAGAACTAATTCATTTTCGCATGTGCTGGCCGGCATTTCCCGCTATTTTTTTAAATAATACGCGAAATTTATTTAATTAGGAAAATAATATGCATTTTTTTTTCAAAAATATTACCCAGTCGGCTGGCCGAAGACGATTAGTACTAATCGTTCTGGCCGAAGACAATTAGTACTAGTCATCCTAGGCGAAGACAACTTGTCCTTCCTCCCTGCAACTGGTACTGGATAGAGCCACTGGTACTCGATAGAGCCGTACGCATGCATGCATGTAAAAGGCACCTATCGTCTTTGCTAATCGTCTTTGGCCAGGACGATTAATACTAATCATTTTCGGCCAGGACGACTGGGTAATATTTTTGAAAATAAAAAAACGCGTATTATTTCTTGAAATAACTAAAAAAATGTATTATTTTAAAGAAATTAGCGCATTTCCGCGACTAAGGGCGTGTTCGGAAACAGTCTAGCTTCTCAAAATCCTCAGATCCAGCTCCACGAACCCAATTCCAGCACCTGGTTTGGAGCACCAAACGTTCGGTGCAACTCCATGATTTTCGAATGGGCTGAGAGCTCATTAGGGTGTTTTGGGCCGTTTTGTTAGGAGCAATTGAGCCCACAAGAGGAGGGTTCCGGTCATCTTCCCCAACTCACGCCCGATTCCTCCCCAGCGCCGTCCAACGCCCAGATCGATTCCCCGCACTCCGGCGCCGTCTCGACGAATAGGTCGATTCCACTCACCCTACGGGAACTCCTCTCCCAGGAACGCATCATGGCCTCCCGGAGCATCACATAGGAGGAGGGCGGTGCGTTAGGAGCAAGGTGGCGACCTCGGGGGGAGGACGGGCCGGCGAGCTAGGAGGAAGGCGGAGACCTCGGGGGAGGTCGGGACTTCGTTCTAGGAGGACGGCGGCGACCTCGGATGAGAGAGGGACGGCGTGCTAGGAGGACGGCGGCGACATCGGTGGAGGGTGGCCGCCTACCGCAGGTCGTACTCGGATGGGTGCCACCGTGCTTGGATGATGAAAGCTGACGAGCTCTAGGGGCCGAGGCCTGGGTCGTTGCCGGAGTTGCGGCGGCCAGCGGGTGTTCAAGACTCGGCGTCGTCTGCGTGACAAGGGAGGAAGAAAAGAAAAGGCGAACAGTTATTTTCCACTTGGCGGTGGCATTCCGCCGTAAATTCGTGCTGCTCCACGATGCACTGCTCCGCAGATCGGCAAAATAGATGCTCCGAAATTTACACAGGCAATTCGCCCAGCTTCGCGGATCTGGCTCCGTGGAACTGGCGTGTTCGGTGCTGCTCCGACGTGAAGCGACCAGAAGCTGGAAGCTGGAGGAGATCCGAACACGCCATAAGTAGAGAAGATACACGTGCAGTACAGGTGGGGTTTTCCAAGTTCAGTTAAACGTTAAGAATCTTTCAGTTCTATCAACATTCTTGCACGTCGAGTTCAGACATATTCAGTGTTTGAATTGCAGTGCTATCGTGTTCGCTGTACGTGGTCGGCAGAAGACAAATTCTCGGGATCGATCTGATCTCGCGCTTTTTGGAATCAAGTTGGTTTTGGCCCAACTATTAAGTACGAGCCATGAATATCTTCCATTTTTACGTGGCAGAAACACTGCCACGCGCCAGTTGCACTGCAAACTGTTCCAAGCGAGGGTGTGTGCTTTTCGTTTTGGAGAAATGTACCACAAGGGAAAACGATCTATTTCCACGCCGTAACATATAATTCCACATATATGTTAATATTATCACATATCCTGCTTTCAAGCTTACAACTTCCCTATTATAATTAACATTTAGCAACAATTAGTCCAAATACTTGTAGCAATTAGGAGAATTGGTCTAAATATTAGTAGCTAAATAAATTTGTACATATTTTTAGGGGGTGCCATGGCACCTCCACTGGATACGCCCCTGATCCTGCCCTGCTGATGACAATCCTCATGCAATAGTACCAGGGTAACCGGAAACCTTGAGTGATGTAGCCAAGCTCTAAACCTCATTTTTCCACTTCAAAGTTTTTTTTAGAACACATACGGATGTTTACCTTGCATGTGTAAAATACATACGATATATGTGTTCATCTGTGACCTACACAAAAATGGCAATATGAAGACCAAAAATGAATTATGCCTACTTAAAGCCACAATTTCGTGATTTTTATGTATTCTAAAATACTCAACAAACTTAACACATTGGTAGAAATCAATCGAGTAGTAGGGATCAAGTATACGAACGGTCCTTGGAGGCTGAGCAATGAACTATAGTACTACCAGTAGGAGGGTTCAAGAATACTATTCTGATTACAAGAGATGGTTGGCAAAAATACATTACATTAGTCACATCGTCAACCAAATACATACGGACTTTGGTAAAAAAAGATAGTATTGTCTTTCTCGAACTTTCTCACATCATCATCATAGATCGTCCTTCCGACTTGCCACTACTAATAACCCAGAATACTTTAAATGCAATAAGTTAGATAATGACCTTAACTTTCCATCTCATAAAGTGAAGAACGGTGAATTTATCTTGTCTCGTGTTCATACATACTCAATGGTGGAGATACGTGCACGGCGCGGGGGGGGGGGGGGGGGGGGGGGGCGCTGCCCCCCACCCCCGGGTAAATTTTCCAAGCCACTTGGCAACCCTCTCGTGTGCAATGGCAGATGCAAGAAGCTAGAGATCCTTCATGTGGAGAATCGTATGCTCGATCAGTAGGTTCCTACTGTCGATCCTAGTGATCATGACCCATCACCGAGTGATACAAATCATAAACAATAGGCTACTAGGCCCTCTTCCCGTGCTCAAGAACTATACACACATTCTTAGGGAACCATTTTTGCAGTGATAAGCTTGGTGACGCATGATCGCCAAAGGTAATGGCACTTCTTTATTTCCCCAGCGAGATTGATTTCCCTAATAGTCTAATAAATTCTTGGTCAGGGATGACACATGGATGGAGTGGCTTGACATTACCTTCTTCGATGGGAAGGTGAGAATGATAAGACTATCAAGGTATGGATACGGTGAAAAAACCGACAAGAATCTTGGAAACCTCACAATGCTCAAAGACTACCAACTTGACAAAAACAACAACCTTACTGAGCCTATGCTAGATTGCCTAGCAAAACTCAAGTCACTAAAGGGAAAATGCAGGGATGGACAATCTCCTTTTTTCTGTATAAAATGATACTATGGGTGAGCTCTCAAAGCAATCATATTTAACTTTTTGTATACCCAAACCATCTCGAGGATGAACGTGAGGGGAGGGGGGCGCCGTCCCCCCTCTCCCCTAATGCATTTTTCCAGTAGATCACTTATTAAAATGGGTCAAATGTCGAGTAAAGTCGAGTAAAGTAGTGGAGTTAAACCATGGATCAAGCTACTTACAAAATTCCGTTTTATTTGAAATAAAATTTCTACAAGAATTAGTTTATTGGCTTTCACAATCTTTTTTGCCAAAGATCCGGTTGAGTTTCTAGCATTGACCGCCACTTACAAAAATGACTTACGTTCTATTTTCTCATCTTGGATGCTTAACTTCTAGGGCCCCTTTTGATTTTACCTACAAATTAATCATGGTTCATCTAACCATATGATATATTTTATTTTTCCCTTGTGAGAAGAACCTTCTTCTGTGTTTCTCGAATTTCCACAATGGGTTTATCAAGAAGAAACATAATATGTAGAGGGAGGGAATGCCAGAAAGACTTGAGTCTAATAAAATAAACCTATAATCCTTGAGGAAATAGAATTTTCAATCCAGGTATCTAATCTTTTCACCACCACGACATATATAGTGATTTACCTCTTTCTTGACATTAAACTTTTCAGCAATGAGAGAGTGCGTATATAAATAAATACATACATAGTGGCGCATACATTTCTTTCAAGTTGCATTGGAACAGCAGCACTAGCTCGTTCAAGTCTACCGCCATGAAAATTTGACCATAAAGACATATATCGATGTACGCAAATGAGTGGCCGTATAGTCCATGGATGACGATTTGATGGGAGGCAACCAACCGCATGTGGACTGGTTGGGATGGATCCCAACCAGGCGCCGTACTCTACAGTATGTACTAGTAGGAACGCAACAATATTCCTTGGCCGCGGCGTGCGTCCAGTCGACAAAAGAAATTAGTACGTATTTCTTTTGTATACTAATAACTCGTTCAAGTCAACGGCCATTGCCGGCCGGATATATCCGTCGCCAATCTGATCATTACCGGATCACACCGAAGACGGTGCAAAAGTGAGAGCGACGGAAGCAGCTCGATCGGTCGCCGTCAGTCGAGACACGGACGTCGAACAGGGGCATGTACGATCGCGTTCCTAGAAACTCTTCCATCGAACGATTAATCAAACGTGTGTGTGAAGCACAGTCATTCTTGTTGACTGACTCGATCATGGTTTGTTAATTTGCTCTCGACGCACAGTCATTCTTGTTACTGTTGTGCGTGTGCATCCGTGGTGTGTATCAGCCGGCCGTGTAGTTAATGCAAGTGCTGTTTTTTCTTAAGAGAGAAATACAGGAAGTGTTCCCTAATCAAACCAAATCAAATCAATCTTGTGTCTCAATCAGGAAATGTTTGCCAATGATATGTCGACCAGTGCGATCGATCTAGGCCACCGCTGTGACGTATTGGGGGCGGTTTCTCATCTATTTCTAATACATATGCTTGCCACTGATATGTTGTCGTCTACGATGCGGTATGACATGTTTAATACATAGACGGCCGTTTTAAGTAGGGTATGGTGATTCGAATTATATTGCTTCTGTCCAGTCAACACCAGTATATATGCGGAAATATATTGGTTCTGTCAATTTCATCGCAAAATAAATACTGGCTGATCGGTGCAACAAAACTGGCTGCGCGCGTCTAAACACTGTGATCCGTCCGAGAGACGTACGGCGAGAACGCGCATGCGTTCCAGGCGATGACCGCTCCAATCCACAGAAACTGGTGGCTGCATCTGCGTAACATCGATCTTGCTCATCCTGCTTGCACAATTTCTTCGTCGTGACAGATCAGTCCACACACGCTACGTACTATACTACTCCCTCCATCCAAAAATAAGTGTCTCAAATTTGCCAAAAAATAAATGTATATATACATGAAACATGTCTAGATACATCCACTTTTGGGCAAACTTGAGACACTTATTTTTGGACGGAGGGAGTATTTTGTTTTGTCAGCAGGTATTGATTTACTTTTCTTTTGTCAGCCTGGAGACAAAAACTAATGAGTAAAATGCACCGCAGGTCACTGTACTTGCGCGCGAAGCTCACTACGGTCACTAAACTTTCGAATACGCTCACTTTGGTCACTGAATACGTTTAGAGGTGAATCTACGGTCACTGGCGTCGTACACCGGTGCGTACAGGCACGCGAGAGGAGAGTAGCGGCGCGCTGGCGGTGTACATTTTGCGAAAACCCCCCTGGTCTGAAAATCAGCAGCGACGTGAGCCCTCCTCCTTATCAGCAGTTTCAGTTAGAACATAACAGAGTCGCGCCACCCAGGTACGTAGCCACCGCCGTGATCGTCGCGTCTTGGCCGCCATCGCCTCGAGGAGCACCGTCGCGTTGCGGCCGCCGTCGCCGTGGCCGGAGGGAGGCTGCATGGCGCCGCCGCCATGTCTCCTGTCCGTCGTCCCGAAGGAGCGCCTCCACCTCTGTATAGTAAGCCTCCACCGCACCTCCCCGACTCCGCCGCCATGTCTGATGTTCTTCAATTCCGACGCCGTCTTCGTCCGATAGTTCGTACTTAGTTGCGCAGTAGGTTCCCCCCTCGATTCGTGCTATTTTTTGGCCGCAATTGCGAAGTTGAATTATGGGTAGGGTTTTAGGCCTTGGATATAGCGAAAGGTGGCATTTTTTTGACGAAATCTGAGACATTTACTTGTGATTTGTATGCAGGACCGCGAGAGAGCAAATTCTCTGTCGAGTTTCATCATGGTGGATGTTTCGTTGGTGAAGGAGTAAACAAATCATATGTGGATGGCCGTGTTGTTTGCTATGATCATGTTGATAAGGTAACATGGTCTCCAATTATGATTGAGCACTTGGTAGAGGAGATTGGCTGGGAGATGGCTGGAAGGGTGAAAGTGTATTACTGCATTCCTATCCTTGCAGTGAACAAGAATGGTTTGAGAGAGATTAGAAGTGATGCTGACACTGAACAGATGCTCAATTTCTTGTCAATTGGGCACCATTTCTTCAGTATGTACATAGACCACGACAACAGTTTCTCTGCAAATCAGAACCTTGATGATGTGGTGTACTCTTTCCCGAGAGCAGAACTACCTCCTGTCATCAGTCCGAACAAGGGAGTGCAGAGTAGAGGCAGTGGCAGTGGTATTGGCAGTGGCAGTGGCAGTGTTGGTCAGCAGTTCATTGATGAACAAGCAGTAGAAGAAGGAATTGGTCAGCAGTTCAATGTGCAGGCTTCAGTTGATCAGCAGGCAGAAAACGGTGCTGGAACAAGTGGAACAGCAACTGCATATTCAGAGGACTCAGGAGATTCAGATTTCGATCCTGATGCATATGTTGACAGTGATTTCAACATATCAGAAGATGATGATGATCTCTTTGCTGATAATGTAGATGATGATCCTGAACCTGCGGCTAAGGAAGATAAAGGGAAGGAGAAAGTAGAAGAAGCTAGCAAGCTGAAGGGAAAGGCAATCAAGGAACACACAATGACTATTGCAGAAGCCAAAGAGGAGGATTATGAATCTGAAGGAGAGGATTTATGGTGGCCAGATTCTGATGACGAAGAGAGAAATAAATTCAGAGTTTTCACAGGAGAGGACCTGCGTAATCCAAAGTTTCATGTAGGGCAAGTTTTTGTATCTGTTGAAAAATTAAGGGAGGCAATCAAGGAATACACCTGCAAGAATAGAAGGAATATAAAGATGCCTGTTAATGACAAGAAAAGGTTGAAAGCTGTTTGTGAGGGGAGTGAGAGCTGCACTTGGTATCTCTGGGCATCAAAAGACAGCAGAACAGAATGCTTCATGGTGAAGAAGTATGTGGATGTACATAGCTGTGGCAAGAAGTACAATGTGAGTGGTTTCACTGCTCCATTTCTTGCAACCAAGTACCTGGAGAGTTTCAGGGCAGACCAAGACATGAACCTGAAGAATTTCTCAAGAGTTGTACAAAAGAAATGGCATATGACACCTGGGAGGAACAAGCTGCAGAGAGCTAGAAGGCTGGCCATGAAAATCATTCATGGAGACGAAGCAGGCCAGTACAAGCTGCTGTGGGATTATGCAAATGAGATAAGGAGGAGTAATCCTGGCAGTTCATTCTTTGTAGCTCTTGATGAAAAAGCAAGGTTCAACAAAGCATATATGTGCATAGATGCCTGCAAGAGAGGGTTCCTTCAGGGTTGCAGACCCATCATTTTCATAGATGGTTGTCACATTAAGACAAGGTACAAAGGACAATTACTTGTTGCGGTTGGTATAGATCCCAACAACTGTATCTTTCCTATTGCAGTTTGCGTTGTTGAAGTTGAGGATAAACCCAATTGGTGCTGGTTTCTTGAGAGGCTTAAGAATGACTTAGGCATTGTCAACACTGCACCCTGGACAATTATGTCTGATAAACAGAAGGGTTTGATCAATGCTGTGAAGGAGTTATTTCCTGAGTCAGAGCACAGATTCTGTGTAAGACACATGTGGAAGAACTTTCAGAAGGTGTACAGAGGTGATGCACTAAAAAATCAACTATGGAAGATAGCTAGATGCACCACAGTGACAAACTATGAATTATACATGAATGAGATGAAGGAGCTCAATTTGGATGCATACAACTGGTTGCATGATCTAGAACCACACACATGGGTTAAAGCTTTTCAAAGCGACCTGCCCAAATGCGACATCTTATTGAACAACAATTGTGAGGTGTTCAACAAGTAAGTATTTCTTTATTTTTTATTTCATTTATTTCATTTTTCTTTATTTTATTTTTTATTTCATTTATTTCCTTTATTTCATTTATTTCCTTTATTTCTTTCATTTCCTTTATTTCCTTTATTTCTTTTATTTCCTATTCTTATTTCTGTTATTTCTGCGCACAGATATATTCTAGATGCAAGGGAACTACCAATTCTTGCCATGTTTGAGAGAATAAAAGAGCAATGGATGAGTAGACACTACACCAAGCAGATAAAGGAGTGGGCGAACACTGCCTATGTACATGGCTCAGGAGATCAATTATTTCAAGTTGGTGACAGAGGAGTGGAGTACATAGTTGACTTGAAGACTAAAACTTGCACTTGCTGTAGATGGCAGAAAAGTGGGATACCTTGCTTACATGTCCTAGCAGTTTGCAGAGAAGAACAAAAAGAACCAGAAACACTTGTTGATCCATGTTACTCTGTAGAAATGTTCAAGAAGGCTTACAGCAACTGTGTTATCCCTTGCAAGGACAAGTCTGAATGGCAGAGGATGAATGGCCCCCTAATTGAACCTCCAAGTTATCAGAAACATGTTGGTCGACCTAGTAAAAGCAGGAGGAAATCTGCTGATGAAATCATCTGTGGAAATGGAGGCAGGAAAATATCAAGGCATGGCATCATTATTCACTGTAATTACTGTGGAGAAGCAGATCATAACATCAAGGGATGTAAGTACAGAAAAGCTGGACTCCCACCTCCAAATTCACAGGAACCTGTCATACCTCAGGAACAATCACAGGAACCTGTCATACCTCAGGAACAGAACCCTGCATCAGCGCCAGAAAGAGTTCAAGATCAGATGGTAGATCAGATGGTTAACCAGGTAATTTAGCTACTGCATTCCATGTTAAGTAATTTATGGTCCTGCTATGCTAATGAATTGACAAAATGTAATGTTGTACCTTCATGTAGACGGCAGAGACTAGAGTTGTTACAGCCACACCTGTTCCCCATTCAAGCTTCCTTAGCGCTGCCCAAGCAATGTTGAACCAACCACAGAGAAACACAGTCACACAGAGTGAACTGACAAAACAGTTGCTACTTATGAAGTTACAGAGAGAGAAAGAACTTGCTGACAAGAAAGAAGCTTTGCTTCGACAGAGAAAAGAAGCAGAAGAGAAGAAAGCTGCAGATGAAGCCAGAAAGAGACATGAACAAGCAATGCAGAAACTTGAAGTTGCAGAGAGGAAGAAGATTGCAGCAGCTGAGATGAGGGAGATAAAATTGGCTCAAGCTGCACTGTACAAGCAGGCAAGAGCTGAGACAAGGAAATGGGTCAAAGAGACAGAAAAGGCAAGAGCAACTAAGAACAAGGAAGCTCGGGATGCTCAGAGGAAGGCTGAAAGAGAAGCTGCTGCTGCCAAGAAACAACAAGAGAGACTAGTAGCAGCTGCAGAGAAGGAAGCACAGAAGGCAAAGCAGAGACAGGAAGCTGCTGCAGAGAAGGAGGCAAAAAGAATTGCACTTGCTGAAATAAAGGAGGCAGAAAGACTAGTAGCAGCTGCACAAAGGGAGGCACAGAGGGCTGAAACAGCACCATCTCGTAGGCAATACAAGCGACCAAGAACATCAAGTGTGGATACATCAGGGAGCGAGCAAAATGAGTTCATTCCACCTCCTAAACATGTATCCATGTTCGATATCTTTAGATGATCCACTGGAATGTACTTCTGTTTTTTATTCTTGCACTTCTGGAATGATGTAATAATTCTAAGACAAAGCTTTGCTATGAATGATGTAATAATTCTAAGATAATGTTGCTCTGCAATGCAATGTAGTACTTTCATAAGATAATGTTACTCTGTAATGTGCACACATTCTTTGCAAATTACTTGATACTTTCATTGATAAAGAAGCAGACACCTTGTCTTTTGCAAAATGCATCAACACTTGGAACAGAAACAGTCATGTTACACCTTTTATTCAATTCTACCACAACCAGCAAACCCTAACTAGACACCCTAGCTACCATCTGGACTGCACCAGTTCTTCATTTCTTGAGCACACACACTACAGTGAGCACACAGAGAAACATCAAGCTTGCCAGCATCATCTTCATGACCTGAAGCAGCTCTCTGCCGACAGCAAGCAGTGCACGAGCTTCAGTCTTGTTCATGGCGCTGCTCGTGGCATCTACAGGCCTTCCCCTCGGTTGAGGTTCTCTTCCAGATCGAGTTGCCTGCCTCCTGCGCAGCAACTTCAGTCTCTTGGCTTCTTCGAGTTCTTCACGTCTCTCCTCAGCTGCGGCAACAGCTTGAGCAGCGACATCCCCAACGATCAGATCGTTTTTCTCCAGATAAAGAACGTAGTCGAGCTCCCAATGCCAGAAATCACAACAAGTCTAAAGAAAAAGGACAGAAATTTCAGTGCATACTCGACACGACCTTCAATCAGCAAATAGAACAAGAGCAACCACAATGTGAAGTAGAAAAGAACCAAGAAACGACACTTACTGACTCATTGACGCACCGGTAGAACACCCAACCTTCGTGTTCATCCGTGCCCGATGTCAGCATCTTGATCTTCATGCCGCACTCCGGGCAGTTGATGCGTGGCACCGGAACTGCATGCGCACGGACCGCGGCGGAGCGGATCGAGCTACTCGACGACATTGCAGGCGCACGGACCTCGGCGGAACCTCGGCGGAGCTTGCTACGAGCACGGCGGAGAGATTTGGGGTGCGGGGCGCCGGCGACGAGAACTAGGGATTTGGAAGCTCGATTTGGGGGAAATGGAACCGGAGCGTGCACTTTCTCAAAAAACACCCCGACGTCTCTTCAAATCAATCCCTAGTTCGCGTGCAGCGTGCAGCGTGCTTGCTTCTACGCTGACCGGTCAACACGTGCCTGTACGCACCGGTGTACGACGCCAGTGACCGTAGATTCACCTCTAAACGTATTCAGTGACCAAAGTGAGCGTATTCTAAAGTTCAGTGACCGTAGTGAGCTTCGCGCGCAAGTACAGTGACCTACGGTGCATTTTACTCAAAACTAATACAGTAACAAAATCGTTTCTGGTGGCAGTGAGTGACGTACGGAGGCATCGTGTGGTGTGGAAATAATCCTCTTATCTTTGTCTCGCGATCGACGACCGATTCTTACCGATGGGTGCATCAGAGACCAGCTGATTGGGCCGCCGTGCACAGCACTACACGGGCCAACCCAGAGAGTAAAAAGATATCCCAAAAAAAGAGTAAAAAGAATGCGAGAGTCCTTCTCGGCTGCTTTCCTGGTATTACTTTACACATTTATTTCCTTCTCATAAATCATCATTTCATCTCTCCCTCTTGTCACCCCCTCGGACCAGCACAGCTTTCTCGTGCTTTTTAGTCTTTATTATTGATTCCTTTGAGCATTGAGCTGGTCTTATTATCTTTAAAAAATCAGAAGAAATTCCAATAGTTCATTCTACCTTGAATGAGTAAAGTGGATTTTGTTTACCTCGTTATGCAAATTATTTGGCACTTGCAGATTTTGTATCTTAACTTTTCTAGACTTACGCATGATGTTACTATAGCATTTCCTAGCGCCCTATCTGGTAGCAGGTATTGATTTACTTTTGTTTTGTAGAAAACAAAAGTAATACAATAACAACCTTAAAAAACAGTAATATAATAACAAAATAGTTTCGGGTGGAAGTGAGTGACGGTGGCATCATGTGGTGTGGAAATAATCCTCTTTCCTTTATCTCGCGATCGACGATTGACTCATATCGACGGAGGCATCAGAGCCCAGCTCATCCGGCCACCGTGCACACCACTTTTTTTTAGATTAAGAGGGCCCCTTGACGGGGGAGCCCCAGTTCCATTAATAATGAAACCAGCCACATCCTCTAGTTATTACAAGCTACTCCCTCCATCCCAAAATACAAGGCGCCCTTTAATTTCGCTGGTCAACGACGTCCAACTTTGATCATGATTTGTACTTATAATATGATCATAAAATTATTATAAAAATATATGAAATGAAAGAATTGTGCAAGACGAATCCAACGATACCATTTATACATTCTAAATCCGCATAATTTATTATATATTAGCGGTCAAAGTTGAACGCCGAAGACTAGTACAAAAATAGCACGCCTTGTATTTTGAAACGGAGGGAGTAAAAGAGAGGGCGCTAAGCGTTCGCCAGTACTGAATAAACCTATAGTAAAATTATCAATCCAGGTATCTAATCTTTTCACCACCACGACATATATATAGTGATTTACCATGACATAAAATTGTAGAGGGAGGGAATGCCAGAAAGACTTGAGTCTAGTAAAATAAACCTATAGTCCTTGAGGATTTTAATAGAATTATCAATCCAGGTATCTAATCTTTTCACCACCACGACATATATATAGTGATTTACCTTATTCTTGACATTAAACTTTTCAGCAATAAAAGAGTGCATATATATATAAATAAATACATAGTGGCGCATACATTTCTTTCAACTCGGAACAGCACTAGCTCGTTCAAGTCTACTTCGTGTTGAAATATGTTTGGCATCGTTTCAGGGGACTCCCACCTCTGTGTTCTAACGCTGTGACCTCTTGTAGCTTCTTCGTCTGTCCAATGCTGTAACCCCAGCGCTGGAACTTGTCAGTATTGTTTAGCACGAGCTACGAACTGCATGTGTAGGTTTTGAACTGCCATGATTCTGTTATGGAATTCCTTCTGTTATCTACATATTAGCACCGGTGGAGTACGCTACAATGTTTGGATGTTTTTGATACTAGTATTGTGCTGGTTTCTTTTGTTCTGTGATCAAGTGCGGAGCGTGCAACACACGCCTTGATCATTTTTGCTCTGCAGTTTTCTTCGGAGTGTTGCCAGTGGCTTGACGATGCTGGTAATCTTGTGACCAAAACAGGCACACACGGTTTTCTAAACATAGAGCGTCTCAAAGCATTCATATTAACTTTTTGTATACCCAAATCATCTCGAGGATGAACTTGAGGGGAGGGGGGCACCGTCCCCCTCCCCCAATGCATTTTTCCCATTAGATCACTTATCAAAATGGGTCAAATGTCGAGTAAAGTAGTGGAGTTAAACCTTGGATCAAGCAACTTACTAAATTCCCTGTTGTTTGAAATAAAATTTCTACAAGAAGTAGTTTATTGTCTTTCACATTTTTTTTGCCAAAGATCCGCTTGAGTTTCTAGCTTTGACCACCACTTACAAAAATGACATATGTTCTATGTTTAACTCCTGGGCCCCCTTTTGATTTTACCTACAAATTAATCAATTCTTGGTTAGGGAATGACACATGGATGGAGTGGCTTGACATTACCTTCTTTGATGGGAAGGTGAGAATGATAAGACTATCAAGGTATGGATACGGTGAAAATATCGACAAGAGTTTTGGAAACCTCACAATGCTCAAAGACTACCAACTTGACAGAAACAGCCTAAGTGGCCCTATGCCAGATTGCCTAGCAAAACTCAAGTCACTAAAGGGAAAATGCGGGGATGAGCAATCTCATTTCTTCTGTATAAAATGATACTATGGGTGAGGTCTCAAAGCAAACATATTTAACTTTTTGTATACCCAAACCATCTCGAGGATGCACGTGAGGGGAGGGGGGCGCCGTCCCCCCTCTCCCCTAATGCATTTTTTCCAGTAGATCACTTATTAAAATGGGCCAAATGTCGAGTAAAGTCGAGTAAAGTAGTGGAGTAAAACCATGGATCAAGCTACTTACTAAATTCCCTTTTGTTTGAAATAAAATTTCTAAAAGAAGTAGCTTATTGGCTTTCACATTTTTTTTGCCAAAGATCCGCTTGAGTTTCTAGCTTTGACCCCTACTTACAAAAAATGACTTATGTTCTATTTTCTCATCTTGGATGTTTAACTCCTAGGGCCCCTTTTTGATTTTACCTACAAATTAACCATGGTTCATCTAACCATATGATATATTTTTTATTTTTCCCTTGTGAGAAGAACCTTCTTCTGTGTTTCTCGAATTTCCACAATGGGTTTATCAAGAAGAAACATAATATGTAGAGGGAGGGAATGCCAGAAAGACTTGAGTCTAATAAAATAAACCTATTGTCCTTGAGGAAATAGAATTGTCAATCCAGGTATCTAATCTTTTCACCACGACGACATATACAGTGATTTACCTCATTCTTGACATTAAACTTTTCAGTAATGAGAGAGTGCATATATAAATACATACATAGTGGCGCATACATTTCTTTCAAGTTGGAGCAGCAGCACTAGCTCGTTCAATAGTCTACCGCCGAGAAAATTTGACCGTAAAGACATATACTCATGTACGCAAATTAGTGGCCGTATAGCATAGTCCATGGATGACGATTTGCTGGGAGGCAACCAACCGCATGTGGAGGATCTTCTTTTTGGATGGGTCATTATTTACACAACTAATGATGGCGGAAGATAATGGAGGTGACACTCATATATGGACCTTTTCTGGCGCCGTACTCTAGTTGGAACGTAACAATATTCCTTTTGTAGTCAACGGAGCGTGCGTCCAGTCGACAAAAGAAATTAGTACGTATTTCTTTTGTATACTAATAACTCGTTCAAGTCAACGGCCATTGCCGGCCGGATATATCCGTCGCCAATCTGATCATTACCGGATCACACCGAAGACGGTGCAAAAGTGAGAGCGCCGGAAGCAGCTCGATCGGTCGCCGTCAGTCGAGACACGGACGTCCAACAGCAGCATGTACGATCGCGTTCCTAGAAACTCTTCCATCGAACGATTAATCAAACGTGTGTGTGAAGCACAGTCATTCTTGTTGACTGACTCCATCATGGTTTGTTAATTTTCTCTCGACGCACAGTCATTCTTGTTAACAAATGTTTGGAAAAGAATCATTTCACTGTGTGCGTGTGCATGCATGGTGTGTATCAGCCGGCCGTGTATGCAAGTGCTGGTTTTTCTTAAGAGAGAAATACAGGAAGTGTTGCCAGGAAATCAATCAATCTATTTCTTAATCAAATCAATCTTGTGTCTCAATCAGGAAATGTTTGCCAATGATATGTCGACCAGTGCGATCGATCTAGGCCGCCGCTATGACGTATAGGGGCGGTTTCTCGTCTATTTTGAATACATATGCTTGCCAGTGATATGTTATCTACGATGCGGTACGACATGTTTAATACATAGACGGCCGTTTTAAGTAGGGTATGGTGATCCGAATTATATTGCTTCTGTACAGTCAACACCAGCATATATATACGGAAATATATTGGTTCTGTCCATTTCATCGCAAAATACTGGCTGATCGGTGAAACAAATACTGGCTGCGCGCGTCTAAACACTTTGATCCGTCCGAGAGATCAGGATGCAGGCGGACACGGAATCCGCCTGTCCGTCGCGTCCGCGCCGCTCCGATGGCCCAAACGGCCAAGCGGATGGGCCGCCCAAATTGGATGGAACTGGCGGAAAGCGTCCGCCTGTCCGCTGACGAAAGGGTTTCTGTCCGTCTCGCACACAGCCAGGCCAAATTCGTCGCCGCCAGATCCTGGCCGCTCGGCCGCCGCCTTGCTCCCCGCCCGTCTCCGGCGAGACCTCCCAGCTCCCCGCCCGTCTCCGGTGAGACCCATCACGCGCACGTCCTCCCACTCCTCCTCGTCCCCGCAGCAGCTCCTGAAGTCGTCCTCGCCCCTCGAGTTGCCGCCAGCGAACCAGCGTCCTCCATCCTTGAACCCAATCAATCCGGTCGAAATTACGCCGTCTCAAGAAACTGTTAGAAGGCCATTTCTTCCCTAATTTGAGCAATCCTCATCCAGTCGACCCCCGCTGATTGGGGAATCGGAAATTGCACGGGGATTCTGGTGGCTCAGAAACTCGGGGCGAAGATGGCCAGGCGGCACCAGGCGCGAACTCCATCGCCGCGATGGCGAAATTGGCGACCAAATTCACCCAGACGCTGGAGCTCTGCACGAATCTGAAGTTACTCATACGCTAGGTCCCTCCGGTCCAGGCCGGATCTGCTCAAGCTGGCGCAGCACCTCCCGTCGCGCACAGCAGGTCATCCGCCGTGAACGCCAGCGGCCCGTCGAAGTGCACCAGCTTGCCGCCCACATCGCCGCCGCCGGACTCTGCCTCCGACGTCCCGGGTTTCTCGCCTCGCCCGGCCGCTGCCGCCACATTACCGGCACCGGCGTCCTTGCTGGACGACTGCTTCCCGCTGCGTGCTCGAGCGCTGCTGCTACCGCTCGACCTCCTCTTCCTTAACAAGCAACAGAGCAGGAGGCAGCAGAGGGACAGCACTATGAGGATGCCGACGATAATCGCTCCCACGATCAGTATGAGCTCCTTCTTCGTGCGGCCACCGCGGGGACCAGTGAGGTCTTCTTGTGTGGGTGATGCCGGCGCCGGAGAGGGCGACACCGGGCAGGGTGCCGAAGAAGCAGAGTAGCCGCAGAGCAGGATGTTTCCGGCGAAGGAAGGAGGCCCAAACTTCTGGGAGAGCGAGGTAGGCACCGCGCCGGAGAGGTTGTTGTAGGAGACGTTGAAGGACTGGAGCGTGGTGGTGAGGTTGGCGAGGCTGGCCGGAATCTCTCCGGTGAGCGCGTTGCCGGAGAGGTCGAGCGCCTTGAGGTCGGCAAGCGAGCCGAGGCCGTCGGGGATGGAGCCGTTGATGCGGTTGCCGGCGAGGTCCAGGTTTTGTAGTTTGGTGAGGCCCGCGAGCGACGTCGGCACCGGCCCGTCGAGGGTGTTGTGCGCGAGGCTGAGGAACTCGAGCTGGTAGCTCCCGGTGACGGCCTCTAGTTTCCGCCGCTCGGAAGAGGGCGCCTTGGATCCGCCGGCGAACGCGTCGGGGATGCGGCCGGAGAGCCGGTTGTAGGAGAGGTTGAGGAAGAGGAGCGACGGCGAGGCCACGATCTGAAGTTACTCATACGTGACGGTCGATAGATTTTTGTTAAGCCATAGCGGATGGCGCTGTTGTAGTCTCAGAGCTGTTCAAATCTCTTTTTAGTCTCACGGCTTGTCCGCGTTTAGTCAACGGACAGAGCGGATGGCGCTGCTGGCGGACGCGTGCGCCGCTATAGTGCAATTTATCTTGGGCGGACGCAGCGGATTAAGGCGGATGCGCCGGCGGCCCGTCCGCTTGCATCCTGACCGAGAGACGGCCAGAACGCGCACGCGTTCCAGGCGATGACCCGCTCCACTCCACACAAACGAGCCAAAAAGCTCAGGTCGTTGGTGGCCTTGAACTGGTGGCGTAACATCGATCTTGCTCATCCTGCTTGCACAATTTCTTCGTCATGACAGATCAGTCCACACACGCTACGTACTACTCCCTCCGTTCCGAATTACTCCCTCCGTTCAGATTTAATTGACACACATTTTGTTACACATGGATGTATCTAGACATCAAACAAGTATAGATACATTCACATTTGGACAAAACCAAGTCAATTAATTTGGAACGGAGGGAGTACTTGACTTGGTTTTGTCTAAGTACAGATGTATCTAGACACTAAACAAGTATAAATACATACATATTTAAATAAACCCAAGTCAAATAATTTGGAACGGAGGGAGTATACTATTTTGTTTTGTCAGCAGGTATTGATTTACTTTTCTTTTGTCAGCCTAGAGACAAAAACTAATACAGTAACAAAATCGTTTCTGGTGGCAGTGAGTGACGTACGGAGGCATCGTGTGGTGTGGAAATAATCCTCTTATCTTTGTCTCGCGATCGACGACCGACTCTTACCGATGGGTGCATCAGAGACCAGCTGATTGGGCAGCCGTGCACAGCACTACACGGGCCAACCCAGAAAGTAAAAAGATATCCCAAAAAAAGAGTAAAAACAATGCGAGAGTCCTTCTCGATCGGCTGCTTTCCTGGCATTACTTTACACATTTATTTCCTTCTCATAAATCATCATTTCATCTCTCCCTCTTGTCACCCCCTCAGACCAGCACAGCTTTCTCGTGCTTTTTAATCTTTATTATTGATTCCTTTGAGCATTGAGCTGGTCTTATTATCTTTAAAAAATCAGAAGAAATTCCAATAGTTCATTCTACCTTGAATGAGTAAAGTGGATTTTGGCACTTGCAGATTATTTGGCACTTGCAGATTTTGTATCTTAACTTTTCTAGACTTACGCATGATGTTACTATAGCATTTCCTAGCGCCCTATCTGGTAGCAGGTATTGATTTACTTTTGTTTTGTAGAAAACAAAAGTAATACAATAACAACCTTAAAAAAACAGTAATATAATAACAAAATAGTTTCAGGTGGAAGTGAGTGACGGTGGCATCATGTGGTGTGGAAATCTCGCGATCGACGATTGACTCATATCGACGGAGGCATCAGAGCCCAGCTCATCCGGCCACCCTGCACACCACTTTTTTTTAGATTAAGAGGGCCCCTTGACGGGGGAGCCCCAGTTCCATTAATAATGAAACCAGCCACATCCTCCAGTTATTACAAGCTACTCCCTCCATCCCAAAATACAAGGCGCCCTTTAATTTCGCTGGTCAACGACGTCCAACTTTGACCATGATTTGTACTTATAATATGATCATAAAAATATATGAAATGAAAGAATTGTGCAAGACGAATCCAACGATACCATTTATACATTCTAAATCCGCATAATTTATTATATATTAGCGGTCAAAGTTGAACGCCGAAGACTAGTACAAAAATAGCGCGCCTTGTATTTTGAAACGGAGGGAGTAAAAGAGAGGGCGCTAAGCGTTCGTCAGTACTGAATAAACCTATAGTAAAATTATCAATCCAGGTATCTAATCTTTTCACCACCACGACATATATATAGTGATTTACCACGACATAAAATTGTAGAGGGAGGGAATGCCAGAAAGACTTGAGTCTAGTAAAATAAACCTATAGTCCTTGAGGATTTTAATAGAATTATCAATCCAGGTATCTAATCTTTTCACCACCACGACATATATATAGTGATTTACCTTATTCTTGACATTAAACTTTTCAGCAATAAAAGAGTGCATATATATATAAATAAATACATAGTGGCGCATACATTTCTTTCAACTCGGAATAGCACTAGCTCGTTCAAGTCTACTTCGTGTTGAAATATGTTTGGCATCGTTTCAGGGACTCCCACCTCTGTGTTCTAACGATGTGACCTCTTGTAGCTTCTTCGTCTGTCCAATGCTGTAACCCCAGCGCTGGAACTTGTCAGTATTGTTTAGCACGAGCTACGAACTGCATGTGTAGGTTTTGAACTGCCATGATTCTGTTATGGAATTCCTTCTGTTATCTACATATTAGCACCGGTGGAGTACGCTACAATGTTTGGATGTTTTTGATACTAGTATTGTGCTGGTTTCTTTTGTTCTGTGATCAAGTGCGGAGCGTGCAACACACGCCTTGATCATTTTTGCTCTGCAGTTTTCTTCGGAGTGTTGCCAGTGGCTTGACGATGCTGGTAATCTTGTGACCAAAACAGGCACACACGGTTTGTAAACATAGAGCGTCTCAAAGCATTCATATTAACTTTTTGTATACCCAAATCATCTCGAGGATGAACTTGAGGGGAGGGGGGCACCGTCCCCCTCCCCCAATGCATTTTTCCCATTAGATCACTTATCAAAATGGGTCAAATGTCGAGTAAAGTTGTGGAGTTAAACCTTGGATCAAGCAACTTACTAAATTCCCTGTTGTTTGAAATAAAATTTCTACAAGAAGTAGTTTATTGTCTTTCACTTTTTTTTTTGCCAAAGATCCGCTTGAGTTTCTAGCTTTGACCACCACTTACAAAAATGACATATGTTCTATGTTTAACTCCTCGGCCCCCTTTTGATTTTACCTACAAATTAATCAATTATTGGTTAGGGAATGACACATGGATGGAGTGGCTTGACATTACCTTCTTTGATGGGAAGGTGAGAATGATAAGACTATCAAGGTATGGATACGGTGAAAATATCGACAAGAGTTTTGGAAACCTCACAATGCTCAAAGACTACCAACTTGACAGAAACAGCCTTAGTGGCCCTATGCCAGATTGCCTAGCAAAACTCAAGTCACTAAAGGGAAAATGCGGGGATGAGCAATCTCATTTCTTCTGTATAAAATGATACTATGGGTGAGGTCTCAAAGCAAACATATTTAACTTTTTGTATACCCAAACCATCTCGAGGATGAACGTGAGGGGAGGGGGGCGCCGTCCCCCCTCTCCCCTAATGCATTTTTTTCCAGTAGATCACTTATTAAAATGGGCCAAATGTCGAGTAAAGTAGTGGAGTAAAACCATGGATCAAGCCACTTACAAAATTCCCTTTTGTTTGAGATAAAATGTCTACAAGAATTAGTTTATTGGCTTTCACAATCTTTTTTGCCAAAGATCCGGTTGAGTTTCTAGCTTTGACCCCTACTTACAAAAATGACTTATGTTCTATTTTCTCATCTTGGATGTTTAACTCCTAGGGCCCCTTTTTGATTTTATCTACAAATTAATCATGGTTCATCTAACCATATGATATATTTTTATTTTTCCGTTGTGAGGAGAACCTTCTTCTCCGTTTCTCGAATTTCCAGAATGGGTTTATCAAGAAGGAACATTAATGTGTAGAGGGAGGGAATACCAGAAAGACCTGAGTCTAATAAAATAAACCTATAGTCCTCGAGGAAATAGAATTGTCAATCCAGGTATCTAATCTTTTCACCACCACGACATATACAGTGATTTACCTCATTCTTGACATTAAACTTTTCAGTAATTAGAGAGTGCATATATAAATACATACATATATAGTGGCGCATACATTTCATTCAAGTTGGAACAGCACTAGCTCGTTCAACAGTCTACCGCCGAGAAAATTTGACCGTAAAGACATATACTCATGTACGCAAATTAGTGGCCGTATAGTCCATGGATGACGATTTGCTGGGAGGCAACCAACCGCATGTGGAGGATCTTCTTTTTGGATGGGTCGTTATTTACACAACTAATGATGGCGGAAGATAATGGAGGTGACACTCATATGGACCTTTTCTGGCGCCGTACTCTAGTTGGAACGTAACAATATTCCTTTTGTAGTCAACGGCCGCGGCGTGCGTCCAGTCGACAAAAGAAATTAGTACTCCCTCCGATCCATATTAATGGTCTCAACATTGTTTAGATACGGATGCATCTATTCTAAACACTTAACTAGATACATCCGTATCTAGATAAAGTGGAGACCATTAATATGGATCGGAGGTTGTATTTCTTTTGTATACTAATAACTCGTTCAAGTCAACGGCCATTGCCGGCCGGATATATCCGTCGCCAATCTGATCATTACCGGATCACACCGAAGACGGTGCAAAAGTGAGAGCGACGGTGAGCTCGCCGGAAGCAGCTCGATCGGTCGCCGTCAGTCGAGACACGGACGTCCAACAGCCACTACAGGGAAGCCACAAGACGCCGACGGCCTGATTATACGTCGACGGCCAAATGTGGGGGCCGTCGGCGTATAAGAGAGATCGGTGAGCCACGAACGCGGCCGTCGGCGTAGCGAACCCCGTCGGCGTAGCCCGACATAGGGGCCGTCGGCGTATAACGCCATCCTTGACGGTGCTCAAACGGGAGGCCTTTTGCTGCCCTGATACGCCGACGGCGTATAAAAGGCCATCGGCGTATAATTGTTTTTTTCAACTAATTGTAAATTAATTTAGATTTATTTATTTCTCTATGTAATATTTAATGTAGGTATAATTTATATATAAATTGAATTTATAATATTTAATGTAGGTATAATTTATATATATTGGATCTAGCATTTCCCTCCCAATTACGGTATCCCACCCGTATAAAATAACGGTTTGAGTCTTCCGGAACCCGACCCTACAACATATACATGTAAAATAAATAAAAACAACACATGTAATATACACCTACATCATAAATATTAAATATATGGCTCAATTTATCCTCCCCCGTGGTGTGACCGGCTTCACGAGCATCACTGTTTCCTTAGCGTGTTTTTTGGCATATAGTTGGAAACTCCCACATCGAGCGAACGGGAGAATCTTCGCAAGAGTTGGGGTATATGTGTGTTTTTATTTCAACTATGGCCTAACCTAACACAACCAAGCAAAAAAGTCAACTGGCCTACCCCCTTTCGACGCACGTCTATAGGGGTAGACGAAAACGTTAGGGTTTTTCCAGCGGATTCAGGGTTTCGCCGAAGCGGGGCCCCGGAGCGTCGGAACCCCACCCAAACCAAGGTTGTGCCATACCATATGTATACAAGTGTGTTGTGTCTTGTAAATGTGCAATATCCTACTCCGGGGTGTGACCGGATTCACTTTCTCTCTATTGAGTTCCTGCAATTAGAGGTGAAAACTCCCCTTTCGGGCGAACCGGATGGAATCTTGTGTTGATTTGGGGTAGACTTTGGTTTCTCACCTTCCTATGGACTAAACTAACACAACCAAACAAAAAAGTCCACTGGCCTACCCCCTTTCGACGCACGTCTATGGGGGTAGACGAAAACGTTAGGGTTTTTCCAGCGGATTCAGGGTTTCGCCGAAGTGGGGCCCCGGAGCGTCGGAACCCCACCCAAACCAAGGTTGTACCATACCATATGTATACAAGTGTGTTGTGTGTTGTAAATGTGCAATATCCTAATCCGGGGTGTGACCGGCTTCACTTTCTCTCTAGTGAGTTCCTGCACTTAGAGGTGAAAACTCCTCTTTCGGGCGAACCGGATGGAATCTTGTGTTGATTTGGGGTAGACTTTGGTTTCTCACCTTCCCATGGCCTATCCTAACACAACCAAGCAAAAATTCCACTGGCCTACCCCTTTCGACGCACGTATATGGGGGTAGACGAAAACGTTGGGGTTTTTTCCGACGGATTCAGGGTTTCGCCAAAGCGGGGCCCCGGAGCGTCGGAACCCCACCCAAACTTATGGTCACCCATACGCCGACGGTAGGATCCCGACCGGACGCACATGGTGCTGCCACGTCGCCCGAAGCGGATCATATGGTCACCCATACGCCGACGGCTAGGTCATCTCCCAAGCGCCCAGGAAGCGGCCAAGTGGCGCTCAGAGGCCGACGGCAATGCCGTCGGCGTATGTTGAACTAACGGAAACGTGGGGATGCCGTCTTGTGGGGCCCACCAGAGCGTACGCCGACGGCCGCCTCAGACGCCGACGACAGTTTGGATACGCCGACAGTTCGAGACGCCGACGCCGAGACGCCGACGACATTCGTGCGGACGTCGTCGACGTCTTGGTCGATTCCCGTAGTGAGCAGCATGTACGATCGCGTTCCTAGAAACTCTTCCATCTAACGACTAATCAAATCGTGTGTGTGAAGCACAGTCATTCTTGTTGACTGACTCGATCATGGTTTGTTAATTTGCTCTCGACGCACAGTCATTCTTGTTAACAAATGTTTGGAAAAAAAATCATTTCACTGTGTGCGTGTGCATGCGTGGTGTGTATGAGCCGGCCGTGTAGTTAATGCAAGTGCTGTTAAATGCGATCGATCTATAGGCCGCCGATATGACGCGCGTATAGGGGCGGTTTCTCGACTATTTCGAATACATATGATTGCCAGTGATATGTCATCTACAATGCGGTACGACATCTTTAATATACGTACATAGACGGCCGTTTTAAGTAGGGTATAGTGATCCAAATTATCTTGGTTCTGTCCAGTCAAAGCCGGCCAGTATACAGAAATATATTGGTTCTGTCCATTTCATCGCAAAATACTGGCTGATCGGTGCAACAAAAACTGGCTGCGCGCGTCTAAACACTGTGATCCGTCCGAGAGACGTACGGCGAGAACGCGCTCCACTCCACAGAAATATACGAGACAAAAAACTCAGGTCGTTGGTGGCCTTGATCTGCGTAACATCGATCTCGCTCATCCTGCTCGCACAATTTCTTCGTCGTGACAGATCAGTACGTCCACACACGCTACGTACTATACTGTTCTGTTTCCGGTGGCAGTGAGTGTGGTGTGGAATAATCACAGCCCAGATCCTATGTCTCGCGATCGACGACCGTACGTCTTCGTACATATGGAGGCATCAGAGCCCAGATCCGGTCAACCAGGAGAGCAAAAAGTCGGCGAGACTCCTTCTTCCCGGCTGCTTTCCTGACATTGTTTACACATTTATTTCCTTTTCATCAATCATCATCTGATCTTCTTCCCAAATGGCAGCACGAGTTGGCTGCCATTATTCATGGCCTAGGGTGGATGGATGTCGCCCGAGCTTCTCCTTACTTCTTCACCAGAGGATCTTTTCGATCTCTGTCCGGGATACCTCGCTGGTATCGCCCTAAGTGGGCGCTGGTGCCTGGACCTCGAGGTCGTCCATCAATGGCGGTGAAGACCAGTGACCTGATTGCTTTTTTGTGTATCTTCTCACGGCTGGTTCCTCATACGTTTTGGTCTTTTATTGCTTCCTCTGAGTTTCTGGTTGGTCTTGTTACCTTTAAAATCTCAGGAGAAACCCCAGCAGTTCAATCTACCTGGAATCTTTTTTTAGCTCGCTTAGCTGAGTTGTTTGGCACTTGCATTTTTGTAAATTCCGTGCCATTTTGTTGGACCAGCAGGTGTTTATTTACTTTTGTTTTGTCAGCGTGGAGACAAAATTAATACAGTTTGCTGGTGGCAGTGAGTGACTTAGGCATCGTGTGGTGTAAAAACAATCCTCTTACCTTTTCATTGCAATTAACACTTTATTCTATCTAATCGAATGGCAAATCGACTGCCTTAAAACTTCAAAAAAGAGAAAAACAATCCTCTTACTTTGTTTCGCGATCGAGAACCGACTCGTACCGGCGGAGGCATTTATCAGAGCCCAGCTAATTCGGCCGCCGTGCACACACCGGTCAACCAATAGAGCAAAAAGACCGCGAGACTCCTTCGCCCCGGCTGCTTTCCTCGTATACTTTACACGTTTATTTTCTTTTCATAAATCATCATCTCATCTCTTCTCCCTTGGACCAGCACTGGTGTCTCGTGCTTTTTGGTTTTTATTGCTTCCTCTGAGCCTAGGGTTGGTCTTATTACCTTTGAAAAATCAGAAGAAATTCCAGTAGTTCAATCTACCTGGAATTGTTTTTAGCTGATCCTAGTTGTTCGGAACTTGCAGTTTTTGTAACTTCCATGTAATTGTTTCTGTCAAATTTTAAAGTTTTTTAACAATAATAATCTTAAAAAAAAATAGTAATTCAAACTATCATTCCTTTTGCGAGTAGTAATTCAATCTGCTAAACCGGGAAATCTTGAGTTAATTTTGCGCAGTTGACATATGGAACTTACAATTTCAAAAATTTCATCGCTTTTTTAATCTGAAAAAAATCTATGGTCGATGCCGTCAAAGGTGCTCCCTATATTTCGGGAGGCATTTATCCTCTCGCTGCAGCTCGTCTGTCGTAATCTAGTGTATAATCGATGCCGTCGTCAAAGGTGTAGGTGTAGAACTAGCCAGCTCGATCGCCGTCCAAGGAACAGCAACATGACGACATCCCGTTCGGCCGTGCAACTCTTCAATCGAACAGCTATATATATATGGTAGTACTAACAGCTGGACATGCAGTGAAAAACAGAGTGGCGCACCAACCGAAACGGAGCGGGGCGTAGAAACTGTCGTGGTTTTGACCGTACTGGACTGTACACGCACCTTCTACCGAGTATATATACTACAGTACTAGCAGCCGCCTTAAGAGTCGTTGAAAAGGAGAAACGGTAAGGGCACCTCCAACGGGTTAGCGCATATGGACCAGCTGTGTCCGTTTTTGTCCGATCGGACAAATGACTGTCTCCAACGGGCTGGCGCAAACGGACATTTTGCTGGCGGACTGTCCGTTCTGGAACAAAGCCGGCCCAATTTTGATCCGGATTTGGGGCGAGAGCGGACTGTCCGGTTGTCCGCTGTGTCCTCCTCCGTGTCCGATCTGGCCCATTTGCCAGTGAAACAAGACCTCCACCTACCCCGCTGTTTCTCTCTCCTTTCTTTTTACCCTTTCTTCACCACCCGATCTGGTCAGAGCACATTGCGATCCACGGCCACCTCCGGCCATGCCCTCCTTCTCGCGCTGGCTTGCCGGTCGCCGGCGTGCCCACCGCCGCGTGGTCCAGCCACGAAGGCGAGGCCGGAGGCAGGCAAGGTACAGAGGAGCGGCTGCGGCGCAAAACGCACGGCGTGCGTGGTGGTGCTGGTGCCGATGAAGGGCGCCGAAGCGGCCGCTGCGCCGCCTCGAGCTCCCAGCCTCCAAGCTCCGCTCCGTGCTACCCGCTCCCAGCCTCGAGCTCCCAGCGAAGCAGAGGAGGCCACTGCACTAGTCAAGCCATGCCCTCCATGCTAGTCCTCGTCCATGCTAGCAGCACACGCGCGTACATGCTTGTGCTACTTCTTTCCGATTTGTTCTTGGCTTCTCGCCTGGCTGAGCCGCTGTGTCTAATCCTCTCTGATTTTGCTAGTTCGCTCCAGGCACAAGCCCGTCGGCCTCGGCGTGCGCTCCAGGCGCTACGCGCTGCTCGCCGACGACGGCATCGTCAAGGTGCTCGATGTGGACGGCAGCGTCAGCTCCCACGCCATGTCGCTCGTCTACCGCCGGGACGGCCTCGCGGACCTCCGCCCGCCGCTCGTGCTCCAGGAGTTCGTGAACCACGGCGGCGTGCTCTTCAAGGTCTACGTCATCGGCGGCCACGCCACCTGCGTGCGCCGCCGCAGCCTGCCGGACGTGCCGGCCAAGCGGCTGCTGGACCTCGTCACCGACGCCGCGGTGCCCTTCGCCAACGTGTCCAGCCTCACCACGGTCCACGCCGACACGGAGGACGACGTGGGCGACGACGCCGAGATGCCGCCTCCTGATTTCGTCCACGAGGTCGCGCAAGGGCTCCGGCGGGCGCTTGGACTCGCGGGCTTGCCGGCCGCCGGCGTGCAGTACTAGTAGCGGCTGAGCCGTGGTTGTGCTGCTAGCTAGCAGCTGAAATAGAGAAAGAAGGAATAAAAAAGGACATGTCCAGGAAAATATGCGCCACGCCGTTGGAGGCACTGCGCGGACAAGCCCGGACGGACACTCCAAACACATCCCAAATAGACAAAAAGAGACATATTTGTATGTCCGTTTGCTCCACGCCGTTGGAGGTGCCCTAATAAGCGCCTCCACAATACTAGTATTAATTAGCTTCTTTTTTTGACGTTATACTAGTATTAGCTTCTAATGATAGGAATATGTTTTAAAAGGGTACTCATTAGTTGCTAGTGCCATGCTTGTTGACGGAAGTTGTGAACAAAATTCATGGTACGTACAATTTGAGTGATTTTATTTGTTCTGTGGGCGCGTGCATCCGCTGTGTGTTTAAAAAAAATACTGTATTTGGGAATAGTACTGTCTTAGAAAAATGGAGAATATTCGATAGAGAAGACTCGGCGGCGCGCGGAAGCTTTCGGTATTATAATAGTATAACCAAATGAAATCAAACATGTGTCCCAATCACGGGAAACGCATGACAATGATATACTCCAGTTAGATCGGTTGATTAGAGGGAGAAGCATAAAAAAGATACGGCTCTATTTTATAATAAAAGACGACATTTCGTGTACGGTATCACCATCGAGTTGATGCGAAGCTACCGGTGGCCGCAGCTACGGACCTCACCTCCCGGGTTTGGATAAAGGTGGAGTCACCCACTCACCCCCGTGACATTTAAACTGCCCTCCACTCTACTCCCTCCGTTCCAAATTAGATGATGCATCCGCACGTGGACAAATGAAAGTCATCTAATTTGGAACGAAGTGAGTAGCTTATAAATCTCCCGTACTCGACGATGGTACTTTTTTTTTCCATGTCTACCACCCGATAACGTAAACGGGTACCTGCGAGTAAAAGTACGGACGTTTACATCACGACGACTTGTGCAACACTTGATTACAAATATAGGGTGCTAGTTCGAGCCGTAAGGGGGTCGTGGAAGACCTCGGTGTCCGGTAGTGGTGGACAGTAGAATCCGACATTGTGTCGAGTTAGGGCTCGATTATGTAGTGCTCCTCCCGTTGGTGGTCTATGCCTTCCATATCCAACGATATGCTTGTCGCCTTAGGTGCCGTGATTAATGTGTGGATCTGGATCGGTGAACACTGCACTTTTAAAAAAGTTAAAAATTTCAGGTTTAACATTTTTGTGTAGCCTACAGTACGATGAATTTGCATTGAAAATTTGCACGCTGGTGAAATTCGACATTATCTACACCTAGATTTTTTTCTTCAATTATTTGAAACTTAAGAATACCGATTCTTAAATTTCGAAGAAAAAAAAGGTCTCGATGGCGCTCCGGCTCCGATTGCAGTTTGGACGTACCCGTTATCATCCTAGCAGCAGCACAACACAAACTAGCTGTCTGTCGGCGTGTGAACCGAGCGAGAGACAGAGACGGCCTCGAACACGCACGCTCGTGTAACATCCCGGCTCTCCTTTTCCCGTTCCACACACGCTACGATTTACCGATTGACTCCATTGCTTTATTATTTGGCGCCACTGGAAAAATTACTATATCATCCTACTTTTTGTGTGTCGACCGACCAGTAGCATCGATCGGAAGGCCGCACTCCACAAGAGCAGAAATTTAGACGGCGAGACTCCTTCTTCTCCCCGGCTGCTTTCCTTCCTGGTACTGTTATCTTAATTCTTACACATTTATTATCTATTCGTTTTCATAAATCGTCATTTCAGCTCTGCTCCTTCCTCTCCCTCCCTCCCTCCCTCCCTCCCTCGGACCAGCACTGTTTTCTTCGTGCCGTTCGGTCTTTATTGCAGCCTCGGAGCTGAGCTGAACCTGCACCTGCCGGCCACAGAAATCTGCATACATAATTGAGACAACCACCTTCTCCTCCTGCCCGGCCGGTTCTCCCCCCTATCCACTTCCCTCGTACTGCTGCTACTGCTCGCCGTCCGTCGATCTGTCTGACTCGCCCGGGAAGAAGCCAAGAACAACAGAGAGCAAGCACCGCCCGCTCCCTCCCTCCCTCCCTTCCTTGTCAGGTACCGACGACGGCCCACCCATTTCTTGCTCCTTTCTCCTTCTTCTTCATCCGTTGTTCACAAGTCGTCGCTCGCCGCCCCCACAATCTTCCGTTCGTTCCGGCGTCACATCACCTGCTTGCTCGTTGTGTTGGCTGCTTTGTTAGTTTTTTTCGTGTGTGTGATTTGGGTATAGTTTACTGTGGAGTTCCTTCTTTGGTTGTGTGTTGCCGGATTCCGTGTGCCGTGATTCGTCAGATAAGGATCATGGCTCCGCCGCTCTCTGAAACCCTGTTTGTCGCAGCTGCAAGGGAGAGAACATGGCTCCGCCGGCGCCGCTCGGGCCTGAATTCTCCCTACCACTACTACTAACACTACTCAAGTTTCAACGAATTTCGGAAGCCAAAGTGGATTGTTCAGCGACGATGTCCACCACGGCTCCCTTCAGCGTATGCTTTGCTGATTGCAGTTTGCTTATTATTGGCAACCGTAGCGTCTGCAACGCATGTCTCTTTTTTTTTTTGCTATAAGCAACGCATGTCTGCAACGCATGTCTCTGCACAGGGATGCCTGTGTTTCAGTTTAAGGCATTAACCGGTCAGTGGCCCTCAGCTTGGGCCTTTATTCAACGAAAGAGTCGATTCCGACGATGTAGAGATTGGCCATAACAACTGCTTCTTGATAAACTTCACCTCAGACTTGATGTACCAGTCAATTGACTTATCCTACTATCATGTTCACTGCTGATTCAAGAGTTCAACAAAATGCTTTGAATGAACCATATTTTCAGATCTCTAAATAGGATTTTATTTCTTAAAGTTGGTTCAGATTCGGTGTTCCTGAAGAGCTCTGCGCTTGCTGTATGCGCAACATTAGGTATGAGTTGGTGTTGCCTTCCAAGATCCAATAATCAAGAGAACCCTTACTCTCAGCCTACCACGGGAAATGAGGATATGGGCTGGTGTTGCCTTCCGAGACCCAAGCAACAGGAAATCCTTACTCCCATAGCGTAGGAGGTAAGAACTCTATCTGTATAGCAAAAAAGAAAGAAAAAAATACTGAACCGCGTCTACGTGCCAGACGATCAATTGTGCTAGATATAAATTATGATGCCTTCATCCGACATGCTACCAATGATATTTGTTCCCACCACTGCTCCCAGACAATAATCCAGTCTAAAATAGAAACACATGTACCCTAGTTACATTTGGCTGTATACCAGAATGAAAGATAAATGTACTCATACACCAGAATGCTAGAACCAGAAGTCTATTTGTAAATATACATATTAACTTTTTTATTTGCAAAAGGGATTTTAATTAGCCTCTACCCTCCTGGTTTCATTACTGAAACATCCTTATTCCTTATCAAATGTTACCACTTTCAGGCATTTCAGCTGAGAAGAACATAAGACTCTTCTCTTATTCTCAGTTGAGATCAGCGACAGACAACTTCAACCATAACAACAAAGTCGGTCGAGGTGGCTTTGGGACAGTATACAAGGTAGAGGGTTATGATGTCTCAAAACTGTTTGCTCTAATTAAGCTGCCAGCCCTCGCATTGCATCACAGTATATCTATGTTTCAGGGAACCACTAGAAACATGCAAGAAGTTGCGGTGAAAGTTCTTTCTGCTGAATCCAGACAGGGCAGCAGAGAGTTCTTGACAGAGATCGATGTTATTAGCAATGTGAAGCATCCTAACCTCGTCGAATTGATTGGCTGTTGCGTCGAAGCAGACTATCGGATTTTGGTGTATGAGTATCTAGAGAACAGCAGCCTCGACCGTGCGCTGTTGGGTACGAATACTATTATTAGGAGTCACTGTATTGAAGTAATTATTTTATGGGACTTAACAGTTTCTCTTGTGTTTTCTGCAGGTTCTAAAAGTGACCCTGCAATTTTTACTTGGAGCATAAGATCTGGCATTTGCCTTGGTGTTGCCAAAGGTCTTGCATACCTGCATGAAGAGATTCCATCGCCGATCGTACACAGAGATATCAAGGCTAGCAATATACTTATCGACAAAAATTACGTACCCAAGATCGGGGACTTTGGTCTGGCCAAATTATTTCCTGATAATGTCACCCACATTAGTACAAGAGTAGCTGGAACAACGTGAGTAATGCGCGATTCACAGTTCATTTGACCAAACAGTTTGCTTCTAAGCTACTATTTGTCATTTCTATTTTCCTCTATCTCACTCTCTATTAGCTCCTTTGTTCTGTTCACTCTCATCTTACCTTGATTAACGCTGAATATTTGGCCGTCGCATGCAGAGGTTACCTTGCACCTGAATATGCATGGCATGGCCAATTAACCAAGAAAGCAGATATATACAGTTTCGGGGTCCTTGTAATCGAGATCATAAGCGGCTTGAGTGGTTCAAGGAGCCTAATGGCCGAGGATAAGCTTATTCTAGAGAAGGTCAGTTGTTACTACCATGTGCTTCTTATCATGTCCTTTCTGTGTTCCACAAATTAAGGCATGTAATACAGTTTGAGAAGATATACTCCAGTTCCATGGTGTCTAATTCTGAACATTTTGAAACAGACTTGGGAGCTCTACAAAGAGGGGAAACTTGAGGAGATGGTAGACCCAGCTGTTGGAACTTACCCTCAGGAGGAGGCTATCCGGTACCTCAAGGTAGCCCTCTTCTGCACGCAGGCAGCAGCGGCACGGCGCCCCTCGATGCCTCAGGTGGTGATGATGCTGTCCAAGCCCATCCGGATCAACGAGAGCGAGCTGACAGCACCGGGGTACATCAGCAGCGAGTACAAGACCTCCAGTTCCAAGGCGGCGACGGTCTCCACCGATCCAAGGTTGAAGAACTCGACGACAGAGGATTCTGACATGTTCAGCACAGTCGTTCCGCAGACGGTGACCGATGTGAGCCCTAGGTGAAACAGGCTCCAGGGAGGGTGGACTGCTATGTTTACTGCCACTACGTAGAGTGACAATACCATAGAGTGACGATACCATGCCGTGTTGAGTGTGTTGTTGTAATGCGGCAGCTAGACTTTGTAGATAATTAAACAGTTATTTATGCCAGAGCAATGCTAGATTTCTGCCTCTTTGGACAGTCTGAATTAATCCAACAGAATCTCCAGAATCATCAGTCATGTAAACATTCAGTTAACTTCTCAGTTCTCTAATTTGGATTATAATTTATGCAGCCAACCAAGATAAACAGTAAAGAGTGCAGTTGCTGTGATACTAAGCTGAATATTCAGAGCTGGTTGATACATAAGCCATCCTGATGCGGATCTCTACAAAAAGATCACCACAGGATAGATGACACACTCCGGGTATTGAAAGTAAAAGTAGTTTCCGTCTACTCATAGTCAAGGTTCTGGTGTTTCTGTAAGGAGAAACTACAGCTCAAGGTTCTGGTATTTCTGTAAGGAGAAACTACAGCTCAAGTTACTCCGATGCTGCAGGCTCTGCCTTCTCGGCCTCTGGGAGGCCATTGGCAGGTGCCTTTTCGCTCTCTGCAGGCTGCTTGGTCCCATTAGCTGGGGCTGGCGTGCCATCTTTCGCGGCATCCTTAGCGCCTTCTTTAGCAGCAGGCGCTGGTGGAGGCTGCATCATGTGCGGCGGTGGAGCATGCTTCAGCTTCACTAAGACCTGGCGCATCCGGGACAGGTCGGTGGGCTTGCCGGGCTTAGGGCCCTGAATGACTGCGATGGATGGCTTCTTGTCCTTGTCTTTCTTGCCCCGCTTCTCAATGGTAGCTATCTCGTGTGGGATGAGCTCCGAGATGGATTTCCAGTACTGCTTGTTTGCGCTAGCATGGAATTTCTCCTGGTTTTCTACGAAAATCTGCAGCAAGCCATACGTTTTCAGTGCTCATGTAGCTTTGCTTAACGAATATACCTACAAGTAATAAACGAGAAATCTCCCTTAAATACCTTCTCTCTTTCCCTGCTATGGACCTTATTTGTCTCACATGTCTGTATCCTCTTCTCATAAAAAGCTATCTTGAACTCTTCAGCTTCAGCAATTATTTGGGCACGTAGCTCCTTCTCCTTCCGTTCTTTTTCCTCAAGAACTAAAGCATTTTGCCTGAAACCACAGTGATGCAGTTTAGAGTTCATATTATAGACAAGGCAGAATCTCGTAATTTACACCATACAAGTGAAAAATAATAAACGAAAAAAAAACAATGTCATTCAATTGATCAATTCTACAGAGTATTGTAGGGTAGCTATCAGGGTTCAGGACACATCACATGGCCATTATCTAAGCACCTTCTAAAAATAGTTTATTGGGTCCTCCGTATGACAACCATCAGATGATCAGAGCAAAATGAAAACATACAACAGGCATCACAATGTCCAGATCATGCAAGAGCGCACAATTAATTTAGGAAAATCACACGACATGATTTCATCGATTCTAGAAACAGATGAAAATCAATAAACAGAGTTGACAGTAGGCTGCAACAGATTGCAAAAGATATATTCAATGGTGCAGATAAGCCACGCAACTGATACAAGATTATGCCAGGGTAACACACATTTCATTAGTGCAAAACATGCGTCCTTGCAAACAAATAGCCTAGTTCTGTGGTTATTTATGTTCTGCCACAGCAAATTCTTAAGGCAAACAAAGCATATCCGATATATTGCATGACATAAGCATCTGAAAGAGATGATAGATATGCACCCTCATCCTGATGATGGACTGAGCATGGTATCACCAAAATACCCGACAGGGCCGGTAACATACAAGGCAGATCTAGATATCTTCTTAAGCCTAAACCTTCGCGACTACGCACTGGACATGCATCTTTGCCAACAAGGAAGTTAATCAATGAATTACTCCAGGGAGCTGAGCAAGTGGCCATAAACGAAATACGAATGCACATCCAGTTGTTTGCAATGAAACCAACGTGTATGCTATTCTAAGCTGAAAATCAACAGACTGTTGACTTAATAACCGTGTAAATGTCAACGCCTGGACTGTAACCTCCAAGACTGCAACACTGTGGATGGACTGTGACTAGCAGATTCAGTTCTACACAGATAAACAGGTTTCCACACACAAATTGCTTAGTTAACCGAACTTCAGGCGCGTAGCAAGAAAAAGCGTTAGATCTAACTCCAACCGCCGGAACCCTAGGCGGGGAGCAGAAGGCGTATACGGATCGGGGGAGCGGTGCTCACCTGCGCCACTCGCGGAGGAGGGCGCCCTCCTCCCTCCCCATCTCGGCGGGGGGCGGCAGGACGGGCCCGCCGTCGTCGCCGCCGAAGTCCGACTCGGGGAAGAAGGGCGAGGGGGTGTAGCCTCCGGAGACGTGGCGGACCGGGACGTCGGAGTCCACGGCGATCTCCTCGTCCACGTCCGCGTCCTCGTCGGCGCCGAACGAGGAGTAGCCGGCGTCCGCGAAGGAGGCGTACCCCGCGGCCTCGTCGGCCGGGGCGGCGGCGTGGATATTGTCCTCGGCATCGAAGGGGTGGGAGGCGGTGCGCGGGAGCTCGTCGGCGCCGTCGTCGGCGAAGAAGGGGTCCATGGTGGGGCGGCGGTGGTGGGAGGCTGGGAGAGGTGGAGGTTTTGGGCGGCGCGGTGCGGTGGACTGGTGCTTGTGACTTTGCGTGCGCCGTCCGTGAGCGTTTTGGATTTGGAGTTTTGGACGGTGCACTTCGCTTTCTCCGCCACGCGCTGCTTTACCGAGTTTTTTTTGTTTTATAAATAAATTTGCTTGCCGTTTTAGATAAAGATCTCCTCGTAAACAGATGTTTTTTTTTGACAAAATCATAAACAGATGAGTTAATAACAATGCGCATACATAATCGTCAAACAAAAACAATGCGCATACATAAACTTATACAAATTCATACACAACTTGTAAACCAGGGTCACCCGGTATAATAACTTGCGATATCGTGCAAAATAATCCAAAATTATTCTGATACTGACACCTGGTGTTGATATTTTCATGAAAACACCTCAACGATGTATTTATAGCTCTTTTTCCCGTTTATCTTGCCATAGGGACGAGGGACTAGGCTCCACTCCGGCAAAGATCCATGACACGCAGCCAGCTGTCAGCGCCTTCCTGACATGTCGCACACGCCACGGTCTAGTCATACCCAACCGCACACGCACAACTCCAGTATCGAGCACAAGAAGACAGCCCTGATGGGCGCCATCGTGAGTGCTACCTCGGGACCTGGTTAGGACTTGAATTCGAGTTGAGCCGAGCCTAATCTCGCTCAAGTAACGAGTAGCTTGACTTGACTCGTTCAACAAACGAGTTCATAAATGAAACTCGGCTCAACTCGGTAAACTCGTGAATAGATGACGAGTAGCTCCTTTAACTCGTTCAAATACAAAGTGTGAAACTTTTTTCCTCTATTAGTGCCAAACTATCAGTATTTTTTGCATCGATAATGGTGTAGAGTTTCTATCTTTTAGCATTGATCTACCCTTTAACTAGAGATGTGAAATTGTTGAATGTCCATTATTATTCTAGTTTGGAATTAGTAGGAAAAAATACTAGTTTTTTCATATGCGCGCATATTCAAATACCTAGAACACGATAAGCGAGTTAAACGAGTCACGGCTACTCATTTAGCTAGCGAGTTTCGAGTTTCAATTCCACCCCTAGACCTGGTCGCAGTCAACTACTCCCTCCGTTCCAATTTAATTGACTTGCTAACCATCACATGTGGATGTATCTATACATGTAACATGTCTAGATACATCCACATTTGGTGGATAGCAAGTCAATTTTTTTTGACCTAGAGTACAAGGAGACCTTTAATTTTACTTGCACGCAGATTAGTGTCTCATGCATGATCGGTTACAAAAAATATGCGCGTAAAAATGGCAGCAAAATCTTGGGCTTTAATTCGACGAGACGACTACCTCGTGGGCGTTCGAGGGATGCGAAATCAACGGGTAACTTCTTCCAAGCAGCAATGAAGGATTTTTCGCCAAGAATTTTCCCTTTAAGACAGAAGTAGAAGGAGTTGGCGCGCTTTCCTACGCAGATTAGTGTCTCGTGCATGATCGGTTACAAATTCATACCCATTTCAGAAAAATATTGCACGTGTGTGCTTTGGTGATGATGCTCGCAAAAGTGAAAATTATCCTCTAATTTTACTTGTGCTCTCGGTAGTGTGTCTTTTAGATGTCTAGGAATTCCATTCCATTGCAAGATGTTGACAAATAGTGACCGAAAAGTTTGTTCGAGATAAGATGGAAATCATGTTAAATAGTTGTTAGAGGAATTTTTTAATCTTATTGTGGTAGTTTGATTTTGTTAAGATATAGTTTGAGCTATGTTCTTATATACACATTGTATTTATTTGAGAGGTGTAAAGATCATTTATTTAAGAAATATTTTCTTTGCAGGAAGATAAGGTGTTAGGAAAAACACTTAGTTAAGTAGGAGACATATGTAGATAGATGTGGAAATTAGAGAATATTGATTGTCTTTGTTGCAAAATTAAATTAGGACTAAATATGTCGTGTTATGAAGGAATCCATCATCTGCATTGTTATTGTAGGAAGGTTGTTGGTAATTGTAAGACTGCATTCTGTTTCGCCCGTGGGCATTCTTGTGAGAGAACGTTTCCCAAGACTTTATTTGCTAATTTTCAGTGTTAATTCACAGTTTCCAAGGTTGTTTATTGTGAGGGCTAGGATCGTATTCACTTTAGAGAACTCTTTTTTTACCTAAGTTGTGGTGTGATTTGAAATCTTTATGTGATAGTATGGTTCTGAACGAGGAATACGAATAGATGATTATGTGATAGTATGGTTCTGAACGAGGAAAATTCACGAGTTGGCCACATGGCATCCATTGGCAAGAAAATGAAAATTCAGACAGGCAGACACGAGGCTTTTGTTTCATTTCGTTCATCATCTACATGTTCGATCTGAAGGCCGGAGGAGGCTACTGCCCGGTGGGGCGGAGGGAGGAGAGGACCACGTCCTGGAGGGAGCTGTCCTTCTGCATCGCGGCCTTGAACTCGTCGAAGGTGATCTCGCCGTCGCCGTTGGCGTCCATCTGGTCGAACATCTCGTCCAGCTTCCCGGGCTCCGCGATGTCGCCCGGAAGGCACTCCTCAGGCAGGGCCTAGCAAAATTTTACAAGTTCAGGGCAACAACAGCATTGTCAACATCTTAACCGAATCCTGAAGAATGCTTTGGTATGGTAGAGGTTAGACTGAATCCCCCTTACCCGGAGCATCGACGCCAGCTCCTCCTTACTGATGCAGCCTGACCGATCGGCGTCGTACATCTGGAAGCAGAGCCGCAGAGCATCATCGCCACGCGAGGTCCTCAGGCTGGAGAGCCCGCACAGGATCTCCCTCATGTCCACGGTTCCGTCGCGGTTGTTGTCGAACAAATCAAACACGCGTGGAGCTAGAGGGATGAGGGAGACCAACTTCATCGCCTTCAGCACCTGCTCGAATTCTGTAAGCGTGGCGTTCTCTCCGTCCGCGCATCTGCACCACGACCACTTTGTCAATAAATAGTGAATGCAAGTTTGGAACCAAAAATAGCATCTAGCAAATGTACAGTTCCACAAATGTGAAGCTTTTATAACAACTAAGGGACTGCAACTACTGAAACTTTAATTAATCTGATTATAGTGAGCTGACCCACATTTTGAACATCTTTTCACAAACTGAGCAACGTTGTTACCAATGTTCAAGTGATAAAAAGCATCTTGAAGATTAGGCAAAGCTTGTATGAATAACTCACATCCGTGCAAAATGAAGCCGCAGATTATCTAGCTCTTCCGAGCTAAGGTCATGGGTTCCTAAAAGACTCCTCAGCCTTTTTGTCCTCAGTGCCACTTTGCTACTCAAGACGCTGGCTATCGCTGCTGCCCGCAATTTCCTTCTAGCATTGAACCTCTGCAGTTTTGAGACGACTTCTGCATCCATGCGATCTTGCTTGGCACAGTCTCCTATCACCCAAGGATGCATCAAAAGCTGGGTTGTCATCATAAATTGACCCACAATTAATTCAGTTATAGCATCAAGTCAAGTGCGAAGAAGTGGAAAAGGAGCACGAAACATACATCACCCGCGGTGGGCCTTTTGTAAGGTTCAAAGGAAAGAAGACTGGAAATCAACTCTTTGGCTGATGAAGTTATCGTTTTCCATGTATGCTCATCAAAGCTGAATTCACCCTGAATGAAGCACAGCAAACAAAACATCATTAGATTTAGACCTGACTAATGCAATTATCGGTGGCTCCTTTTTTGAAGCAAGTAAGCAATCAATCGTGAGTATTTGTGTTGACACTCAAGTTCAAGCATTTCAAAGACACCCTATTAGTACTGGGGCCTTAAGTCTTCAAAGACAGAGGTGCCAATTCCTTATTATGACCCAAGCTCCAATTAACCCGCACCCATGATGGGTCATATTTTGTTTCATTCTTGTGGATTGCATGTTACAAAATGATACTATTTTGTTTGTACCCTTATAAGGAATCTCTAGTTAGCTACTGACTTAAACATCTCAATTTGGAACTTTAGAACTAGAAGTCAGATAAGACAAATCGAAATTCAAGTGGCAACAACAAACAGAAAAAAAAATCAGCAATGATTGGGAGCGATGTTTCTACACTGCAAGGACAGTTGCTCCAAACCACCCGACAGAAGGTGGACATTCATGCTGTCATTAGAGACTGAATCAAAACCTATGCCTCACCCTAATTTATACTGGAAGAGCATACATCATACAGTCTATGGAGATCAGTACATTCATAGGCACAATAATCTTGTCTCATAAGCAAATAGAAAAAAATGCAGAGAAATTAATTAAGTCCATCTCCCACTACAGTTATTGTCATAGCTGGATGAAGAAATGGTAAAAAGGTGGAAACATGGGAGATATAAATCGCAAGAAAGTTCCAAACCATTTTCTTCACCATTGCAAAACATTTTCTCCAGATGCTAGTTCAGAGGAATACTTACTTGGAGAATCCTTTGATGTTTTTCTAGATTGGTTGGAGCATGGAATGGTGGGCATCTGAAGTAAACAAATCAGATCCTGAGGAACATGATGCAGAAATCAAGCCAAGAGAATTATCACAAGAAAGGATGACCAACATACCCAGATAAAAGAATATACAGGATCACCCCAACAGACCACATATCACTTGCAGCCGAAACCTCTTGCCTGGAGAGTGCTTCAGGAGAAACATAATCTATCGATCCAAACAACGCCACGATTGGGTCACTGAAATCCTCTATAGAACTCAAACCAAAATCCATGATCTTCAACGTGGAATCTTCTTTTCTGTCCGTGAACAGGCAATTCTCCGACTTCAAGTCTCTATGTATGATGTTTGCCTTATGAAGAGCTTTCAACCCACCAGCAATCTGCCGAATGATTGCAGCTGCATCGAACTCCGAGTACCGATCACGTCCTATTATCCTGTCAAACAGCTCACCACCAGAGCAGAGCTCGAGGATAAGGTGCACACCGTTCGCATCCTCATACACATCATGCAGGCTGATAACATTTGGATGCGGCGCGACGTTCTCCACTATCCTCCTCATGACAAGTATCTCGTTAGTGAGCAACGCGTCGGAGATGGATACCTGCTTCCACATCGGGAGGCCCGAGCTCGGCGCGCCCTTTGATCCTTGCTGCATCCCCTTCATCGCTGGGCCGAGCCTTCGGAGAGTCTTTATCGCAACCTGGGTGTTTCCTTCGGACTTGCTTACTCCTCTTCTCACTATCGAGAACCCGCCTCTTCCGAGGACATCCACAACCTCATAGTCGTCGGATAGCCTTCTGCTTTCGGTCGTGGACATTGCGCAGCAGCAGGAGTAGCTTCAATCGGTTGTTTGACTAGAGAACCTAACAACCGAAGGAAACAAATAACTTTAAGAAAGAAGCCTAGAGGGGAGCAGGAGCAGCAAAACCAGCAGTAAACTGGTACAAATCGACCCTGTTCCACACAAGAAATCAGAAGGGTAAGCACTACTGGAAGAACAGATTGATCATAGGTATCTAGGGAGAAAAAGGATTGGCGAACAGCAGGTGCACGAACTGGAAACAGTAGTTGGGAACAGAAAGGGACGTGTATATAAACAGCTCCTATGTGAGAACTATACAAAGAGCATAACGTTGGGGTGCTGAAGACAGTGACGACAGAAGAGAGGGACATGTGCAACAACCAACAAAGGGAATAAACTCACCAAGCACTTTCTTTTCAGTGTCTACGACAAGATGACAAAGAATAGAGAAATCAGATGATAAGAGGAAGACGCCAGGCCAAAAGAATATTTGTGTTGACCTGGTTGGCTGAGAGTAAGGGTTCTCTTGATTACTGGATCTTGGAAGGCAACACCAACTCATCCCTAAATATTGTGTACAGCGAGCGCAGAGCTCTTCAGGAACACCGAATCTGAACCAATTTAAAAAATATTTAGAGAGTTGAAAACATTGTTCATTCAAAGCATTTTTTCTTCAAGTCTTGAAAAATCAGTAGCGAACATGATAGCAAGACGAGTCCACTAACTGGAGAACAACTCTCAGGTTAAGTTCATCAAAGAGCAGCAGTTGTGGTGTGGCTGATCTCTACATCCTCGTCATCGACACTTTCCTTGAATAAAGTTGAGGCCACTGACCGGTTAATGCCTTAAACTGAAACACAGACATCGTCTCTGTGCAGATGGTACAGCTGCCAATAATAAGCAACTGCAATCAGCAAAAACCAGCCTGGTACTCACTCGAGCTGGTTCTTGCCTTGAGAGATAGGGTACTGCTGGACCCTTTTCTTATCTGACGGATCACGGCATGGATTCCGGCAACACAGAAAACCAAAGAAGAAACTCCATACCGAGCTATACCCGAATCACAAAGACTAACCAACCAAAGAAGAAATTCCACAGCGAGCGACGACGACTTGTGAACAACGGGTGAAGGAGGAGAAAGGCGCAAGAAATGGTTGTCGGTACCTGACAAGAGGAAGGGTGCAGGCGGTGCTTGCTCTCTGTTGCTCTTGGCTTCTTCCCGGGCGAGACAGACAGATCGACGGCGAGCAGTAGCAGCGGTACGAGGGAAGTGGATAGGGGAAGGGAAAGGGGGGAAGAACCAAAGATGAGAAGGTGGTTGGGATTGTCGTCTCAATTATGTATGCAGATTTCAGTGGCCGGCAGGTGCAGGTTCATCTCCGAGGCTGCAATAAAGACCGAACAGCTTAGAGAAGAAAGTGCTGCTCCGAGCGAGGTAGAGCTGAAATGGTGATTCATGAAAATGATTTAATGTGTAAAATTATACCAGGAAAGCAGCCGGTAAGAAGGAGTCTCGCCGTCTAAATTTCTGCTCTTGTGGAGTGGAGGTGGCCGCGCTCGCTTGCTTGGTTGACCGGTGCAGGGCGGCCGGGTTTTGTGCTCTGATGCTACTGGTCGCAACACAAAGGTTATTTTTCACTGGCGGAATGGGAAACGGAACCGGGAGGTGTGTGAGCAGGATGTTACGTATCGCTGACGCGCTGCTGTTCGTACCGCACAAGCACAAACGACCTGAGCCTACCGGGTCATCGCCGGCGCTGTGTACAATTATACCAGACATCTTCTTCATTTGCAAGACAAAATACATTTAAGACTAAAAATAAAGAGACTGTAATTGGACTGAAGCGACGATACTATCACCTTTTCACCTGCATGAGGTTGATGACGGACAAAGGTTTATGATTTAAAAGATATGCTTACAAATGTTAATCTAGTAAGTAATTAAACCTTAACAACCTTTAATTGGTCAATACACAGCTATTTCATGTTTGGATGGAATCTTTCATGTATGATGCAGCTTCTTGTTTTATTCATCTTTACCATTTCATTCACACAATATAGTTTTTGAGAATTCCCCGCTGCAACTCACGGGTTATTCTTCTAAATTTATTGACACGTGGCGCACTCGCACCCACAATACAAATAAAAAGATACAAATAATGAATACTAGCACATACACATGCACGAAACTACCGACCAGCCCCACATGCCAGCGTCAAAAGCCACATAAATGGGTTGAGAGGAGCCGTAGTCCACCAAGATTACATCTTATTAGACTATTTTTTTCACAAATTTTGTCCACGTGCATGACATTAGCAACCAACAAGTACATTTTTTAACATATTCCTATCATTAGCAGGCTAGCAGCTAATACTATTATGGAGGCGTTTACCGTTTCTTATTTTCAACTATTATTAAGGCGGCTCTTAGAGTCCTAATATATATACTCGGTAGAACGTACGTGTACAGTCCAGTAGGATCGAGTCAGTCAAACCCATGACAGTTTCAATTCCAGTGGGTGCGCCGCTCGTCAACCGAAGTTCTCCCTGGAAGTGGTGAGGTGGTGGTTGGTCTCCTTCGTCTTCGTCGCCGGCGAAGCTGCGGATCTTGGTTGTTGCTCTGTTTTCCCTTCGTATTGTACTCGTACTCTGTATTTGGTTCTTTGTTGAATATACGTGGGAAAAATGCAAAAAAAAAAAAAAAACCGATACCCGGTTTTGTTTTTACACTGTGTGTGGTGACTGTCTAGCCTTTTCTCCCGTATCTTAGCTGTTGGATTGAAGAGTTGCACTAGCGCGACGGATATGTTGCTGTTCCTTGGACGTGACTTGCCGACGGCGATCGAGCTGGCTAGTTCTACACTTTTGACGGTATCGATCATAGATTACGACAGGCGAACTACAGAGTGCCACTACTTAGTTTTCGACGTGAACTGCGAGGTGTGCATATTAATTACTCCATACTTTGTTATTGTAACCCGCGTAATTGGAGTTAATAGCATAAAACCACCACAATTGCAGCCAAATTTCGAAAAACCACTACATTATGTTTTGATCACAGATACCCACCGGTATTCGCGAAAATGTGCACTAAAACCAAATTGAACACGAATTGACACGATTTCTGACAAGGGGACCCACCAGTCAGGGCTTACGTGGCAGAACATGTGTATTTTTTGTTGAGGTGGCACCCTGGTCCCACATGTCAGACAATAAAAAATAAAAATATCTCCAAAAAATAAAAAATCGAGTCTGCTCCTTCCCCAGTGGTGGCGGCCGCTGTAGACCTCCCTTCCCCTCGCCGGCCGCCTCCTCCTTTCCCCTCACCGCTCGCCGGCTGCCCACCGTAGTCCCGCAGATGGTCCGTGCACCACTGGAGCGACGACCCGGGCGCCGCGCTTATCTCGCGCACCGCCGCCGACACCAGCTAGTGGCTCGGCGAGATCAAGCGCCGGCATATGCTCCTCCCTGTGCCCGTACTTCCTCGTCCTCCACTGCACGGACTCCCGCCTGCGAGAGGCCGGGACCCACGGAACTCGGTCCACGATTTCGGCCTTGCCGCCGCCTTTCTCTTCATGTTCCTCTTGGCGCTCCCCGGCGTTCCCGCACCCTGGCCGGAGCACGAGACGGCCGTGGCGTGCTTGTCCACGCGGGAGACGCGCAGGAGCGGCGCGTCATTCATGGCGGCCGTACGCTGCTGGAAGTTGGGGATGGCCCTCGTCGCGCCGGGAGATGGCGCAGCAGGCGGCCATGAACGCGTCTGAGGATGAAGGAGGGCGACTGCGGCGGCACCTGCGGCGACGAGGACCCAGGCACAGAGGAGGGCGACCTACGGCTGCATCTCAAGCTGGCGGCGGCGGCTCGATAGGGATCTCAAGCTAGCGGGGGCGGCGGCTGCATCCTGGACACAACGATGATGCAAGGAGGAGGCGGCTCGATTGGGTTCGATGGGAGCGGCGGAGCACGGCGCCGGCGGCCAAGTCCGGGAGCGGCTGGAGCACGGCCTCCGAGTAGGCCACGCTATGTCCGCCTCGCCGTCGCCCGTGGCCCAGCTCGGTAGGAAGAAGCGAAGACCTCCATCCATGAAATCGAAGCAGCGCAGGCAGATGATTGTGGATGGAGCTCCGATTAGATCAGTTGTGGATGATTGTGGATGATTGTGGATGGAGCTCCGATTAGCTCAACGGGCACGGCCGGCGGCGGGGAAGCCCGGGCGGCGCCGGAGGCAGTGGACCGGCGAATATGTCGCCTTTGACTTTTTTTTATTTTTTTAGATATTTTTTATTGTCTGACAGGTGGGCCCATGTACACGTCAACGAAAAATCCACACATGCTGCCACGTAAGACCTGACTGGTGGGTCCCATATGTCAGCACGAGTGTCAATTCGTGTTCAATTTATTTTTAGCGCACATTGCAACAAATCTCGCAAATGGTGGTGGGTATCTATGATCCAAACGCAATTTGGTGGTTTTTAAATTTGGCTGCAATTATGGTGGTTTTAAGCTATTAACTCGCGTAATTGCGTGGGGTGCTGATATTTTATTCGTGAATTACTTAATTAACTTGTAGGTTGACTTTATATATACTCGACGGACGTTCATACCGGTTGCCAATGGCCGGCCACTCTAATTACCAAGAAAATATTTACTTGTTGGTTAGGCGCACACCACGTACGTTGACCATATCGTCGTGTATGTGGCACTGGTATGCCATGAGATTGACGTTGTCTCGTTTGCGGTTGCGAGTTAGCGTCAATTTCATTATATTTCGCAATGGTTATGGCATGCAATATTGTTATTTCTTAACATTGTCACGTAAAACGATTGTTGACATGGAAGAAAGAGATTTAAAAAAAAATCTTGTCTTCTCTTAGCAGAAATAGCTCAGCAAAACTTTAGAGATATCTTGTAAGTAAGAGAAGAATAAACAATAACTCATTGTACATCATATTTTATTGTCATATCAAAATTATGTGGTGGGTATAACCGTATAAGATAAGACGGTCTTTGTAACCATTGTAGATGCCCTTAGGTGTGTAAAATATCCGGCCGGCGTTTGCGATTGCGAGTTAGCGCCAACTTTTTTTTTGAACAAGCGGTGTTAACGACCAAGGACGTCTCCTCTCTCCCTCCACTGTAGCAGGAGAGGCGATTTTTAGATCCTCCCGTCCGATCCACCTCTTCCTCGTTGGTTCGCCGGATCTCTCGCCCCCCGACGGCCGCTTCGGCGGCGGGGGGGCGGGGGATCCACGTCTCTCGGGTGTATATATGGTAGGGTTGGCTGGGTTTGGCGCTGGCGGCGGTGTGGAGGAGCTCCGGGCGCCGGCGTGCTTTTCTGTTGCAGGTGTGCGTCTCCCTCGACGGCGGTGCTCGGTGGAGCTCCGCGGTGGTGCACCTGCATCCTCCACGCTCGCGAATCGGCGGATTCGTGCTGCGTGGCTTCTCCCGGCCAGATCCGTGCGGTGGCGGATCTGGAAGTTGATGGTTCGGAAGACGACGACGGGATGCTGCGCGGCGGAGCTGAAGATCCTCGGCGTTACCCCTTCGGGGGCGGTGAGTGGAGACTTCCCGGTTGCCAGGGAGCTGGTTCGTCAATCCTTGGAGTGTGTGCGGCCAGTGGCAGCGGCGCGTCTCTCTCTCGCCATGGATGCAGGCGAGGTCGGAGTCCAGAAGGTGCTCTGTGTATTTTCTTTCGTTTCTGGGCTTTTCTGTTGATCGCTGCATCTTTGTAGTCGTCCTCTTCCTCGCAAAAAAAACTTCAGTAGACGCTTCCAGGTTCAGAGAGCGTACTAGCGATCTGACATGATTCTGCCGGCATGTCAAAAGAAAAATGATTCTGCCGGCGCCGTGCCTGATGGATACGGCGACGAGCCCGCCGGAGAGCAATGGGCAGGGATCATGTGAACTCGCCGCTTCCAGCCGGGAAAGGAGTGACGTAGAGCAGCAATGGCGGAGCCTGGCTGTGGGGATGGGTCTCGACGAGGAGGAGGACCGATTACCTACCCGACCCGGGCCCCGATTCGATGTGAATAAGCGGTTGCCGTTCTGGTCTCAGAATCCACTCCGGTTCCGTGATTCCTGTCCTCAACCCTAGATATGCCCAAATCTGTCCCCGATTCGCCTGCTGCACCTCGCCGAAACTCCTCACCCGGCGCCGCTCTCTCGCGGGATGTAAGTGTTATCTACTCATCTGCTCTTCCTGTTCCAGTGCCAATCCCGGTGGCACGGTGTTGCAGTTCGAATAGAGTTTGTACTCTCCATACCCTACGGTAGTGGGTTATGTCTGGATTGTAGTTTCAAGCAAGCATCTTTTTATGTCTGAATATTGTGCCATGAACACACTGCCGCAGTCTGAAATCTGAACCAGCTGCTAGGAACATGTCAATATTTTGCCAATTTTAAGCATGCCATATGAATTTATTTCATCAAAATACAGTACACACTTCGTCACTGTATTATTATTATTGATACTACTACTATTACCTCAGTAGCTTAATTTTTGTGGGAGTTCGAATAAGTTGATGTTGGGGCTCTATGATGAAACCTTACACGATACCTGAATTAGTTGCTCAAATACTAAGCATTTGCATTTACTTTCTGCTTCAGGACGGCCAAGACCCTGAGAAAAGATGGGGGAACTGAATGCACAGAAGACGAGCCGAGAGCCATAGGTAGAGCGGCAAAACGCCTGGCATTAGTGAAACTTCGGGCACTAATGACTTCGGGTGTGCGTATTCGCAAAAAAACAGGGAGTAACAGCCAGAAACCACAAGACTACAGTAAGTTCAGCCCAGTCGCCAGACGCATGTTAAAATGTGAGTCATGTTGATTTTGAATTTGCCGGTTCTTTCTTTTCTTGCACTTATTGGTCTAATAGAGCACTCATGGTTGATGTTTATCATGTTTGTTAATCAGATCATGCACGTAAGAAGAAGTTATCTGATTTCCTGGAAGAAAGATGTGCTGCTGAGGAGGCACATTATGGCCGACTCCGTGATCGAGGTGTTCCATACACTCCTTTCGAAGAGAGACAATTTGGTGATCTAATCACACGTGAGCGTGCCTCTAGAGATTTTCCATGCAGCGTCGTCTCGATTGCATTGTTTGATGGTGCGATTGTGCTGCTATATGCTTATGAATTTTCCTAATTTATTTTTAGTCATCACTTGATGATTTGAATCATGTTCTTGTGCAGGAGATACGATGCTATTTGCATGCTCAGGCATACCTCTACCACGCGGGAGACTCACTAGATATGTGACTTCAGCATGCTTGGTTACAGAATATGAGGGTAAAAGATATAGAGATGATAAATTGAGGGTTGGTGTTGCTAGTTATTTTTCCTCCCATCTCGCTTTGTTCATTCAAGTCAATTTGTTGTATTAGAGTGCTGATGTGCTGCTTTTATCACTATAGATTGAAGTGCGTCTTCCGAATGGTCAAAAAGAGGGTGGGCTCTTAGAGCTATGTAATAACCACATTGCTATAGTCGCTTTGTCGGATTACGAAGATAGTCGTCCTATGGACGTGGAGCTTCAGGCAGCACTTCCCTCTGATGATGATGGTGAGATGCTAGCTGTTGGTCGTTCCTTCGAGCCAGGCTGTTTGAGGGCCGCAAAGGTAAAGGCTGCGCCTTATGGTCTTGGTCGGTTTGGAAGACATATACTTCAGCTTGACCCACCGAACTCCGAGGAACGTCTCAGCTTCTGGAAATCTGTCAGCAGCTATGAAGGTGGCCCAGTGGTATGTTGTTGGTATTATACCTTACTGTTTGGCATGATTGGAGAACATAGAACAAAAAATGCACTGTATATCAGTTGTCTAACGTACACTGTGCACCGTAGTAAATTTGCAGTTTTTATTTATAAACCCTAACACTCTGCTTCTGTATAGGTTGTACTTGGAGGGCCAGTTCTTGGAAAAGATAACAGGATTATTGGTATGAACATTGAAGTTGACCATGATGGTGCATATGTATCGTTTTCTACCACTGGCACTACTGTGAACATATTTGAAGCATTTTCGGATACTCAAGTACGTATTCTATAGTTCCAGTATTTACGAGATATATCTTACCCTGTTAGCCTATACTGCATATGTTCCAAATCCCCTCTTCTTCTCAGCTTCCTCTTTTTAACACAAGCTATTTTTTGGTGGTAAAAGCATTGGAGCATTAGAAATTTTTACACAGTAACATGTGGATTCATAACTTCGGTTCTTGCTACCTCTGCCTGATGGATACCTGAGTCGGTGCCACAATTCCTGTTGCTATTTTAGTTCTCTTGCATAGTGTTAAATCTAGGATTGGTGTCTAAGAGGAGCTAAAAGTTAAAACGGCCCACTTAGAAAATATGGACATTGCAACATATATTGGTCGCATCTGAATTTTGTCAGTCCTCTCGTTTCTTCTTTTGAATATATGTGGCCTGGTTTGCAAGTCTTTTTTTCCATACCTCTTTTCCCTTCTGTTGGATATGATTCGGTTCATTCCACATCCCCTTTTTTCTTATTAATTTGTCATAACAACTTTACTGTGTTTCATTGCAGTCCTAAAGAACTCCACTCCCGTCGATATTCATTGCCTGATCATGTAAACACCATAGTCCCTTCAGGTACCATTAATGATGCAAACCATCATTCTAACATTACCTATTATGCGCTGAATATTATGATACATTTCATATGAGTACTATTATTGATCACCACTGGATCAGGATTTATGAGAAAAAATTACCGGCTTAGACACCTTGGCTATCCCATGCCATCACCACTTATGCTCGAATGTAAGTCCCTGCTTTTGATATATGCTGATATCTCGCTTGTTCCAGCAACTTCTTTATGTTTAACTTCTGAACCTGTTTTGTTAATCAGTTAATGGGAAATTGCTTAATCGATTTGAAAAATTCTTTGGTGATGTACGTGCATGGAAAGGGTATCCTTTTGGTTCACCCGATTATTGTGAGAGGCCTGTCTGGAGGCATCTTCGAAAAAATGTCGTGAAAGATATATCCCGCCGTGTTGTCTCAGTTGCTTCATTCCATGGTAACTAGCTGGGTGGCCCGCGCAATTGCGCGGCTAGCACGAACATTTTTTGAATCTTCATATGTAATGTAACTTTTTTTCTTATTGATTCCACATTGTGAGCAGTATGAGAGAAATAAGAAGCCAAAATACATATAGGAATTACGATACTCAATTTGTGAGCCTTCCTATACTTCCAAGTTTCAGGAGATAATTATTGTGCACATGTAGAAACGCAAATCCTGAGTAACTTCATTGTTTAGGCTTCCTCAAGTTATATTATATACAGCTGTGGTCATAGTACTCAACCATGAAATTAACTTGTATTCGTTGCTTCACTCTAGCAATCAACGGTGTCCATCATCCCTGTGCGCTGCTCCCTGACTTCTCACCAGATCAATATCAAGCTTGTTGTAGACCATGCTAGCAAGGGGCCTTGTGCTTTCAGCACTTCGTAGGCGCAAGATGGAAAAAAGGTCTCACGGTTCTCGTGTCTCAGGCTCGTTGTAGATGTACGCAGAAGCAGAACATTCGTAGGGGACGCTTTCATATTGATCGTCTCACCCGGCTGATACCCAAGATGGATAAGAATCCTTGGTCATGCAGAGCCTGCAACATATTGTATTAATTCCTATATAACTGAGCTCTGAACCAAGATATGCAAGACTGGCGAACACAGAATTTTAACAGGGCTCTGCCACACTGAATTTTTAACTGTGTAACACCCATACTTTATAGCTTTCTATTGGAATTGAAATTTGTATCCAATATTACAAGCTGAGCTAAGGCTGAACATTTAAAATTTGCAAGCAAGGCTATTTTCTATGCAACATACCAAGCAAAAGTTAAAATCATTTTTGCCTCGTAGGTTTAGATGCACCCACTATTTAAAAATAGCATTTCAAAATATCCAAGAATTCCATAAAAATCAAATGTACACTCGGATGTTCTATATCCGCAAAAAATGGTTCGTGGAAAAATGTCTTTTTTGTGGCCTGTGTAAAAAAACAAATTCCTATGGTACCAAATAAATTTTCACATAACATTTATTTTTCTTTTTTACACAAACCACATTGAATGTCTTTTTTATGAAATTTTGTGTGTGAGTATGTAATATCGGGATGTACACCCGATATTTTTATTTGGAATTTTTACGTCATGTAAAGTTTGAAAATTTTATTTTCGTAATGGGTACATCTACACCTACGACCTAAAACAACGTGTCCAGCAAAAGTATGATTTTATATAACAAAACATGAGAATTGCGCGGCTAGATTGATGAAACACTTTTCACATGTTACAAATGCAAAACTATATAAGTGCACTGTTTAAGCTTCAAAGTTCTATTATGTTGTACTCTACCTTTCACGTTGTATTTTTCCTCAAGCTGCAGCAATTGCTTTAGACTATGTGCTGTTGGAATGATTTTTCTATTGATAGGAACATTATGAAAGATGAGTGGTATACTGTATACAATAGCGACATCCACTACCTATTATGCTCCTTCATAATCAATCATGTGAATTATAATACCTCCAGTAGATTCATCTAATCTTGATAGACTGAAAATGAAGCAATATATTACATGCTTTTGGCCATGCCCGATTTTTGCGCGGGCTCTTTTTTGATGTTCTATTATGTTGAACGATTTTTGAAAAGACCCGCTGAACAGAATTTGGCCTTGAACGATTTTTTAAAACTCCGTTGAACGGAATGTGGTAGTGAACGATTTTTGAAAAGATCCGTTGAACATAATTTGGTCTTGAACGATTTTTAAAAAGTGAACAGAAAAACTCTGTGAACGGAAATTATTTTTGAAGGATTTTTAAAAAGTTAACAAAATAGGTATTTGAACGTAAACTATTTTTGAACGAGTTTTAAAAAGTGAACAGAAACTATTTTAGACCGACTTTAAAAGTGTACAAAAAATGTTGTGAACGGGAATTATTTTTGAACGATTTTTAAAAGTGAACAGAACAGGCTTGTGGACTGAAACTATTTTTGAACAATTTTTTAAAAAGTGAACATGAACTATTTTGGAACGTTTTGAAAGTGAACATAAAATGTCGATGATAGGAAAAAATATTTGAACGATTTTAAAAATGAACATGAAAGGTCGGTGAACAAATCTAATTTTGAATGATTTTAAAAAGTGAACTGAAAATCTCTTTGAACGGAAATTATTTTTGAACGATTTTTTAAAAGTGAACAAAATAGGTATTTGAATAGAAACTATTTTTAACGAGTTTTAAAAAGTGAGCATAAACTATTTTAGATCGATTTAAAAGTGTACTCAAAAATACCGCGAACGGAAATTATTTTTGGGCGATTTTTAAATGTGAACAGAAAAGGCTTGTGAACTAAAACTATTTTCGAACAATATTTAAAAAGTGAACCTAAACTATTTTGGGACAATTTTGAAAGTGTAGATAAAATGTCGTTGAACGAAACTATTTTTGAACGATTTTAAAAGTGAACCTAAACTATTTTGGAACGATTTTGAAAGTGAACAGAAAATGTCGATGAACGAAAACTATTTTTGAACGATTTTAAAAAGTGAACAAAAAAGGTTGATGAACGAAAACTAATTTTGAACGATTTTAAACTAGTGAATGGAAAAAGGGTCGATGAACAAAAACTATTCTTGAGCGATTTTAAAATGAAAATAAAAGGGGTCGGTGAACAGAATCTATTTTTGAACGATTTTAAAAAAGTCAACATAAAATTATTTTTTGAATGATTTTCAAAGTGAGCAGAAAATGTTGGTGAACGGGACCTATTTTTGAACAAAATAGGTTGGTGAATAGAATCTATTTTTGAGTGGTTTAAAAAAGTGAGTGGAAACTATTTTTGAACCCTTTTAAAAATAAAAGGAAAAAGATTAATGAAAAGACACTTTTTTGAACGATTTTAAAAAAAAGTGAAGAGAAAAGGTCCGTGCACGGAAATTATTGTTGAACGATTTGAACAATTGAAACAGGAAAATGGGTGAACGCAAAATATGTTCGAATGTTTTTGAATGTCCAGATATTATGTTACCTATCATTTTTTTGTAAACTGAGCGTAGACATTTTTGATATAAATTAAAAAATACTAACAAAAGGAAAAGAAAAAATAGAATGAAAAACTGCAAAAAAGAAAAAGAAAAACGTTAACATTTGTTCCTTTCTTCCCGAAAATAAAATAAAATTCGAATTGACAACAGAAAATAAATTAGAAAATTAAAGAAAAAAGAAACCATGTACCACGGAAAGTATAATGGAGAAAAAACAAAAAGAAAAACGAAAAAGGAAACAGAAAAAACTACAAAAATAAAAGTAAATGAAAACATACGAAAAAGAAATAGGGAACAAAACTGGAAGCAGAAACAAAGAGGGAAATTGGGAAAAAGAAAACAAAGAAAGAAGCAGAAACAACGTACGGAAAATGGAAGAAAAATATCCAGCCGGATGACCGACGAAATTTGTAAAAAACTCCCTGAGCCCCTCCTCCGCCTCGGCTTCCTGGCCCCTAACAACGTACGCAAAACTGAAATGGACGACTGGAAGCATGGATTCTCCGTATGCACAAACAAATCGCACCTAACAAACGTACGCAAACCCGAAATGGGCCAGGCCCAGTAGAGCGCCAGGGGTACGCGGAGCGCAATAGCGTCCACGTTACGCGGCAACTAGGAAATGCCACGGTCCCTCTCCTTGCGGCCTTCCGTCCGCAGGCCGAACCAGGGAGCCCATCTGGCCCACGACGGGCCGGCTGACTGAGTCTCCGCAGTGGGCAACGGTTAGCAGCCCATCATCTTGTTCCGGCCCACAGGCCGCCACCTGCGAGTTCCCCGCAGCACCCGTGACTAGCTGCTCGTCAGCGCCCTGCGCGGCCTCAGCCGACCGAGCGGGCCCCCAGGCGACAGGATAGTTACATGAGAAGGAGCACTGTCCTCGTCTGCAACCTGGGATGAGACCGCCGCAGGCTTCTCCTTCGGATCCTGGTACTTCGCATCCGCCAACGCATGCGCGTCTGCGTCCAGCACGGGAAGCGAAGCCAGCCCCGTGCCCTCTGCCACGCTAGCCGTTGGACTGGTCAACTGGCGGCCAGCCGAGCCAACCGAGCGGCTCACGCCGTTATCGCCTGCACCGGCAGAGAGAGCGCCGTCCGCCCCATGGGTGTTGAACCCTAACGGCGTAGGGACGTGCGCCGTTGACGCCACCCACTGGCGCTGACGCCATGCACCGGAGACGTCGCCGACGTGGCCTTGCGCGGGCCGGCGAACTTGGCGCTGCAGCGGGCCGCGGCCATGGCCACCCTCTCCATGTCGAACACGGCCATCATTCCCGCCGGCGGGAGGGGAACGCTCGCGCGGGCGCCCCCCAGGGCGGCGGCGAGCCGGAGCACGCCGGGGCGGGACGAAGGAGCCATCCGCATGGTGAAGAAGCCACCCAAAGGAGCAGCGGCGCGGGTGAGCAGAAGGGGCGGCAGCCGGGGTAGGGAAAACGAGCCGCGAGTGAGCGGGGCGGCGGTGGGCGAGCGGGTGATCTGGTGGATAGGAGAGGCGGGTGGATGGGTGTTTCCTGATGAACTGCGGGTGGCCTGGAGGGAAGACGAGGCGTTCCGAAACCGGTGGGCGAGGGTGAGCAGAGGCGGCGACGCCTGTGCACCACCGAGCCTTGTGCCCCGAACGATTACAGAGAAGGCAGGTGGGAGGATCTCTGCACTGTGAAACCCGGTGGGAGGGAGCAAGACACTTGAAGCAACGACCAGCCGCCTTCTTCTTAAGCAGCTCCTTGAGCTTATCGCGGCCCATGGCACGAGCGCCTTCCGCGCCATTGAAGGCGCCCTGGCGCGCCATGAAAGCAGCGCGCCTCTCTTTGCGCCACCAGCCCCTCCGCCTCTGCACCGTCCAAGACTGGTCGTCATCAACAGGGGTGCTGGATGGAGCTGGCACGGCAGGAGGAGCTGACGCGCCGCGGCTCTCCACAGCCGCCCCCTGCAGACCTCCAGTTTGGGACACCGCCGGCCCGCCTGGCGCCGCTTCAATGCCTCCACCCGAGACGGCAGCAGGGGGAGGAGTAGTCTCCATCCCGGAAAGGAGGGCCTCCTTAAAGCTTACCCTTGGAGATTGCTCCGATGATCCTTCAGACGAGGAGGGGCTCAGGTCGAAGTCAATGCACCTCGGGCCCAGGTCCGGCGAGAGGCTAGCTGGACGACGGAGGCCGGAGGCCGGAGTGGCCCGCCGTCAGGGTTTGGTAGGTGGTGGGAGGGGAGGGGGGAGCGGCGCTCACCATTGTCTCCACCAGTGAGAGTCACGCATGTAGTTGAGTCATAAAATTTGAGGCTGCGGCGGTGTTTGCACATAGAGATGTGATCACGTGTACACGTGCAAGCTGATTGTGTTTATTTTAGGCTGCGTGAGAGTGGCAGCATGCATGCACGTGTGGAGCTGCAGGTACCGAGTCATGTGGTGGACGTTGAGGAAGAAGCAGGCGTAGTTAGTTGCGGCATGCGTTGTGAGCTTTAGTGGTCTGCATGGACTTGGTAATGGCTAACGTGTGTGTGTGTGGTGGAGTCTGGAGTGATTACTGGATCAAGCCGTTAATGGCTTGACCATGTGTACGTGTGTGCATGTTAGTTAGTGGGTTAGTAGCTGTGTTAGCTGTGTGTTTGGCTATATAAGCCCATGTAATTGCAAGTCAAACAAGGTGAAATATGTATGTAGCTGTGTTAGCCGAGTTGCAAGTCAAACAAGGTGAAATTCACCTCAAACTTGTACTATCTCGCTGTCTGTTTACACCTTCAATAAAAAGATGGAAAAAAACATGCAGTGAACGGATCTATCTTGCTGGACTTTTCAAGGACTTGTGTTTTATTTCTGTTTTTTATAAGGATGTTCTTGTAAGAGCTGGTTTCAGATAATATATGACCTTAGGCCTTTTCCGCAAAAAAAAAAAACAAGGGATCACTAAAACCACTGCTATTTCAATTGCCGCCTCTTTCTACATGCAGGATCTCACCCTATTCTTCGTGCTCCGTGCCCCTCCACCCAGTTTCGACTATACCCATGCTCCAACAGCAAGCGGCAAGGCTCCAAGCAAGCCGGATGAGAAGCATTCTATTGTTGTGCAGCAAACGCTGGCCATTTCGCCATCTTACATCTGCTGGCAAAGGGACCGACAAAAGTTGTAATTAGGCAATTGACACTGTTCAGCCATGGGATGCTACAAAATATACAAAACTATAGCACACACCACATATGAAGGTAAGAAGGATTGGCCTGATTGGATTCTCACGGCAGCGATTTCTGATCGATGAATGACCGGTGTAGGCTGAAGATGCGTTTGGTTCACTGCAGCCAATGAAGATTAGAATGAGGCATAATAAGGATATCACAAGGCGAGGGACTTGATTGATAAATCATGATCAAAAGGATACTCACGAGTGTGTACCATACTACCATGCAGTCCAAGAATTATTTTCGCCATTGGTACAGTAGCACTTGGAACAGTAGAAACTGCAGCAGAACCATTTTTGCGTGGCTATTGCAGTGTCGGAAGACTGCATGAATCAACCACATCTTTTTGCCAGTTCGATCTTTTGCTTCCAAGGAGAATGACCAACAAAACTGAAGTAACACCATAGTTGGCATTAGCTCTACTGACAGTATGTATCTAACTGAAGTAAAATAAAGAGCAATAAGAGCGAGGCACTCACAGATCTTTCACTAGTTAGGCAAGATTTGCATCGAGCAGCAAGTATATCCTTGGCAGAGGTGACATCCTGACTGAAGTGTTGGCTGATCAGATCAAAATTGCACTATTTTGTCATGGACACCAATGCGAACATAAAAATAATAATTATAGAGCTCATCATGAAGATTAAAAAAAATAGTGCTCAGAAAATGGAGATCTTCTGAAGTCTTAAAAGATACTGCACTGGATTGGTGAACAGAAATATTTTCCAACAGTGTTTACTAGACTGAGCAAAGAGCAATGACAAACTTAACAGAGGTAATTTCCGTGCAATGTCATACCGAGATGCAGTGGACAACATAATAAGCCAGATTGATTATTAATAGGTTCTGAAAATTGCACACAGCCTATTACCTCCACTATAACTTGAACAATCCACTATTTCATCACTAACAGGAGCTATAGCTTCAGACCTTCTATCTTAGTTGAGTCTGAAACTTTGGAACAATACGTCAATTCATGTTCCTAATTTTTTGCAGAAACACCGAACAATTACACAACCACCTTCCATACAGATGCAAAGGGAGAACATACTGGACATACCTTTAGGTGATAGCCTAAGATCTGAGCAGATGAAGTTGCATCCACTGGGTAGTACCATGCATTAACAGATGATCTACAAACTAAAGTAATATCATAACTGACGTGAGCTTCCAACAGTATATGTCTATTTAGAATAGGAAGGATTAAGAAGAGTGAACATTGAAAACTGTTCTAGCTCAAAACTGAAAAATAAGTAGTATTTACTATTTAGAGTAGACTACTACTCACTACTCTGAAGTTCTGGTCAGTTCAGTACCTTGCTAAGCAATAGCACGATAACCTCCGCATCACTTGAAATGCAAATCATGTCCAGGACTGCATGGTGATTTTTACCAAGATACTAGATTGATAAAATCTGCAAAGCATAAAACGACAAATATGTGAAAAATAAAAAATTGTACGACGCCATACTATGTCGATATTCGGGTCAATGCATCAACTTACTGTGCAGCTTCGTGAGTCTCTGGTGACAGTTGCGTAATTTAGAGTGCAACTGACATGAGAACCTGCAGTACATGCTTGAGAGCTCTCATAAGAACATACCTTGATTCTTTTCTCGAAAGAATAAGAACATACTTTGATTCTAGTTAATACAAAATATCAGGATTGTAAAAAAAATCATCACTGAATTGTAACCAAAAACCACCTCTGATTGGATTTCCAAATTTCAAAATTGCACATGCCCTTCAATCCCCCACTATAACATATTGCACACTTCTCTATTTAAGCAAAAACAGGAGCTATACCTTTAGACTTGTTACTGCTATACTGTTGACTTCCAAAGTTGTACCACAAGCTACAGCTATTAAGAAACCCAAGAACCTATTGGAAAGTTGGAGATAAAACAAATACATAATTACCATTTTATACTGATGACAAAATGTTGGACATACCTATTTAATTATAACCTGCAATCTGAATTGGGTCCAAGGATGCACCGATATGGTATGACGGGTATTCTTCTGAAGTTCCTATACACTATTAAGTATCATTAACTGACAACAGTTATGAAAAATGCAAGAACACCTCGTATCAGTAGCAATGTGGCACTGAATTTGGAAAACTACAAACCTTAATATGAGTAGCAAAACACTGATGATCTTTTGATCCGCAAACCTGAACTTTCCAGGTACACCACCAAGTCTTCGTGAGTGGCAACCAATTGTAAACACACCGTCGAGGATTTCAGGTAAATCAGTATCATCTCGAGATTCATAAAAATCGTGAAGCATCTAGAACCCTACCAGAACAAACTTGAAGAACACCTCTACAACAAGCCAAGATAAATGGTGAATGCAACAACACCTTGTATAGATAGCAATATAGCAGTTGGTAAGAAAATGACAAACCTTAATATCGGCAGTGAAGCACCGAAGTCTCGTTTGTTCCACAATTATTCTGTGGTGATATTTTGATCCTCACACACAAACTAGCCATGTACACCCACCGAGTCTTGATGAGTAATGGCGACAAATATTTAAATGGAAAGTATGTAGAAGCCTATGAGAACAAACATAAGAACACCTGCACAACAAGCCAAATAAAATGTTAAATGCAAAAAACACCTGGGAATCATAGCAATGTAGCAGTGGGTTAGTAGAAGAACACCGAAGTCTGATTTATTGCACATGCATTCCATAGTAATCGAAATAGCTAGGTACACCACCAAGAATTGATGAGTAATGTACTGATGCCCACCAAAATTTAACTGCAAAGTATGTAGAAGCCTAAGAGAACAAACATAAGAAGACCTCCACAGAAAACCAAAACAGGTGAATATTTGACAGACTTCATGGTTTTCGTCCAAGAAGTAAATCAAAGAAACCCTCAAAAGGCATTAACTGATAATTATAGTAATTTTCTCAACTTGGAGAAACAACTATAAAATAGTGGTTTCATAGGAAGCTGTTTTCACTGCCTTGGGAAGAAAAATGGAAATCTGATATAGCAGGAGTATAAGTGGAAGTTATTATAATTGATATATGGTACAGCAGGAGTAAAGTTCCAGTTAGACGCACTTACAAGATTTATGTACAGGAAGGAAGATGGACATAATATCAGTAGTGTAGCAATGGATTCTAATTCATGCCTGAATTATGCCATGGTGATATTTTGATTCTCACACCCGAACTAGCCAAGTAGACCACCGAGTCTTTGTGGAGTAATGAAAACTCAAATGTAAATGCAAAGTACGTTGAAACCTATGAGAACGAACAGAAGAACACCTGCATAGAAAACCAAAACAAATGGTGAATACATGACTGATTTAATGATTCTTGTCCAGGAAGAAAAACAAAGTAACTTCCAAAGGCATTAACTGATAATCACATCAGGTTTTTCAACGTGTGAGTGAGAAGACAAGGGGAGTGGAGAACCCATCTTAAAATAATTGATATGGTACAGCAGGAGCAAAGCTCCAGTTTAAATGTACTTACCAGATTTATGTATAGGAAGGGAGAAGATGGCCACAAGACTCTCATCCATGTGGCAAGCAAGTGTGCACGTGCGGTGAAAGTTGAGCTCTACAAGGCTAGAAGAATGTACAATGGATCTCCAAGGCAGAGGCCTGCATAGTAGATGGAAACAAACAGTGGTCAGATTATTATGCACGGAAAAAGCAAGGGTAATGGTGGGATCTAAGTAGTGATGGGAACAAACAAAGAGGTCGTTGCCGTTACCTTGGGTCAGTCTCCAGGTTACAATCTGATTCTTGGGATGGTTCCCACTAACCCCCTGCACTGCTGATTTAGCTCCTTGTTGTCGCAGAACCGGACATCTAATTCTTCTAGTGATTTGGGAAGGCCATCCTTGGGCAGCGACCGGACGCTCGGACAGACGGCGATATATAATTGCTTGAGGCTGGTAAGCTTGTGCAGTCTTGCAGGGAGGTGCTGAAGCTTTTTGAAATTCGAAAACCTGAGTCGCTGGAGGGAGGTGAGGAGGTGAAGGGCGTCCTCTTGCTCCTTGGTGAAGCGCTCCGTCTCTTGGTGGAACCCAAAAAGCTGCAGCTTGGTGAGGGAGGAAGACAAGAAGCTGCAAATGGGTGCAGCAAGCAGTCCCATGGTCCCATCCGTCGAGAGCTCCTGCAGTTTGGATGAACTCACTGCAGAGGGGGAAACAAGCTGATGCTCTTCTCCTCCTCCATCAACCTGCTGCAGCGCCCGCCTGGGATTGGGATCCCATCCAGCAAAGAATCTAAGGCAGCGAAGGACTTGTAAGTTTCTGAGCTGTCCCCCGTCGGTAAGGAGAGGCCCTAGGCCCTTGCATCTTAGATCCTCTCCGCAATCCCTCAAATCCAATTTGGTGAGAGAGGTGAGGTTTGAGAGGGGCTCCAGTGTCCCCATGCCTTCCACACCGAAAAGCCAGAGATCCTGCAGAGAGGACGGGAAAATGCAGCAGGATAACGAGGTGATGGCAGATAGGAAGTTGGGGCTGTCCATAATTATTAAGGTCTGGAGGGACCGGAGGGCTTGAAGTCCTCCTCCTCCTCTGGCAGGTAGGAGAGTTGAAGGGTCCACCAGGACCAGCTCTGGGCATTCGTTGATGGTCAACTTCCGCAGTGAGTCCGAGAGATGGGCCGGCAAGAGCAGCAGCCCAACTTCTTCTTTTTCCACCTCTGCTGCTGCAGACGTTGTTTGCTGCACATCCACCCCCACTGCCAGCTGTGTTATATTATCACACTTTGAGATATACAATTCTGAGAGCCTCGGGAGGTGGGAGAGGAGCTCTGCCAATTCCTTCCCACTAGCACCACGTAATTCCATGACCGCAAGACTCTCAACAGGGTGCTGCCATTTGACATCACCCTCAACTCCTAGTGGCCAAACCAGACCATCTAAACTCTCTACATGCAAATACTTCAGTGATGTTAGCATTAGAAGGTGCTTCAACTCCAGAGGTGTGTACTTATTGACTTCCAGCTGCTCAAGACCGGTCAGGTTACTGAATGCTAACACCTGATCTAAGCTCTGTAGATCATCCTTTCCAGTAATAGACAGATAGGTTGATCTGTACACAAACTTCTCTAGTAGATTTACATCACTTATAATGACATGACACAATGTTTCAGTCCAGGGGATATGAGCCACTAACAAGAGCTCTGGACATTTCTCTATGTAAAGCTCTTGCAGTTTGGGAAACCAATGATTGTTTCGGTCTTGATCTGGTTTAGGGTAAACAATATGGTTTGAAAGTGGCAACCCCAAGAGTTTAGGGCAGTCTATGATAATCAGTACTTGCAAGAGAGGAAACATATGAGCATCTTGTGATGGTACCCATTTTTCAAAACTTCCCAAGCCAACAAGCTCAAGCCTTATTAGCCTGCAAAAGCTTTGCTCTATAACAAACTCATTCACTGTTGTAATATGCTTCAATATTACTTTACCAAGACCCAACATCTTACCTAAAGGAGGGAGATATTGCCAAGAAACACCATCGAGATGAAGAGATTGAAGAGCTTCAACAGCGAGCTCATCACCCAGCCATGTTGGATAAGAAGGGCCTCCGTGCCCTCTAATGCACAACTCTTCAAGATATGGATGTGGTTGAAGGCTCTCAAGGATGACTGCATCCACACCAGGGTCAATATGAGACCGCGCACTATCCCAATCTAGTGTTAACTTCTCCAAGTAGTTTTTCTCAATCAGTTTTGCTTTTTCTGCTTCTTCTTTCGTGTGTATATTCTCAAGGTTATAGATGCCAAGCTCCCTTAGTTCGGTCAAAGGCTCTAGTTGCTTTGGTTCAAATCCTTCACTTTCTTTATTGACTCTAAATACCTTCAACTCTTCTAAGAGTACAAGTTTCCCCACATTTAAAATATCAGAATGCAACTCATCACTTGGGTGTAAAAATGACGTAATTTTGAAAGGTTGCTCAAGTCTTTGGGCAAATCACGACAGCCATACCACGAGTCTAGATCCAGAATCCTTAAATGGTAGAATCTAGAAATGGCAAGTGGTAAATGCATGTCCCTCCCATACTTTGTCCCCAGACGTAGGTAACGTAGGTGGACAAGTGCCGAAAAGTTATGTAACATGGACTCAACTGAAGACGGCATGCCAACCAAACGAAGAACGCGAAGAGCATTTGCTTCCCTAAACAAATCACCCAAAATGATGGCAAAGCTTTCATCAATTTCTCCAAATAACAGCAAAGTATGCAATCGTGCAACCTTCAATCTTGTCTTCAGCTTTCTCAACTGACTCTTAATGTTTTCACGAGACACTGTATCATCATTATCTATGATTATAGACAAGTGGCAGATGCTTGGATGAATTTCTACTGATCTCACATTAGAATGATGCACACTAAGACATTCATGTGATGCAACCTTCAATGCTAAATCATGTAGTAGGTCATGCATTACATAATGCACACGACCACTAGTTTCCTCTTCTCTAAAAAATCCATGAGTGACCAGATCATTTAAACTGCTCAAACCTGTATCTTCCAATGTTTGGTTTGGACCACCAGGTTGTAAAATATCTAGTCCTATCCACAAGTTGATTAGCTCGGTGGTACTATACTCGTGATCTTCAGGAAATAGTGCAGAATAGGAGAAACATTGTTGTTGATGGAATGGAAGATAGTCATAGCTAAGCTTCAAGGCTGGCATGATGTCATTGGCACCGCTCTGTCTCTCCCATTCTTTACTTTCTAGGACCCTTCTCCAGTGACGCAAATTAAGGTCCTTTCTGAGTAATGTACCAACAGTTTTTGCAGCCAGAGGGGAGCCCTTTAGTTTTTCCATTATCTTATCTCCGGTCTCGAGCAAAACATTGTGGTCACTTCTAAGGGGCTCGTCGCCAAAGACAAATGCAAGGAATAACTTCCTAAATTCTTCGGATTCTAATCCTTCCAATTCTATATGATCAGTTGTTGTAACCATCTTTGCTATTGCTGGAAACCGAGTTGTGACTAGAATCATGCTACCCTTTTCTTGTGATGTTTTGAGTGGCAGCAGTAACCTTTTCCAATCATCCTCATTACTACACTCCCACATATCGTCCAGTACAAGCAAAAACCTTTTAGATTTTAATCTCTGCTCAATCAGCTCTTCTGGTCTATCCCCCTTTTCACCTTGAACCCTAGGGATATCTTTTTTAATATCTTCTAGAAGCTTATTCAAATTGAAACTGAGCGACACACATACCCAAATAACGACTTGAAAATGATTTTGAACTTGTTGGTTTCTATATATGTGTTGTATCAGAGTTGTCTTCCCTATTCCCCCTGGACCGACAATCGGAAGCACAGTTAGATTCTTGCTATGGTATTTACCGTTGGTGATATCACATATGATGCTATTCACGATACGGTCCCTTCCATATAATTTTGGCTCTATACTTTGACCGGTGGTGATGGTTCGACTCTGGGCAATATCTGGGACAGTGATACGGTCACAATTCTGAAGAATGGTGGAGAACTGTGTACGCACGGGCTGCAGTTGCTCTACAATATTCTTCATTCTCTCAGAGAAATCAACTCTATTAAACCCCAACATTGTTGTTTCTTCTGCATGCTCTCTTTGGGGTGCACCACAAAGAGGTGAGTGGCTGCCAGATTTGTCATCATGAACATTTGGGGAAGATGAGCAAGGGAGGAGTTTACCGAGCTTGGGCATGCATCCGGTGACCTCGTGCTCATCAGCCTGATTGGCGTTTGGCGTTGAGGAGGAATTGCCGCGTGACCTGTGCCTAGCACGTGGCCAAGGGCAGCAGCCGACTCGTTGTCTTGCATCTTTTGCTGCTTGTCCAGGTGCACCAGGGCTGGCAGCAGACGAGCACGCGGATAAACCAAGCAGTTTGGCGCCAACAGATCTGGCGGTGTGACGGGCATTGAGGGCGAGGTCGTGGACGCCGCCCTTGGCATGCTGGTCCGCAGCGTTGTACGTGCCGTGGAGCTCGTCGTGGATGCGGTAGTAGTCGAGCTCGTCCAACAAGTCCTCGGCACAGCGCGCCGAGTCCTGCAGCTTACACAGCAGCTCCTCCATGGCCTGGCCTCCGATGTGCTTGCGGCTGGCGGCTTCGAGGGTGGCCTTCACGAGCAGCAGCTCCGTGCTGAGGGCATCGACGTTGAGACCCAGGTTCCTGCTGGCGTCCCAATGCCCCAGCAGGCCATCGGCTACCGGGGCCAGCGCCTTGCCCACCACCCATTGCGCCGCGCTGAGGAGGGCGTCCATGATCTAGACTCCTCAGGCGTGCCTGCAATATCCATCCAGGAGAAGATAGGAATTCATTCGTTAGAAAATGTATACACCAATAACATAGCCGTAAATAATATGATACAAGGAAGAAAATTAAGGAGGAATTCATCCAGGAGCCAATAGGAATTCGTTCGTTATTATATGTATATAACAATAGCGTAGCAGCAAATAATATGATACTAGGGAGAAAAGTAATTATAATTGTAAGTCGTTGGTAGCGAGTGAGTACCGACCAACAGGAGCAGGAGATGAATGAATAAGTAGTAGTACGTACGCCGGAGGGTGAGCTGCCTGCCTGCCTGTCTGAGAGTTTGAGTTGAGTTGTGTTGCTTGGGATGGAAGAGATATGGTGTGTTGCTGGAGAGAACACAATACCTCTATATATATTTACATAAGGAGGGAGGCAATCTGATGACTTAACGCAGGCAGCAAAGCATCACGTACGAATAATAGTTGCCTCCCTCTCTTTCTCTCAAATAAAGAAAAGCAAAGCATCACGTTCCTCTCTCTCAAATAAAGAAAAGCTAGCAAAGCATCAGGCTCCTGACAAAGAAAAAAAGCAAAGCCAAGCATCAGGTTCTGTCAAGCAAAGAAGAAAGAAGAAGCAAAGCATCAGCCATCAGGTGGCGATGAAATGAATCTCCACTTTGTGGGTCAAGTCGCTATCAAGCAGAGCAGCGCGGCATTAATTAAGCTTAATAATTTCCAATATTATGGGCGTTGACACCACTAGTACTAATTCAATCTTAAAAAAATATGCACTAATCAACCAGCTAAAATAATAGTATATATATGATGTGCATATCTTGAAAAAAAATGTAACCTCTCGAATTTATTTCCAAGTGTCGCAACAGTGGGACCGGGGGTCCCCACTTTGCGGTCTAGCGTGGGCCCCAGCAGCCGGTCTACCCCGCGAAGACAAGAGTTCAGCTACTCGAAGGCACTCAAGCAACGGAGCCCCGTCAACAAAACCCACTCAAGGCCAAGCCCCGTCAAGAACGTCGTCGATACCAAGCATCAACAAAAGATTGACCCGGGAACCCCACGGGTGGTGGTTCCCGGGAACGTCCAAGACCGTCAAGGACGAGCCCTTCCAGGGACTTGACCGCTATGGCTCCCTGCAAGCATGAGTCAGTCAGGGCCCCCTGGAAGCGCTCACGTCGCTACCCGGACTACGTCGCCCTCCACACCAGCGTGAGGATCAGGTCACCAGAAGACTTGGAGGCCAAGAAGATGGAAGACAAGACCGCGTCAGCCACCCAGATTGGTGGACCCCGTGGGAACAGATTGTTAGCTACTGTTCCCCCATTGTTCCCTCCTTCCCGTCAAAAGCTGGCTGGCTTTTGGCCCTCACCAACCCCTCCGGCGGGAAAGGTGTGAAGACGTCATCCTCCACAGCCTTCCACAGGCTTCCAGAGAGAGCATTTGGGTGGGAACTCGCCCCTAGCGCATGTAATCGGCGTGACCCCCTGTGGTATCCCCCTATCCTAAAAGGGAGGGCCAAGGTCACGGCAGGGGGGGGGGGGGGGGGGGGGGGAAGACAACTCATTCCAGACAGGGGCGGAGCCAGGATTTGACTATAGGGGGGCGAGACGAAGTTAGAATTTTTTTTGTTCCTCTCATTCTTCGAAATTTGCCGATGGCATTTTCTGTTTCTAGGAGTTTTTCTCTACTCATAAAGGGAATTAGCATACGGTCCATATTATTGATGAAGATGCCATTCTATTCATTCTTGAATGATGAAAAGATGTATGAACAGTAGAAAATCGTTTGAGTAAAACGACTTGGTTTTATGAATTAACTAAGCAAAACATATTACATTGTAGCAACTAAAACAGATATGAACTCGATGATAAACAAATAAATTAGATTTTCCATTGCCAATTGATGAACTAATTTCTCTCTAATCAACAGCTTTGTGATCAATGAAAAGAACCCCTATGTATAGCACATCATACCTTTGGTCCCTCGACCAGTTGATTAGATCTAGCTGGTTGGCCGGAGAGCGACGGCTCGGCGTGCGCCTCGCTGGAAGCCTGAAAGGTCGTGGCCGCCGATGTGATCTACGGTGATTTATCGCGGCAGATTAGGTCGGTAAGTAGAGACTGTCTTGATCGGCGGCGGCGAGGCGAGTCCAGTTTAAGGTCAAAGCCACGATTAAAGGAATAGATCATAGCCTAGATCGTTTCTGTAGACTCACGTACATGATGAACCTGACTAGCGATTGGACTGGTAGGCCTATGGCAGCGGTTAGCTTGTGAGATGTGGGCTTTTGGGTCGTGGGCCTTTTAGATATTGGATATAGGACACGCACTTTTCTAATTAATATACCTACATGTACGCCCCCCTGATTGGCATCCCCCAATGGATTTCGTGACGAAGTTGTACGATATTGGATATAGGACGAAATGGATCTGGAATCAGGGGCGGAGACAGGGGGGCTAGCAGCCCGGAGCTGATTGGCATCCCCCAATGGATTTCGTGACGAAGTTGTACGTCCAGTTTTAAGGTTAGCTACACAACACAATTCCCACCTCACCACATGCACCTGCATAGCAAAAATAAGAACATCCATTGCATGCATGCAAATAAGACAAAACTACTGATGTCATCAAAATTCTCTCCTATTTCGAAAATTCAAAATGTTTTATCTCTCAAACAATAAATCTAATTTAAAATCCATTTTCACTACTAAATCGGTCGCGACGAGATCTTCGAAACTATATCCCATATAGATATGTTCCAACAATATTTTTTCTTGGGTTAAAAGTTACGAAGCTGCAGTACTTGAGTTACCGGGCTAAACAAAAATAGTTATCAGCTTCAAAAGTATATGTTATTTGAGATATTTTGGTGACTCTTTGAGCTCATAAGTGATCAACCGGTAATGTCTGAATTACTGTACTATTCATGTGTTGTTACCGGCTTGAAAACTTATCTAGATTGCGTGTATTAACTTTTTGGGGAGCTCAGAAATTACCATGCTGCAACATGTGAGTTACGGGCTAACCATAAGTAGTTACCCGCTTCAAAAGTATACGTCATTTGGGATGTTTTAGCGACATTTTTCGAGCTCGTAAGTTATCACCCGGTAATGAGTGAGTTACCGTGTTGTATACACGTTGTTACCGGCTTTAAAACTTCTCAATTTGATGTCTCGCCAACTTTGTTTGGAGCTCACAAGTTACCAAGCCGGAAATGTGTGAGTTATCAGTGAGATCGAGAATAGTTGTCAACTTTTCACTTGAAACCCTGATAACTACACCATAACTATCTAGAGTGGTAACTATTTACTCAACAGGTGTGTAACTACATCATCACCACGGTGGTAACTTTTCACTCGACACCCTAGTAACTACAACATCACCACAGTGGTAGCTATTTACTAAACACCTTGGTAACTACATCAGCACCATGTTCGTAACTATTTACTTAACACTATGGTAACTACATCGTTTCCACGGTGCATGATAACTTTGTACTCAACACCTTGGTAACTACATTAGTACGGTCCATGATAACTTTTTATTCAACACTTGGTAACTACATTGGCACAACGGTGGAAACTTTTCACTCGACACCCTTAGTAAATGCAACATCACCCCCGTGGTAACTACTTACTCAACATCTTGGTAATTACATCGTCACCATGTAGGTAACTATTTACTCAACACCATGGTAACTTTATCGTCACCACGGTGCATGATAACTTCACATTCAACACTTTGGTAACTACATCAGCACGGTGCATGGTAAGTTTTTACCCATCACCTTGGTAACTACTTCAACACCATGTTGGTAACTAGTTACTCAACACCTTGGTAACTACAACATCACCACGGTGGTAACTACTTACTCAACACCTTGGTAACTACATCAACAACATGTTGGTAACTATTTAGTCAACACTATGGTAACTACATCATCACCACGGTGCATGGTATTTTTTCACTCAACACCTTGGTAACTACATCATCATCATGTTGGTAACTACATCAACATCATATTGGTAACTACTTAGTCAAAACCTTGGTAACTATATCAGCCCCACCTTGGTAACTACTCAGCACCATGTTGGTAACTATTTACTCAACACCTTGGTAACTATATCAGTACCATGTTGGTAACCACTTACTCAACACCTTGTTAACTACATCAATATCATTTTGGTAACTACTTACTCAACACCTTGGTAACTATATCAGCCCCACCATGTTAACTACTCAGCACCATGTTGGTAACTACTTGCTCAACACATTGGTGACTACATCAGCACCATGCGGGTAACTACTTACTCAACACCTTGGTGACTATATTAGCACCATGTTGGTAACAACTTACTCAACACCTTAGTAAATACATCAGTATCATGTTGGTAACTACTTACTTAACACCTTGGTAACTATATCAGCACCATGTTGGTAATTATTTACTCAACACTATGGTAACTACATCATCACCAAGGTCGTAACTTTACCAACACGATTGGCCCTATACAACAACCAACACACATATGAGGCTATCCACAATGCGAAGTCACGAAAAAATAGACAGAGAGCGGTATGACAAGCTGTTTTCTCTTGTTTATACGTGAAAGCAATGCATCATTGTAATATCCCAAATATTAATATATGGTTAATTGCACTCATTTGCATGGCATGCATTATTATGAATATTTTTTCACAAATCATTTGCCTAATTGCTATTAATGCAAAAAAAACCTAATGTTGGCTTTTCTCTCCCCAAATTAAATACCCTGAAAAGGGTCTCTAAAAATTCCACTAAAATTTCATGGAGCTTTCCTTTAATTTCAAGAAGGCCCATGAATATTTTCATAAATTTTGGATGCTAATAAAATGCCCTTTTTAAATTCCTATCCCTTTTAAATGTTTTCTTGGATTTAAATAATGAGGCAAAATCCTTATTCTAACATTCTTGGAGAAATTTCTAGAATGTGTAAAGTTGATTTATCAACTTATATGAATTATTTCAGAATTTTTGGAAAATGGTTGATGCCTTAAATAAATTAAAAACAATGTCAAGGTTTTAAAAATAGAAAACAAAAAGGTAAAAGAGGAAAAAGAAAAAGGAAAAAACCTAACTAAACCGGCCGAACGGGTCCTCTCCCCCGTCATCGACGTCGCCGCGCAAGACCCCCCTCTCTCCCACATCGTCGCGCCGCTGTCGCCTCCTCCTCTCTCCGAAAAGGGGACCCCGCGACGAGACGAGCTCATACTTAAACCCTAGGTTGACCTCACGCTCTCTCTTTCTCCATCGCTTCTCTCCCGAACTGCCGTCGCGTAGCGCCGTCGCTCCAGCCAACCCCGCCTCCATCTAATCATCGCAGAAGCTTTGTCGTGCCATCCTCATCCTCTACCTCAAAGTTATCTACGTGGAACGCCCCTAACATCGCCATCATTTCGATCTTCTTCCGCTTTGGCCGCCACCGCCACGGTAGATTCCGGCGCCACCACGTCTCCTCCGACACCATCGACCATGCCTTCGTGCTCCTGGTGAGCAGCCGCTCCTCATACTATTTCCCTCTTCCATGCGTTCAATCTACCGTTCTAGCACCATATGTCGCCACGCGCCTCCGCTCCGTTGGTCACCGGCGTCATGTCCGGTGACCATTTGGTCTCGTACCATAGCTAGTCGATGCGGGATGGTCTCTCGGTCTAGATCCGCAACATCCCGCGCCACGCTTGCGTTCCTCCGCCATAGCCGCGCCTCGCTGGAGTTCCTCGCCGTCGCCCTGCGGGTCAACCGTTTGAAATTGACAGTGGGCCCAACCTTCTGATGTGGCGTATGTGTTGGGGGCCACGCAGGGTGCAACGATTGCACAGAAAACTTTTTCCTACGCGGTAACACCCAATATCCGGCTATGGGAGAAGGCCACAAATCCTTACCACTAGACGCGCAGTTGCAGAATTGTCGATGTAGCGCATCGCTCAAGGCAGTGCAGTCCTTGTACCGCTCGTCTCCCTGAACACGTCCGGCTCCAGCGAACTCCCGACGAACTCTCCGTGTCAGCACCTCAGGCGAGATGCCTCTGCCGGTATCCGCACATATGACGACGCCGGTGAACTGCTAGGTTCGGCTCCGGCGCCTAGGGACTAGAAGTGGAGGCGCGGCGCTAGGATTTCCCAACACTTGGGAGTGTCTCACCCACACCCTTTGAGCTGGCCACCACCTCTATATATAGGGAGTGGGTATGGGCTCACCTACTTGCGGCCCAAGTTCCCAAAACCCTAACCCTAGTCACTGTGGGTCCTACCCACTGACTCTGTCCCTTGTCCGGCATAGGTCCAACCTTTGCCGGCTTAAGTTAGTCGGATCCAATCTGGCTAGCTCCATTCTCTTAAGTGTGTGACCCTGCAGGCTCATGGTAAGACGGACACAGTTTCGAGTCGCACTTGATGACTGTTGGGAACCCCAAGTGGAAGGTATGATGTAGTGCAGTCGCAAATTTCCCTCGATTGTGAAACCAAGGTTATTGAACCAGTAGGAGTTGATAGCGACGCGAAGTTGAAGTGGACCTACAAGCAAGACACAATATTTCTCTATCCCCAACGTTCCAGGAAGGTTGTCAATCTTCCCGTCTCGCTTGAAACAAAGGGTTAAACGTATAGTATGGATGAAATTCATTGAGTGGCGGAGTTGATGAGGAAAACAATAAATAGTAAAACGGACCAGCAAGCAAGCAATAATTAAAAGCGTGGATTTAAGGTTGTAAGTGATACCCGATGAGCAAGTCTTGATGCCTGCACAAAATAAACGGATTAGGTTGAGACTCCAAGTGCAGAGTGTATAGTATAGTGGAAGACAGTTTTCCCCACGAGGGGTGACTCGAGGGTTTAATATCGAACTCTTGGGGAATCTGCAGTGGTAGATTTATCTTCTTATCCTTCTTTTGGTTACCTACAAAACAAGGTTAGATGTTTTGGTCGTCAACCTCACCTGTGGTTGTCAAGCACAAGGTGTAAGAATGATATCAGGATAATTATGCAATGCAAACAAGAAATAAATATGCAATGGTGGTGGATGCAATGATAAATGATATTTTTGGGTTTTTAGATGATGTATGCAAGATGAAAAGTATTTTTGTATTTTCGGATTTAATGATGGCTGAAAATAGAAAAGTGGTATATGGTGTTGGAAAGGTGTTTCTTATGATTAAAAAATGGACTGGGGTTCATGGTTTCACAAATGCACTCTCTCTTTATAAAGTGGTAGACAATGGAACACACACAGTTAACATATGAGATTGCAACACAGGGTTTGATAACAAGTTACTTAGATATATGAGCATCACGTCCTAACATAGAGATCTTTTGGTTATTAACCTCTCTTATACTCCACCAAGATGCGAACTAAATCATAACACCTCAGTAATTAAGATAACTCAGAGTATAGCATTAAGTATCATGACATGAAGTGAAAATAAGAACATGCTAGATCTAGTCATGGAGTAGTGGCAATGGTCACGCCCACATCCCCGGTAGCATGGTATTTTAGTTTATCCCTAGTGAGGTAACAAAGTAAGGTAAAGATACCAAAGTGGATCGCAGAATTTCTCTCACGTTCACTGCACTAGCCACCCCCCGTTACTCCAACTAATGCACACGTTCCCCCTCACACGCTCTCATAAACATGCTTGATCAAAACAAGTAAACAAGAACGGGGTACATAATATGCACTACAAGAAATATGCTAACTTGTGACCCTCAATATTGGTCACAGAAATGGTCATGAACTGTCATTTGTGACCTTTTTGTGACAAAAAACGATTGGTCAAAAGATGAGCATCACTAATGGTAGTTTGCGACCTTTTTTGGGGATTGGTCATAGACGATTGTGACCAAAAACAAAGGTCACAAATTTTATGACCAATTATTTTGGTCATTGCCAATCTGGCCAGTCCACGTCAGATCCAACGTGGCAAAGCTGACGTGGCAAAATTGTGACCAAACGAAATGGTCCTAAATCAGAATCAGCCCAGTCCAGTTTAGCTCTCTAAATGGGCCTGGCCCAATAATTCAGCCCATTTAATATCTTTTTCTCTGTGAATTCTGGACGGAGACATGGGCCAGGCCCAATAATACGGCCTTTTTATTTACTGGGGTTTTGGATTTCGGCCATTTTATTTAGGTGCTGGCCCCACTAGTCAGATCAGTCCCACTTGTCAGGAGTTTTGAAAATATTTAGATAATTTCGCAAATGGGTCCCACAGGTCTTTCGCACGTTTCCAAATCATATATATTCAATATTCGAAATATTTCATCCAGAACAGAGAGAACAAATGAAATTCGTCCAAAATATTTCATTCAGAACAGTGACCACATGAAATTCATCCAAAATAGCACAAAATTACAAGCTATACAAATACTAGCTACTATCTACTAACTGGGCCTTCAAGCTTCTTAGAAATTCTTCAGCCAGGAGCTCTTGTAGAAGAGGGAACATTACTTTAGTACTTGTAATACCTGCTAACAACAAAGCAGAACAGTGAGAAAACATAGCTAGGACAAAATTACACATCTGCTTTGACAGTAGGTTCAAGCTGAAGAATTTGTCAATTATGTAGCTCAAAATGTGTATAACATCCTAGCACCTATCTGTCAAGTCATCTTACTAACTATGTAATGCCAAGATGATTTCCTAAATATAAATATAACAAGTGCATCATTCGTGTTCATGCTGACAACTTGAAACAATTCACGATAACTCGAGAGACTCGTAAGTGTGAGATTACCCTTAGGTACACACATTTTGGCAAGTAGGTGTTCCCACGGCTTGAACATTAATACTCTGCAGTTGAAGCACACAAACCTCAAGTCAGTCAAATTAAAGAACCTACACGTTAAGCACATTGTGTATAAAAAACAAGGCACTTTGAGAAAAAAAATACAACACTCAGACTTAGGTGTTGCTTCTCCTACCAAAACAGAAGCTAATTGACATGGAACAAATCCATAAAATAATTTATCTTGGGACAAATAAACTGCCGTTGTTATACATATACATGAATCAAGCTCAAGCTAGGGATCAACAGCATTGACCTATAGGTACCATGGCATAGTAGCAGCAAATAATGCAACATCGCAACACATTAATCTGAAGAACAAGACAGACAGGGTCATGTATTTATTTCAAACATTCGAGCTACTCGAAAAAGCTCGACGGCCAGACAATTGGGCATCAAGATGGCCGTGCGACAAGAAAGCATGAGGAAGGCCAGAGGCCCAATGTGAACCCGAGTTAACACATGAGAGAACTGTAGCCAAAACTATACTGTCCAACAATTATTAGTGCATATAGTATTCCAGTAATGCATATAAAATAGTGAGAACGAGTTCACTGAGAATCCAGGCATGTAAAATCTACGCACCAGCAAACAGATCTACCATAACATAACATATTAGAGGAAGACCATAAGGTACTGGGGTTCCGAGAGGCAAGGCACGAACCTTGACAATGTTGCCAACGAGTTAGGCTGTTTGCTCGTTGAGCTTGATCATCTCCTGGCTCTCCTTGATCTTATTGTTGAAGTTCTTGAGCTCCAGGTTGTTCCGCTGCAGGTCATCCTACACCGCCCACAAACAAACAATTCAGATAAACAGCGGCATAGATCATCCCTTGTTTGCTTATCTACACCAGATACTACTACTTGGAAGCGAGAAAATCATCATAGTAAACAGAGATGAGCAATTTATAATCAAATGCCAAAAAGTAATGCTCATAAAGTAAACTGAGCACAGGTTATTCCAAAGATCACTAACTGATTCATACATACAGGACAAGCAATTATACAATATAGTTAATACAGCATGTGTATAGTCCAAACAGTACAGATAAACATCACAAGAGGTTATCACACAAAATACGCAGAAAAGAACACCAAATCTGGGAAAAGTAAATCCAACAATAACCGCTTACACCGTAGATAGCTAGAAGTAAGCAGATATATGTTTTTTACTTGCTAGAATTTACAGAGACCACTGTCACTTTGCATCAGACTACAAATAGCTAGTAAGAGACCATAGAGTAACATCACTAGCTATTCAAGGATTTATAACAAAACTTTATCATAATCAAACCGCTGTGTCGGGGAGTATCCCCGGGTAGGGTCAAGGCTTGGCATAAGGTGGTGTTCGAAGTTGTGCCGAGGTACGGAAAGGGCTGACCTGTTTGGGCCTGGGAAGGTCCGAGCTTCATCTTGACCTGGAGAATACAGGCCGACCTATTTTGGCCCAGAGGGGTCCGAGGTATACTGTTGGCCAGGGCCGAGGTTCACAGTCCGAGCTATGTTCTGCCGACCTAACTACCTCAGTGCGGTGGTTTGTGTTGTGGGTGCAGGAGAAGCTGTGGGAAGGAAGTAAGATCCGAGCTAGTAAAAGATATTAAGCGCAAGACCCAAGGTACGGCACGGACGCGCCGAGCTAACCGAGGTGATGGGCTGTAGGTCGGGCCGGAGTCAATGCTCCTGTCACTTCCAGCCGGGTACTAGAGCGCCTGACACGGGAGCGTCTGTCAAGGAGCATGGCAGAGGCGTGCTCCGGGTTCGGCGGGCCTGCACGTCTCCGACCGCTGACCACGCGAGGTCTGGGTAAAGGCTACGAGGTAGCTCTGCCAGGCCACGTCCTGTCTCGGTCAGAGGGGACATGCTAGCTCTGCCGTTAGGCTACAGGAGATGGGCAAGCCACGTCTTGTCCCCGACCGAGGTACGGTGGTACGGTGGTGACCGTTGCAGAGGCATGGCAACAGTGTTCTGCGAGGGGCACAATGGTAACCCGGCTGGCCTATATAGTGGGCTTCACCCCTCCTGCTGAAAGACGGACGGATGAGGATCGAAGAAAGAGAGAAAGATAGAGAGGAAGCTCGGAAACCTCGGAGAGACCTCGGTTCAGGCTCGGACTGCCTTTTCCTCTCTTTGTAGCATCATCTTCCACCTCGAGTTCTCACCATTGTATCATCATACAGCTCGAGGAGCAGCTTGTACTTGTCACTTTGAGCTATACACTGACTAGGATAGTGCTGCAGTAGGGGTGTTACCTCCGCAAGAGGGCCCCGAAGCAGGGTACATCGTGGTGTGTTTTGTGTTCTTGCTTTCTTGGTTCTTTGTTCGTGTTCTTGCGTGTTCTTGCGTGTGCACTTCTTGAGTGCATAAACCCTCCCCGGATTCCCCCAACGACCATTCGGCCCCATCTTAGCCATACCTATGGCATCTGCCGTGATCCCACCACGACAGTTGGCGCCCACCGTGGGGCAGATTGAGGCGTTGGAGGGAGTTTTCATCCGGACGGGCTCAGGCGAGCGTGTTCTTTCCGGGCTTGTCGCCAAGATCGGAGAGTTCACCTTCATCAGCGACAACGCGGGGTGTTTCGCCGGCAAGCCCTTCCCCGAGCACGGCTTCACCATGATGCTCGGCAGCTTCGTCACGTACGTTGCTGTCGAGGTTGTTCGCGGGTACCCGGAGCAGGTGCTCGTGGACGACGAAACTCCTCTCCTCGCGGCTTTAGGTCGGCGCATCACTCGCCCCGAGAGCTGCGTAGAGGTGATGGTGACAGGTCCGGTTGACGCCGCTGGCAAAGTAGATGCCAGCCAGTCCAAGGCAGCCGAGGTTGCTAAGGTGAGATCTGCAAAGCCCAGGCTAGAGAAGGACTTGCCTGGCACCCCAGAGCTGCGGGGCCGAGGTGCGACCCTGGTAGAGATAGTGGATACACTGGCAGACCCAGTAAATCCAGGAGTGGACATAGTAGTGACTGTGGCCGACCTAGAGGCAAAGCGTGTCCTGTTGCAGAAGGAGGCTGTAGCAATGATAACAGCTAGAGATGAGTTCAATAGAGATCTGCGCGAGTACAATGCAGCGAATGGCTTCACCCCGGTAGCGGTTGATACACATAGGGGAGCCGAGGTGCGGCAGAGAGGCAAGGGGCTCAACGATGAGCTAAACAGGGAGGCTCGACCTACCACCTCGGCTAGGAGTGGGAGTCGCGTGTCAACTGGAAGGCCGGTGTATAGTTCCCCTGCTAAGAACCTCAGAGCTGCCGAGGCAGGCAGGGCCGAGCTATCCGGATTATCTGGAGATGCATGGCGTGCGCAGCAGAAGCGAGTCAATGAGTTAGTATATGTGGCTAACCAGCAGAATGAGGCTCTCCGCAGAGCAAATGCCGGGGCTGGTGATTCAGAGATGGTTTATTCAGCTAGGCCAGTCAGTCAGGTGTCCAAGGGGCAAGCCTCGTCTCCACTCGTCGGAGGAGCCGATCGAGCCCGGAGTGTCACCTCGGGTCAGAACCAGCAGCTGCAGATGTATGATCCAGTCCTAGCAGCAAAGCAGAAGGCGGGCCAGGGCAATGCTAGCCGAGCTAAGGGAAACCCCGGCCCAGGCAATGCGAGCCGGGCTAAGGGTAACTCCGGTCAGGGAAATCAGAACGGCGGTCAAGCGGCATCGGCTGGCCGAGGTAAACCACCTCCGCCCCCGAGGTATCAGCAACAACCTCGGCAGCAGGGGCAGTATCAGCGAGAGCCGGAGTATGTTCAGCAACCTCAGAACGTCGGTCAAGGCGATGACCGATATGATGATGGAGACTCGGCCATGGCACGAGCTGGATACCACAGAGTGGATGGGGCGTTGGGACCTCGGATAGGAGGTCGGATGTTAGCTCCAGGCGATGTCCGTAACAAGCTGGATAGACTCTACTTGTCTGAGCAACTGGAGGAGGAAGGCCCTCCTGGTCCGGCGTGTTTTGGACCTCGGATCATGAAGGAGCCACCACCACCAGTATCTCAGTTCCAGTTAGGTCGGAACACCAAGCCATACAATGGGAGCACCAAGCCACAAGATTGGCTGACAGATTATGTATCCTCGGTGCACATTGCGGGGGGCAATCGCCGATGGGCGGTCCGGTATCTCCCGCACATGTTGGAAGGTCCAGCTCGGATCTGGCTGAATAATTTGCCGGAGTATAGTATCAACTCCTGGATAGACTTGGAGCTGGCGTTTAACAGCAACTTTGCTAGTACATACAAGAGGCCAAACCGACCTCAGCTCCTGGCGGCATGTAAGCAAGATGATCATGAAACTGACCGAGAATTCTTAACTCGGTGGAGCAATGTTCGGAATTCCTGTGAAGGAGTGGTAGAGGCCCAGGCCATTTCCTGGTTTGCAGATGGCTGTCGACATGGCAGCATGCTGTGGCAGAGGCTCCAGAGAGATATGCCGAGATCCCTAGCAGAAACAATCCGGGTTGCAGATTCTTATGCCCTGGGTGATCCGATGCAGCCAGCAGCAGAGGCAGGAGCACGTAACAGAAGGAGGGAGCCAATAAACAACCGGCTCGGACCAAGGTGTAATGACCGTCAGGAGTTCGGACAGAAGAGGAGGGAGCCGGACTATCCATACCCTCCAACCAAGTTGCAGCGGTGAACCCGGATCAGCCCGGAGCTGGAGGTGTCCAGAGGCCAAAAATCAATGGTCCGGCATTTAGTCCGAACCAGGAGCCACCCATGACCTATGAATCAATGATAGATGGTCCGTGCTGTTACCATACGACTGACCCGCGCAAGCCAGCCAACCATTCAACCCGGCAGTGCAGCTGGAACCGCAGAATCAGAGAAGAGGGGGCAAGGGCCGGAGGAATCAGAACAGGACCACCACCTCAGAGATTTCAGCCGAGGTCCCACCCTAATCTGTCCGGAGCAAATGTTACCCCGGTAACCACTGCACCTCTTCCGAGGCCTGCAGCAGCAAGACCCGTGAATGTGGTGAATGTCCGAGGTAATAACAACAACAATGGTGCCGGACCAAGTCAGCAGTATGAATACCCCGGAAATGACTATAGAGAGGTTCATGCGAGCTATGTGGTCTTTGTGACCGAGCCAACTGACAAGAAGAGCGTGCAGAGGCGTGCCATGGAGGTGAATGCAGTAATGCCGGTGGTGCCGACCTATATGAACTGGTCTGAGCAGGAGATCACTTGGAGCAGAAAGGACACACCTCGGATCATGCCGAGTCCTGGAAAGTATGCCCTGGTGGTAGATCCAACGTTGTGTGGGCCTACCAACAATGTGAGGTTCACCCGAGTTCTGGTGGACAATGGCAGTGCCATCAACATCATGTACCGAGACACAATGGTGAAATTGGGCATCTCGCCTAATCAGTTGATGCCAAGCAGTTGTACTTTTCATGGGATTGTGCCCGGCGTTTCCTGTGCACCCATGGGCAAGATATGGGTGGATGTAGCATTTGGAACCAAGGAAAATTGCCGAGTTGAGAGTATCGAGTTCGAGGTGGTGGACTTGGAGAGTGCATACCATGCACTGCTTGGAAGGCCGGCTTTGGCCAAGTTCATGATTTCCACCCATGTTGCATACCTGAAGATGAAAATGCCAGGGCCTAATGGGATCATATCCATCTCGGGTGACTACAAGCGAGCAATTCAGTGTGCCTCGGCGGGATCTAACCTAGCCGAGTCTTTGGTGATCGCAGCCGAGAAGAAGAAGCTGCATCAAGTGGTGGCAATGGCGCAGTCAACACAGCTCGGCCTGTCCGGACTGATGAGCCCGGACTCAACTGCGGCGTTCGAGGTACCCAAGGAGACCAAGAAGATCCCCATTGACCCGGAGCACCCAGAGCATGTGGCCATCATTGGGACCGGGCTAGGCGAGAAATAGGAAGGCGAGCTCTGTCACTTCCTCCGTGAGAATCGGGATATCTTTGCATGGTCGGCTAAGGACCTGCCAGGTGTTCCGAGGGAGTTGGCAGAGCACTCTTTATTTGTTAGGCCAGAGGTGAAACCGGTGAGGCAACCGACCCGTCGTCTCTCAGACGACCGGAGACAAGTGGTGCTGGACGAGCTGGCTAAGTTGCTTGCAGCCGGGTTCATAATGGAGGTACTGCATCCGGACTGGATATCCAATCCGGTCCTGGTGGAAAAGAAGAAAGACGAGCCAGCCGTGGTCAAGGTGTGGCGCATGTGCATTGACTTCACTAACCTCAACAAGGCGTGCCCAAAAGATCCATTTCCATTACCTCGGATTGATCAGTGATCGATTCCACTGCTGGTTGTGAACTGTTATCTTTCATCGATGCGTACTCTGGTTTTCACCAGATACCACTGAACCCAAAGGATCAAATAAAGACCGCTTTTATTACCCCGTATGGGGCGTATTGCTATCGTGTCATGTGTTTTGGTCTGAGAAATGCCGGGGCAACTTATCAGAGGTGTATGCAGAAATGCCTGCACTCTCAGATGGGCAAAAATGTGCAAGTGTATGTCGATGATATTGTCATCAAAACTAAGGAAAATACTCTCCTCGAGGATCTCGAGGAGACATTTGTGAATTTGAGAAAGTATCGGTTGAAGCTTAACCCGGACAAGTGCACCTTTGGTGTCCCGGCTGGAAAGTTGCTCGGATTCCTGGTGTCTAGCCGAGGTATCGAGGTTAACCCGGCCAAAATCCGAGCTATTGAGAGCATGAAGTTACCGAAGTGTTTGAAAGATGTGCAGAAGTTCACAGGGTGCCTAGCCTCGTTGAGCCGATTTGTAGCTCGGCTAGGAGAAAAAGCCTTACCTTTGTACCAGCTCATGAAGAAAAGTACCGGGTTTACATGGACCCCGCAGGCCGACGTGGCGTTTGGCGAGCTGAAAAAGATGTTGTCCACTGCCCCGGTGTTAGCGTCACCATTGCACAATGAGCCGATGTTACTTTACATTGCGGCCACAAACCGAGTTGTAAGTGTGGCAGTGGTGGTGGAGCGCGAAGAAGGTGGCAGGTCGGTGCAGAGACCGGTGTATTACTTGAGCGAGGTGATCTCTACCTCGAAGCAGAACTATCCTCACTACCAGAAGATGACGTATGGTGTTTACCTGGCGGTCAAGAAGTTGAAGCATTATTTCCAGGAGCATCCCATGACGGTGGTGTGCGAAGCTCCAATCTCGGAGATCATCGGGTGCAAAGATGCAACTGGCCGAGTTGCCAAATGGGCGATTGAGGTGTCTCCATATGCACCACATTACGAGAGAAGAGACGCAATTAAATCCCAGGCGTTGCCGGACTTCTTTTGTGATTGGGCCGAGATGCAGTATGAGCCACCCAGGCCGGACTATAATTATTGGAAAATGCATTTTGATGGGTCCAAAACAAAGATCGGGCTGGGGGCTGGATAGTCCTCACCTCGCCAAAGCAAGATCAGCTGAAGTACGTGCTGCAGATTCATTTCTCAGCATCAAACAATGTGGCGGAGTATGAGGCCTTAATCCATGGCCTCAAGGTGGCAAAGGAGATCGGTATCCGGCGTGTAGAGTGCTTCGGCGATTCCGACCTGGTGGTGCAACAATCTTCTGGAACTTGGGATGCTCTGGATGCCAACATGGCGTTATATCGGTTCCATGTGCAAAAGATATCCGGGTTCTTTGAAGGGTGTGAGTACAGGCATATACCTCGGGCAGAAAATGATGCTGCCGACGTGTTGTCAAAGCTCGGTTCATCAAAGAGGCAGTACCACCAGGGGTAGCCCTGAATCACTTGAGAACTCCTTCAATCAAACCTTCTCCTGAATCCGAATCTATTTTCATCCCGGCGGAGCAAGAGCCCGGACCTGTTCCAATGGAGGTAGACGTCGGATGCGTTTGGTCGGACCCGGGGACTGCGTGGCAGAGCTCGGGGACTGCACACCAAACCTCGGGGACTGCTCATCCAGACTCGGGGACTGGTCGCAGGATGGTGGAGGAAATAATGGAGGAGATTATGGTGGCCGAGCCAATGGAGGTGGATGAGGAACTTTTTCCTTTGCACCCGGTGCCGGAGTGGGCGGAGCAAATTATGAAGTTCATAACGGAGGGAAGCACGCCAAGTGACACAACCGAGGCTAGGAGGATTCAAAGGAGGGCCAAGGCGTACACCATCATCAACAAGGAGCTCTATAAAAGAAGCGTAACCGAGGTGTTGCAACGGTGTGTTGAGCCAGCTGAAGGCAAGGAGATGCTTTTGGAGATCCACCAAGGAGAATGTGGTCATCATTGCAGCACAAGAGCTCTGGTGCCAAGGTGTTTAGGCATGGGTTCTATTGGCCCACTGCTCTTGCTGATGCAGAGGCCATAGTCCGGAGATGTGAAGGATGCCAAAGATTTGCCAAGCAAACGCATATGCCGGCTTCGGCGCTCAAAACAATTCCTATCACTTGGCCGTTTGCGGTATGGTGTTTGGATATGGTGGGAGAGTTCAAACCAGCCCGAGGTAACATGACACACATATTGGTGATGGTGGACAAATTCACCAAGTGGATCGAGGTGAAACCAATCCGGAAGTTGGATGGTCATTCAGCAGTGACTTTCTTGAAGGAGATTATTCTGCGATATGGCTACCCCCATAGCATTATCTCGGACAACGGCACTAACTTTGCTGTTGGAGAGTTCGCTCGGTTTTGCATGAACAAGGGAATCCGGCTGGACATAGCCTCGGTGGCACACCCGGAGTCTAATGGACAGGTGGAAAGATCAAATGCTCTAGTGTTGGCCGGCATCAAGGCTCGGCTCATTGAACCACTGCTGAAAACGCCGGGGTGTTGGATAGATGAGATACCAGCAGTACTGTGGGGTCTAAGGACCACGCCAAATCGATCGACTGGCTATACGCCATTTTTTATGGTCTATGGGGCAGAAGCTATGCTACCCACTGACATCGAGTATGATGCGCCCAGAGTGGCAATGTACACTGAAGCCGAGGCAAAAGAGGCTCGGGAGGATGCAGTAGATCTGCTTGAGGAAGCGAGAGAATTGGCCTCATCTCGGTCAGCAATTTACCAGCAAGGTCTCCGACGTTATCATAGCCGGAGTATCAACCCTCGTGTGTTTCACGAGGGAGATTTGGTGCTGAGGTTGGTGCAGCGCAAGAAAGGCCGGCACAAGTTGTCACCTCCATGGGAGGGACCGTTCGTTGTGAGCCGAGCTCTGCTCAATGATTCCTACTATCTTATAGATGCGCAGGAACCAAGGGAAGATGGGCTGGACAACCCCGAGTCAGAGGTCAGGCGACCATGGAACGTAGCTCTACTCCGACCTTTCTACTCATGAAAGGCGCAATGTATGTACCTCGGTTAATCCTTAATAAAAATGTCGGCACTCCGAGGTAAAAGCTCGGGGACTGCCTCGCTCTTGTGCTTATGTTTTATCTCTGTTTGTCAGTTTTGTTCATATGCCGAACTATTTTGAACCTCGTCTCAAACTTCAAGTAATGTGTGCTATGAAACTAATCTTGTGACTCGACTGGCATCTGCCTAAAAGGTAGTCAAGAGCAAAGAGGAAAAAACGTGGGAGACATGAAAATGAACTCGGGGACTCGGTCCAAAATTATAGTTCGGCATGTGTCGTTTACTAACCCCTGTCTTTACCTTTCGTTTATGTCGGATGACTTTGAAACATACCTCGGAATTTACCAAGTACTGTATGCTATGAACAACAATCTTGTGACTCGACTGGCATCTGCCTAAAAGGTAGTCAAGAGCAAAGAATGCCAAACATAGTAAACACGAAAGTAAACTCGAGCAATCATTCAAAAGGATTCGACGTAAAGCTTAGAAAAGCATGGTTCGGATAAGCATGATAGTAACAGAGGTAGCAAAAGGAACTACTTAAGTTTGATTACATCTGCGTCCCGGCATACCGGGGATTTAATGAAGTTTTTTGGCCAAGCATATAGTTCAGGTCGAGGCATCAGGAATTACGTCGGCAGCAGCCGAGGTAGCCTGGGAGGTGCTGGCAACGTCGGCAGTAACCTCGGCACCAGCTTGTGGAGAAGCCTCGGTTTCTGCTTCGCGGGTGTCACCATCGTCACCTTGCTCGGCTTCGACGTCGGATTCTGTTTCGTATTCATCCTCTTCTGGCTCGTCATCTTCGGCGTCGGAGTAGGTGTCTCCCTCGCTCAAGTTCTTGGTGTTGGCATATCCAGCGAAGAAGGAAGCCATCTTTTCGCGCCGCTGGATGAGAATTGGGTCCGTGGACCAGGGCGAATTTCGGCGAAGAGTGTCCATCTTTTCGAGGTCGAGCTTCTCGCACCAAGTCATGATGAATTTGAGAGCGGCATCAGCTCCAGCGCGAGCCGAGGATGAGCGCCACTCTCGAAGTCTTTGTTCGGCTTCACGAAGCTTGGCGGCGAGCTCAGGCGTAGTATTGGGAGCATCGGCAAGAGGCCACAAGGCTCGGAAAGCAGACACACCTGCATCAAGGAGTTCGGACCCAATGGTTTTCAAGGGATGGATCCGAGCTTTGATGGCCACGATGTGGTCCTCAATGGTCCAGGCGGGGTTCGTCTCGCTACGCCTCTTCCTGTGCTGATCAGTGATATTGCGAGCCGAAACTTGGGTGTAGGTGAAGTGCTCTGCAGAAGAATAGCCTGTTAATAATGAAAGAAACAGTTCGGCAAAGAGCCAGTACTGTTGAGGACAAAGCAAGGATAAGGGGGGCAAGAAGCTTACCGTCCATTTCTTTGTTGATACGTTCCAGCGTCGGGAGGAGCTGGTTAACCGAAGCTTGAAGGGCTTCATAAGCCTCGGTGGCCGAGGTGGCGCGGGCCTCGGCTAACTGGAGCGCATTCTCATGTTCCTTGGCGGCATCCTCCCGAAGTTTCTTCTCTGTTTCAACAACACTGGCCTTTTCCGCCTGCAGCTGCTCTGTTTCCGACGTCCGCAGCTCGGTGATGCGCTTCAGTTCCTTTACCAGACGAGCTACTTCGGCTTTCTCTAGTTGGAGCTTTTCGTCCAAAGAGTTCTTTTCTGCAAGGACGGCCTTGTGCTCGTCGTGGAGTTTCTTGTGGTCAAACAGGAGGGTATGGAAGATGTCCGTGCGGACGTTCATAGTATTCTGCAAGGAAGAAAAACATAGCTCGGTTAGAAAGGCTATACCTCGACAAGAGTCTCGGGGACTCGGAGTCAAATCATTGGAAAAATGTTGCCGGGGTATGCCTCGACAGGAGTCTCGGGGACTCGTACCCGAGGTGCATGATAAAGTAAGGTAAAATGGTTTGAGATTCAAGCCAAACAATTTTAACTCCGGCGGAGCGTCAATAGTTTACCTCGAATCTCGGGGACTGGGAATGGTGGATATTAGATGAGATACTGCATGAAAGTAAAGAGAATAGGACTTACGTCGATGTTTTGAGCAGCACGCAGGGCAGCGACTTGTAGGTCGTGACGCTTCGGCCGCAGGCGCTGTTTCCCGCAGGGTGCTCACCTACCGGAGCAGCTAGGGAGGCCGAGGAGACCTCGTCTGCAGAATTCCAGTCTGCGTTGTAGTGTTCCAAGGAGCCGAGGCTCTGATCACTGTCAGTGCGCAGAGGAGGATATCCCCACGGTCCGCCCTGCTCGATGCCCCTAACCGAGGCCTCCAAGGCTTGAGCAGCCT